>CM073739.1:17462658-18077752 GCA_037127355.1 Schoenoplectus tabernaemontani
CAACTTCAGCTTGCTAATACTTATTTATTCAAAGATCGTACATGATATGAGACTCACGCTTGCTCCTAATTCCAGAGAGTCTTTTTGATGATCACTTTTTTGAGAATGTAGGATATAGTAAACTTCTCTGGATCTTTCAGTCTAAGCGGCAACGTCCTACTTTGGATTTCATTGCAGTTCAGATTCAACTAGGCCCTTTTGTATTCTTTAAGATCGCGCTTGTTAGAGAGTATATCTTTTAAGAACTTAATGTAGGTGGGCATCTGTACCAGTGCATCAATGAAAGCGATGGTGATTTGGAGCTGCTTGAGAGCTTACATGAACTTCTAAAATTACTTGTTTAGCTTGGCTTTAGCAAGTCTCTAGGAAAAAAAACTGATGGTTGGTACAAAAATTGTGTATTTGTTCCCTTGTTCTTCTTGCTCGGATTAGAATCGATGTATGCGGGCCATGCAAATTGTACATGAGTCATGTAAGGATCCAATTCGTCAATATTCAAGTATGTTCTTGCAAGTTTAGACGCGGGTGCAAACAAAATAGAACTGGTTGGTTTTGTATGTTTTTGTTTCTTCTCATAAAGAACTTCTTCAACCATTAACCCTTCGAGGTCCACGAGGCGTTCATCTGATGTTTCTCTCATTATCTTTGTTTTTAATTCCTTCGACATGGATGGACCTTGGCATAAGGTTATGCTTCTCAAAGTCTATTTTACTTCCTATATGTTGGGGAGCTTTGAATCACTAATCTCGTCTCTCGAGATTATCGCCTTTGCCTCTCTTCTGGAATTTATCTTGGGTTTGTTAGGCAGTTTGTCACGTTCCATAGAGGTAGATGTAACATTGGAACATTCATTATTCTGTTCTCTCGCATTGAGCTTCGCAAGATGTGCGCTGATAGTCTGCATCTACTCTAGTAAGACCTGGTTCATATTCTTTTGCCCTTGCATAAATTTAGTAACGGCTAGGGTAATGTAAGGACGTCTCGGTTGGTTGAACTAGGATTTAATGTTTTGATTCGGAAATGAGGTGTTTCGATAAAAATTTGGTTACCACTCCCAGAAAGTTGTTGAAAATAACGCTCTTGATTGTTCTGATATAAATTCTGATTGTAGTTACCGTAATACCCAAACTTTAACGTCCTTGCGTCTACTTCTGAAATTCAGGCAAATCCTTTGAATATGGCTTGTAAGATGGATTAGGCATGACCCATTCGTTGTTGACAATGTTGACATGATCCATCCTTTCATCTGGTTGTGCAAGTGCACACTCCATGTAGTTGTATCATTCATCTCTGCAAAGATCGCAAAGTATTGATTGGATTTCTTCGATCACTTTTACTTATTTGCTTTGCTGGAGTTGCTTTTGTAGGGAATCAATTCTTGCCGAAAGCGCTGAGAATTGGTCAAGTTTCATTCACTATTATGTCCACAGTTTGATTTATCCGGTTATAATGAGAAATCATATCTTTCATAAAATAAAATAAAAATTATGTAAAATGATAGAGGTGATAAAATCTAATCCAATTCGAAAATCCGTCTGATTCATTTTGATCTGATATCAACTCGATCTGATTTTTAAAAAAAATCAAACTGATCTGATCTGCTCGGAAATGAAATGACCAGTGAAATCAATCTAAGACCTAAAGAAAATAACATATAATGAACCCGACCCAACCGCCCGAATGCGAACCCGACCTAATCTGATTTCTTTTAAAAAAAATAAACTAATCTGACTGGATCCTTCCGATAGTCAAGCACTTCGATTATATTTTTTTAAAGAATAAAAATTAAATCCCTATAAATATATTTATTTATTTCTCTAATAAAACTTTCGGATTTCTTGCTCCGATCCGTGTGTAGAAAGCCGTGTATCTTCATGCTTTACCCATAGGCCGGCCATACCATCATAGCCCATTAGTTTGATGGTTTAATTATAATTTATGATTTGCCATTTTATTTGGTTTTACGAGATTAGAGGCAGAATATCAGATGGACTGAACATTTAAAAAAAAATGCGTTCTTTGGACTATAAGGTCAACGTTTCTACGGTTCTACCTGATTCGTCATTTTTTTATTAGGTTCAGAAGTCGAGTACGAATTAACAGCCATCAAATACTTTTCGCCGTTTATTCCTTGAGATGGTCATGGTCCTGACTCCTGAAGTGATTTATTAGCAAATCACGTGATATCACTGGCGGTAATATGACCTAGCGGGTCGGATTGGAGACAGGTTGGATCGGGTTAGTTTAATTTAAAAAAAATTACGTTTTGTCGGATCGAGTCAGGTTAATTTTGATGTTGGTTATGTGGATTTTAAGTTGATTTCGTTTGAATTGTAAGTTATTTAATCTCAGATCGAATCAGATTAAGTCGAGTTGAATCATATCAGATTAATTTGATTTTCTGAACAAATTAGATTGAGTCAGATTGAATTTGAATCTGATTGAGTTGAATTGCGCCACCTCCAGGTGACATGGTGATTCAATTGAAAATTCGTCGCTTCTTTCTTTGAATGAAGTCGTTGAATGTAATATCTAAAAATTGCAAATTTTTGGCAACACAATTTATGTAATTTTTTGAGATTTTTTTTTCTATTTTTTAGACGGAAAGAAAATTCATTGATCTGAATTAAATAATTATGCACCGTCCATTAATTAAAATAATTTTCTTATTTTAAATGAATAATTATATTAAAGATATTGTTTAGTTCTCGGAAAAATCTCAGTATGTAAATCACAATGAATGGACCGTTTCAGTGATTAGAATTTGAAAAAATTGAGATTCGCACATAAAGTACGGACACGGCTTCTACTAAACGAAAATTGGACAACGAATCAACCATGTTTAGCATCCTTTTTTGGCAGGAAAAATTAATTAAAAAATTAAACAAAACTAAATCAACATATTTAAATATTGAAAATCAATTTCTATAAAAGACTACATATTATATATATGGAATGAGGATTCTTTATTTCATTTTGAAAAAGCGATCAAGTAGAAAATGATGTTCTCGAAGTATCAAGGATAAACCGATTTGACCATGTGAATTTTTCACGTTCCTAATCTGGAATAATGGAAATGATGTATATATATTTCTTAATCTCGACCAATCCTTTTGACTTCTATTCTTTTTCCTCCACACATTACATGCTTATAATTAATAGTTAATTCTAGCCTGTCAAATTTGAAACCGTAATGTAAAATAGAAACACGAAAATATTCAAATCTCAGTTGAGTTTGAGAATCCAATTTTCCAAAAGACCGACATATAAGTTTCACATTGGAGCATAATTTTCTTACACGATATATCTCATCAAATTAAAATATGGATGCTCCGTAGACAAGCGTGTTCAAATTAAGAGTAGAGATTGAACACAGGCTTATTTAATTTGTGTTTCTGTTAAAAATCTCCGAAAATCGAGGGCCTCTCGCCCCAAAAAAATAAAACTAGGGCAGACTGTTTTTTTTTTTTTTTTGTTAAAATCGACGCTGGATGTTTCAAAAATTCAAAACCTAATTATACCCGTAACGCGACATTTTCTTCTTGGTCAGCTAAATCGACTACATCCGACCCATTGTAAATAACCTCAAATTTGATATATCTTAGAATATGAATTTAATTTAATGATTAACTACTCCTTGCTCATAAATAAACGAATACGCTTGTTCAAATCATATACATATGGGGTGGGGGTAGGGATGACTTAACCAGTGTTGTAAATATCATAATGCACTTAACGGATAGATGAGGCAATGTTAAGCTATTACTATCAGAAAAAAAAAATAGAATCAATTATATAAAGAATTTAGCATAGGTTATACAACCGATTCTAAAAGTACATAATATTAAATATTATATAACCGGCGCTAAAATATAATGTTAGGATGGATCTTTAGAACTGATTTTGTGTTAATAATCGGTTTTAAAGAAATTCCTTTAGAGCATGATATTATCCAAAAATCGGCTCTAAATATTACAGCGGAAACATATTTTAGAACTTTTTTTAAACCGGTTCTAAAATCAATTGTAGAATCAGTTTACGTAAAACCGATTTTAATGCATTTTTCCAATTAGAAATGGTTTTAGTATAAAATTGGCTCTAAATATAATTTTTTTCAACATTCTGAAAATTATTTTTGATGTCCAGCCCATATTTTGCTCGCCCTATATATATTTGCAATACCAACAATAACACATAAATAATAAAATATTTTTATATAATAAATAATAACATAAATAATTAATAATAAATAATAAGTAAAAATATATATTACAAACTATTTATAAATAACAGTACAAGTTATGAAATAAAAAAAAGTAAGTAAATCAAACATGAGACGCAACATAATTTATAACTATCTCCTTAATTTTATCAATGTCTTCTTGTGAATAACATTGCGGACCTGTCTCCATAACCTATAAAAATAAAAAATTCTATTAGTTTGATTAACAAAAAAATATATAAAAGAATAAAAATAATAATATTAAGTTGGATTTTCATACCTTTGTCAAAAAAATTCTGGACGGAATATCTGGTTATTATGTTATGCATCGATCTCATAATATAATAACCACACTCTTTACCGCCTGGCTGTTTTGGACTCTAAATTTTCAAAAATAAATAGTTAACTTCAAATCCTAAATCTAAATTAAAATATAAAGTTGTTAAAACTCAATATCATAAAGTGACCAATTATAATTTAAATTTTGAATTGTGTACAATTCAAAAACTCATCGGTCCCTCTCAAGTATTCATTTGTATTCCGTTTGATTTATATATCCAAATGTCACGATCCATCTGTATCAAAAATATCACTCTTAGATTTAGGATTTAGAAATTATAGGTTTTGGGTTTTGGATTTAGGGTTTAAACTTTAGAAATTAGGGTTTTAGGTTTAGGTTGTAGGTTACGGTTGGTTCTGATTTTTTATCAAGTTTAACATGAGACTTTAGGTCGGTCAACCATCCTAACTCATTTTTTGAATATTTTTATCTCATTAGTGAACATACACTAGTCAATTTAGTGTTTGAGAAAAATTCAGCAATATTTCCCTTAAGCTCTCCGAGAACGTCAATGTAAATTTTCATATACGTATGTACCCATAGGAATAATAGGGGAAATACTAACCGAATCTTTCTCAAAACACCAAATTATAGCTAGTATATACTCACTATTCTAAATGAGACAAATTTATCAAAAAAATAGTCCCAAATCGAGGACTATTCGAGATTAGTCCATATTTAATTAATCCCAAACGAGTACCGACCTAAATTAATATAAGTTTTGATAATTTGGTCCTATATAATAATACTATAAATTATATATAATTTTAATTATATATATAATCAATTTATGCAATGATGATGTTAATTAGATATCATTAATTTTAACTCTATAGAGCTAGTCAGGAGAAATAAAAAATTTCAGTTAATGTGAAGAATAAGTACCTTGATGAGAAAATTATTGATGAAGAAGAATGAATGCTTGCTATAAGTTGACGGTGAGAAAATATTTTAGCCGGTGATGAGAAGAGATCCATGAAAAGAGAAGAAGAAGGAAGAGTTGCGACGTCAAAAGATGAAAGATAAGGTATCTCGGATAAAAAAATAAGTTCTAAATAGATTAGAGTCGATTTTAATAAAATTAATTTTAAAATTACTTTATTAGAGCTGGTTACTTCCAAATTGATTTTAAATTTATTTGATTAGAGTTAGTTTTTAGATAACTGATTTTAAAAATAAATTAATGAAAACTGATTTTCAAATAACCATTCTAATTTAATAAGTTTAAAATCAGTTTTATTATAACCAGTTTTAAATGTATCCGGTTAGTACCGATTTTAATTCTATTAGATTAGAATCGATTATTTCAAAATTAATTTTAAACTTATTAAATTAGAACCTCTTTCATGAAACATCAGTGCTTACCTGAATTCACTATAATTGTTCTTTCCATTACAATCCTTATTTTATAATAACTTGTTCTAAAATATTTCATCCAAATTACAACAATATCATTCAATCCTTTTAGAATCAATTTTCTATTTAATGGTTGATAAATAGTCGGTTCTAAAAGTTTTTTTTATGGTAGTGTATTAATCATTATGCGGCTGGTTAATCAGATTTTTTGCAGAAAATTTGGCATTTAATTTTTAATATATGACAACATTAATAATTTTGACAAAAACTAATTATTTACACACTTGATATTATTTTGTTTATTAAATTTATTTTAGAAATTGTAAATACAAATAAAAGTACCAAATCTGTGATCTTTCAGTCATTTTGAAAAAAATATATATCAATTTTCAATTGAGTAAAAAAATTGAAATCTAATTAAAATAAATGAAGTCTATTTTTTTTATAAATTTTTAATTATTATAATTAGTACTCAGATGAATTTTATTTAATTTTAATGTATAACAATATTTAGCTTGAAAAAATAATTGGCCAACTATAATACGTGATGGTTTACTCATTAATTATGATTAATCAGTTTTGATAGCCGTTACAACAGTATTCTTGACAATGGCTATTTTAAAAATCTTGAGAATAAATTTTAAATAAATTCTAAAAATTCTAAAAAATAGAAAAAAAAATAGAGATATGTACGTTCTTTTACTTATAGATTGATAGTGATTCAAATTTAATATAATTTCATTAATGTTTGATATATATTTATCAATGATTATTAAACTAAAACCATTATAAATTTTATAAAATTTTGATATTAAATGATAATGAAATTTTATAAAATGTGAATCAATGTCAATCTTATAAGTAATAAATTATATAAACTTTTTTCTAAGATTTATTTTTTATTTATTTAAAAATTCATTGTCAAAATTATTAAAATAATATCCCTCCACATATATACACACATACACTCGCTCATTCGTTGAATTTTTGAAGGAATGAAGAACAAAAAGGACAAAAGAAAGGAAAATAGATCAATCTCAACAGGGTCGGCTCCGACACTCATTCTTCCAAATTAATATAAACATATGTTGCCGTGTTGACATAAAATATGTTGTATTTGACATTCAACTTTGTAACATCAACCCATTAATAATAGAACTTAGAAAAGGGAGGCAGCTACATACGATTAGTCAAACGTTTGAAGTGCCAACTCTTTATCAGTGATCAGTTGATCACCTCCAACCAAAGGAATGGGTCGAATTCTTATTACCTATCGCGTTGCACCATGTAGCGTGGTTGGTGGGCCATTCGATTGTGTGCAAGATTTGTGTCAACTCCAATTTCAAAATATCTTTATGTATATCTACGATCGTAAATGCGTTGCAAACCCTGCTACGCTTCGGGTGATAGGTTTCCAGAATTGATCAGGGTCATAGCTTTTTCTTAGTGCATGCACTGAATGAAGTCATCTCTAAACGATTTAAAGCAAATATTACACTTGCAACCTGACCTGGACTCCCATAATGTTGGGTCTGTTTTAGTAACCCATGAAAGAAGGATACATCTTTATGCAATGTTGTACTTGTACACAATATCTATAAGCACCGACTGTTTCCTGTACTATAAATCAATTCAAATTGTTGATTTGAATTGCTCAAAATAATTTTCATATGGATATCTAGTTGTTGATCAATTTTTAAAATTTTTACTATTTTTTAAATAGTTAAAAATTCGCATATGTTCACTAATTTCTACATAGTCTGTCTAAAATCATAATAAAAAATGAGGGTTACGGTGGGTGTGACGAACCTTGCACTAAAATAACCAATCTTTATGAAAATAAAACTCAATTCTTTTAGATAGTTAGAAAATCACTTGATTTAGTTACTAAAAGTCATCCAAAATAAGTGAATTTTTAACTATCTAAAAAATAATTAAAAAATTCTAAAAAATATAAAATTTAGTCTGTAACTAAATATTTATATAAAAATTATTTAAAACAGCTTGGATCAATCATTTTCATTTTAAAAATAAAAAAATGATCTATAGCACGGAGAAAATTGATGCTATGCATAGATAGATACTATTTAATTATATAAAAGTAGATATACGATACAACAAGAACGTGAAATAATCTATAGAGGAAACTGCAACTTAATTTCCTTTTATTTGTGACAAAAAGTAATATAATACTTGTACTTAACATAACAATATTATACTAAACTCTGAAACTTGTTATCCAATTTAATTTTTTATCTGACTCTGCTCCTCTCTTTGTATGTATGAACTGTACTTGTTTCGCACATCATTTGTGCACTTTCATAAAATGGGAAATCACTTAACAATTTTGACAATCATCTTTTATCTATTTCAAATAAATAGAAAAACAAAAAGAAAATTTAGAGATGTGTTATTAAACATATAGATAATTGATGTAATAATCAAATTCTATGTAATTTATGCATTGCTGGATGGATTATCTTGATTTTTAATTTGGACTGCTGAAATTCAAGTCACTTTATTTACAATAGAATATATATATCAAACCTCATCATTTTTATAGATATAAATGATTATTGGTGCTTATTGTGTCTACTCATTATTTGTGTTTAAATTAATCTATGTAAACTGTTAGATATATTCTAAATCATCACAAATTGCACATATATGAAAATTTATAAAGTTATAATTTTGTTTTGATGGCCATCAAAAAAGGAGGTTAAATCACAACATTTGTTCCATCGATTTCACCGATGCTTGATGCGTGTATATATATAGTGCAAAGCACACAACACTTTTGTACTTTGCAAAGCACCATAACCTAATTCTATATGGGTCCGTTTGGCAAATCAAGGAATAGCTTTGGAATAGTGGTAATTTTGGAAGAGTGATAGAATAGTATTTTATTTGAAAGAGTGGTAGAAGAGTGATATTTTTTACTATTCGGAAGAGTGGAAATATCGTTTGGCAGTTATTACTCAGAATAGTTAAAATATGAATAATTATGATACTAATAATGATGATGATAATAATAATAGTAAAATAATAATCATAATAGAAGATAATAATAATAAAGTAATAAAAAATAATCATAATAAATAATAATATTATAATAGTAATATAATAAAAATATAAACATAATCATAATATAGTAATATAATAATAAAAAATTATAATTACAATCATAATTATAATAATATAATAATAAGTAATCATAATTTTAATAATATAATCATAATATAATAATCATAATCATAATCATAATCATGATAATAATAATTATAGTCATAATCATAATAATATAACCATAATCATAATCATAATAATATAATAATAAAAATATAATCATAATCATAAAAATAATTAAAAATAAATATAATTATAATAATATAATAATACATTAATCATAACTATAATCAACATATAATAATATAATACAACATAATAAAATAATAATAAAGTAATAAAAATATAATCATAATAAATAATAATATTATAATAGTAAAATAATAAAAATATAAACATAATCATAATATAGTAATATAATAATAAAAAATTATAATTACAATCATAATTATAATAATATAATAATCATAATCATAATCATGATAATAATAATAATAGTCATATTCATAATAATATAGCAATAATCATAATCATAATAATATAATAATAAAAATATAATCATAGTCATAAAAATAATTATAAATAATTATAATTATAATAATATAATAATAAATTAATCATCACTATAATCAACATATAATAATATAATAATAAATAATCTTGATCATAATAATATAATAATAATATAATAATAAAATAATTATATTTATATTCATAATATAATAATATAATATTAAAATTATATTTATAATAATAATAAATAATATAATAATACTAATGGTAACGATAATATAATAACAATAATGATAATAATAATAATACAATGATAATAATAATAATAAATAATAATCATAATACTAATATAATAATAAATTATAATCATAAATATATTATAATAATATAATTATACTAAATCTTAATCATAATCATAATATAATAATATAATATAATATAATATAATCAAACAATAATCGCTATTCCGACGATAGCTAATCCGGTATTCCACCTATAAATTGGTATACCGGATTAGCACTATTACGCACTCTTCCACTTAGTCTAAAATTCGTTTGGCAAATTATTTCGTCGAATAGCTATTCTATTCTAACTTTTTGCTATTCCATTGAGTGCCAAACACTCCCTATATATATATATATATATATAAGTTTGAAATGTTGTAATTTTTTGCGTGCATAAATAACTTGATATAACAAAATGTTCCATCAATTAAGTTAGTTTTTTTATTTAAAACTCTAAAAATAATTATTTGAAATTTATTTTTTTGGGTCATGATGTGGAATATTTTTTTTCCTCCAGACATTACATGCTTAATTCTAGCCAGTCAAATTTGAAGTCCTTTATGTAAAACAAAAAAAAACACGAAATTATTCAAATCTCAGTTGCATTTGAGAATTCAATTATCCAAAAGACCGAAATACATGTGTTTGATCTTTAGAGCATATTTGAAACTTCTAGTTGAAAATGACCAATTCTAACTGCTCCATATATTCTCTATATCAAATTCTTATAGAAAATTAAAAATTATTTTTTATATTTTTTTAGTAGAAAGAAAATTATCACTATTAGACGGTCTAAAATCCTCAAATCAAGTAATTTTCTCTTTGCCCAAAAAATAGCACAAAATTAAAAAATATACAAAACTTGATTTTCTATAAGAATATGATTTAGATAATATATTGAGCAGTTCAAATCGATCATTTTCAACTTGAAATTTAAAATTTTAAACTTCCTCCATATATATGGATAAATATATTTATCCCCAATGTTTCATTCCCAATCTCCATCCCCAAACGAGACTTTCTATTTTTTATTCCGCTATTTTAGTTAACACTTGTCGATTATAATAACTGAATTTAAAACATAAAATATCCCTCCATTGATGAAACAAATAATAAAATTTTATAAGTAGCGCATTTTTTTCTTTGAAGAAGTTATCAGGGCAATAGATACATTACTAATCCCTATTTTCATTCTCTCTCTATGATTCTCTTATTAAATGATTGCACGTCCACACAACCAAGCAATTACTGCCCTCTATTTTCTCTTCTTTTTCCGCATAATTCTGTTTTTGATGGTTTCATAATTTTTGTCAGTATCTTCTTTTTCTCACTAGAATATGTTGCTTTCATTATTTTTTCTTTGACAACGTTTCTTTCATTTCTTCATTGAATATTATTTAAAATAAAAAGTCATATTACCTATCAAAAATCAAAGTCCTAATACAAGATATTCATTCAATATGGTTATTATGATATCATATTATCATTTTACTTATATTTGGATTTTTTTTTTCTTACATTCTAGTTTTTTTATACTTTATGTTAGTTTTAGTTATATATTTTTTTTGACACTAGTATTTTTAGTTCATGAATATTTATCTTTCGTGCTTTTACTGAATTTGGGTTTGGAATCGAAAAATATTGCGTATAAATATTTACATTAATTTTACAACTATTTGCTACTTCTTTAAATTTTTCAAGCAGAAAATAGCCTTCTTATGTTGGATGAAAGATCTTTTTTTGAACAAACATAGCTAAAAGAAAATCAGTTCATCTTGATATTTTATTATTATTTTCATAATTGGTTATGTTTCCTTTGTTTCTATTTAGAATTAATCAATTTATACACAAATATAACATAATGATATAACTGTTCAATTCTCTTATTGCCACTAATAACTAGTGAAATTCCATATAAATAGTGTATTTAACAACTATAAATAGCTTAAAAGGTGTTGCATATCATTTAGAAAAGCTGTTATGATATATCTAAATAGATAGTCACATATGTATAAATGGCTCAAATTCAAAGATCATGTCTTTAGTTTTAATAAATTATTTCAAATAAGTTGATGCATGTCATTCTACATTAGATATCAAGGAACATCACATAAAATATAAATAGAAAAATATTTACGATAAGTAGCATAAAACATGTCATATGATGTTAAAAGCACTACAAATAACATCCTAAAATCAATGATATTTAAAAATATTTATATAATAAGTATTAATAATTAGTTGAATTCATTAGTATAAATAACCAATAAATTTAATATAAATATCTCTAGAGCAAAATAGCAGATTGAGAGATTAATGTATTGATATGTGACAATTATTATCGTTATTTTAAATGTGTGGCCTGCATATGTGTATGCAGTGGTCTGATCATGCTAAGAATAATATGTGATATTAATATATAATTTTGGCTCATTATGCGGTTTGTGTGGCCTATGTAGTATGCATCATAGAAAATCTAAAAAGTATGCCAAGTATTTGGTATATGTCACAAAAAATCTAAAAAAAGTGCCTCCAAAATTCAAAAAATGATATACATTTGTTGAGATTTGAACTTGCACAAACGTGCTATTGTATAAGCATTGAAACCACTAGACAACCTTCTTACTTTTTTTATTATTTTATGCTTTTATTTATTACTATAGATATAAAATCCACATATTAGTCTTTGTACGAAAATTCACATATGCGGTATGTGATGACTACCCAAAGTATATTGAAATTCATATTTTAAATCATTGATTATTATAATATATTCACATAATTAAGGTAAATAGTTCATCTGTGAAATTATAAATAGCCCATGAAATTGGTATAATTAGAATTAAAGCATAGTAGTTCGCTAGACGGTTATATTAGTATATGACAGTTATTGTAATGTATTTACATAGCTAATGTAAATAGTTTATTTGTAAAATATAAATAATCTACATAATCTACATAATTTATATAAATATGATGAAAATGAATTATTTGTATGCATATGACATTTATCCTAATGTGTTTGCATAATTAATGTCAATACTTCACTTACAAAATATAAATAACACACATAATTGATATAAATATCTATCAAGTGTAAAAATAGACTTAAATATGTCATGAGGCATATTATTGAATATTATATTGATATGTTGTCATAAACATGTATTTTTCTTTTTTGAGACAAAAGGATGGGACTATTACTATTAAATGTTAATACAATTGAACAAGCCATTAACAATTGATTTATTTATCACAAATAGCACCACAAATAAATATAAATAGTTATAAAGACTCTTGACCAATTGACCAATATCTTGAGTCTTGGCAACACTCAAGTTTAGGATTAAGTGGTCAAACCACAAAATTTGGGATAATGCGCTGCAATGTACCACATTACAAAATCGTTGATGTTAAATAACTTGTCGTTTTGGAATAAACTGAATCGGAGACAACATTTAATCACGAATGCTTCGCGTCAGTTAACAAGGAGATATATTTTGGGGAAAAATATATGAGGACGGTTATCATCTCCTATATATATATATATATAAAAGAATAATACTAGCGTACTCTTAAGAGCAAAGATTCCTTTTATATTTTTAACCCAAAAAAATATCAAATTATCTTTAAATTTTGATTTATCATACTTAATAAATTCTTCATATGAAAAATTTATAAGATATAAAAATTTGGGACGTTTTGAGTTTTCTATCTCACTATTTAGAAATTTTAAAAAATCAGCTCTAAAGATAATAATTAGTATTTAATTTTTATACATTATTTTCAAAAAAAATTAAAAATGACATAGTAAACTCAAAACACCCCAAATTTGTGTATCCCATAGGGTTCTCTCATATAAAAAATTTAATTAGAATAATAAATCAAAATTTAGATATAATTTGATGTACTTTTTGAGATAAGAGCATGAAAGGACTCCGTATTTTTTAAGAGTACGCTAGTTTTACTCTCTCTCTCTCTCTCTCTCTCTCTCTATATATAGTATGACTCTTGTGTGCTTTACGCTCTATATATATATATATATATATATATATATATATTTTTTTAGAATTTTTTGCTGAGGAGAAAATGACTTAATTTGAGAATTCGACTATGGTGCTTTACAAAATAAAATAAGTATTTTATTTCGTGATCAAATATCACATATAATGACTCAAATAGTTGATTTAAATTGCACAATAATTTTTGTGTCAAAATATTTTGAGATATTAAAAATTATTATTTTTTAAGCTTTGTAGCTATTTATTATTATTTTTTAAAACAACCTTGTTTAATTAAAAAATGTTTTCTTCTTGTTCATTTTTAAAGAAATTTAAAACTTAGCTAGAAAGCTAAAAAATAATAAAATTTGATATCCCACAAGATTGACATAAAAATTTATTAAACAATTTAGATCAATCGTTTGAGCTGTTGGTATATGATATTTGATGTCAAAGAAAAATACTCATTTTACTTTGAAAAGTACCATATTATATCTCTCTTTATATATATTTTATATACACACACACTTGCTCATTAGTTGAATTTTTTTGAAAGAATATAGAAGAAAAAGGACAAGAGAAGAGAAACTATACCAATCTGGCAATCTCAAGTCTCAACTCTCTGATTTGAAGGATAGTTTCTCCACTTAACCATCTCTTCTTTTTTTTCTTCCTTTCTAAATTAGAATTTTGAACCACATTTTACACATATTGTAGATTTTTTTATTCAACAAATTATTCATAGTTTCAATACTTATGCATAAAATTTTGTGATGGTCTTACTATCAAATGATAATTAAATTATACAAAATTAAAAATATTGACAATATATATGTTGGATATTTATAATTTGTTTTTTTTTAAGATCTTTTTGAATTTATTTAGAGTGTTATTGTTGAGATTGTGCAAATAACCTATTGTCTGGTAATCCCTCCCATTACATAATTATCTCATGATGTCAATACATGACTGGTATATATATGGTCTCCATTTAATATTGCACAGTAAATATCCAATTCTTTATACACACAATGGCCGAGCCACACTTTGGCGCTCCCTTGCTGGAAAATTTTTGAAAGTACCCATATAATTATATATATTTAGAAATAAAAAAATATATAAATATTTATATTAAAAAAATCATATTTTATTCCCCTAAAAAAAATTTAATTTTACCTTCAAAATTGAAAGTCTGACTCCGCTCCTAGATACACACCGCTGAAAAAAGAAAAGTAAAAAAAATGACATAAATTCATTAAATATGGGAAGGATAAAAAAGATAAAATTGTGACAATTTGCAAAACGTTCATTAATTCTAGTGTCAACCGGTGCAATACAGTCACGGTCTTCTTCATCGAAAATGCCCAACACTCATTTTCCAAATATAAACAAATAATGCAGTACTGCTGACAAAAAGAAATGTTGTATTAATTAGACATTCAACTTCGTAACAGTAACCCATTAATAATAGAACTTAGATTTGTCAAATGTTTTAAGTGTCAACTCTTTATCGGTGATCAGTTGATCACCTCAAAGGATAGGAATGGGTCCGGGTATAATAGCTTTTTTCTTAGTGCATGCACCGCATGAAGTCATTTCTAAACGATTTAAAGCAAATATTCTCCTTGCAACTTGACCTTGACTCCCATGAAATGTTGGGTCTGTTTTTGTTATCCCAACATGAAATTTTCCATCTTTTCTTCTTTAGGCAGCGTTGTACATAATATATCGGGGGAAATTATCGTGTGGTCTCGTTTTTTCTCCCAGATGCTATATATTGAGGATGATGGTAGCAGCATATGGCATATGCCTCTTATGATGATTGATGAAGATATATTTGATTAAAGTATCATATACAGCACAAGTTGAAAAAAAAAGTTTGTTTCTGACACGCAACCTTCATAAACTGAGTTCGTATTTTATCACAGTGATCATCACGAGATGAATATAAAGCTATGAACCCATTAATAATAGAACTTAGTAAAGGGAGGCAGCTAGGATTAGTCAAACGTTTGAAGTTTCAACTCTTTATGAGTGATCAGTTGATCACGTCCAAGGATAGGAATATTGGTTCAAGGTAATAGCTTTTTCTTAGTGCATGCACCGCGTGAAGTCATTTCTAAACGATTTAAAGCAAATATTCTCCTTGCAACTTGAACTGGACTCCAATCAAATGTGGGGTTTATTTTAGCATTGTATTAAAATATGGTTTTATGCAGTTTTATGCGGTCACATAAGTTTGTGTGGATCAATGGACACGGCCAAATTAATATACGAACCGCATATATCCTTCTTTCTCCTTTGACATTCTCCTCCGGATTTTTAATCACAAAAAATTTCATACCTGACTCTTTTGAACTATCACACAACTATTTATGCGGATCTAATTGCGATAGAAGATCCAATCAGTTAGAGTAGTTCAAAATTCTTAAAAAATACATTGTGAGAGGTGACATTCGAACCTATTACCTCTTGGATGCAGCCCAAGAGCAAGATCACTACACCACCTTTCATATTTGTTCAGAATAAGAGATAGATTATATATATTGATGTTTAAAATACATCTAAAATTTATAAATTTTAACTATATATAAATTCGCATTAAAAATCCGTATATGTGTCCACATGTGTTCACAAGCTACATATACGATATGGAGTGCCCCTCCACATGCATATTCAAATTCGCATTTGACACATTTATAAATGATAGGGTTGTCAATGGGCAGAGTAGGGTAAGGGTGGAGATATTTTCATACCATACCCATTAAAAAAAATCTTTACTCATATCCTACCCATACCCATTAAAATTTTATTTTACTCACACCCTACCCATACCCATTAAAAATTTCGGGTAATGAACGGGTAATGGTATATAATGGATAAAAATAAAAAAAATAATGAAAAAAATTATATGATTTAGACAAATAAATAGTAGTAAATAAATATACTAATAAAGTATAATCATAATTAATATTTTAGATATAATAAAAATTATATAATTTTTTAATGTCAATTGTCATAAAAAATATATATTAATTACTATATATATAATTTAACTATATATATTTATTAAAAATATAAAATAATTTTATTTATATATATTTATATAATTTACCCAATGGGATAATGGGTAGCGAAACCCCTTACCCATATCCATACCCGATAAGCTAACAATTTTTTTCTTACCAATACCCATACCCAATAACCTAACAGAAATAAAACCTTATTCATACTCGTCATATCGGGTACGATACGGCCTGGATAGACGGCCAAAAGGGTGCCATTGACAACCCTAATAAATGATATATCTTTAGGCAGTGTTGTTCATATATAATATGACGACGAAAATTACTGTGGTGCGATCGTCTTTTCTCCCACATGCTATATATTGAGATTTTATATATATATATATATATATATATATATATACTATTATGAAAATATTTGCATTTCGAGCCCAAGTGTATACGGCTTAAATTTTATCATAACACGTTCGAAATTCAAAATTATCATTCTCACTAAATCCTTCATATCAAAATATTAGGGGATACAAATATTTGGGGCATTTCGAGTTTTCTAAGTATTTGTTTTGGATTTTTGAAAATCAGCACAAATAATTCAATAAAATCTTTATATCATAATCTTGTATAATACTATTTTTTATCATATTTGAAGTTAGTTTACTATGCTTAATGATTTTTAGAAAGTAACATTTTTGACATACAAGTTTTATTATTTTAGGGCTATCTTTCAAAAATCATTAAGTATAGTAAATTAATTCCAAACACAATTAAAATTTGGACTGGTAGCGTTTCGGCGAAAGTTGCTACTAGAAGCACAATAGACAAACTATCTCTCTCTCTCTCTCTCTCTCTCTCTATATATATATATATATATATATATATATATATGAGTAAAAATACCGTGAGGTTAGCTCAAAAGGTACATAAAATCATCTCAAAATTTTAATTTATCATCTTCATTAAATTCTTTATATGAAAATCTTGTGGGTTGCAAAAATTTGGAGTATTTTGACCTTTTTAAGTCATCGTTTGTTATTTTTAAAAATGATGTTTAAATATTAAATATTTTATTATTATTTTTAGAATTGATTTTCAAAAATTAAAAACCATGACTTAAAAAGCTCAAAACACTCCAAATTTTTGCATCCCAATCGATTTTCATATAAATAATTTAATGAGGATGATAAATTAAAATTTTGAGATAATTTGATATAGTTTTTGAGTTGAGCTCACGGTATCCTTACTCATATATATATATATATAGAGAGAGAGTGTGTGTGTGTGTGTGTGTGTTTGTCTATTGTGCTTCTAGTAGCACTTCGGCCGAAATGCTACCAGTCTAAATTTTAATTGTGTTTGGAATTAATTTACTATGCTTAATGATTTTTGAAAGATAGCCCTAAAATAATAGAAAAATAATAAAATTTGTATGTCAAAAATATTTACTTTCTAAAAATCATTAAGCATAATAAACTAACTCCAAATATGATAAAAATAGTATTCTATAAGATTATGATATAAAGATTTTATTAAGCTACTTAAATTGAAGTTTCGAGCATGAAAAATTAAAATTTGGACTGATAGCGTTTCGGACGAAATGCTATTGGAAGCACAATAGACAAAGTATATATATATAGAGAGAGAGAGAGAGAGAGAGAGAGAGGTTATGGTGTTTCGCGAAGAACAAAACCTCTCGTGCTTCGCGTTTGTATCTCGAATTTAAAAGTTCAAATGACCGATCCAAATCGTTGAACATGATCTTAATATTAAACTATCTTTGGAGATCAAAATTTAATTTTTTTTATTTTTGTTATTTTTTAGATGGGTACAAAATCGCTAGTTTTGGAAGGTGTAAAATAGTTAGATCAGCAAACTTTGTACCCATCTAAAAAATAGCAAAAAATTTCAAAAAAGTATAAATTTTGATCTCCAAAGATAGTTCAATATTAATATCATGTTTAATGGTTTGGATCGGTCATTTGAACTTTTAAATTTGAGATACAGACGCGAAGCATGCGAGATTTTGTGCTTCGCGAAATCTCACTCTCTCTCTATATATATATATAAAACCTCTCAACCCGCAACACCAAGTGACCCACTGCACGAACAGTCACACGAGATCTCCATATATAATCCCCCACCTCACTGCCCTCTCCCCAAATCGCGGTACCTCCTTTCCTTGAAACGCAAACGCGCCCTATAAAAGCTGAGGTAAGCCCCTGCTGTGAATTCTTTTAGTTGTTTTGCGATTTAGTGAGAAATTCTCATTTTGAGAAAGATTAAAAGAAATTGAGAAATTGAAATTTGAGAAAGAAAGTGAAAGAAGAAGAAGGGGGTTGCCAATTTCATGTCGGGAAGGGGGGAGCACGACGTTGCCAACTCTGCATTCACCTTGTTCTTTCCCTCACCTTACTGGTCTGTTTGAGACACTATCTAAATTCCCTCTCTGCCTCGATTTGCTTTGCTTACTGTGAGCTTTGTGCTGAACCTTACTTGCATTGTACCTAAACCCGATTTGGTTGTCTGTTCGTGTGGTATGGCGCTTTGTTGAACTGTTTTGCCTTGTCGGCTTGAATTGTACCAAATTGTGTTGATGTGGGGAAGTATTTATGATCTGTAGGCCCTTAGTACACTGGTACCAATAGGTACCAGTGATGTGGGGGCTGAACTTGCTTGATGTTGGGTGAATTGGAACTGGCTTGTATCGTGTATCTGTTGTGAATTGTGAGGGCCATCCTGTGACGTCTTTTGCTTTGTGGCTTGCGAATTGTGTGTGTCTTATTGTGTGATAATTGTTTAAATTATGGGTTGTATTATTTATTGGTACGAACAGTACCATGTTAGCCCCTGTTTTTCTCTCGGCTGGGTGTCTTGTTAGGGGTTGGACTTGAACTGTGGAAATTTGATTGCTTATTTCTAGGCCCCTGGATGGTCTTTGAATTGAATCCAATAATGAACCTTTTAATTAGAGCTGAGATGCATTGTAAATTGGGCCTTAGTATATTACGTTGGACCTTAACCGTGGACCTTAAATAAATTAAGAACAGAATTGTGTTGGGGCTGAGGAATAAAATTAATCTGAACTAAATGGGCCGAAAGATATTTTGGACTAAAAGTTTAATTAAATAATTAGTCAAAAGCCATTTATAAATTGGGTATTGCTAATAATTAATTAATATTTAAATTTGAAATGCGGGAGATGATTAAATTCATTGTCTGCCTCTATATGGAACCCTTGAAAACAGATACAGTATGATATGGTAGACAGCGTATGATTTCGAACACATTAATACTTAAAAATGTTCAATGAAAATTTGTTGAGTTTATTTGAGTTTCTCTTATTTACTACTTATTTTCATATATTCATATGTATGTATTACTCCTAATTATCAATAACACAATAGACTAATTAGGTGTAAATAAATAAAATAATAATTAACGGGTATATTAATTTATTTTGATAATATTATAAATATTATAAATTATATATATTAATCAATTTCTCTATTTAAATAAGTATAAATATAGATAAATAAAGTTAATTGTTTTGCTTGATCATTATGGTTGTGTGTATTGCTAATTCCTTCTTGTCATAACGAAAATGAATTAGAAGTTATCGCTCATAATAAATGACGTACCGCCTTTGAGTTCAGTAAAACTCAACTTTACCAGATTAGCGTGATTAATAACTCGAATATTGATTGTTCTCGAAACATAGATTCACGGGAGTATCTTGACGAGCTCGTCGTCGAGCAGGTCATGTTAGATGAGATAGATGACGTGAACGTAGGACTCGCCGGAGATCCCACAGCATAGCACGACGATCTCATTGCCTACCAAGCCCTCAGATGCGGTTTCTACTGAGTTTTTGATTTCTCTAAATAGGATTGAATTAGCATATCATAATTAGGAAAAATAAATATACTCATGTCATGTGCATTTAATTTGTGTTTACTAATTGATATAATGTTAAGTAAAATAGTAAATAAATATACTCATGTCATGTGCATTCAATATTTTATTATTATTTTAGTGATGATTTTCAAAAATCCAAAATAAATACTTAGAAAACTCAAAATACCCCAAATTTTTGTATCCCCCAATATTTTGATATGAAGAATTTAATGAGAATGATAATTTTGAATTTCGGACATGTTACGATAAAATTTGAGTCATACGCACTTGAGCTCAAAATGCAAACATTTTCACAAATAGACTAACTAACTGACTCTATATATATATATATATAGTTGTCTAACATGCGTTCATTCGCATTTCAATCCGAAATGCTAAAAAAATCAAATTTTAATTTAAGTAACTCAATAAAATATTTATATCATAATCTTATGGTATACTAATTTTCATCGTGTTTGAAATTAGTTTACTATACTTAATGATTTTTAGAAAGTAAGTTTTTTTGACATATAATTTTTATTATTTTTCAATTATTTCAAATCTATCTTTCAAAAATCATTAAGTATAGTAAATTAACTCCAAACACGATGAAAATTAGCATTCTACAAGATATGATATGAAGATTTTATTGAGCTACTTAAATTGAAATTTTGAGTATGAAAAATAAAATTTGACTCGTTAGCATTTCAGTTAAAATGCTAATGGAAGCATGCTTGACAATCTCTCTCTCTCTCTCTCTCTATATATATATATATATATATATATATATTGTTTTATTTATTAAATTAAAAATTGATTTTTTTGGTGGGTCTAGTTAACGGGCATATTTTCAAAAAGTGAGAATAATGAAGTGCTCGACTGTTCGAGGCTTACATCAGTATACTAATAAGAATCTGGACCAATGTTGAGCACTGATTTTATACGTTTGGCCCAAAAATGATCAGCCTTTAGGCCCATTATTAACAAGCCCATGGACAATCCAACTATTTGAAGAAAATATAAATGAGTAAATAAAATAATCTCTTATATTATTTTAGGACATATGTTGCTGAATTGCTGCACACCACCTGCTGCTGCAACTTCTTTTCCTTCTTTTTGCCGGCGAAATTGCTAATTTTGAAAAAAAAATAGAAAAAGCAGTAGCTACCAATAGTTGTCCTTTTTATTTTATATCAACTCTGAAAAGAAAAACTATATAGCTATTGGTTGGTTCAATAGATTAATATTGTTTTATTTTATGGTGAGTGGACGGAGTTAGAATTTCTGAATAGGGGGTCGAGATTAAAATATATAATTACAGAAAAATAATATAAAAAATATAATAAAACGAAAAATTGTTATTTGCAATACTAATTAAGTTCACCTTACACTGTGGCTTGGGACCCGCCTCTCAAAACACTTGAAACACTTTATATAACTTCGGAGATGACCACACTGAGGATTCTCTCACCACACTTTTTTTCGGAATCTTCTTTTCCCTTTTCGACTAAAAAAAAAAACACACAAAGTTTGATAAAAATGCCTAACAATGTTTTGACTGCTGGTTCAATTGAAGATTTCTATGTTGAGGAAAGAAAAGATGTTTTCAAGCCGTCTCTGTCCTTCCTTCTTCTTACCTACACGAGCGAAAGGGGAAAAGAGTAGGAAAGTCCACTCTTACCAGTATCAGGAAAGCAACCGTAGAAAGG
Organism: Schoenoplectus tabernaemontani; assembly: GCA_037127355.1. NCBI lineage: Eukaryota > Viridiplantae > Streptophyta > Magnoliopsida > Poales > Cyperaceae > Schoenoplectus > Schoenoplectus tabernaemontani. The sequence goes on from CM073739.1 coordinate 17,485,127, forward strand.
AAGAGAATAGAAATCATTTCCCTTGGTTGATCGGAAAGCAAGCACCGAGGCAAGAAGCGCCCAGGGAACGAGAGGAATGTCAGGTAGCTAGCTACAGAACATGCTTCGTATATTCTTAGGGTGGGGCACCAGTGACACTTAACAACTAGGAAGGGCTTTCTCTCGGTCTTTGATATTAGTCAACTCATAAATATTCTCTTAATTTTATACCTGACTAAACTTGAGGATGTTCCGTACACCGAATTATGTCTTGAATAAAAAATACTAGTCCTATGATGACCCCTACTACTACTCTCATTCTTTTCTTATTAGTACCACCAAAAAATTCATTAGTCTGCAACTATTGCACCGATGTCAAGTAGGTATGATTTAGAGTTTAGACAGTTTTTTTTTATCTGTTTTCATATATACATATATAAAAAGAGAGATAAGAGAAACAGAAATCTAACAATCTCAACTTCAAATGGTTATAATTTTTAATAGAAAACTTCGATTGAGGCTTTCTATACGGCTATGGAAAGCTAACGACGAGATCTACAGAGTTAATAGCATATTTTGTTTCTGCCATTTTTTAGGTCAAAAAATCTCGTCTCAAGCTTAAAAACGCATTTGAAGTTTTTTTTTGTTTTTTCTTAGAAATTGTATAGGTTTTCATATTATTGTATGAGCAATATATATATATAGAGAGAGAGAGTAGAGATACCGTGAGCTTAACTCAAAAAATATATTAAATCATCTCGAAATTTTAATTTATCATTCTCATTAAATTCTTTATATAAAAATCTTGTGGGATGCAAAAATTTGGAGTGTTTTGAGCTTTTTAAGTCACCGTTTTTAATTTTTTAAAATGATGTTCAAGTATTGAATATATTATTATTATTTTTAGAGCTGATTTTCAAAAATTAAAAACCACAACTTAAAAAACTCAAAACGCTCCAAATTTTTGCATCCCATGAGATTTTCATATAAAGAATTTAATGAGAATGATAAATTAAAATTTCGAAATGATTTGATATGTTTTTTGAGTTAAGCTCACGGAAGGCCTTCGTGAGCTTAAGCTCACAGTATCTCCACTCTATATATATAATATATATATAGAGAGAGAGTGGAGATACCGTGAGCTTAAACTCACGGATGCCTTCCGTGAGCTTAACTCAAAAAATATATCAAATCATTTCGAAATTTTAATTTATCATTCTCATTAAATTCTTTATATGAAAATATCATGGGATGCAAAAATTTGAAGCGTTTTGAGCTTTTTAAGTCACCGTTTTTAATTTTTGAAAATCAGCTCTAAAAATAATAATAATATATTCAATACTTGAACATCATTTTAAAAAATTAAAAACGGTGACTTTAAAAGCTCAAAACGCTTCAAATTTTTGCATCCCATGAGATTTTCATATAAAGAATTTAATGAGAATGATAAATTAAAATTTTGAGATGATTTAATATATTTTTTGAGTTAAGCTCACGGAAGACCTCCGTGAGCTTAAGCTCACGGTATCTCCACTCTATATATATATATATATATATATATATATATATATATATATATATATTGAGTAAATATTTTTCATTTTATGAATAATTATATTTCTTTCATATTAATTATTGAATGTATAATATATAATAATATTTATTCTTATTTAATCAATATGACTTCATATTCATTGTTTACTGTTAATCAATACGACTCAATATCAATCTGACTCGCGCCTTTTAAAGAAAGTTAAATTTAAAAAAAACTTTAACAATGGTTTTTAACTAATAACCGTTTCTAAAGGGCCTTTTAGCAACGGTTATTAGTTAAAAATCATTGCTAAAGGTTTTTTTTATTAAATAATTGTTGCTAAGGTATCATTTAACAACGGTTTTTATTTAAGAACCGTTGTTAAAGGACTCTTTAACAACTATTTTTATTTAATAACCGTTGTTAAAGGACTCTTTAACAATGGTTATTAGTTAAGAACCGTTATTAAATGTCTTCCAAAAATGGTTTTAATAACGCGTTTTTAATAACGATTGTTTATACTTTTTCTAACACCCTTTAATAACAGTTAGAGAACTGTTGTTAAAAGGCTTTAAAAACCGTTATTAAATTCATAATTTGTTGTAGTGTACAAAGTCACAATATTGTAAAGTTTAACTTGTTCTAAAGCTTTCATATTATGAACATGCACCAACTTGTGTGCGATGATATACGCATACTTCTGTCCAGTATGTACTTCACACCACTAACCTCCACACCATAAACATGGGTCACCCAACTGTGTACAAAAAACAAAACCAGCTTCTAATTGAAAGCTGAACAAACCCGCCTAATCTCACCCTCTGATCCAGTTCGAACACCAATCGACCCCATCTTGACCATTGATTCAGCGAAATCTTCCTCAAATGATGGCCCAAAAAGTATTCCAAACAATCCAAAGTAGGAATCAACTATCGCCCTTGTGGAGTCATCCTGGTACAATGCTGCATCAGACTCGATCACTGCAAAACCAGATCTTATGTTGCGCAAGATTTGTATGTCAAATGTATTGCCACTTCCACGGTCAAGTGAGACTCGGTTATTCACATTTCCATTCATCGGGCATTTTGCCTGGAGCTCAGCAAGGAAACTTGGATTTATGGATGGATCAGATTGACTGTTTGTTGAGAAGCTGTAAAGCCGGTTTTCGAGGAAGAAACATGCTGTTGTCCCAATAGTATGTGCCGCTACATTTTACAATTTGTTAAAGCTTTTAGTCTAGGTGTATTATGGAAAGCTTTTGGACTAAGATTATTTTGTCATCGTTACGCATAGCATGTAGAACAAGGGGCAAACAGTCTCTGCGGATTTTTTCTGTGCGGAGATCACAGCAGGGAAATCACAACGGCTCAAGGAAATCACAACGGCTGTGGGGAAGTCTAAACACGAATTTTGATGCACGGGTCAATTTTTTATTACTCATAAATCATAACCGTTGATAAATTATCGGACCGCTCATATCAAAAGAACCGCACCTGCGGAGCTTTTTCAGCTCCTCAGGTGATATGGTTCCGTAGAACAAGTGGTCGGTGCATATTAGCATCAAAGGTTTGAGTTCAAATTCAACAACATTAACTATGGGAGTGTTTGGCACTCAATGAAATAGCAAAAAGTTGGAATAGAATAGCTATTTTGATGAATTAATTTGCCAAACGAATATTAGACTAAGTAGAATAGTATAAAATAGTACTAATCCGGTATACCAACTTATAGGTGGAATACCGAATTAGCTCTCGTCGGAATAGCGATTATTGTTTGATTATATTATATTATATTATTATTTTATGATTATGATTAAGATTTAATATTATTATATTATTATATTATATTTATGATTATAATTTATTATTATATTAATATTATGATTATTATTATTTATTATTATTATTATTATCATTATATTATTATTATATTATTATTATTGTTATTATATTATCGTTACCATTAGTATTATTATATTATTTATTATTATTATAAATATAATTTTAATATTATATTATTATATTATGAATATAAATATAATTATTTTATTATTATATTATTATAATTATAATTATTTATAATTATTTTTATGATTATGATTATATTTTTATTATTATATTATTATGATTATGATTATGGTTATATTATTATGATTATGACTATAATTATTATTATCATGATTATGATTATATTATTAAAATTATGATTACTTATTATTATTATATTATTATAATTATGATTGTAATTATATTTTTTTATTATTATATTACTATATTATGATTATGTTTATATTTTTATTATATTACTATTATAATATTATTATTTATTATGATTATTTTTATTACTTTATTATTATTCTATTATGTTGTATTATATTATTATATGTTGATTATAGTTATGATTAATTTATTATTATATTATTATAATTATAATTATTTATAATTATTTTTATGATTATGATTATATTATATTATGATTATGATTACTTATTATTATTATAATTATGATTGTAATTATATTTTTTTATTATTATATTACTATATTATGATTATGTTTATATTTTTATTATATTACTATTATAATATTATTATTTATTATGATTATTTTATTACTTTATTATTATTTTATTATGTTGAATTATATTATTATATGTTGATTATATTTATGATTAATTTATTATTATATTATTATAATTATAATTATTTATAATTATTTTTATGATTATGATTATATTTTTATTATTATATTATTATGATTATGATTATGACTATAATTATGATTATATTATAATTATATTATTAAAATTATGATTACTTATTATTATTATATTATAATTATGATTATAATTATAATTTTTTATTATTATATTATTATATTATGATTATGTTTATATTTTTATTATAATATTATTATTTATTATGATTATTTTTTATTACTTTATTATTATTATTATTATCTTAATATTATGATTATTATTTTACTATTATTATTATTATTATTATCATTATTAGTATCATAATTATTCATATTTTAACTATTCTAAATAACAACTGCCAAACAATATTTTCGCTCTTCTGAATAGTCAAGAATATCACTCTTCTACCACTCTTCCAAAAAAAATATTATTATATCACTCTTCCAAAATTATCACTCTTCCAAAACTATTCCTTAATTTGCCAAACGGACCCTATATGAAGAATGGAATCACCTATTCTAGTATTCATATTAAACAAAATTAAATATAGTTTATTTTTTTTTGCAAGGGCAGTTCAAAATTAAATATAGTTTAAATATAGTTATGAACTAATTACCAGATAGGAGAACAAGATCCTTGTCAGAAAGTCCCACTGCAGCAAATTTCGACTTCAGCACATTGATCGGATCGCGAACCTGAGGCATGTTGTTCGCATCTGCGATATTTGACACCCGACCGTCTCTTCTGCCAGTGGGCACATTATATTGTGGACCTTGTGTCTGCATTGAGTTATAACTTGTAAAGGGTACCATGATGTTTCTATACCATTTGAGTGAATGGCCAAACACAATGTGTAATGGCATATTTTAACCATATTTGTTATATTTGAAGTTTAGTTTGACCAAAATTGAGCTTCTTTTGTCCTCAAAATGGACTTCCACAACATATTGCAAATCAGATTATAAAAAAATAGTTTAAAAAAAATGAAAGAAATAAGATGGTATACCAGCGTAATTGCATCCCGGGCGGCAAGTGTTACAATATCAGCACAAGATACAGTTCCAGGGCACTGTGACTCAAGTTGCGCCTTGGCTCTGTTAATCACATCCATACCTCTTAGACCAGCATGATTTGGTGAATCCTTTTCCAGATTTCCTGTCGCTGGATTCTGAATCAGAATTGACCCTTCACAACCCTATAAGAAAAATAAAACTAACTATAAATCCTAATAATTTACAATCATAGCAATAATAAAAATAATGATAATATTTAATATTAGTATAATAGGAGTAGCATCAAATTAAAATAAAAGAAGTACAAAATAAATTCAAATGTGCATGCCAAATCAGAAATTTCCTATTTTGATATGTAGACCTTCACAAGCCCCAATGCCAGTGAGTACTCAAATTATTGCATAAAAAAAGGAAACACAAATTAGGCAAGGACTAAAGAGAGGAGCGACAAATACTTGAACAATGCAATCATGGAAATGGAGCCTGAGCAGAGCAGGAGGGATGGTAGGGTCCGATAGAGTAGCTTGTCTAACAACCGAGGTCACAATAGACTCAGCATTCGGGCATGAATTCTGATAGAACCCTACTTGGAGCTGAGCAGTTGAGATTGAATTGAGAGAAACGAAGAGACCCAAAACCAATGCAATTGCCCAAGACATGGTTCTGGAGTCAGAATTCAAATTGGGAAAGAAATAGAGAGCTCATGGAGCACTGAAATTGCCAGTACCAAATATATAATCCTCTGTTTCGGTGAAGAGAGCAGCGGGCGACAGGTCATGGCTGGACAGAAAGATAAACTTCGAATTTGTCAATTTGTTAGGCTGCAGTTACAGTTACATGCTGTTCCAGTTCATAATTTTGATGAAATAAATAGATATAATATATATTATAATCGCGATATTACAAGCGTAGATATGAGGAACACGGCAATGAAGGTGGCTACAGAATTAAAGCGGCTAGTGTTATATTATAGAATGGAGTTAGCATGGTCCCAATGCCAAAGGGCTAAAATAGGGGTCCGATATTTCTTTTCACTGTCTATAGCTGGAAGAAAAATAAATGCACACAAATTTTGAAGAAAGAAATTAATCAAAAGGTTAAAATTTAGCTTGCACCATCAAAAAATGCTCATCAAGGAGTACCCCCTCCGGACCCATGTAACAGTTGCAGAGAATTTTGTAAACTAATTGATAAGTTCTGGAGTGAATATTTATTTCACAAAATTGCCTCTGTTATCAACTAAATTTTCAGAACTAATCAATTTATGCGAAGAAAAGAGCTTTCTGGTATAATTAATTAGCTAGAGCGATAATATAGAGACTAGAGAGTGAAATTTCATGCAACAGCCAACAAAGGGTAGTGGTGTTTTATTAGCTAGACATTATTGCATTTATTACAAAGACATTTGAGATTATTTCAAAAAATTGTTTTCAAACTTGCATATGCAGTTTCAATTCGGATATAATTGTAATTAACAGAGGCGGCAAAAACGTGCTTAATCCAAAACCCCGCCTTATTCTATCCTATCCCAAACCATATTTGATTTGAAAATTTCTGTTCAAATTACAATGCCATGTTTTCTACACATTGTCAGAGCTGGAATTAACGTGCAATTAATTATGTCTTAAATTCTGATGCAAATTGATTAACTCGATACAAATTTTAGGTAAAAGGTAAACCGATTAAATATATAACAAGCTCATAACGTTAAAAATTTTAGAAATTAAACCAAACCCATTAAACTATTGGACCAAACTTGAAATCACGTCTAATTTAGTCACTAAGATGCTGTCTTTTAAAAAGAATTATATATTCGTACTTCCTCAAATGAGTTAAAAAGAAACAACTCCATGTCATACTTCAAAAAAAAATACCGATATATGCAATATGTGTCGTCATCTATGCCAACTGAAATATTAATATACGCCAACTGAAATGATTGTGTTTAATATATATATATATATATATATAGTAAAGATACCGTGAACTTAACTCAAAAAGTATATCAAATCATCTCAAAATTTTAATTTATCATTTTCATTAAAATTTTTATATGAAAATCTATTGGAATGCAAAAATTTGGAGTGTTTTGAGTTTTTTAAGTCATGATTTTTAATTTTTAAAAGTCAGCTCTAAAAATAATAATATATTTAATATTTGAACATCATTTTTAAAAATTAAAAATGATGAGTTAAAAAGCTCAAAAAACTCTAAATTTTTGCATCCCACGAGATTTTCATATAAATAATTTAATGAAAATGATAAATTAAAATTTCGAAATGATTTGATATATTTTTTGAGTTAAAAAATAATAATAATATATTCAATACTTGAACATCATTTTCAGAGATTTTCATATAAATAATTTAATGAGAATGATAAATTAAAATTTTAAGATCATTTAATATGTTTTTTGAGTTAAGCTCACGGAAGCCTCCGTGAGCTTAAGCTCACACTATCTCCACTATATATATATATATATATATATATATATATATATAGCATTTAGATAATTATATTTAATTTTTATTTAATATATTTAGAAATTTATATTTTAATTATTTACTTGAGGACTATATTATCGGGGGCAAATCTGTGTTACTATAATTACTCAATAGTTGTGTAATTTAATATTTAAAAAAGATATAACAGACAAATAAGTGTATATTTTTTCAGACACGTTACATACATAATATGATAAATGCCGTAATTATAACTATCATATCATTATTTATTGTAGAGTTTAAACTAAAAATCTGTGCAAATCAATCTTATAGTAATGATAACTAATATTAATAATTATGATAATTATATATTATATAGTAAAATATAGAATAAATATTTTCATATGTATTATTTTTATATTATTTAACAACGGTCACAAAAAACTATTTATCCATACCCATTATCCAATAAGCCAATGAATTTTTTTTATCACTCGTACTCATGTCCGTTAAATTAATGAAAAAACAATCTTACTAAGTAGTATTTGTTTTCGATGGGAAGTCGGCAGTATGCCAAAATTTGGAAAGGCAGAAATTCCGTATAATTTATGGGAAAAGAAAAAGGGTTAATAAATAGCTTGAGTATAATTTATGAGAAAAGAAAAAGGTAGAAGTTCCGTATAATTTGGAAAGGTAGAAGTTCCGAATAATTTATGGTATATCTAGGTTAATAAGAAAAAATATATGATATATAATTACCATTTTCTTTCATCAATTAACAAAAAAAGGAAAAATTACAATGTAGAGCATTTTTTTCTATATTCTCGGATTACAATCACATAGCAATTTAAACTTTTTTATATAGAAGTGCCCTTTAATTGAAATAGAGATGGCCTTTGAAAGATTAAAAGACGACTAGCATTACCGAATCATAATAAACAGCTTATTTGTACTTTCTGAAGAAAGGAGAAAGAAAACGATGCTGTTGATTGAAGAATAAAATGGTGACATAATTAGCTTAACATAATACGACAGTCGGTGGTTCCCTCAGTTTACTAACAAATTGATCTAGCTGAATAGTTGTGACGTTATGACTTCTAGATTTCTGGTTGGATATGTACATGTGACTTGGGAGTTGGGAGTCATTCATCCTTTTCTGAATTATCACTGGCCGTTATGTATGAACAGTAATTATCATATATCCTTTATTTGAAAAAAAAATAATAATGGCCTAGCCTATAATTTAGCCTTATCGATTTATATATTTTAGTTTATCTAGAATGCTTTTATTTTCATTTCAGCTGAAATATTAATGACTTAAATTTTAAATTTTCAATAATAATAATAATAAAGTTTTTAATTTAAAAAATATATATATTTACATATTCAAAATTTTAATTTTAAGTATCTCTATACAAAAATTGATATTAAAATCTCGTAGAATATAAAATTTTATCTTTTTTGAAATCATTTTATTATTTTTAATAATTTTTAAAAGAAGATCATAGAATAATAGAAAAATATTAATATTTATATGTCAAAACGATCATTTTTCAAAAAACATTAAAAGTAGTAAAACAGTTCTAAACACAACAAACCTTTGTATTCTATAGATTTACATATATATTTGTGTGATGCTCAGTCGAGATTAGTGGTTACAATTATTAATTTGAACCAATCTAAATCCGACCTAATTTGATATGATCCGAAAATAAATGGGTCGGGTATGAATCTATTTTTTGATCGGAATCGAGTCGGGTCGGGTCAACCCAAGCCAACCCGATTAATTGTGTTTTTGAAGTATTTTTATAATTTAATACTAATTAAAATTTATATATATATTAAATATACACTAATTAAGATTAATTATAAATTAATTAATATTTAATTATTTAAAAGAATATAAAAATATTTAATTATTTTATACGGATCGACTCGGGTCGGGTCGGATATGAGTCAAGATTTTTTTACCCAAATATAATCAGGTCAGGTTCGGATTAAATAAAAAAATAATAAAATAATAATGACCCAACCCGACCCGTTGACACTCTCCTAGTTGATATAGTTTGATAGTTCAAAATTTCATATAACTAATGGAGTAATGTTTGCACACGTTCAATTATGATACATTTATAGATAATTTTGCCGAATTATGTAAACTGAAAATTAAAAATATATTATCTATTTGGTTATATAATAAATTTTGACAATTTTAGATAACAATTAATAATTCAACAATAAAAGATTACAAAAATACAATAGTTCACATACATTATAAAATGATTGATTGAACTCTTCTAATCACTAGGATTGCCCTCCGGATTTCATGCTGGACAAAAAAAATTTCATTGATGAAAATTTAATTTTATGATCTCATAAAAATAAAAAATAAAGGAGATATTCAAAGTTGTACTAATTACAGAGGAATTAAGCTCATGAGTCATACCATAAAATTTTGGGAGAGAGTGATCGAGCACCGTTTAAGAAAACTGATAACTGTCTCTAAAAATCAGTTTGATTTTATGCCTGGGAGGTCTACTATGAAGACGATTTTCTTGATAAGATAACTTATGGAGAGATATCGAAACAGAAGAAAGACCTACATATGATATTTATTAATTTAGAGAAAGCGTGTAATAAAATATCGAGAAATATCATGTGGTGAACGTTCAAAATGAAACTAGTCCCAACAAAGTACGTTACCCTTATTAAGGATATGTATACAAATATTGTGACTTGTGTTAGAGCATGTGACGACGAGTCCGATACATTCCCTATTAAGATAGGATTACATCAAGGGTCAACATTGAGTCCATATATTTTCACCTTAGTGATGGACGAGATCACAAAAAACATACAAAGAGATATTACTTGGTGTATACTCTTTGCTGATGATGTGGTGTTGATTGATGAGAGCAGAATTGAAGTCAATCAGAAACTAGAGTTGTAGAGATAAACTTTAGAATCAAAAGGTTTTAGACTTAGTAGGACCAAAATCGAATATATGAGGTGTCAGTTCAGCAGAGAAAACTCAGATGACAGAGATGTTAGTTTGGATGGACGAGTAGTACCCATGAATGACATATTTCAGTATTTGAGATCGATGTTGCAGAATGAAGGAGAGATCTATGAAGATGTTAGCAATAGAATAAGAGCTGGATGGGTAAAATGGAGACAAGCATCTGGTATTCTTTGTGACAAAAAGGTCTCAAACAAACTAAAAGGTAAGTTCTACATAACGGCAATTAGACCCGCGATGATATATGACGCAGAATGTTGGGCTACAAAAGGACAACACGTCCAGAAGATGAGTGTAGCTGAAATGTGAATGTTGCGTTGGATATGTGGACACACAAGGAAAGATCGAATCAGAAATGATGATATTAGGGACAAACTTGGGGTAGCACCAACTTAAAAGAAGCTAGTCCAACATCATTTGCGATGGTTTGGTCATATCCAACGAAGACCTCATGAAGCACCAGTACGCAGCGATATTCTAAGTCATCCTGAAAATATAAAAAGAGAAAAAGGTCGACCGAGACTGACATGGAAGGGAGCAGTAAAAAGATATTTGAAGAAATGTAATATATCCAAAGAACTTGGTTTGAAAGATGACGATTCATATTACTGAACCATGATTTAAGAGTTAGAGTTTAGTAATAGAGTTATAGACTTTATGTTTTTAGATTTTTTTTAGGATTTTAGGATTTAGAATTCAGAAATAGATTTTTAAAATAGAGTTTTAGAAATATGATTTTAGTATTTAGAAATATATTTTATAATAGAGGTTTATTGTACTATTATTATTATTGTTATTATTGTTATTATTATTAGCATATTATCATCATCATTATCATTGTCATTTTTATTTATTATTATTTTTTTTCTTTCATCATATTCATTATTATCACTGATATTTGAGATATTTGATGTTATGTTTTCCGATTGGTTTTTATTTCTAGCCTACCTCAATTTATTTGGGATTAAAGGCTTTGCTGTTGTTGTTGTTGTTGTATAAAAGAAAGATATTATTTAAAACAAAATACTATTACTTACATTAAATTACTTATATAAAAACAAGGAATCATGATAAATTCTCATGCAAATGTAATGTTGTAATTTATTTTATTATTGCAATTTGCTAATAAAAATTTTAAAAATGTTAAAAAAATTGTTAAACAGTGTAAATTAATAATAACGAAAAAATTCAATTATAGATGATGTCGCGTAACCAAGGGGCTTGACCAACCCTCTTACTTGTTTATAATTTGGTAAATGGTTAATGATTTTCTAAAGTATAACAATAAAATAATGCACATATAACAACTCTTAATGATATAAAATATATATGTACAAATTATTTTTTGAATAATTTCAAGAAATCAAAATATAATGGATATCAGTATAGAATATGCAATCATATATAACGCAGTTCATATGATACATAACGTTACATCGATGTATTAAAAGCTCACCTCTTGAAGCGGGAGCAAAACTACATATAAGTTTGATATCCGATTAAAGCTTAACCATTATCGTTTATCTTAAAAGAAACTATATAACATAAGAAGAACTTACGCTCAGGCTGCGATGATTGAGATTGGGGGTCACTAGCCTAAGAGTAATGAGAAATGCCCCCCAATCTCGGATTACAATCAATTTCACAGCTCACGATCAGGCAAACGCCGCAAACCTTTTTTAAGTCCAAGTAATTCTGTGGATGGAACTATGATTGTATTGTATGGCGAGTCATTTTGAATTCTTAAGCTTTTTTTTTTTGGGTACTTCATCTCATCTTATGCTCTCTTTTTTTATGATGACCGTATGATCGGATCTTACTATTCAACTTCCCAATTGTCCCTTATGATCAGATGATCCAACCGACTATGGAATTAACTTTTGACAATAAGTTTTATCAAAAAATAGTAATGTTATTTGGCACATATAAACATACGGTAAAGATGACGATATATTATTATTTTTTGATAATGTACACACGCAGCAAAAAAAATAGGGAGATCTATGTTTACCTTTTATATTTATTTATTATTGTAATGTTTATATTATCTAAGACAATGACCCTAAATTTGTTGCAAATAAAATTCGGTTGCATAAGTTAGGAAAAAAGTATTTATGAACTTAAATACAAAGATTATTTTATTTTATAATCTCTTTCATTTCATTGCATATCTTAGGTTTACTACATATTCATATTGTAAATCAAGTTTTAATAATAAGAAAGTAGTAAAAAAAATAATTAGTTATGTGCAAAATTTAGTGATTAAAAATTTATATAAATAGTTTTGAATTCACTTGATATATATTAAATCCCTCCACTTGAATTCTACTGTTTTTTACATAAAATTTGGACTCTTCCTTACACAAGTTATTTGTATTTTGTCTTTACTTTCAGTAATGAACTAATGATCATACCAACATATGAAGTTATCGTTATTTTTTTTAAATTATAAAAAAATTATAAATTTAATAGAAGTATTAATTAATTAAAATTTTAATAACAATTATGACAGCGCACAAGTAGGGTGCCTGTTTAAAAAGTGTCAGTCATATTGGTATCTCTCACCAAATGCGTCAGCGGGACTAAACACCCTTAAAAATTCAGAAATCCATGATAAAAAATAATAAAAATAAAGTTAATGGTCAAGGCGTCAATGACATTTACTTCTTTCACAAAGTTAATGGTCAAAAGTGTCAATGACATGGTTTCTTTCACAAAAAAAAAATAATAACACAAGTGAAATTGACGCATGTAAATGTGAAAATTGGACTGAAGCATTGTAAATGCATCAATTGAACTGACGCATTGCTATACTTATTATTAAAATTTTAATTAATTATTGAAATTTTAATTAATTAATATTCATTACTAAAATTATGTTCATTCCATAACTATTAAAAAAATCAATAATAATAACGATGTGGCGTTCTGACCCGGCACAGGATAGGAAACCCACACTTGGCTTTCTTATTACTTATTATTGTTTTATTCTATTTTGTTTCGAGTCAACAACCTTTACCATCATAGGTCTCATGCATATTTATGGAGCACAGCGGCTTCATTAATTGGAGACCACGTTGGCTGTCTATATTTTCATATTTTTGCTTCTCTAAAGATATTGACTGGGTGCTGCTTACTCTCTCCCGATTATTAATACATAAAAGCATTAACTTTCAGATTTATTTAAGTATGTCACATCATCACTCTTCTTCACTATTAATTTTGTTTTAATTTTGTTATCTAGTGAAGTACAATGATTTATATATAATTATTTTATCTACTTATTTTATGAATGTGATATATTTGAGGTCAAATTTAAACTCTTTATATGATCCAACATTTAAGTTATATTATTATTATTATATACATATTTAGTATTTAAAAAATATATATACTCAAGTTTTTCTTAATGTGAAATTTTATTGAATATATTTTTAATTATTTATTTAAAAATTATTTTTTGGGTCATGAGTTACAACCCTAGTTGCTATAACCAATGGCGCCGTCAATATTTAAAAAACAATAGAAATATAGAATTATCCTTTTCGTTGGGTTTTACATCGTTTGCATGCTAAAGATGTAAACTCATCCTAAATGTTAGGTTTAATTTGCATATTATCAGTCAATTATCAATATTTTTAGTCAATTAAGTGATTATATTTTGCAGGTTTCATTTAAATATTCAAAAGGATAATTCATCTTTTGATCCTAAACTTTCTTAAAAAACCATCCTGAACTATCATTAGTATCAAGTTGATCCTTATAACTTTTTTTAAAAACACTAAGATGATCCCAACTTCTTTTATAAAAATCATATTGGTCCTTTAACATTAACTATACCAAATGAATCCTTGAACTTTTGACATAAAACTAAATAAGTACTTAGATTTAAAAAAAGAAACTAAATTAATCCTTGAAAATTTTATTCAAGGTTATTATTTTTATTTCTTTTTCCCTAAATCTAAATAAAATATCTTTAGTAACATGCAGGGACAAATTAGGGACCCAATTATTTTGTTTCTCGGTGGAGGCCAAATGACCAATTTGATGTAATTTAAGTTTAATAACCAACTTCATTTTTTTTTGAAGAAGTTCAATGACCGCTTTGGTGTTTTTTAGAATTTTTAATGACCAGCTTGATTTTTTGTGAAAGTGTAAATATCGAAAGGTGAATTTTTCCTGTTAAAAATTGATGCAATGGCATATAAGTAGTAAATTTCACAGTTGATCAGACCATATAAAAAACTAAGGCATGTTTACATTTTCGAAATGTATAGAAATTACATTAAATGAGACGAACTTTTTTATTGAATCCCTTTAAACGATGAAACTTAGAAGCAGGCAGCGGCCGGCAATAACAGTGAAGCATATAAAATTGAGAAGGGATCGGTTGGTAATGGATTATTTTGACAACTTTGACAATGAACCACTAAATAAATATAAAAAAAAAAAATTTATAGATGTGTTATTATACTTATGGATTGATAGTCATTCAAATTTTATATAATTTCATTATCGTTTGATAGTCCATCAAAGACCGTTAAATTGGAACCATTGTAAATTACATAAAAAATTTGATGGTCTTTGATGGACTATCAAACGATAATGAAATTTTATAAAATTTGAATGACCATCAATCCATAAATAGAAGAACACATCTATAATTTTTTTATTTTTAAAATTTTTTATATTAATTTAAAAGTTCATTGTCAAAATAATCCATTGTCAACTGATCCCCTCTCTATAAAATTTGATTGACCAATTATGAATGCCGTCGGCGCATACTTTGTTTAACAATTCAAGACAAACCGGACTGAAGGGTTTTGTGTCGGGTTAATTAAATATAAATATATATGACTTTACTGAATTCACAGTTATTCAGATTGAAATTATTCAGGTTGCATTTATTCAGATTGCATTTACACCTGACGTCAATGACAAAGAAGCATGCGTGGTAGACTATGGTAAAAAGAAATTCGAACAAGTAATTATTTTGGTGGAAAAAATTTAAGTCTAGTATTTTCGTTATAGAACTTTCGTCGCCTAATCAAATATATATCTCCTATGCTAACTGCTATCTGCCAAGTGCCAACAACTGATTAGTATATATGAGTATATCTGCTTCTTAATTTGGTGAAAACATTTCCTTTTCACCGTTAAAGATCGAAGTCCGATTCAAGAAGATTCACACTTCTGTAACTTGATCTCGCAAGGTACACTTTAATTATACTGTTTAATATCTCTCTTTTGATAGATGTGATGTTGACAGAAAATGTTGCATTTCTCTGTAACTCTACAGAATAGAGTTTATTTAGAATAGTTTTTTCAAAAAAGGAGAACCGATTAAACCCATTTCAGTTTGATGAGTGATTTAGATCATTCGAACAAACACAGCGTAAATCTCAAAGTAACAAAAAAAATTTAAGTATAAATCTTAAAAATATTCAATGGTGGATGGCAAAATCGAATCAAAGATGAGTCTGATACCCATCAGTTCTCTCTCGTTTCCCTCATAATGATTATTGCTAGGACGACCTTAATTAAATGGGAAGCATTTCTAAATTTTCTTTACAAGGATTCGCACAAACATGCAAGAACCAAATCCATTTGGGGAAACGGATTAAATTTCTATAAAATCTGTTGAGTAAAAAAAAAGGATGTCTATTTCTTTGTATATTACAATTTTATTTCGGAGGGAAAGCAAGGGTTGAGTAAAGTTAATTATGCATTGGATTTTAATTGTTCCAAAGACTTAGTTAATTATATGCGGTGCGATGTTGTCTTATTCTCTAGACGACGTGATTTTTCTTTTCTCATAAATTGAATTTTGGACAAGCTTTTATTTGGTGAGTTGTTTTTGTTACTTGAGCTTGTCAAATAGAAAAAAAAGAATCATATTGGAGATAATCACTATGTCTAATACTCTTTTTTCTTTTTTTTTCGTGCTATATTTCTTCTTGTTGTCTTATACCCCACTTCAATCGTGTTATCTTATATATGATTATTACTTAATATATTTTTAAAATCCTTATGAACTTAGATGAGGATAAAGCGAAAAAAATCTAGAAACTAAATTATATATTATTTAGTCCTTTATTATAAAATGTACTGATTAATCCATACATAATTTATATATATGTAAGTGCGAAGAAAGGAAAATAGAGCTTTCTTTTCTATTCTTATTAAGTATGTAAGTGTTCTTATTTTATAATGGTCAAGATTAACTGTAATTCATTGATTAATTTTTGAGAGAACATGATTTGTTAGATATATTAAGAATTTCTTTTTTGTGACATTATAAATTATAACGAAAATATTTGCTAAATTCATAACACATCCGTTAAATTAAAAATTATATAATTGATGATATCTCTTTTATATAAGACATTATTCTTCTAAAAAATTATCAAATTTAAAATTATATTATATATTTTTAGGAAAGGTATGAATACTACAAAAATAATTGATTAATTATATATGTTTCTTATTTTATTTGATATCATATATTTGTATTGAAATAAAATAATATTTTTAAATTTTAATTTAGAAAGATTACAATAAAGAAAGTATGGACAATATTCAATTAGAAAGAAAAAGAACATGATAAGATGGACTGAATATTAAAAAAAAGAAATATTACAATCTCATTTATATTCTATCCTTTTGTCAGTTGTTGCCTCAAAGGTGCGGATCTGTGAGAATATTCACCACCAGTAGTCGGAGAGGGGTGTCAATTATTGAACCGATCTAATAGATTAAGCTGATTTGATTTTAATCTGATCTGATCCGATATAATTCGAAAATGAATGAGTCGGATATGAATCTATTTTTTTATCCAAATCGGATCAGGTCGGGTCGGGTCGGAATCAGATCAACCCGATCTGATTCGATTAGTTATCTTTTTTGAAGTAATTATGATTTAGTACTAATTAAATCTTAAATATATATTAATTATATACTAACTAAGATTAATTATAAATTAATTATTATTTAATTATTTAAAATAATATAAAAAATTAATAAATATTTAATTATTTTAACGGATATGAATCAAGAATATTTAATCCAAATATAATCGGGTTAGATTCATATCGGATAAAAAAATAATAAAATAATAATGATCCGATCCAAACTCGATCCGACCCAAATTCAACCCGGGCCGACCCATTGACACCCCTAGTCGTATATTCCAGTCGGGTCATATCGCCTTACCATGAAAAATTCATTTGTGTTTAATTATTATTTTTTACATGTAATTTTACAATTTTGCTATTGAAAGCGCAGATGTTCTCGACCAGTCTACCTTAATTTATTCATTTTAAATATATACATGATATTTTTTCCTCTTCAGAGTGTCGACAAAACTCATTATTGGTTATTCGATCCATAAACGATCCGATAAAAAAAAATTCTAAAAAAATATTTCATTAAATTTTTATTAAGGAAGCATGCTAGGTATGAGAAAATAATTATTGGTACATAAGGTACGGTACATCAGTAGTTCAGTACATCATACATGTAAGATTAATCCCACCTACTATTCTCTAAGATAATGATATTCACGAAATCATATGCGATGTTATCTAGTGATTTATTTAATAAATATGGCGGAAATTACATAATTTTTACAACTACTGTGGAATTTTTATTTGTTTGGTTTGGGAGAAAAAGAGAAAATATTGTTAAGAACTGTGTTAGGATAGACTTCATATTGGATCATTGGAATATAATGAAATTATTTAAAAAAAAACAGGTTACTTTTAATAATATATTGCTGTTAGTTCAATAATTAGCTTCCTTTCTATTTGGCGTTTCTCTCTATTTTGTCATTATTAGCTGTTGAACAAGATCAAATAGTTGATATGACAATTTATACTATACCAATGAGGTCCAATGTCCCCCCAAACATTTTATATTCGGTCAAGTACTTTTGCGTTTCCCTTTTGTATTATATATATATAGAGAGAGAGAGAGTTCGACTATGATCTTTCAGAAAGATGAGAGTGTTAAAGTTTTGTTAGATTTATTTTCAATTTTAAGTCAAAAATAATCGATCCGAACCGTTCAATCTAATCTTCATATCAAAATCTATTAGTAAACTAAATTTTATATTTTTTAGATTTTTTTTGCTATTTTTTCTGCTGAGGAGAAAATGACTTGATCTGAGAATTCTGGTTCATCCAAAAATGACGGTTTTTCCTAAAAAATAGCAAATGGATTCTAAAAAATATAAATTTTGGTTTACTAATAGATTTTGATATGGAGATTAGATTGAGCGGTTTGGATCGATCATTTCTGACTTAAAATTAATAATAGAACGCAAAGTACACAACGCACTTGTACTTTGCAAAGCACTATAGCCTAATTATATATATATAGTTTCTATAAGAATATTTTTACTTAATCGAATATTAAACAATTTTAGTTATAGTTACTTTAATATTAGCACATAGAGTTAAATTTTATATTATTTTATGTGTTCATTATATTTTTTCTTGGAGCTAATTATTCATCACACCATTTCTATTATCCTTCTATAATTCTATTCCACTCGCTGGTTGGCACCGAACAGGGACTTGCGGAACTTGCACGATTTGTCGATGTGTGTTTTACTTTGCCAGTGCTCAGTAACCACCGAGCAGACCAGACCATCGCATACACAAATTCCAATGCTGATCAGATGCATTTTCTGGCATGGGAACTCATGCCGTGTCAGAATCTCGAATTCAACAGTCCTGCATGACGCACGCCTCAATTCAGGGCGGATCCAAGAGGGTTCATAGTTAGTTGTTCCATTTAAATTTTAAAAATTAATATTTTTGGATAATAATTTTGGTAATTTTTCTTTCTCTAAGAAAACATTTGTCCTCTCTCTGAATTGTCTAATTATTTTTATTGAAAAAAAAATATTTAATATCGTACATAATGAAATAATTATATAAAGATATTAAAATATAAAGTTACGTAGACTACAATTTTTTCATCAACTTGATTATTTATTACTTTGAACTTCATTTTGTTATTATTTTTAATATATAAAAAAATATTATTTTAATATTTTTTTATTAGGTAAGAATATATATTAAATTATTATTATTATTATTTAGTATCCGATTAGTTAATGAGTTTGAATCCGATAAATTATTACAATCCGATAATTATCCTCTCTAATTAAAATCCTATATTTGTCCCTGCCTCAATGAGTGCTACATAGCAGGGAATATACAACAGCTCTGTTCTCACTAGTGGCAGACACCGAAAAACAGAAAGATTGCATACACCCAAGTGCCTAAGCAGCGTTTAAGACTGGCAAGTGGCAACTAATGGATTTAAGAGTTTTATTATCCAACTGGCTTTTTAAGATAAAATGGTTTATTATTGGATAATCAGTACATCTATCGTTGTATCTCATTGAAGTAATTAGCTACCATTGACAAATTACAAACACACTTCAACACCCCAATTTTAGAGATGTCAAAGATATGGGTCAGATGAAGTATTTTCATTATCATATTTATTTAAAATTATTTTGATTCATATTTTTTATTATTTTAAAATTAAATTTTCATATATTTTATTATTATCCATTAAAATAAATGGATAACAAAACGATAATAAATATTAACGAATAATATTAATATATTAATTAATTTATCATCATTTATAAAAAAACATCCGAAATAATTTCTTTCATACATTACATCTCTATTTTAGCAATATGCAATCAAAATGTAACTATACAATCAATTCCAACTTGAATAATTTCAAAACAAATAAATTTTAAAATATAAGCATCTCTTGTCAAAAATTTGTCTAAAAAATAAAACATATTAAAAGCAAAAATAATATTTTATCTAAAATAAAAGTTTATATTGTCTCATCTATAATTTTAAATACTCTACTAAATATTATTTAAATATTATAATTTATTAAATTATTTTTACTCATATCCTAACGAAAAAATATCTTACCCTTACCTATATCAATAATATAAAAAAATCTTTACCCATACCCGTTATAATGAATATGATACGGATCAAATAAAAATGATTAAAAGAGTATCATTGACACCCATATCCAATTTGGGAACTTTTCGTAGATTATCTTTTTTTTTTCTTAATAATTACTCTACTAACTGTTGGATTGGGTCTTCTGTATTATTTGTTATTTTTAGAGACGTACGACTCAGAAAAATATCATAATATTTTTTATTGCAGTTTAAATACATTATTGTTATTATTTTATTCATTTATTTTAGTGAAAGCTATCTCAAAAAATAATGAGGTTAGTGTGCTAGTTGATCATAATAACTCTCAAGTTTAAATTTTAGTTGGAATAATGAAATAATAGGATCAATCAGTAATTTCATCACGGTCGTTCATTATTGATGGTAAATAATCGGTATTATCAGATACCCTCCGTTAATTCTCTGTTTCAGCCTTCAGCCCTCTGCCGTTCCGTCACCGTTATCTTAATAGAGGAATATAAATGCAGATCGCAACAGTTCTCTGTGGAAAGCCAATTTGGTCGGGAACGCACAATTTTGGACCAAGTCTTTTTTGAGCCGGTTTTTATAATCTTCTTATATGTTAAGTAGGTTTTTTACTGATTTTATACAGAGGCCAGCGCACTTGCACCAGTTTCACTGAGGCGTCGCACAAGATGAAAGGGGTTGGTCACGAGAAACAACAGGGTGCTAATTAGCAGATGCAGCCGCCGCCTCTTTTCCAAATATGAGCGAATTAATTAATTAAACAGCACGAATTGAAACAACATAAATAAATACAATTGCCTTTTTTTTTATAACCACAATGACACCCCTAGATTATCCAGTTCAGATTAAGCTTTGTTTGGCATGAGCTATTTTGCATTTCTCACTGGGTAGCACATGTAAGTAAGCTATCGTTCACTCTTTTGATCTTCTCTCAACATTGGTTTTCCCAAGCCTTTAGCCCATTTGTCGAAACAAACTCCTCCCAAAATGCCAAAGATAAAGAGGCATTACTATCAATGAAGTCCATGATAACCAAAGACCCTACCAATACACTATCTTCTTGGAATGAAAGCTCTCCTTTTTGCCAATGGAGCGGCATTCGTTGTGACAACGACGACAGAGTCACCACCTTGAATTGAGAAGACCTAGGCTTGACTGGTTCTACACTTTGTTGAAGCAGATGTTTATTGTATTTTGAATTAGTAACAAACTGAGTTGCGATGCAGGTTGGTATTTCAGTTATCATTTGAATAGGATAAGAAAAAAAAAAAGAGGTGTATTCATGAGTGGGGAATTGTGCATTTTATATTTTTCCTAATTACATTGAAGACAAACCTCTATTGTGATTTTTGCATGATGAATTTTATAAATTAAGCTTAGATTTATATCTCACCCAAAAGATTCAAAAAGCAAATCAACCATTTATATAATGACGAGGGTCCCAATGCAGTAAAATTTTTATGTCGCAAAATGCACAAGCTCGCTTTATAATTTATAACTCAAGTTTTGACATTAAAATTATGAATCAAAGTTGATCTAGTTGATTTCAAGATTAATGTATGCACACAAAATTTTCATGGTTATTAGAGTTCATTTTATACTAAGATTTCTTTGTTTTGCATTTCATAAAAGAAGTTTTATCCAAGTTGTACTACCAAGGTCTGCTAGTTTATCAAATAAATTTGGAAAGAGAACTCAAGTACCGCTTCGCAGCTTCAGACACAGCCTTCAATAAAAAAAATATTAAATCCAGCAAAGCTTGCATTCTCTGTTTAGAAATTCATCAGGTTTCTTATAACTTATAAGCATGAACCATATATGTCATAAACCCAGGTATTGTAATGCAAAAATATAAATAAGATAAATAGCAAAAAAAAACTTATGGGTATAAATTTAGGATTTTTATGTCCAATTTGGGGTTCGACATTAGATCATCCAATAGTAGATTTTAAAGGGAGAATATGAAGCAGCTCTATTGGAGGTGAGTATGCCTCGATGTCAACTTGATTTCTGACTAACATGTAGCTAAGGGGAAAAATAAAAAGAATATTGGCAGAATATAACTTGTAAATGGAAATGTGAGTTGCTACAACGAACATGCTTAAAAAATTTAAATTGAAATTAAATACAAAAGAATATGTAAAAGTAAGATTTATTTCATATTCCTCAAGCTTTTGTTAGAAGAATGACGCATCTGGAACTAATTCTAATGATTATTTGTCCATTTGAACGTTTCAAAACAAATATACATAAAAAACAACACAAGATTACTGCATTTTGAAGAACCAAATGTGTCCTTCTGACAGAAAAGGCCCAAAAGAGATACCTTTTAAAGCTATTAAACTGTGAAGAAGAGATAATGCTGATGCTCGATTCTTGTGCTGCATCGATCCTGATCCACCTATTAATAACAGTTCCATTTTGCACAATCAAACCAAAAAGGTCAGTATTTTGAGAGTGAAACATACATGGTAAATGGGTAAAAGGGTGATAAACCAAGAGGCGCATAGAGGATGCCTATATAGGTCTTGAGCTGCAAGGAAATACTCTTCCAAGGATGTAGTTTTCATAAGGAAATTCCTGCATATCTGTAACTAAAATGCAGAATACTATTACAAATGGTCAAGTCACAAACTATGAAGATGCTACTTAATTATTTTTGTATCATGGGGTCTGAAAGAAAATATAATAATATGGATTGTAATTGATTAACCATAGCTACACACCTATCATTTACCAGATGTATAGCGTGGATGTGGAAACTGCATAATAAATGTTGTTGCACTTCTGCTGTTGAGAGCTGAATCAAAAACTCACTTCTCAAAATGTCAAAAACTTGTGTAACTGAAAAGCAAGCACAGGCATTAGCAACCGTCTCCAACCAGCACTAATTAACAATATGCTTCCATTTTTTTATTGAAAAATGTAGTGATCAGATCTGAGGTATTTTGCATAGACCAACATAGGAACTTTGATACTTCAGGGACAAAAAATGGCAAACAGTTTCAGGGATTTCTTCTGTAATTATGCAAAGATAAATGAAAATCAAGGTGTATTCATCAATACAAGTAGATTGGACAAACCATACCAGATTGGTGATTGCAAAAAAATCCCATAGACTTTCTCACTCTTCATCCCAAACATTTGTATCTGATGCAAGAAACGCCACTACATCTGTAAATTGATGAAAAGCAATACTAGAAACAATACAAACTGAGAAGGTTCATTGTTCCTAAAAAACTTTGAATAAAGCACTTTTTGTGCTAAAGTTAATTTCAATCAGACTAAGCCAGCAGGTATGAAAAAAATGCATTAAATATTCAAAAGTTAAGAAAAGGAAAGGGGCAAGAGCCTGAGCTTCAGAGCTGGATCGGAGGAGAGAAAAATGCCTGTGCTACTGAGAAACGACCACAGAGGGGATGTGGCTCCTGTGCGCGCTCCTTCGACACGGTGCGACCTCTCGTCGCCTCACGCGGTACCGCCTGAATGGTCCAATGGCACGCCGCTAATGCGACCCGCCGCCACGCGGGCGCCGCGAACCTCGTATCTTCCTTCACATGGTTCATGGCGAGCCGTAATCCCTCGCACCCTCTTTATCGCCTCTTCCATATTCCCCGGTAAAGCGTAAGGGCCAGTAGATCAGAGACGGTCAATCACGCAGGAAGAGATGGGGGGAGGAGGAGAAAAAGAGAGGCGGAGGGGAGCCGGAATTTTAGATCAGTGTCAATTAATATTATTTAAATAAATTATTAATTTAAATAAAATTATTTATATTTTAATTATATTAATAATGATTAAAAAAATTAAAGGGGAAACAAATTTATATTAAAAAGTTACTTTTTATGAGTTTAAAAAAAATAATGGGATTAATAAAAAAACTAAAATAAATTTTAGTGGGTTCAAATTAATATTAAATAATAAATATTATTATAAACGGATCATATTTTTCATAAATCATATAAAAAATTTATAAATTTCACTAGTGTCAATTGACATCATTTTCATATATATATAGAGAGAGAGAGTTGGGTTATGGTGCTATGTATAGTACGGATCGCTCACGTACTATAGATCGGTTCTTCGTTATCAAAGTGTAAATGGTTGATCTAACCGTACAAAATGATTTTCATATGAATATCTCGACATAGACCAAATTTTATATTTTTTAAGTTTTTTTTTACTATTTTTTAAAATAGTTAGAAAATTACCTCTTTTGAATGACTCATAATAACTAAATCAAGTGATTTTCTAACTATTTTAAAAAATAGTAAAAATAATTAAAAAATATAAAATTTAGTTTACATCGAGATATTCATATAAAAATTATTTTGTATGATTCGATCGATCATTTACACTTTGATAACGAATAACTAATGCAGTCAAAGAATGGCGGGAACAAAGGGACGCCAAAAAAATATTAGAGCGCAACCTCAAGCTCTCCATTTATATCAGGGATTAAACTGTACTCGGTGGACCAAAAAAATTATCCGTAATCCACAGCCCGGATACACCACAAATCAAATAAATATGAATCTATATAGATCTAACAATCACCAATTAATTGGTGACGTGTCCCGCCTGAGGGATCAAATCCCCCCTCCCCTTAGGGAGATATATTAGATTTCACCCCCTCCGCCGCCTTTTCTTTTGATGTGTTAAATAAATTTAACTTTATAATTTAAGAAAATAAATAGATTTTCGGTAAAATTAATTCTTTTTTTAATTCATTCAAACATACTCACCCGGAACGACACAACATAAATTGTAGTCCTACGGGTTATTATATTTTCTCTACACGTCCTAGGATCTTTACCAGAAACTTTAAAAAAAAAAAGCCTCCTCTTGTCATACAAAAGAAAGGAAAAGAGAATTACAAAATTATATGTACAATCCTCCCACCTGCTTAATTAGTAAGCATGCATGAAAACCACCTGATCTCAGTTCATAAACAACTCCCAATTACTTAACAAAATTCTCAAATCTTGCAACACCGCTCAATATTAAGCAAAAAGATCAAAGAAGACCAGGACGAGATTGAACCGGAAAGTGACACACTACCAAAGGAGCGCTCTCTTTCCTCTTCGTCTTCTCTACTCTACCACCTCCTCCTTTCTCCAATACTTCGCAAGCCTTCTCACATCCTCCTATGTTTGTTGTTTCAGATTTCGAAGGACCATCTTTACTCTCCAGCCCAGTAAAACACGAAAAACTCAGACCCATTATTCCTCTTTTCTCTCTTTTACCTCGGTTTTCTTTTTTTGAGGAAATTTCCCTCCGTTTTCTTGATGCTTGTGTGTGAATGTTAGTCGATCGTGTTATATCTATGCTGCGACTGTGAGTGGCGTTACATCGCTCCTTATTTATAGGAGGCTAGGTAAAGAGTGGCTGAATTGCTGCGAAAGGAGAACAAGCCAACACAAATTTGACTTGAAAGTGTATTTGAGCTTCAGCGACAGAGTCAAAGGAGACTGTGGTTCCTTGGCAACCAAGCTCCTTCCGGATAAGCAGGAAGAGTCAACATATTTTTCTTTCTTCAACGAATCTTCTTATCTTCCTATTTTCTTTTTTTTTCGATTGCAACTCTCCAGTTATAGTCATTGCAGGGCTAATGCATATGTTGACCGTTTTTTTCATATCAGACGGTCCATTTCCGACCAGTTGTTCTCCAACATTTAACATCACAACTTTGAAGAGATATGAGTAGGTAGGTTCGGTTCAAAGTGATTTTTTTTTGTATTTGTCAAATTATGAACAAAATTAAAATTTTAAAAATATCAACCGAATAAATCAAAAATTAAATAAATCAATTTTTTTTCGGTTTACTCGGTTAAGCCAAAATTATATTATTTAAAGAGAAATAAAAATATCAAAAGTTATAAAAATAGATAGAATAAATAAATAGTTTAAAAGGTAAAAGAAATAACTAAATAAAACTAATAAAAATATATATTAAGATTATCTTTGATATAATTCTTATTTATATCAAGTAAAATAAAATATTTTGGACTATTCAGTTTATCCAATTTTAAAAAAAATCAAAACTGAACCAAAGAACAAAAATTGAATTAGCTAGAATTTTCAACCGAACCGAAATTTTTAAATCGAAGAATAATATCAAATAATTCAAAATTTAATGATTCAATTCAAAACTAATTAAACCGATCCGTTTGCACACCCCTTGATATGAGGTAATGTACAGTACGTAGGATTCTTTATGGGAGGGAAGACTTTTTTTCTTTTTAAAAATAGTTATCAAGTTAGTTTTTGAAATTTTTAAAAAATATTAAATCAATTTTTTGTAATACTTTGAAAAAAATCAAATTGGTCCTTAAACTTTTTAAATTAATAAAACATTGAAATTTCGAGTGTTTTAGATTCATGTCAAGTCAGGTTTTAAGTTATCTGATCTTGGCTATTCTCAAATTTTGAGTCGGACGGGTTCAAACTAGAACTCCAACAATCTGAGTACGAAACTTAACTCACCCCAATTCGAATTGAGACCTCAAAAAGACCGACGCCGATCAATCCAAAACTCATCCGGTGACTTGATATTTTTTTTTTTTTTCTAAATAAACTATGTTTATTTTTTATTTAAATTTCGAAAATAAAAAAGTAATATTAAAATAAAAATTTAAGGATCAATTTAGATTTTTTAAAAGCTTAAGGACCAAACTAGGTTTTATATTGAAAATTCAAGAATCTATTTGTGTATTTTAAAATTTAACAGCTAATTTATTTTTTTTGAAATAGTTTATGTATCAATTTGTTATTTTTAAAAGATTTAAGGATCAACTTAATATAATTGAAAGTTTAATTATTAACTTAGTTTTTTAAAGTTCAGACATCAAATGATAAATTATATAAAGTATGGGCTAAAGACAAGAATGTCCGCCAATTGGCCTATAATGGATGGCTAAATACATTGCTTGCTTGAAAATGTACATATTTCCTTTTTTTTTAAAAAAAAAAAGAGAAATTACATATTTCAAACTCGGCCCAATTTTCAAGTTTGGGCTGAAACCGACTTCAAGTGCCGTTTGTTCTTCAGAGTTTCACTCTGTGCGATTTATCTTTTCCAACCCCAGCTCGTAGAAAAAAAAAATATTCAACCATACCCGGATGGAAATTAGAAATTGTATAAGATAAATACATGTTTAAGAAAATGACAACAAAATTGTATGCTCCAATTCATGTACTGTTTGAAACAAATTTTGAATAATTTAATTCAATGTTGTTAGCCTTCTTTTTTTGATCGGAAATGTTGTTAGCCTTAGAGAACTAGTGCAAATAGTATCTCTATGATATCACATGAATGTATTATGAAATATCAATCTACGTTAGAATCAGGAGCGGATGTATGATTTTGATCGGGGACACAATTATCGGATTATAATAGCTTATCGGATTCAAACTCATTAACTAATCGGATACTAAATAAAAAATTAATAATTTAATATATATTCTTACTTAATAAAAACTATTAGAATAATAATATTTTATATATTAAAAATAATAATAAAATAAAACTTAAAGTAATAGATAATCAAGTTGATGAAGAAAGTTTTCCTCTACATAACTTTATGTTTTGACATTTTTTCATAATTATTTCATTATGTATGATATTAAATATTTATTTCTCGATAAAAAAATAATCAGACAATTCTAGAGGTGTCAATCGGGCGGGTCGGGTCGGGTTCGGGTTCGGGTCGGGCGGGTCGGGTCAGTTTGACTTTCTAGAAGAAATCGGGTCGGGCCGGGTCGGGTCAGGGTCGGGTCGGGTCGGGTCAATTTACATGTTGTGTTTTTTCAGATCGTTGATAGAATTCGATTGGATTGAAGGCCATTTGATCTCGGGTCGGGTCGGGTCAGGTCGGGTTCGGGTCGGGTCGGGTCAGTTTGACTTTCTTAAAAAATCGGGTCGGGTCGGGTTCGGGTCCGGGCGGGTCGGGCGGGTTTGTCGGGTCGGGTCGGGTTCTGCCACCTCTAGACAATTCAGTGGGGCAAAAAAAAATTTCCGAGGGAGGGGGGAGAAGGAGAGAGGGGGCAGATTACTGAAAATATTATCTAAAATCACTATTTTTCAAAATCCTGGAGGAAGGGGACAGCTGCACCCCCCTCCCCCGGCCTCACATGGTTCTGCCCCTGATTAGAATTACCCTTTGATTAGATAACTCGGAGTTAGAGCGGAATGTCTCTTTCAAGTGATTGAAGATGGAGATATCTCCATTACTAGTAGTACAATTATATATGGGGAAGGATCCCTTGACAATGGGTTATTTCTGACAATAACATTAAAAAAATAAAAAATCTGAAAAATTAAATAAAACTATAGATATATTCTTCAACTTACACATAAATAGTTTTTCAAATTTTATACAATTTAGATATCATTTGATTGTCTATCAAATATCATCAAATTTTATATAATTTACAACACTTATAATTTAATAGTCTTTAATGGTCTATCAAACAATAATAAAATTACATAAATTTGAAACACCATCAATCTATAAGTTAAAGAATATATCTAATTTTTTTTAGAATATTATTTTCAAGATTATCAAAATAACCTATTGTCAAGATCCCTCCCATTATATATATAGTCATTATATATATAGTCAGTTGTATGGAAATCTGAAACTAGGTTATTTTGATAATCTTGAAAGACAGGGCCCTGGTTGTAAATCTGAAAAGACAGGGACTGTATGATCCTTTTTTAATTCAAAAATTATACATTAACCGATTAAGACAATAATAAAAGTATGAACAAGAAAATAATATATTCTAACTTATACAAGAATTCTATTTACTATTAATTATTTCATTTCGTATGCATTATTGCAATTTATATAGGAAATATATAAGTTTATGAATAATTAAAATTGGTAAGACTATATTATTTATTCATTAAAATTAGCAAATTTATGTGATGTAAAGTTATTATTAAATTATTTTTCCATAAAAAGTTGCTGTATTAAGTTTCATGAAATTTTGAATATAGATAAAATTGTTTAAGGATATTAGTTATAGGTATTCAAGAGTTAATGTTGTGTTTGGGCTAATCCGAATTAAATATTTCATGATAAAAATAAAAATATATATTGGTGGCCAAATTTTACAAATTATAAATTTCAAAGTCATGGTTTTACCTTGGCAATTTGTGAACAAAAGTCTTGGCAACACAGAAAAGAAAATTAATCCCATATGTGAACAAATCTTGAGCTGTGAAAATCCGCTGCCATACTTTTTCTTGCACGTACCATGGCAACAGAAAAAAGAAAATTATCTCGCAGAAAAACACATCTCTGTAATAAAAAATCTTGAGCTGTGAAAATTGAATCGGACGGTGTGAAAATTATGGCAGCAGTGTGTCATGGATTTTAATGACAGCAGATTGGAATTCAAGCAAATGATACGTACATCACACCGTTATACCATTTAATATTTAGCAATCCATATTTATCACCAATTATAACAACGAATTACTCTCAAAAGGCAAAACTATTTGCTTATATAATTGAAGAAAAAAAAGTCAAAATCAGAACTCAATAAACATCACACATATCAAACCCATAGAAAACCAAATCCAGAGCACTCATTTGGCACCAAACACAGCAGGATTTCACAGAGTAGTAGTAGTTTGTCTCCATAGCTCAATCATCCATGCGAATTATACAACGAAGTCCCTGTCCGGCAAGCATGAGGTCAAATGCCTTGTTTATTTCTGAGAAAGAAACACTGTGTGTAATGAACTTATCCAATTCCAGCTCCTAAAAGCAAAAAAAAAAATGCAATTTAAACATGTATATTAGGAACTAAAAAAAACAAAGAAGTTAAACCGAAAGATCTTGGTTGAAAAAAATAATAATAAATCGTATACCCCTTTAAGGTACTGCTCAACAACGACGGGGATGTCGGTCCGGGGCTTGTAGTGGCCATAGAAGGTTCCCTTGAGTGTTTTCTCAGTGAGGAATTGTATTGGGTTAGTCTTGAACACGGCATCTTTGTGTGGCACACCAACGAGCACCGCCACACCCCATCCCTACATTGTGTAAGTTGAATGTTAGAAATCCTTAATATTTGAATTAGAAGTATTGATGTAGTATGCATATATGGTGAGGAAGGAGACGTTGTACATCATGAACTGATTCCAGAGCTTGAATCATAGCATTGATGTTTCCTGTGCACTCAACTGCCCGGTCAACACCACCATTAGTCATCTCAGCAAGAACCTAGAAGCAGAAACCAGAATATTAGACAAACATGAAATATAAATAGTGTTGATTAGAGTCGATCTGAAAATATATTGTTCCAGTAGCTGACCTCTTGCACAGGCTTTGTGTGTTCTAGTGGATTGACGAACTCAGTGCAGCCAAACTTTTTAGCTGAAGGATCAGAAGTCAGAACTCAGAAGTTAGGCAATGCAGTACATAAAACTATATAAACTACAAATGCTTAACTAATGCCCAATGATAACATTTTTTACAATTGTACCAGTTTCAAATCTATTGGAGTTTAGATCAACACCAATGATCCTGGAAGCTCCTGCAAACCTGGCTCCTTCAGCGGCCTACTCACATAAATACCGAAATTACCAATCAAATATGAAGTCTCAAAATTATTAAATCCATTAAAATATCAAGTCGAAGAATTGAAATGACTTACCGAAAGGCCAACGGCTCCTAAGCCAAAGATTGCCACCGTCGAACCCTTCTTTGGCTTCGCAACATTAACAGTGGCACCAAAACCTGAAAGGAGAAGTATAATTTATAATTCTTTCAATTATTAGTAAATAAAAAAATAGATTGAATCCAATTAGGATACTAACCAGTGCAAAACCCGCAACTGAGAACACAGACTTTGTCGAGGGGGGCCGCTGGGTTAATTTTTGCGACGCAGCCAGAATGTACAACAGTGTACTCACTGAAGGTGGAGGTGCCAAGAAAATGGTAGATAGGCTGGCCATTCATGGAGAAGCGGGACTGGCCATCACTGATCATTACCTTGCGATCGGGGTTGATGCGCAGGAGGTCACACATGTTACTCTCTCTGATTTGCAGTGGGCACAATCCTTGCATTCTCCTGTGAATATTGGGAGTACATGGTCCCCTGGTGCCAGCTCTGTTACTCCCTCACCCACACTTTCCACAATCCTGTCATTATAATGGTTGCCATAATTTAGAGAGAGATGCCAAGAAAATCAGGAATTCTGGGTACTGGTTATTTTGTTATTTTTAAAGTCATATAAAAAATTAAGTACAAGAGAAAAAGTTACTAGTACAAGTATATTATTAAATAGCTTGACCCTGAAATTAATTAAAAAAGAAGAGGTACTCAAAGATAATATATTAGTACTTGGTGCAAACCCGAGCTAATGTGGAAACCATTTTTCAGATTTTAAAAGTTTACTAGATATTAACAAAGCTCTTAATATTACTATTTTTAAGGAAATGGTAAAATAATCAAGTTTAAATCCTTTAATACTAAAAAAAGGTTGGAGGGAAATGCATATGTACCCAGCAGCCTCATGACCAAGTATCCGAGGAAACACTGGTGTTTGTCCCTGAAACAGTATCAGAACCACTTGAATCAGCAACAAACCAAAATTCCTTACATTTTTGAATAAAAAAGAATAAACCTGGAATCAAAAGGGAAAAAAGAGTTACAAGTATTTGTTCTCACCTTGGCTTCCCAAAAGTAGACATCCGTGTGACAAAGCGAAGTGAAAAGAATCTTAATGCGAACCTCCATGGCTTGAGGTGGGGCCACCTCTACCTCTTGTACGACCAGTGGTTTTCCTGCCTCCCATGCCACGGCAGCTGTACCGAAATTTTCAGAAGTTGTGGATCAATTTGAATTACAAAGTAAAAAAACCAAATACTATACTTCTCCTGATTGTTTACAGCAAAGGCGGACCTATGCATAGCCAAGCCCGGTCGGTGTGTGTGCTTAATTTTTTTTATTTTGAATCAGAAAAAATATAGTTTAAAATTATATGAGTGTCTAGATTTAATTGAAAAATTATATCTTTCATATTTAATTTTTAAAAATTTAATATCAACTCATATAATGTATCCAGACTTGTTAAGAAGACCGGATCCACCACTGGTTTACAGTAAAAGCTTGCCCAAGAACTGTATCATACCAAAAATGCAACATTTTGCACAATGCGCATGAAGATCAGTACACCAGACCTAGAACAGAGCTGCAAATTAATACCTTACAAGGTCTGATTCGTAAATTACATCATAACAGATCATGTAGAGCCAGCATGAACCAACTCAATAAAGGAATTAATAATGACTTGTAATTCAGCAAATCCCTCTCCATTAATTTGGTTTTAAATTTTTAAATAATTAAACACCAGAGTATACAAACTGAAATCACTTTATCAGATTGGTAATGCAAACCTCTGCATTTGATGACCTTGCCAGCAGTGCTTGCCATTCTGATGGATGGAGCTAATTTCTCTACTTCTCTCAAAACAAAAATCTCAGGGAAAAATGATCGGAGCTGTAACAAATTCAAATATCTCAACTGATTGCTGATGGAGAGAGAAGATCAGAATCACGAAGTATTTATAGCAAGATCACATAAAGAGGTTGAGAGGGGAGGGGGTGGCCAGGCCAAATGGAGGTGTATGCATATGTGTCTTTGTGCACCAATAGTGGGTTTGACTTGTGAATGATACTGTGGATTTGCATATGTATCTTGCATCATTGCATGCATCTCAGTTTCTTAATTTACCAGGCTAACCAAAACTGTTAGCACGTCGCAGAAATTATGTCCGTCGGTTTGATATTAATTTCAAAGAGAGAAATATATAAAAATTAAAAAAGCATATCCGTTGGCTTGGAATCTCATGTCAAGATGTGAGTCATTGACCACCACGCTGTACAAAGACGAAACAAAAACATTAATTTAATTCGTAGAAGTCAGCCAGCCATGCTCATGCATCTTGTTTATATATTTTTGTCTTTTAGTGATTAATTAAGGAAGATAACTAGAAAATTAGGAGGCGTAAGTTCCAAGGATCTTGATAACAGTGGGCGAATGAATAAATTGTCAAAATTGATTTTTTTTTTTCGTTTAGAGCTCTGTTTTGGAGGAACTGGGGTTTTAGTTGCCTATAGTTTCGTAAATAAATATACAAAAGATAAAACAACAGGATCTAAGTTTTGGGGTTAATTTATTCTTTTTTTCGTTTTGGAGGTTTCATGGACAAAAATGCATTAATTTATAGGGGGTTTCTGAAAGTATGACATGGGAGTTTTGTGCAAGAAAATAGGTTATAAATAAATCATAAAAGAACGGGCTCACTAGAATCCCTATTCTAACGTTAATTTATAGGGGGCTGTTTTCAGACTTGAATTACGCAAATTTTGATGAGATCAAACGAACCTCATGTTGTTATATTGTGCAACGCTGGAGAAAATAGAAATCCCTATTCTAACGTCCAAGTATATAATCCAAACCAACTCAGTTTTTTTAGTATCAACAATAGTATTGGCCACGAATAAATTTTCTTTTAATATAGAAATTCTATCATTTTTTTAAGAAATATAGATGGAATCAAGGCCTTCCAGTTTTAAGTACTCACATGACCTAACCATCTTATTCTGCTCGATTTCAAATCTACAATTTTTCATAAATAGTATTATCTTTATCACAAAAACAAAAATCTCAAAAATTCAATTAATTAACGTAAAGGTCACAACTGTGTGAAATCCTATAAGATTTATCATTCTTTCAAGAGCTACATCTAGTCCATTAACTATATAAGATATTAAAATATGAGAAATGATTTCCTCATCCAAAAGTTTACTCTACCGTACTATTATTATATACATAAATTTACAAAATTACTAAGTCTTCAAGTTTAAATGAATTATGAAATTTTGTTTATTAAAAAATACTTACTCTGCCATACTATTATATACATGGATTTTGTGTTTCTTAGTTCGATTAAGATTTAATAATTTATAGAAGTTTCATCTCAACAGAATAGATGATATATCCTAAATAAGAAACATAGCTAGCCACAGAAGATCAGAAAAAGGAATCCGGTATTTGCAAAACCACAGGAAATTAAACTGGTTTGTGCAATTTGTGCCCCCCGGACCCTGGTACTACTGAACTCCTCATCTGGTCAAACTCAAAACCATTATTTTAAAATACGGTCGCATGGCCGCATATATAGTCCTCCACTTATGTTTATGTGATGCGATATCGCATGCATAAGAGTATACATTCGTATATTCAATAATGCGCATTATTTTTTAAAATATTTATCGTATTAAGTTTATAAAATTAATTATATTATATTTTTCATGCAAAATATTTAAAATTATATTAATATCTTATTATATTTTTTATTTTATATTAAAATTCTTTAAAAATAAATGACCGATTCAAATATTGTAAGAAATTTTTTAGAATACATATTTATATATATAATCTGCATACTGAACTGTATATGCATCTATATATCGTATATGCGTTATGCACTAATCAACCACATGTATATTGAAATCTGCATTTTAAAACGTTACTCAAAACCCATACATACATCGCGTCACGCCCCTTCTGGCTTCTTCTACTTTCATGCTATAAATACTCAGTGCTTCCGATCAATGTCTCTCCATCTTCAATCACTTGAGAGAAATTTGATCAAGCTTCATACATTTTCCGACCGTTCTTTGTAATTACTTAGCTTCAAATGGCGAGCACTGCTGGAAAGGTTATCAAATGCAGAGGTTGGTACTTTTTTTGTTTTGAAGT
This sequence comes from Schoenoplectus tabernaemontani, assembly GCA_037127355.1. Classification (NCBI taxonomy): domain Eukaryota; kingdom Viridiplantae; phylum Streptophyta; class Magnoliopsida; order Poales; family Cyperaceae; genus Schoenoplectus; species Schoenoplectus tabernaemontani. The sequence continues at coordinate 17,520,586 of CM073739.1, forward strand.
TGCTTAAATATGATTCTTCTCGGAAAACAATTAGTCAATATGATCATGCTGACAAAAGGAAAATGGTAATCTTTCCATGTAATTTGCATTTTAAAAGACGACAATAACAGTGATAATGACAAATTAATTTGATCAATATTTTGTTGCTGGTGCTGCTGTAAGGGCTTTGACATTAAGGAGGGTATAAAGTTAATGGATAAGATCGATAGATTATTCTGTAATAAATTTGTTTCTAGTCTAGAATGATTTGTATGTTATCATTCCAAGCTTTTATTTTACTGATTTAAATATCTTTGAGATTTTACAATCGTTTTCTCTTTGTATAAAATTAAAGTCATAGAATCTAGGTTCTTTTTTTCCCAAATTCTACCGGCTTGAAAGACCCCACAATTTATTTATTTGCCATATTATATAAGACATTCTGCAGTCTGGGCATACAATGAAATTGTATTCAGAGGAGACATCAAATGTTTTAATTTTTTATGTCTCAATTATGATTTTATTTTTTTTTAATTTTTAATAACTCAAAATTTTAAGCTAAGATATCAAAATAAAATAATTAAAATTAATTTAGGTCATTTTATTTATGTACAGATTAAAAATTTTAATATTTGAATATTATTTTATGTGACATCAAAATATTATAAAAAAATACATAACATGATTAATTTTTGGACGTTGATTTTAGAACTCATTGATTTATAGAGTGAAAGTAAAAAAAATAAATTTTTTTATATGTAAGAAGAAAATATAATATAAATCAAATTTAACAGATTTATTTTAATATTGTGGTTTTAAATTTTGAGTTATTAAAAATTTAAAAAGTGAAGGCATGATTAAGGTGCGAAAAATTGAGACATTTGAACCCGAATCAGAATTTTAACATGATATTTTACTGATTAGATCTTCCAATGTTTTCAATTTACATTTGAATATGTAATTCCAGTTGTGGCAGTTTCTTCGTGAGAAGTAATGCAGCGACGTAACTTTTTCTTTAAATGTTTTTGCTGAAGTTAAAGAGGAATCGCAAATAAATCCAATAATTTGTCAAAACTCTGTGTACAGCTGCTGTGGCATGGGAGGCAGGGAAGCCACTGGTAGTACAAGAGGTAGAGGTGGCCCCGCCACAGGCCATGGAGGTGCGCATAAAGATTCTTTACACATCCCTTTGTCACACCGATGTCTACTTTTGGGAAGCCAAGGTTAGTATTACTTGTTACTCCCTTTACTCTTTCTTGCTGCCATATGTATAATATTATCATGATTCAACATCCGTAGCTGACTGTTTATTATTATGTTATTATTTCAGGGACAAACACCTGTGTTTCCTCGGATCTTAGGTCATGAGGCTGCTGGGTATATATGCACTTTTTTCCACCCTAAATTTGGTTCTGAGATTTCATTCTGAAGTATTTTTCTTGATATAAAAAATATAATACTTAGAATAGCAGCAAGAATCCAACGTCAATTTGTTTTATCATGAAAATTGATTCCTAGATTAGCCCGTGCTTTCACTGAAAAGTCAAAATCAAAATACTAATTATTGCACTTTCACCACCCCATTTATTTAAAGTAATTCCTAGGTCATGCCAGTTGAATTAAAATTCAATCTTACGTAAAGCAGTGATCAGTATCTTCTCATATTTTTTACATACTATTTCAACTAAATTCAGAGGAATATTCTGTCGTGATTATAAGAAAATAATCAGTACCCAAAATTCTTGATTTTCTTGGCACCCCTCTCTAAATTATGGCGACCATTATAATGACAGGATTGTGGAAAGTGTGGGTGAGGGAGTAACAGAGCTGGCACCAGGGGACCATGTACTCCCAATATTCACAGGAGAATGCAAGGAGTGTGCCCACTGCAAATCAGAGGAAAGCAACATGTGTGACCTCCTGCGCATCAACCCTGATCGCAAGGTCATGATCAGTGATGGTCAGTCCCGCTTTTCTGTGAATGGCCAGCCTATCCACCATTTCCTTGGCACCTCCACCTTTAGTGAGTATACTGTTGTACATTCTGGCTGTGTTGCAAAAATTAACCCAGCGGCCCCCCTTGACAAAGTCTGTGTTCTTAGCTGCGGATTTTGCACTGGTTAGTATCTTACTTGGATTCAGTCTATTTTTGTTTTATTTATTAATAATCAAAACAATTATAAATTATGCTTCTCCTTTCATTTGTTAAGGTTTTGGCGCCACTGTTAATGTTGCGAAGCCAAAGAAGGGTTCGACAGTGGCAATCTTTGGCTTAGGAGCTGTTGGACTTTCGGTAAGTCATTTCAACTCTTCGGCTTATTATTTCAATGGATCCAATAATTTTGGGACTTTGTATTTTATTAGTAATTGTGGTATTTATGTGAGTAGGCTGCTGAAGGAGCCAGGTTTGCAGGAGCTTCCAGGATTATTGGTGTTGATTTGAACTCCAACAGATTTGAAACAGGTATAATTTCATCTGACAAAAGTTAGGCATTGTAGTTAAAAAAATAAATTAATTAAAGCATCACATAACTTCTGAATTCTGATGCTTCAGCTAAGAAGTTTGGATGCACAGAGTTTGTCAATCCACTTGACTACACAAAACCAGTGCAAGAGGTTAGCAACTAAATTTATCTTAGCAAAGTCTAGCAACAACAATATACATTATAATGTTGACCTTAATGCAAATTGGTTTCAATTTCTGATTTAGGTTCTTGCTGAGATGACTAATGGCGGTGTTGATCGGGCTGTCGAGTGCACTGGAAACATCAATGCTATGATTCAAGCTTTGGAATCTGTTCATGATGTACTACTACACATCATCAATAATACATCAGTAATTCCAATAATAATATTTGTTTCCTTTTTTTTTTAACATCCATCTTACACAATGTAGGGATGGGGTGTGGCAGTGCTCATCGGTGTGCCACACAAAGACGCTGTTTTCAAGACTCATCCAATACAATTCCTCAATGAGAAAACACTCAAGGGAACCTTCTATGGCCACTATAAGCCCCGAACCGACATCCCCGTTGTTGTTGAGCAATACCTTAAAGGGGTATATGATTTATTATTTTTGTTTTCTCAACCAAGAACTTCTTGTTTTACTTTCTTTTTGTTTGAGTTCATAAATTACATGTTTAAATTGCATTTTTTTTTTGCTCTTAGGAGCTGGAATTGGAGAAGTTCATTACACACAGCGTTTCTTTCTCAGAAATAAACAAGGCATTTGACCTCATGCTTGCTGGACAGGGCCTTCGTTGTATAATTCACATGGATGGTTGAGCAAACATGGTACTGGTAAAACATAAGCAATGCAAATTGAGAAACCGGTCTGATGTTATATTAGTGTTGTTTCATTTTGCTCAGTGTTTGTGATTTTGAGCCTCTTTTTTCAATTTGTGGTTTCTTTTTTGGTCCGTCATACTTATGTTGTATTTTGTTTTCTGTTAATTTGCTTCTTGTTTTTTCCCATCGTGTCACATATATCTTTATAATAAATGAGTATCCTGTGTGATTATGATGGTACTGTGTTGGAATTGATTATAGTTTTTGATGAAAACATAAGGTGTGATTCTTTTTGTTTAAACTGCCTGGCACTCGATTGCAGGAACCGTTTATCAGGATGTTTTAGATTCGTTTGCTGGTCAATTTGAATTTTATTAGATTAATTGATCCATTTACTTGTGCATTACAGGGGATACTTGAAATCAATTTTGTTAATTGGACTATTGATTTGTTAAATTAGAATTGGCATTGAGATCGCCGCATAGATCAGGGGTCCAACTCAGATTTTTGTATCTGCATACAACTGCATACAAAATTTTAAAAAATTACGAGAGATATATAGTTGAAAATGAAAATTAAAATAAAATGATTTAAGTTCTTTCATGTACTGATATTTTTTCGAAAAGAAAAGATTAATTTCGAAGCCTTGACAGTGATAATTGAATTTACTAATATATATGAACTTACGCTGCTAAAACTTCTGTTTTGTGGTTTTTTCTATCGTTGAATGAAATAATTTGTTGATAACAGAATTTTTAAAAATACATAGTAGAGATGCTAGATATCACATCCTTCGTTTGATAGTTGATACAAAGAGACATAATTTCCCTGAACTATGGCTTAGTTTTGAATCCATAATAGGTAATTTCTCATAAAGGTTCAATGCTGCACAAACTTCTGAAGCAATATTAGTATATTACCTGTTTCAATCTGTACATTTTTTTTTCTCATGAATCAATTCAGAAGCATTCTTATTTTTACAGAGTTATTGAACAAAGTGGCCCATCTACAGACTCTTGGTTGAGCTGAGCTGGGTTTTGTTCCTTTCTATCAGGCTGCTATGCAGGGTAGTACGGGACCTATGGGTGGGTACTGGTATAAGTTGCACCAAACAGGTTTTATCTGCGATTTTTTAAAATGGTATAAACAGAGAAAGGATGTTCCATAAATCTGTATGCCAAGTTTACCTCCACAAATGGGTTATGATTTGTGAATTATTCTAAAAGAAGGTTGTGAGTTGATCAAGTTTCTTAAGGAGAACGTCCAAAATTCTTTAATCAAATTAATTTGTAACTGAAGCAAGGTAAACATAACTGTTTAATTGTGCCTTTGTGTTGCCACTTGCTTGTTTGCCATTCCTATTTTGTTTGAAAGATACATTGAATTGCGTAGTCATGCTATGGCCCATAAATGCATAAATGGTTATGGTTTGCTGCCACACATAAGGTGCTTCACAATTTTCTTCTAAAGTAACACAATAGAATAATAGATGGTCCACATAACGACAGCAATAAAGTACAAATATCATTAGTCCTAAATTGCAGTAAATAAATGTACAGCATGTCTAAACTATATATAACTTTTTGTAATATTATTTCTTTTTAGTTTGATAACCGTTTGATTGTTTGTTGCGGCTTTCAGACTGATGTATTATCAACAAGACCTATTTCATCGTTAGACTATGCTAAAAGATTAAATTGTGACAAGAACAAACACAACCAAGGCATATTGATTACCACTAGAAGACACGGCAAGACAAGAAAATTTCTCTTTGTGAACAGCACCAGAGACAGAACATACATCTAAAATTATTTTCTTTACATAACACAAGAAAATTATGAACTAACAAAACTCAAGATACATCAGAAGCTATCTCAGCTAGAACAGAAATTTAAAATAAAACTGGACCCATCAACCGAATCCAAGCCATTTATTGAGTACCCCACATCATCCATGTATAAACTATAATTCTCTGCGCAAGCCGCAAGTTCCATGCAGAATTATAGTTATTTTATTTTAACTATCCATGTTAATTATACAACGAATACCCTCTCCCTTGAGCATGAGCTCGAATGCAGTATTTATCTCAGAGAAAGACACATTGTGTGTGATAAACTTCTCCACCTCCAACTCCTAGAAAGAAAACCGAATCCCAGATGTGAATTAAGAAGTCAAACTGCCAAAACTTTTTAAGAAAACAAAAATGTAAATTCCATACCCCAGCCAAGTATTGCTCCACAACACAAGGAAGGTCGGTACGGGGCTTGTAATTTCCGTAGAAAGTTCCTTTGAGTGTTTTCTCATTCAGGAAATGTATTGGGTGAGTCTTGAACACGGCATCTTTGTGCGGTACACCAACCAGTACCGCCACACCCCATCCCTAAAACATATACCATGTAGTTAGAAATTGAAAAATATTTTTTTGTTTTTTTTCGTTAGATTATGATGCAGTGTGCAAGTAAAATGGTAGAATTAATACATCATGAACACATTCCAAAGCTTGAATCATGGCATTGATGTTTCCAGTACACTCTACAGCCCGATCAACACCACCATTAGTCATCTCAGCAAGAACCTAGAAGCAAAACCAAAATCAAATTATAACTTTAGTTGAATTTATAATGCACATTTGATTAATTAATTTAATTTTTGGCATGAAAATTATCATCCTAGTTGCTAACCTCTTGCACAGGCTTTTTGTGGTCAAGTGGATTGACAAACTCCGTACAACCGAACTTTTTAGCTGGAAAATCAAATTTTGTGTGATTCAGCAATTAAAATAAATTAATTACAAACCCTTAGATTATGTGCAACTTATCTCATACCTGTTTCAAATCTAGCCGGGTTCAAATCAATGCCAATGATCCTGGAAGCTCCTGCAACTCTGGCACCTTCAGCAGCCTAATCAAATATTACAACAATTCCCAATTAATTATAAAATTATAAAAATATCCAAACACATTATAAAATAAATTGAATGACCAATACACTTACGGAGAGTCCAACAGCTCCCAAACCAAAGATTGCCACTGTCGAACCCTTCTTTGGCTTTGCAACGTTAACAGTAGCACCAAAGCCTAAACAAATGGAAAAGATAAAAATGAACTTCAGATATTGGTTTGAAACGCCAAAAGAAAAGGCAGCAGAAAGTTGAAACTTAAGCTAATTAGTTAGACATCAACCTGTGCAAAAGCCACAACTGAGAACGCAGACTTTGTCAAGGGGAGCCTGTGGATTAATTTTTGCAACACAGCCAGAATGTACGACAGTGTATTCACTGAAGGTGGAGGTGCCAAGAAAATGGTAGATGGGCTGGCCATTGACAGAGAAGCGGGATTGACCATCACCAATCATGACCTTGCGATCAGGGTTGATCCGCAGGAGTTCACACATGTTGCTCTCCTCTGACTTGCAGTGAGAGCACTCCCTGCACTCTCCTGTGAACACTGGAAGCACATGGTCTCCTGGTGCCAACTCCGTCACCCCCTCACCCACGCTCTCCACAATCCTGTCATTATATGAGTCATTGTAGTTTAGATAGAGGTATCAATAAAATCATGAACATTGTGTACTAATTAATTTCTTATTTTTTGAAGAACAAGTCACAAAGTGACGACTGATGAGACAAGGTTCATGTTGCATTCAAACATTATTTGACTAGTATGACCAAACTATTTTTTTTTTTTAAAAAAAAAAAAAGCTATATAGACACACACACACACACACAAGGTAAAGACTACTTGGTATTTTAACTTCAATTCCAAAGAGGGTGTGAGGTAGGGGTGCAAACTTACGCGGATAATATTCGACCGTATCTGAAAATTTTAATATGATAATCCATATCCGAATATCCGGATAGAAAATGGTACGGAAACAATTTTCAATCTTAATTATCCGTATCCGAATATTAAATATATAATATATTATTTAATATATATTATATAAAGATAAATATTATTCATCACTACAATTGAATATATTATCAATTTTAATGTTTTTAAAATTAGAAATATATGTTTAGAAAAAGAATAGTATCGAAGAAATTATTTTATTATACATTTCAACAAAATTTTATAGGTTTTAAGCGAATTTTATGTTTCTCTTTAATAATTCATATATATTATTTATATTCGTATTCGATGTATTCGTATCCGGGAATATCCATATTCATATTCGTATTCGGAAAAATAAAATGAATATGAATACGATTTTGTCTAGTATCCAATCCGTTGCACCCCTAGTGTGAGGTAGTTACACTAAATTTATCTTGAACAAAATGCACAAATGGAAATAGTAATTAAATTGGTTGATATTGAATCTACAAAACCAAATAAAGTTTAGGAGGAAAATATAAACATACCCAGCAGCCTCGTGACCTAAGATCCGTGGGAACACAGGTGTTTGTCCCTGGAAAAATGATAAACCTCTTGAATCAGTTACAAATTATTTCCATACAATTCGTTAAAAGGGAACAAACTTCAAATAATCAAATCAAAGAGGGTAAAGCTGAATTACAAGTAATACTAACCTTGGCTTCCCAAAAGTAGACATCAGTGTGACAAAGTGAGGTGAAAAGAATCTTAATGCGAACCTCCATGGCTTGTGGCGGGGCCACCTCAACCTCCTGTACCACCAGTGGCTTCCCTGCCTCCCATGCCACAGCAGCTGTACCAAATTTTCAAATTTTGTTGGATCAATTTCCAACATATATACAAAATAGTTAAGTGGCTTTAGCGCTTTACTAATAATTTGTAAATGTTCTTGAAAAAAAAAAGATAAGACAAAAAGTAAAATGCATTTCAGTTATTTCCCTGAAGTAGTATACTGGAGTCATGGCCCAGCGGTTGCAAATTGAAATCTAGGAGTAATCATTCAGTACGTATCTTTGAGATGGGGGAAGGGTTCTTTTTTCAACTCAAGAAAAAGCAAACCCAAAATGGCTACAAGTCATTAAGCAAAAGTAATTTGCTGAATGAAGTTCAACTCTAATACAAATCATTATAGAAACTGAACTGACTTGCTGCACAATCCATCAAATCAAATCCCTCGGAACCATTGGCGGACGCAGGATTTTAGTCAGGGGGGGCAAATATCGGATTGTAATAGCTTATCGGGTTTAAATCCATTAACTAATCGGGTACTAAATAAAAAAATAATAATTTAATATATATTCTTACCTAATAAAAAAATTATTAGAATAATAGCATTTTATATATTAAAAATAACAATAAAATAAAGCTCAAAGTAATAGATAATGAAGTTGATGAAGAAAATTTTCGTCTATAAAATTTTATATTTTGATATCTTTGCATAATTATTTCATTATCCGCCCCTGCTCGGAACCCTCCCAACAATTGAATGTTTCAAACAGAAATTACTTTCAAATTTTCTGCAATACATTATTGTACTAATTAAAGAATAGAAACTTCGAAGCAGAATAGTAGTAGAGTAAATTTTCTTCGGGGAAAAAAGTGAAACACAAACCTCTGCATTTGATAACTTGCCCAGCAGTGCTTGCCATCGCTTGCTTGCTTGCTAGTTTATCTCACGGAACAATCAAAAATATCTTGCAAAAGAGAAGATTAGAGTCTTGTCGAATGGATCGTAGTAAGTAGTAACAACTGACAATTAGATGGAGAAGTGGGTTAGAGATGCTGAGTATATATATTAGCGAGAAGAGACCGAGAGAGAGATGAGTTTCGAGTGTTTTGACTACGAATCGGCAACGATTGGGACCCGCAAGTCTAAAACCTGAGCACCGGCCCAGATAAACCAGCAGTGGTTTTCTCAAGCTGCTTATTCTTAATCCTGGTTTTTTGTTGGGCTGGGAAGATTTTTCTTTTTCTTCTTTTTGTTTTCTTTATTGAGAGAGAACAATGCCTTGCGACCTTGCGATGGAGGTCACAGTCACAGGATTAGGTATGGCCCCCCATCTCCCAAATTCCATCTAGCGAATCAGCCACATAATTTTCATAGCTGGAATGTGGAATCTTTTCATAAAAAGAATATTACCCGAATCACTAGTAGATAAAATGTTATTTGTAATCTCATACGTAAAAAACTTCTACTATAGAAAGAGATAACAATGAATGTATATGATTAATTAACTTTCTATTTTATTTTTAACCATAGATAATAGGGAATAACAATTTCTGAAATAAAATTGTTACAACTTTTGATACTACAGTTAGTATTTTAAGAAAATAATGCCTGCATTACGCAAGCAACAAGATAACAAGCGGAAGCCTTAAAAGGAAAATTTAATTGTTATAGTGTCTTACCTAATATGCACTTATTTATTTTATTCTATTTTAATTTTTTTGGAAATAAAGATAAGCATCGAATATTCAAATTATCTAATTTTAATGTTTAGTTTGGAATCTGACTTCACATACCGGAGCATTTTTTACTACTAGATCAAAAGTTTTATGTTTAGTTATCTTCTTTAATTTTTTTTATCTTTTTTATCTTTTATCATGTAATGTTTCGTAAGTTTGAGAAAAACGAATATAACAAGTGAAAAATAATATGCCATAGCACCTCTTCTAGGACCAAAGTGAGTTGCGTCTCTATCCTTCCTTGAGCGGGCATCCATTCATAATGAGTTATTTTAACAATCTTGACAATAGACCTCTAAATAAATATAAAAAAAAATCTTATAAATGAAAAAAAAGTTTATAGATGTGTTCTTTTTTTTTAGATTGATGGTCATTTAAATTTTATGTAATTTCATTATCGTTTGGTAGTTCATCAAAGACCGTTAAATTAAAATCGTTGTAAATAATATGAAAATTTGATGGACTATCAAATGATAATGAAATTACATGAAATTTGAATAACCATCAATCTAAAGGTAGAAGAACATATCTATATTTTTTTCTATTTTTAAGATTTTTTTGTATTTATTTAGAGGTTCATTGTCAAGATTGTCAAAATAACCCATTATCAACCCATCCCTTCTCTTAAAAGAATTCTTAATTGTGTATTGTTTTTGCTAGACGGAATGATAATTATTTCAATCGAAATTTACAAAATCGTTTCAAAATCATTTAAGATATCACTTATCTGGGAACAAGTTTGCATTATTCTTTGGAACTACTCAATGAACAAATGTACTCTTATTTTATTCCCACGTTGTCAAATAACCTCCAAATCCTTGTTTTTTTTAATTTCTTAATGATAAATTTGCTCTTTTTGCTCTACATCTAATCAATTTTCAACACCACAAAATTATACATAAATAATAAATAATATTTCTGGAATAAAATTAGCATCTGTCAACAATAGTTCGTTCAAACCAACGCGCCAAAGAGTCAAAAACCACAGTTCCTGACTTCCTGTTCACTCAGACCAGCATCACATTTCCAATTAATTCTTTTCCTGGGATGTCCGCATGTGAAATCTAAGCCATGTCCAGGTGTCCTCTCTCTTTTCTCTCGCCGGCATGTGACATCCATCCAATCCCATTAACCCCAGTTTTTAGTAATAATAAGTTTTAGTAAATTAATATTATTAAAAACAATAGTGAGAAACGTAAAATTTCAAATATACGAATGGCAGCGCGCGCACGCGTGGCGCGTTCACTGCGCGTTTGAAACGCATCACTGGCAGTGACGCGTTTCATTATTTTTACCAAACGGGTCACTGGCAGTGGCGCGTTTCCTTATTTTTACGAAACGCCACTACCAGTGGCGCGTTTGCTTCTTATATATACAAAATGCGCAGTCACTTGCGCGGGGTTTGGACGAAACGCGCCACTGCCAGTGGCGCGCTGCCATTCGTATATTTGAAATTTTATGTTTCTCACTCTTATTTTTAATAATATTAATTTAATAAAACTTATTATTACTAAAAACTGCATTAACCCAAACCAAGTTATCATTGTTCTCTTGCTTTTAATTAAATTCCGTAGAACCCATTTGGTGCTATTATTATTGGCTGTATTTGGATGTTGTAGAATAGTATTATTTTAAAAGTAACATTATTGTTTTGTGGTTAATAATTATTTAAATATAAAATTAAAATTGAGAATAACAGCAGAATAATGCTAATTCATTAACTCATAGAAAATATTAGATTAACGAATTAGCGTTCATAAAGATAGTGAAATTAATAAAAAAATATTTTTTTCTTTTATATTAGTATGAAGTAGTATTAAAGAAATATTAATATTAAATATAATACTAAAAAATAATTAATTATTTTAACTATTCTCTTTAATGTTCTCATATTTTTATCCAAATAATATTTTACTAATTTGAAATAGTAAAAATTAACATTCTTCTTATATTTCTTAAAATATTACTAATCTCATGCTCAATTACTCAAACAATGTTAATCTTATACTACTCTTTTCACCATTCAAACGCACCCAAGTAGGAGGCCACTTGTTTTCGCGCATGGGATTTGATTACAGAGGCGCTGCGGCTAGACCGTCAAACCCATGGGCCGATGAATAGTAAATATGATTTCTTCGCGTCTCTCTCTCTCAATGCCTGGACCGGTGGACCCCCCCCCCCCCCTCACAAATAAATAAACATAATTTATTCTCTCTGCTTAGCTTCCTAATGATACTTCATTATTATTATAAGATTCGTAGTTTTAGTGCGGTGGATTGGTCACATGACTCACATCTGTGTACTGTTCAACTGGGATATTCATGGAATCATGGGTTTGTAAATTTCCGAGTATTAATTAATGAATTTGGCGCCAAAAGGTGCAAATTCAATTAACTTGAAAATTATATATATTCTATCATCTCCCAAATATATCAACATATGAGCTGACTGTTGTATTTTTAAAAACTATATTATTTTGTGGATATATGGAGATGGTTTTGTAGAAATTTTCAGAACTGAGCCCTATAACCTATTTATTATAGAAAAAGAAATTACCATTCGATCCTCGTACTTCTAAAACAATGATTTAGACAACATGTTATAGAGGATAATGTGCAGACTTGTAATATTGATCTGCATTAAAATGAAAGTTGCATTCTCTTCTGAAGTAAAAAATTATGGATAAAATAAAAAACGATCACCGTTAAAGTAGGTGTTCTTTTAGGGAGTGTTTGGGACTCAATGGAATAGCAAAAAGTTGGAATAAAATAGCTATTCCGACAAATTAATTTGCCAAACGAATTTTAGACTAAGTAGAAGAGTGCGGAATAGTGCTAATCCGGTATACCAACTTATAGGTGGAATACCGGATTAGCTCTCGTCGAAATAGCGATTATTGTTTGATTATATTATATTATATTATTATGATTATGATTATGATTATGATTTAGTATTATTATATTATTATATTATATTTATGATTATAATTTATTATTATATTAATATTATGATTATTATTTATTATTATTATTATTATCATATTATTATTATTAAATTATTATTATCATTATTGTTATTATATTATCGTTACCATTAGCATTATTATATTATTTATTATTATTATTATAAATATAATTCTAATATTATCTTATTATATTATGAATATAAATATAATTATTATATTATTATGATCAAGATTATTTATTATTATATTATTATATTATGATGATTATGATTATGATTATTATTACTTATTATTATTTTATTATGTTGTATTATATTATTATATGTTGATTATAATGATGATTAATTTATTCTTATATTATTATAATTACAATTATTTATAATTATTTTTATGATTATGATTATATTATTATTATTATATTATTATGATTATGATTATTGTTATATTATTATGATTATGACTATAATTATTATTATCATGATTATGTTTATGATTATTATATTATTAAAATTATGATTACTTATTATTATATTATTATAATTATGATTGTAATTATAATTTATTATTATTATATTACTATATTATGATTATGTTTATATTTTTATTATATTACTATTATAATATTATTATTTATTATGATTATTTTTTATTACTTTATTTATGATTCTAATAAGGACAAAGAGGAAATATAATTTAGGTGTTATGCGTTTATTTGGCATTCCATTGAATAGCAAAAATAAAAAATAGAATTGTTATTCTCGACGAATTAATTTGCCAAACAAATTTTAGACTAAATAGAAGAGTGTTAATCCAATATATCAAGCTATAGATGGTATACGTAATAGCGATTACTATTTGATTATGTTATATTATATTATTATATTGTGATTTATTATTATTATTATTATTATTATGTTATTATTATAATTTATTATAATAATAATATTATGATGATTATTTTTATTATTATTATATTATTTATTATTATTATTATGATTATGACTATGATCATTATTATATATTTTTATCATTATTTTATTATTATTTTACTATGTTGTATTATACTATTATATTATGATTATAACTATGATTATATTATAATTATATTATTATGATTATAATTATTTATTTTTATTATATTATAATTATTTATTTATTATTATATTATAATTATGATTATAATTTTTTATTATTATAATATTGTTATATTATGATTATGGTTATATTATTATTATTATGACTATGATTATTATTATCATGATTATGATTTTTTTATTATTTGATTATGTTGTATTATATTATTATATTACTATTATATTATTAAAGTTGATTATTTATTATTATTATATTATTATGATCATGATTATAATTGTAATTTTATATTATTATATTATTATATTATGATTATGTTTATATTTTTTATTATATTATTATGATTACAACTATGAATATTATTATTTATTATGATTATAATTATGGATTATAATTATTTTATTATTAATATTATTATTATTATTTATTTTACTATTGTTATTATCATCATCATCATTGTTAGTATCATAATTATTCATATTTTAACTATTTTAATTAACAACTGTCAAACGATATTTTTGCTCTTCCGAATAGTTAAAAATATCACCTTGCTACCACTCTTTCAAAAACACTATTCTATCACTCTTTCAAAATTACTACTCTTTCAAATCTATTACTTAATTTGCCAAACCAACCTAATTATTTTCCCTCTTCAAATGTCTTGCGTTGTAATATTGGTCATGTTTTATAGGTGGGTGAATCTTTAGGTGTTTGATAAGAAAGCAACGGTTATTAGTTATCGCATTCTATCCCAAGACTGTCACATCAAAAACGACCTGATGAATTTTGAAAAGAGAGAAAAATAAGAGAGAGGAGAGAAGAAAAATAAATAAAATTGATTTATCTTTGTGGTTTATCCGATGATCTCGCTCGGTATAATAAAGTCTTATAATACCGAGAGGGATAACAACAGATTCAATCTCAGTTATCCATTTCAGTTTAATATATCATCGATTGTAAAAGCGATACATTAACATACTAAATTATGTTTTAGTTTTTCTAATAATTTAACAATAAAGGAAAATTTTATATAACTAGATTATGTTTTAGTTTTTCTAATAATTTAACAATAAAGGAAAATTTTATGTAACGAAGAAGAAAAAGAAATGAATTAGGTAGGAGGGTCAGTTTGATCCAATCTAAACTGACCTATGCACAATCCAATCTGACAGGCTGAGAGTTGGTAAAATCTAATCCAATTCGAAAAATTTATCCGACTCATTCAAATTTAAATTTGATTTGATTTTTAAAAAATCAAATTCATCTGATTTAATCTGAATTTAACCTCACTTGATCTGATCCGACTCAAAATGAGATCAAATGATCTATAATCCAAATAAAATCAATCTAAAAAAAAAATCAACATATAAATTGTCACAATCTGATATCGTTTCTTTCAGAAAGTCAAAATGACTCTGCCCGGCCCATTCGAACACAAATCTAACGCTATCTAATCCATTCAAATATGAATCTGACCCCATCCCCAAATTATCCGATTAATAGATGTGACAAAACCCAATCTGACCCGAGAAACCCACCCAACTCATTATTTTAAAAAGTCAAACGGATTCAATCTGATCCGCAATCTAATTGAAAATTAATCAAAGATCTGAAAAAAATCAACATATAAATTGACTTGATCCGACCCAATCCGATTTCTTACCAAAAAATCAAACTAACCCGACAGAACCCCAATTACATAACAATATCCTCTGAAGAGCCTTTTTATGTGGGTTGTGTGGTTTTTTTATTGTGAACCATCTGATCATATATCAACCATCTTAATTTAACAATAATATTTTTTTATATATCAAAATTTATATTTAGATTTTCTCATAATCATTCAAATTAAAATGAATCGTGTATATCTCTCTATTGAAATATCCGCACCTAATTCACCAGTAATGAGAAATGAAATAAATAGATTATCAAGACAAGATTGCGTAATAAGATGGAAGATGAGTTTTTTGCCGATATTCTGCTAGTGTACGTGGAAGGTGAAATTACTGAGAGCTACAATTATGATGATATTATTTTTGATTTTAAGAAGTTAAAGAAAAAAAGAGCAGATTTCTAGCTTCTGTAGCTTGCAATGATCAAGTAAGTGCTCTGATTTATTTTTCATTCTTTATTTCATTTTGTTCATAAAGTGCTCTGGTTTATTTTTAAAAGGATAATTTCATTTTTTTTTTCAATTTCAGAGCCCTTCATTGATTTTTGGAAGGAATCTATTTCTATTTTTGGGTTTACAAAAGCTAACATACCTGCAATCATAAATTATTAGTTAATTTATTATAGGTCTGTAGTATACTTTAATATTAATGTTATCTAATCATATGAAAATAATTTATAGATGAACTCATAGTGGTAACTTATTTTTTGGGCGATTTATTTAAACTTTTGATTTTGTTGTCTTTGCATATCAGTAAAAAAGGAAGTTGTCTGGTAGTAAAACTTTTGGCCCTCTCATAATTTCAGTTGTAACTCCGCTACGAGCATTGGTTGATTCGGTGAAGTTGGATATCAATCAGACAATAGATGATTGATTAGTGTATCCAAAATCTATTAAAGATTGTTAAAAGAGCGTTTTTATTTTAAAAGTTACAAATATGTTTACTGTTTCATTTCTATTAGTAAATTATAGTGAGGATTTATCTGTTTAAATTTAGAAATTACTTTATATGAGTTACATGTCTTCCATAATTATTGAAATGTTGTGATATTTAATTTATATTTCAGAAATAGCGAGACAAAAAAAGAAGAAGATTGCATCTAATATATTTTTTGCGTTGTTTTTGATATTAGAAAGCTATATTCAGTTGCGGAACTAAAAATATATCTCAATGGCGTCATTTAATGTATTAAATTATTTTTTTATTATTTATTGGTTTAAAATATGAGTGGTGTCAATAGTGATAATATAAATAAAATATTTATGGCTTCAAATTGGTAGAAAAATAATAAAAATAAATATAAAATATTATCATTAAGTACAAGATTAATGATAAATTAAAAAATCAGTAATGTCAGTTACACCCATAATTTTCTACTTGCCTCTGCCACTAGCTATATCTAAAATTATTGATTAGCACTTTCTTTACTTCCGTTTGGAAATCCGAAAGGAGATTTTCAACATTCCACATTCCTGATACAAATCTAAACGAAGGTTAATTTTGAGGGCGCAAATGAATTAGCATAATATTTGTGTGGGCACCATATTTTTTCATACAATACATGAGAATCATCATAATTAATAAATTCCCCGCTTCCTCGCTTGAGAATATTAAGAAAAGTTTTGGTGGCTGCATGATACGGGTAGTTCTGAATCATCAAGATAGAAACTAGACAGATTTTTATTTTTCTCTGTAAGTTGTCAATGGTATGTGAATATGTGGAAATAGTATTCAAAAGTCTTCAGCGGTATCTCAAGATTAGGCCTTATATAGGTTTCATTTCGCGTCATATAGCTGTTGGGCCGTTTCGGTCATTGTCTTCGGGATGATCATTATAACATTTAATACTGCGCATACACATTTATGATACGTCGTGCATGAGCATTGATAACGTTTAATGTTGCGGCAGGATATTGAAGACATCGAAGTTGGGCCATCGAGATCGGATTCTCGAAGTTGGGTCTTTGTGGCGGATAAAAAGGAATTACGGGCTTGTAGAAGCTCCCGAGCTCAAATGATGAATCTACTCGAGCCCATAAAACGGTATGGAGTAGTAGGTCCGTACAATTTCTCTCAATGTCATTCCGCATATTCTTGACTTTTCAATTAGTTAATAAGAAAAGTTCAACGAACTCAAATAATTGTCTTTTCAAGAGCAAATTGATTTCAGAACTAAATATCTTGAATATATATTTACAATGGCAGCCTTATTGCTTCTGTTTCATACAATACTGCTGTATCAGACCCCTTCTGATACTTACATATGAGAGAATACCATGTACATGTCTTTATTGTATTAACTTTTAATAATTTGATTAAGTTCGTTTAGGCATGTAAAAGGTTCTTGCAAGTGCTTTCGTAAGACTAAATTGTTTCATGACAGTTGGTAATGGCCTTCTACAAGGTGTGTGTCTATTTATTAATTAATCAATTCCTTCATTCCTTCATTTAGATATAATTTTGTTAAGCATGACTAACATTATTTGTCTCCATTAGTTTTTTCTTCATGCAGTGAATTTCAAAATCAAATTTTGTTGAATTTGAAAGAGAGATGATATGTAGCTTGCATGTAACCAAAGTACCCCGGCCTTTTACTGGTAAGCGATACTTTTTCATTTGTTTCTTGTCAGTTGGCAAGCAAGTTCTGATAGTATTACTATGCATAAATTATCATACTAAAATTGTTGATATTCAAATCTCACATGCATATATATTTGATAGGACCTCTTACTCGACAACGTCTAATGAGCTCGACTAGATCCACAATTTGAATTCGGAGGCTTCTACAAGCTCATAATTCCTCTGTTATAAAGGCCCAACCTCAAGAGTCCATTCTTGAGAGCCCAACTTCGAAGGCCCAATCTCAAAGTTATATGTCTTTAATATTCAGTCGCGACATTAAGCGCCATCAATGCTCATGCACGACGTGTCTTGAAGGCGCATGCACGGTATTAAGTGTCATGATGATCGTCCCGAAGGTGATGGATGAAATGGTCAAACGGTTATATGACGCAAAATGGAGTCTATATAAGATCTAACCCTGATATGCTGGAGGAGAAATTTTGAACACTATTTTTTTACACACACATACACAAAACAGTCTATAGAGGACATAATAAAATCATGTTTAACTCCTCCTCGGTGATCGGAAATACCCGTATCAATATTCATGTTATATTGTTAGCAGTAAAATGCATTCTTGTGTATCTCAAGTGACTCATTATTTCACCGATTTTGTGACTGTCCCCTTAGTATGCACCTCTTTGTGACAGTATGCAGCTTCTTCTATATCTTGATTTTTCTAGTTTGGTTTAACTATGTCTTTATTTTGAGATCTGATAAGCAGTTGTGATTTTTTTTTCTGGCATCTATATCAGAAAATATCATTAAACTTTTTTTTCCAACTTTTTTACCACATTGTTGAGAGGAGGTTATAATGACATGAACTTGTGTAAATGATGGGAAAGTATCTCCTAGCTATGCTGACACTATCAATTGATAAATTTAAGAATATATCTACATTTTCTTTTTCTATTTTTTTTTTTAGAATATCATCGTGAAAATTGTCAAAGTAGCTCATTGTCAAGTACCCTTCTAATGAAAGGCGTGCTTCAGGATTCAGTGGTCTGCTTGTCTCAGCCCACCAGCAAAAATGAAATCGCCCACAAAAACTCAATACAAATCCAAAGCATTGCCACCGACCCGACATGTGCCAGCAGCCCAAAAGGCCTTCCCTCAAATGAAAAAAGAAAAAAAATACTTGTACGAGCTCATGTTGAGATTGATTGCAAGGAAGCGCTCTTATAGTTTTTTTTTTCATTTTGTATGAGAAATTTTTATATGTCCATTTAGTTTATGCAAACTACTCGATAACAATTGCATTTCTAAGAGCGGTTGGGTGAAATTATCACTAGATCCATGAAAGGAAGTAAGGAACCGAATTCAGATTGGCAACACTGGAAAAAAGTGGAGTTCAAAATTTCAAATTCAGGCGCACCTATTTTGCCAGAATGATAAAATACTGATGAACCATATAGCAACATAAATTCTCATCATATCGAGCATGCAAAACTACTATTCAACCAGTCTAAAGTCGCATGAGACACCACAAGATTATTTTACCAAAAGATAATACTGAGAACAAGTGCAGGCAAAAAACGAGTCTACCATATCCGACCCATCTTTATTTAAACACATCAGAGCAGGATATCTCAAGTGACGTGGACCAATCCAAGCTCGAAACGACCAATCTTTACATAATTACTCCCCCATGCGAATGATACAGCGCAGGCCCTCTCCATTGAGCATGAGGTCAAATGCCGTGTTTATCTCTGAGAATGGCACACTGTGCGTGATGAACTTCTCCAATTCCAGCTCCTACATAAGAACCATGTCATGATAATTTATGAAAGAAGCAAGCTGATGGCTTATCCAAACTGTAGCTCACTGAGAGGAAAGGAACTATCTCGTGCAAAGAGAGAAGAGCTTACCCCAGTCATGTATTTCTCAACAACAGCAGGAAGGTCGGTACGGGGCTTGTAGTTGCCAAAGAAGGTGCCCCTCAGTGTTCTCTCATTTAAGAAGTTCATTGGGTGAGTCTTGAATTCAGCATCCTTGTGTGGCACACCAACCAAAACTGCCACGCCCCATCCCTAAAATACAAAACTTCTGTCAGAAATAGGTAAATCATTATTTCTCAAATTACAAGGGAAATGAAGTGGCATATTACATCATGAACACATTCAAAAGCTTGAATCATGGCATTGATGTTTCCAGTACATTCGATAGAACGATCAACACCACCATTAGTCATCTCAGCAAGAACCTGGAATATGAAAAAGGAAAGAAACATTAAAATTTTATCATGACAAAGTATAATTCACATGAATATTTATGTGGCAATAAATGACCTGCTGCACTGGCTTGGTATGGTCTTTCGGGTTCAAAAACTCTGTGCAACCAAATTTTCTAGCTGTACAAGGGAATATTGTGCAAATCAAGAATTAAACCAGGTAAACTGAGGATTTTACACAGGATTTCAAACAGAAGAAAAAACAAAAAAGAAGATTGTTTCCTTACCTAGTTCAAATCTGTTTGGATTCAAATCAATACCAATGATACGTGAAGCTCCTGACAGCCTGGCTCCCTCGGCAGCCTAGTAAATTACCCAAATAGATCACTTCATACTGCAAGTCTCAAATTAACAATTCACTGAAGAAATAAGTGAAGAATGCACATACCGCCAGGCCGACAGCTCCCAGACCGAAGATTGCCACAGTAGAACCCTTTGGTGGTTTTGCAACATTAAGAGTAGCACCAAGCCCTACAAAAAGAGAAAATTGAAATAATCCTAAGATCATGTTAATCTTAATCTACAAAATATCACAAAGAAATAATGACACCTGGTTATTAATGCACAGCATTCAGGGACTGCGGTATCAATTAATATCCCATAAGCATAATCCGTCAATAATGAAAATTAAAATAGCTAAGATACTTGCCAGTTGAAACGCCACAGCTGCAAATACACACTTTGTCCAGCGGGGCTTCAGGGTTGATCTTGGCAACACAACCGACATGGATGACAGTATACTCGCTGAAGGTGGAGGTGCCCACAAAATGGTAGATGGGCTTGCCGTTGATGGAGAAGCGGGACTGACCATCGCCGATCATGACACCACGGTCAGTGTTGATACGCAGGAGGTCGCACATGTTGCTCTCCGATGATTTACAGTGTGGGCACTCCTTGCACTCCCCCGTGAATACCGGAAGCACATGATCCCCCGGTGCCAGCTCTGTCACTCCCTCCCCCACACTCTCAACAATCCTGCCGTTAAACAACTGGATTAATGTACAGGACAAAAAGAAAAAAGAATAATTTAAGAGTTCTGCTGACTGCAACAGTTACATCACATGACTTGTGTCCAAAGTTAAATATTTATAGTATATAGGACAAAAAAAGGGTATAGCAATTTAACAAGCATGCCAGATCTCTGTGACAGGCTAAACAGTACTTAGAAACTGAGAAAGCTTATTTTAGGGGCAAGATTCCCTTTATTCTTCCACATTATAAATTATGGGATAATTAGTTATATGCCACTCCAAAGTTATGAATTTTGAAAAATGCCACTCCAAACTTAGTTAGCTTTTAATTTTGCCACTCCAACTATAATAAATTTCATAATGTCAAAAATACCCTTGAATCAATACATCCTCTCTCATCTCCAATTTCACTTCAGATCTACCATCCCCACGCAGAAAAGCGAAATGCGAAAACAGGAGAGATTACTTGAGCCATGAGTAGTGACAAAGATTAAAGAAAAATGTTTTGGAAACTCTTCTTGAAGCTGATGTGCTGATCAAATATTTTGAATCTCTCCAAACACAAAATTATTTTTTCTTTAATTGTTGAAGTGGCAGATTTCTTGAACAGAGATGAAATCAAATTTTCTGATCAGAGATGAAATCAAATTTCATTGGATCAAACTCTGATCTAATTTCGCTCACAGATTTCTTGCTTTAATCAAAAAATTGAATTTTTGAATAATTTGAATAAGAAGAGAACGATGCAGATGGCAAAGGCTTCTTTGATCCATGCAGCAGGCTGCTCGCCATGGGAGAAGACCAAGATGAAGTCGACAGAGAAGCACACGAATGCAGTGCGGTCAATGGAGTAAATGCAGCCCATGCTGCAATACCAGATGAGGAGGCCAACATTTCTGAATTTTTCAAAGAAATCAACATCGTCAATGGCTGAGGGGAGCGGGGAGAGGGAGTGGGATGAAAGGAGTATTAGTTCAAGGGTATTTTTGGTATTATGAAAATTATCACAATTGGAGTGAAAAATTAAAAACTAAGTTTGGAGTGGCATTTATCTACTCAAACATTGGAATGGCATTTTTCAAAATCCAAAACTTTGAAGTGGCATATAACTAATTATCCCCAAATTATATAATGCAGTGTTAAATTGTATTTAATAGTCAATGTTTGGGTCTCTAAACTTAATGCTTAAAGTAAAAAAAAATAAAGAGAGAGAGTGAGAGAGAGGAAAAAAAATTAACATACCCTCCCGCTTCATGACCAAAGATCCGAGGAAAGACAGGATTCTGACCCTGAAATAATAAATAAACATCTTGAATCAGTCAAATATCACTTCCATACATACAAGAAAAACAGAAAGAGATAAAAAATTATAATATATAAAGATTGGTGGTAATAATAACCTTAGCTTCCCAGAAGTAGACATCAGTGTGGCACAGTGCTGTATAGAGAATCTTGATGCGCACCTCCATGGCTTGTGGAGGGGCCACCTCTACCTCCTCTATCTTTAGCGGCTTCCCTGCCTCCCATGCCACAGCGGCTGTAGCTCAAAATTTCCCAAAATTACGGGATCAGTTCGCAAGATAATGAGAGCAATTTCAGCTTCGTGGCATATTACTTACATACATAAGTCCCGCAGTATTGACACTAAATTGTTTATTTCAGTAATGTGAAAAGTAATATATCTAACAGTTTATCTGATAAGCAGATTTACAGAAGATATTTGCAACCTCCCACCCCCACAACCCACCCCTAATCCGAACAACAGTGTGTCGTTGCGATTCGTGCTAATTTGAATTCCGTACAAGTTCCACTATGGAACTGCGGTGCTTCGTCCACTAAAGATCGAATCAAAAACTGAATTCGTAAGCTAAACCAACAGTTGGATCTGAAAAACAAACCTTTGCATTTGATAACCTTCCCAGCAGTGTTTGTCATCTCTAGCCGAGCGGGTGTCGCTCTCACAGTAAAACAATTATCAAAATTGTTAGCAGTTTTTACTCTAGTCTCTCCCAAATGATTTGAGTGTGTGATGTGGAGAGGCGAATCAGGCTGTGCTCCTATGGAGGTGAATGCGGAAGAGGGGAGGGAGCGGAAGAGAGAATTACTTCTGATTTTGCTCCCAAGTTTTATTTGATGAGGTGAATGGAGTACGGGGGTGAATCCCTTTATCATTTTTCTCAAAATTTATAACCTCCTATTTTTGGTGTAAAAATTTTCATCTCCCCTTGACTCTTCCCTTTCCTTTCCTTCTCCCTCAAACTCGGGAGCAGACCCTCAGTCGCACCAAATATATACAGCTAGAAAAGTAGAAACATCAAGAGAGAGTAGAAAAATAATGGTGAGAACTTTAGTAAGAGAGAGAGAGAGATGGGAAGGAAAAGCAAAAGAAAGGGTGGAGCGAAACAAATGACGTGTTACAAAACCAGATCTGGCTTGGTCGAATCTAGGAGACGTGGAATTCTTAAAAGCAGGACGGTCCAGTTAACCACAAAACCGCTCTGGTTTAGAGCGGGTTCGATATAATGGTTTTGACCTGACAAGTACTGGTTGTAGCTGGACATTGTCCTCGAAGATCGGCCGAGCTTTTTAAATCGGGTCTATCGGATCTATTAAAGAATCCAATAAAGACTGAATTTGATAAGAATCGTCAGAGATTCAAGTTTAAGGAGTTTGATTTTTAAAAAATAAATTTGGTCTATGAGAAATTCAGTTTTTATCAAGTGTTTTGGACTCTAAGGGTTGGATGAAGGGTTGGATAAGAACTGAATAAGAATCTGATATATATTTTCTTTTGTTGATTAAGTGTTTTTAATATTAATTTATATTTATATAAAAATATGAAATTTTATTTTCTATTTTGACATTTTCTATTTTTTCTATTTTTCAGATATTTAAAGTATAATTAATATATAATATTAAATATTAAAGAAATAATTTGAGAAACATCGGATAGGGATCTGAAAGAGTCGGGTTTGATAAGACTCAGATTAGAATGACTTATTTTTTAAAAATTAAATATTAATTTTGAAAAAATTAATTCCTACCATTAAAAAAGATCAGACTAAATTTATAAAGATCGGATTATTTAAAAAATTGTTCGGACCAAGTTTAAAGATCGAATTCTTATAAGCAATGTTTAGCTGGAGTTTAAAGATATTCAAAATATATACAACCATTTCTATAATCAGTTTTTGATAATTATATGTGTTTAGTTACGTTCTTTGAGGACCTATAGCCTCGTAACATTAATCATAATTTTATAAAAATTCAGACCATCACTGTATTATAAAATTACAAATGTATTTTTCTATTCATTAAGAACTCAATTCTTATGACACATATATTATCCGATAATTTAATATATTCGATCATTTTAATTTGAGCTTCAATAAGTTTACAATATATATTTTTAATATATAATTATATTACATATATACTCATAAAAATATTGAATTAATTTAATAATTAAATTAAAAAATTCTAACACCTTCTCATAATTGCTCGGAGGCTCTTAAATCGTAATCATACCGTATATTCATGAATCCGTTATTACTCATTAACATTTTGTAACAGACTTCTTCTTCAAGAATAAAAAAGGTAAAAGACTCATTTAGCATATTGCTTGTTAAATCTGATTTAGCATTGGCAATTCCGTTTGCAGCGATGCACAACATTGTCAAATTTAACAAAATTCTAAAATTTGCATATCTCCCTACAAAGCCATGTCAGACTGAAAAAAACGCTAATTTCAGTGAAAGTTAACTTCTCATTTAAATTAATTACACAATTGTCATTGCGAGTTGAATAATTGTCAGAGATGCGGTTAAACAGATGTCTTAATGCATGACGTGACAGGTAATTGCAATATATTTCACTGTCAAATTGATTATTAAATTATATTTAATAATTATTATTTTGATTTCAGACAACAAATTAGACAACATTAGATAATTATTTAAATTTAATATTTCATTTGACAAACTATGTCAGCGGAGAAATGAAAAATTAATCACAAAAATGTCATTTTGACAATTTTATTCAATTCAGTGTTGCAACTAGCTCTAAAAAATTATCAATTTAAATGGCGTAATATAAATTTTAATTTTGATAATTTACACCAATACGAATACTCTTAGGCAATTATCATCGATTTTGCATGTTGCTTGTCAAATCTGATTTGGCATTGGCAATTCCGTTTGCAACGATGCACAAGATTGTCAAATTTAAAGCATTCCTATCTCATTGTCAAATTGATTGTCAAAATTAGACAATTGTCTAAATTTAGAGATGTAGAGACTAAATAAAATTAGACAATTATCTAAATTTGACAGTCCATTTGACAAGCCACGTCAGCGGAGAAACAGAAAATTAATTACGTCAGTGTCATTTTGACAATTTCATTTTATTCAGGGATATCACTCTTAAACTGAATTGTTAATTTGATGACGTGACATGAAATCTTAATTTTGACAATCGGCATCAATGCGGTGTTCTTAAGCTCACGGAAGGCCTCCGTGAGCTTAGCTCAAAAAGTATATCAAATGATCTTTAAATTTTAATTTTTCACTCTCATTAAATTCTTCATATTGAAATATTATGGGGTACCAAAATTTGGAATGTTTCGAGTTTTCTAAGTCACTCTTTTCAATTTTTGAAAATAATGTACAAATATTGTACAAATATTGAAAATAATGTACAAATATATATGTGTGTGTGTGTGCTGTATTGTTAGCAATACAATACATTCTTGTGTATCTCAAGTGACTCATTATTTCACCGATTTTGTGACTGTCCACTTAGTATGCACCTCTTTGTGACAGTATGCAGCTTCTTCTATATCTTGATTTTTCTAGCTCGGTTTAATTAAATTGGAGGTGTTGTCTATTGGGGGCTTTAGCCGTTAAGATTATATCCCTACCGTCTGCATGCGACCACCAAAATTCACAGGTTTCTATGTTTTCTCTCTCTCTTTTTTAAGCTCCTTTGATTGTATTTTGGTCATATTAGTTTCGAGACAAAAAGAGAATGATAACAAAGGTTAAATTTCGAGATAATAGGGTTATCATCAGCGCGGAGCTAGAAATTTTGAGAATGGGATCAGTCATTTAATAATAATTATTATTATTTTTATTATTATTATCATTATTATTATAATAATAATTAATTATTATACGACATTTATTTTTCTTGATAAGCTCATATTATACTTATTCATTTTTAATAAATGAAGTTTATTTTGCACCGATAATATATATTGTGTACATATAGTATATCAAGCTAAAATGTTATCATTTATTTGTCTTTTTTCAGTAGATGAGAATATAGATAATTTTTTCTTGAAGTCAGAATATCTATTTCTATAATTTGTATCACAATAAAAGTTTATAAAATTAAGAGTCAATAAATAGACTGCAAAAAGAAGAGAAAATGCCATATTATTTTAGTCATTTTGTTTTGTTTTATTTTGAATTTTCACGATATATACTACCTAATTCTTATGAACATCTCACATCAATCATTGTTTTTTTTGTTTTACTTTGTTCGTCCATGCTAATTTTGATTCATGGATACATCAATGAAAAATAATTAATATTTTAAATTATTTTATCAATTTCTTTCTTTTTCATGAAACTGTACCTAATTTAATTAGTAGTATTAAATTATGGAGGTCAATAGTGAAAAATTATTTATACTATATTGTAAAGACCCTATGGACTAGATTCATCCATTAATATTATTAGATAATATATAATGTCCGAACCATCTCTCTTAAATAGTGATCAAAATTTAAAATCAAAGAACCAATGACGGACAAAATTATTGTAAAAAAAGAAAACTATAAATTGTACAAACTTACTTAGAAAAAATATTATATTTTATAAATCATCTTTTATTAAATAATAAATTAATTTTATTTAAAAATTTAAGAGTTTTTATAATTAATTTACATAGAAATTATATTTAACTGAAATATATTATTTATGTATAATAAAATTAGTGCTAGACATATTATTTTTAAAATTAAAGAATTTTGCACAACGGACCGGTTTTTTTAGTGATTTTTTTTTTAAATTTTTATGGGGGTCAAGTGAGAAATTATGTTATAAAATAGGGGGTCAAAATTTTCTTATGTCTAATATTTTATCTGAAATATACTATAAAATGATGTATATGTATAACAATTTTTGAAATGAATGGGGTCAATTGACCCCATTCATTCAATATAAAATCCGCCTCTGGTTACCATGAATAATGCTTGCATATATGAAGTAATTACGTGGTCGCTTTATTATTTTTTATCGTGGTGTTACGAAAAGAGTTTAATATAATATTTTATTATCTACTTTATCAGCTTCTTCTCTTCTTCTCAAGTAAAATTGACAGTTTGTTCACTTGTAAAAAGTCCACATGAAGGCTCACATTTCCACGAAGCTAATCATATAACTAGAGATCATAGCTATCACTATATTGATTAAATTATTGCTAGCTTGCTTAAATTAATAATGAAGAAACAGTTATTTAGTTTTATTTTGAGATATAGTAGTAGTGATTTATTTTTGTACTTGTTTTCTAAGTTTTTTTACCACTTTGTTGAGAGAGGAGGATATAATGACATTGTTTACATGATGGGAAAGTATCTCCTCAAACACTATCAATTGATAAATTTAAGAATGTATCTATAATTTTTTATTTACTTTTTTTTTGTACTCTTATCGTTGTGAAAATTGTCAAAATAACTAAATTGTCAAGTCCCCTTCAGATGAAAGGCGTGCTTCAGGATTCTGTGTCTCAGCCCACCAGCGCAAATGAAATCGCTCATCAAAAAACCAAGAGGTGGCAATCAGGCGGTCGGATCGGACGGGTCGGTTTGACTTTTTAAAAGAAATCGGGTCGGGCCGGATCGGATCAGGGTCGGGTCAATTTACATATTGTGCTTTTTCAGATCGTTAATAGATTTTGATTGGATTGAAGGCCATTTGATCTCGGGTCGGGTCAGATCAGATCGGAGTCGGGTCGGTTTGACTTTCTTAAAAATTCTTAAAAAATCGAATCAGGTCGGGTTCAGATCCGAGCGGGTCGGACGAATTTATCGAATTATGTCACCTCTAAAAAAACCCAATACGAATCCAAAGCATTATGACCGACCCGATATGTGCCAGCAACCCAAAATGCCTTTCCTCAAGTTAAAAAAAAAAAAAAAAAAATTACTTTTATGTGAGATGGACTGCAAGGAAGCGCTCTTATAATTTTTTTTCATTTTGTATGAGAAACATTTATATGTATATTTACTTTTGATTTTTTATTTAGGAGACTTACGTGAGAATATATTTTAATAAATTTATAATTACTTATTGAAGATGAAATCAATTGGCTACGTATTTGAAAATTTAAAAAATAAAAAAGAGGTAGTTGGGATTTTAATCATTCTAGTCGAGTATCAGTTGCTCCCTCATTGACTACAAACTCGGTACCAGCGCAGATCGGACAGGATTTACATCATAAAGCATAAAAATATACAGCCCGTCGAGAATGATGACACTTTACCAGTTGACTGAGCAATTCAGGTTCTAAATCAATGCAAACTACTCGCTAACAATTTTTACTGCCCCATCTCAACGAAGAAATTCATTTTTACTGGTCCTTGTATTTCTAAGAGCGGTTGGGTAAAATTACCACTAGATAGATCCATGAAAGGATGTTAGCCTGAAGAGGTCTAAACCAGAATATACTATTTTGGAATGAAATTGGCTATCAGTTGAAGGAAGCGAAATCAGTCTGGCAACACCATGGAAACGTGGAGTTCAAAATTTCAAATTCAGGCACAGCTATTTTGCCGGAATGATAAAATATACTAATGAACCATATAGCAACATAAATTCTCATAATATCGAACTTGAAAACTACAATTCAAACACTCGAAAGCTGCATGAGACACACAGATTTTTTTACCGAAAGATAATACTAAGAACAAGTACAGGCAAAAAACGAGTCACCGTATCCAACCCATCTTTATTTAAACACATCAGAGCAAGATATCTCAAGTGACGTGGACCAACCCAAGCTCGACTGATCTTTACATACTTACTCACCCATTCGAATGATACAACGCAGGCTCTCTCCATTGAGCATGAGGTCAAATGCCTTGTTTATCTCTGAGAACGGCACGCTGTGCGTGATGAACTTATCCAATTCCAGCTCCTACACAAAGTACATGTCTTGATAATTTATGAAAGAAGAAGCAAGCTGATGGCTAAGCTCGCTGAGAGAAAACTATCTTGTGCAAAGAGAGAGGAGCTTACCCCAGTCATGTATTTCTCAACAACAGAAGGAAGGTCGGTACGGGGCTTGTAGTTGCCAAAGAAGGTGCCCCTCAGTGTCCTCTCATTTAAGAAGTTCATTGGGTGAGTCTTGAATTCAGCATCCTTTTGTGGCACACCAACCAGGACTGCCACGCCCCATCCCTGAAATACAAAACTTTTGTCAGAAATAGGCAAATCATTCTCAAATTACAAGGGAAATGAAGTGGCATATTTACATCATGAACACATTCGAAAGCTTGAATCATGGCATTGATGTTTCCAGTACATTCGACAGAACGATCAACACCACCATTAGTCATTTCAACAAGAACCTGGAATATGAAAAAGGAAAGAAACATTAAAATTTTATCGTGATGAAGTTTAGTTCACATTTAAATTTATGTTGCGATAAATGACCTGCTGCACTGGCTTGCTATGGTCCTTCGGGTTCAAAAACTCCGTGCAACCAAATTTCCTAGCTGTGCACCAATAACTAAACCAGGTGAACTGAGGATTTTACATAGGATTTAAAACAGTAAAAAACAAAAAAGAAGATTGTTTCCTTACCTTGTTCAAATCTGTTTGGATTCAAATCAACACCAATGATACGTGAAGCTCCTGACAGCCTGGCTCCCTCAGCAGCCTAGTAAATTACCCAAATAGATCACTTCATACTGCAAGTCTCAAATTAACAATTCACTGAGAAAGTAAGTGAAGAATGCACATACCGCCAGGCCGACAGCTCCCAGACCGAAGATTGCCACAGTAGAACCCTTTGGTGGTTTTGCAACATTAAGAGTAGCACCAAGCCCTACAAAATGTGAAAATGAAATAATCCTAAGATCATGTTAATCTAATCAACAAAATATCACAAAGAAATTTACAACTGATTATTAATGCACAGCATCCAGGGACTGAGGTATCCATTAATATCCCATAAGCATAATCCATCAATAATGGAAATTAAAATAGCTAAGATACTTGCCAGTTGAAACGCCACAGCTGCAAATACACACTTTGTCCAGCGGGGCTTCAGGGTTGATCTTGGCAACACAACCAACATGGACGACAGTATACTCGCTGAAGGTGGAGGTGCCCACAAAATGGTAGATGGGCTTGCCGTTGATCGAGAAGCGGGACTGACCATCGCCGATCATGACACCACGGTCAGTGTTGATACGCAGGAGGTCGCACATGTTGCTCTCTGGTGATTTACAGTGTGGGCACTCCTTGCACTCCCCCGTGAATACCGGAAGCACATGATCCCCCGGTGCCAGCTCTGTCACTCCCTCCCCCAGACTCTCAACAATCCTGCCATTAAACAACTGGATTAATGTACAGAGCAAAAAGAAAAAAATAATAGTTTAAAGAGTTCTGCTGACTTCAACAGTTACATCACATGAGTACATGACGTGTCCAAAGTTAAATATTTGTAGTATATAGGACAAAAAAAGGGTATAGCAATTTAACAAGCATGCCAAATCTCTGTAACAGACTAAACAGTACTTAGAAACTAAGAAAGCTTAGTTTAGGGGCAAGATGCCCTTTATTCTTCCGCGTTATAAACAATTATATAATGTAGTGCTTAATTGTATTTAGAGAAGGGATCGATTGACAATGGTTTATTTTGACAATCTTGACAATGAACCTCTAAATAAATACAAAAAAAATCTTAAAAAGAAAAAAAATTATATATATGTTCTTCTACCTTTAAATTGATGGTAATTCAAATTTTATATAATTTCATTATCATTTGATAGTTCATCAAAGACCGTTAAATTGAAACGGTTGCAACATGAAAATTTGATGGTCTTTAATGGACTATCAAACGATAATGAAATTACATGAAATTTGAATGACCATCAATCAAAAAGTAAAGAACACATCTATAAACTTTTTTCCATTTGTAATTTTTTTTTGTATTTATTTAGAGATCAACTGTCAAGGTTGTCAAAATAACCCATTGTCAATGGATCCCCACTCTTGTATTTAATAGTCAATGTTTGGGTCTCTAAACTTAATGCTTAAGGTAAAAAAATAGGGGGGGGGGGGATAACACACCCTCCCGCTTCATGACCAAAGATCCGAGGAAAGACAGGATTCTGACCCTGAAATAATAAATAAACATCTTGAATCAGTCAAAAATCACTTCCATACATACAAGAAAAAAGAAACAGATAAGAAATACTAATATTTATACATTGGTGGTAATAATAACCTTAGCTTCCCAGAAGAAAACATCAGTGTGGCACAGTGCTGTATAGAGAATCTTGATGCGCACCTCCATGGCTTGTGGAGGGGCCACCTCTACCTCCTCTATCTTTAGCGGTTTCCCTGCCTCCCATGCCACAGCGGCTGTAACTCAAAATTTCCCAAAATTGTGGGATCAGTTTGCAAGATCAGGAGAGCAATTTCAGCTTCGTGGCATATTAATTACATAAAGTCCCGCAATATTGACACTAAATTGTTTATTTCAGTAATGTGAAAAGTAATATATCTAACAGTTTATCTGATAAGCAGATTTACAGAAGATATTTCAACAATACATAAAAAGAAAATCCCTTCGATACAAATTTATTTTTCTTTTTTTAAGAAAAGAGACTTTCTATGCAACTTCCCACCCCCCACAACCCAAGTCCCTAATCCGACGACAGTGCATTTGAAAAACAAACCTTTGCATTTGATAACCTTCCCAGCAGTGCTTGCCATCTCTAGCTAAGCTGGTGTCTCTCTCGCAGTAAAACAATTACCAAAATTGTTAGCAGCTTTTACTCCAGTCGCTCCCAAATGACTTGAGTGTAAGATGGGGAGAGGCGGATCAGTGGCGCCGAATATATACAGCTAGAATAGTAGAAACATCAGAACAAATAATACTGAGAACTTTAATGAGAGGGGGGCAAAAAAGGAAAAGCAAAAGAAAGCGAAACAAGTGACGTGTTACAAAATCAGATGTGCTCTTGTCGAGTCCAGGACACGTGGAATTTTAAATGCAAACCTGTCCAAGTAACCACAAAACCCGCCCTGGTTTTGGGTTTTGCATGCACCCTGGTTCGTTGGCTGTGGTCTTCTGTGACAGTTAAGATGTGTGTTAGTTGTCACCATATTGATTTGTCCGGATTAAATGATGGCATTATGGCAAGTTCAGAATTTTAGTATAGTAATATTCGCATTTTAAACGCCTTGCATTGGGAATGAAAGAATATGTCAACGATAATAATCATAATGCACTGGAAAAAATTCTTGTCGTGCAAAATTTGAAATACTCTTTATCATCGGTTTCAAAGTTGTTAATTTGAAGTTGTTAATTTGAAGTCTCAAATTGTATAT
Organism: Schoenoplectus tabernaemontani; assembly: GCA_037127355.1. NCBI lineage: Eukaryota > Viridiplantae > Streptophyta > Magnoliopsida > Poales > Cyperaceae > Schoenoplectus > Schoenoplectus tabernaemontani. Next base: position 17,553,371 of record CM073739.1, read on the forward strand.
TATTTAGATCGATAATGTTTTAATTGAATGCAATTTTCTAACATTTGACGACCAATTACAATATGATTAAATTTGCTTATTTTCATATTTTGTTAACTACAAAATTGTTGTTGCAGCGATCAAATAATATCATTGTTTTTATCGGATATTTATGCAATCTACATCAAAATAATGAAACCATTTCTTTGAGTATATAAAGCTACACTTAAGTGTTCGCTAGAGTCCTGGTGTTACAAGCAGCCACATGAAGCGATGTGCAGGAAATCACACATACCAGAACAGATGCAAAGATCAATTTTTTAGCTCTAGATTTGCATATCATACCTAGGGGGTTTATCTCATAAAATATTGACTTACTACATGATCTGTGAGGTATTATCTAGACAGTGCGACGCTGACATGTAAACAGGATATGATTTAATCATATTTATATCACTTGCCTGTTCGGCTTCTAGAATTGATTGGAATAGATAGACTCTATTTTTATGGAACATGGACGGATAACATCGGAATAGAAAATACAGATTACAAAGTTTTTCCAACTTTTACAATTTCAGGAGGGAGGACATTGAAATTTGGAAGGGAATTGAGGACAATATAATATTTTTTTATTCATTCTTTTTGTCTTGTCCTTCTTCATTTATTATTTTATTCTTTTAAACTCTTTTTAATTTGCACACTCTCTCATAAGAGAGATCACCTCCTCCTCGTCAATTTCTCAAGCTGCCGAACGTAATTGAAATAGATTAAAAAATATATTCTATTCTCAATTTCGTAATTTCAAATTTTCGTTGCTTTTTCGATCTCAGCCAAACAGGCCCCTTAGCTTCCTTGTTTTTACAATTTTGTGCATTTATTTGGTAAAAGTATTAATAAATTTTTTTTTGTGAATGAGTAACTAAAAACGGCACTTCATAAATTGAAACTTCAACGAAGAAAAGACGGAATGATCAATTTTACAACTAAAATGTTCATAGTTTATTTTTTTTTCAATAAAATGCTCACATTTATTCAATATATATTTTTTATATATCATTTTTGTTATAAATAATTCTTATTTTTTATATTTCTTGATTTGTAAAACAATTATATATGAATTTAATTTCTTCTTTTAGTATATTAATTGCATGATATTAAGATTTAAGAGAAGAATAATGAATTTAGATCAAATTGCATGAAGATCTCAAGAATAAAATTATGTTAAATTAGATTTATAATAAATAAAGGTAGTTAAAATAATCTTGAGATCAAAATAAATAAAATGAAAGTATTTTACTTTAATCATTGTAACAGATGATTTCGGAATCTTTTTTAGTGTATTACATGCAACAATTGTTGTAACTATTATCATAACCATTATAACGAAATAAATCAATCTTGTATAAATTGTGTCCAAATTGCTCCAGAGCTAAAAATGCACTATCTATTATAATTGTTGTCCTATCTGTTGCAACTGATAGGCTTTTGTTGCAACTGCTAAAGCCCTGTTGTAATTTATAGTTCAAATTTCTTCAGCCTTTCACAACTGTTGTAACGGTTATACAATCGTTGCAACGGATATGACCGATTTGTTATCTATTTTTTAGTCCGGCTATAAAAAGATAATGTTTTTTCTCTCCAAATATGCGATTTTCACAGCCAAACATTATTCTAACCATATATGTCAATGTTAGATCTTTGAAACCTTGAAATATTTTATTCTAATCTCAAGATTAATTTGCTAAATCTTTAATATGTTATATTAGAGTGATTATTAAGTGTTTTCTTTTTCGTGAGACTTGTTTTTTTAGAGGTGTTGTGTTTGTTGTTTTTTTTGTCGATGGCTGCCCATTTACTTGGTGTAAGAGACCGGATGGTCTTACAGTTGTAAGAACAATTATGTTTTAGTTATTCGACGAGATCGACCGTTGTGATTGCGGGTCCCGAGATGTAAGGTCTTCATAGCCGAACTCCGTTAAATATTGTGTTCTCTTCTTTTATTTTATTCTTTATTTTATGTGATTTGAATTAAATACTAGACTTTAGATAAAATAAAATAATATTATTTTAAGTATTGATATTGAACAGTAAAACCAACTCAAGATGCTTCTATTCTGCATTATCAGTACTGTTAGAGAAAATAATTTTCATAATTTGAACCTATACTATTCCATAAAGAGACGAGATATATCTCAGTACTAAAGTTTACAATTCATATTGATAGTTTATTTTAGCTTTTACAATAGTTATCTTTCAAATCTGCAATATTCTTCAAAATTAAAAAGTCTTTAACATGGATAACTTCAAAACTAAAATGGTTTTGAAACAGGATATTGTTACACTTAACATCTTCTTTGATTTGTCGATTTACAAAACAATCTTAAATCTTATAATTTGCCTTGTTGAGTTTTGTGAAGGGATTAATATGCAAATGAACTAGTGCACAAGAACCAAGACTAGTACGGGGATACAAGAGCTTAATCAAGACTGCACTAGGCTTAGGTTTAGTAAAACTCAAACTCGGTTGAATTGGTCAAGAGAAATTGAGCTTAAACAACAAGAAAAATGCTTCTTCTCAGTGAATCGTTATAACGGTTCCGTAACCGTTATAACGGTTCATCTCGATACTCAAAAATAATCTAAGGCAAAAACATTCTCAAAGAAACCAGAGTGAATCGTTATGTAACGATTACTGAACCATTACAACGATTTGTAAAACGTATAACGATTATGTAATCGTTACAACGATTCATGAAACGTATAACGATTTGATAAATCGTATAACGTTTCAGCTCAGTTGATCCAATGGCTATACGGCAGAACAACGGGCAAATTTCTCTGACAATCCTTCCGTTTGAAACTTAATCTGTTATAACGATTTGTAAACCGTTGTAACGATTTTGTAAACCGTTATAATAACGGTTCGGGCCAAAAAAGTGAGTTACGCTTGGTTTTCAGCTCTTTATAAAAGGGGGATCATCTTCTTTCTCCTTTGGTTGTTGAAAATACTTGCAAAATACATTCTTACAACCACCATTAAAGAGTTTTGAGAAAACCTTGTTATACCTAGCTAAAGCTCAAGATCTTTGATCTAAACTTATTTTCTAAACACTTATGAGATTTGAGTGATTTGCTCCATTGCTAAAATCTAGTACTATTTACTTATTGACCAAATTGTAAGTAACGCGAATTAGTTATGTATTAAATTACATATGAATTTAATGTGATTTCATATGTCATGATGGTACATATTTCACTGTTTACGACATTTGAGTTAATGATCCAAAAATCCTTCGAAAAAATTAATTATTTTTTCGTCCTCTCTCGTTTAGGCATTTTTTTATGGCTCTGAATATGAATCTTGTAGATTTGAAATCATCTGATGAATACAAAACTTATATCCTATTTAATCAATTCATTATATGCGTGATCTAAATATAATATAATATAATATAGAGTTATGTTAGTCACGAATTATAAAATATTTTTTATACTTCACGTTATATCTCTCATTTTTGAATTCAAAATACCGATCCAACCGTTCATAATGTTCTCTATATTAAAAATACTTGGAGATCAAATTTTATATATTTTTTAAAAAAATTATATGTTTAGAAAATTATTATTAATAAAAAATATAAGTCTTCAAAACACTTTGAATGTTTGATCAATATTTTAAATTCAGAAATAAGAGATATAACATGAAGTAACAAAAATATTTTGTAATTTGCGACTAACGGTAGCATCATTCTATAATATAATATAATCGTGTTCCCAAATTGATGTTGAGATTATAAGTTATTTTAATCCTCTGATTATATATATATTTGAAAAGCAACCTTAAGGACCCAAATCTCTCATTCTATTTATAAAATATATATAAATACATCGGATTAATATATTAATTCAATTCGCCAAAATTATTTACAAATTCTTTTTACAATCAATGAACATTATAACGGTTGTTTGACAAAAAAAAATTAAAGCGAACTTATTAATTATCAAGTTTAACATTACTTTTAATACGATTTTCTTTAATTTCGACAACATCATTAAACAACCGTCGTTATCTAATATGTGGCACGAGCATGGGGTTAACCGCGAAACCAACAAAAAGGATTTTATTATGATTCTAAATATAATGCAACGTGTAAACCTTTTCTCAAAAGAAAAATGCAACGTGTAGGCTTGATGAACAACAGAGCAAGGCAAGTCATTCAAAAACCAAGCTTCCAGTCAAGAAAAAAAAATGCGTTAATAATTAATTGCCTCATAATTGCTCGGAGGCTCGTAAATCGTAATCATACAGTATATTAATGAATCCGTTATTACTCGTTAACATTTGTAACATGCTTCTTCTTCTAAAAGAAAAAAAAGTAAATATTTTCTCCTATGTGTATACATGAAATTTTTAACTGAAAAAAAAAGCAAATATTTTCTTAAAAAGAGCGTGTGAACAAATTGTGACACGTTTTAATTCATAGACAAAAGTTCACTGAATATAACGTTAAACGTTACTGTATAAGATTTTCAGTTTCAAGGATTTAATCGCATTTTGTGCTGAATTCTCACTAATATAAAATAGCTAAACCAGCAGAATATATTATGGGACCTAATCATACGGCCCATTATAAATCAATTGCAACATCCAGAACCTTGCAAACAAATCCATATCCTCGATTAATCTAAGCCGTTTCTTAATCGTTCGGTACAGATCTGAACGCAGTTTCACTTCGTTAGATTAATCGGGTTCTAAAACCGCATAACTCCACAACAAACAAACCGGACCCAATTAAATAGTATATGGCCTTTATAAACCCGTATCTGGAAGGCCCAATAGAGGCTGCTTTGGCAGTAAGTAGGATGCAAGAAAAGTGTTCATAATATCTTAATTTATTTAGTATTGGATTTGATTTTAGCTTGAATTTAGTTCCTTCCGTTAAATTTTTTTTTATCAATTCGATTCGATTTTGGTTTGATAAAATTTTAATAAATTAGTTCGAATTTGATTCGTAATAATTCAATATATAGTTATTTATATATCTTTTAATTATTTACTTAATAATATATATTAATATAATTAATTTTAAAAAAATATTTTTCAAATTTAATATATAATTAATAAATATTAATTTTTTTATTTATAATTATTTATGGTAATATAAAAATAACTTTGAAAGTTTTCCTTGAGTGTTTTAGGTCTTGTTCCCAGCACCTTAAGTCTGAAATATTTCCTTAGCCATAACTCTTCATGAAAAAGCTTCATCATGTGTCGCTGGGTTATCCTTTATTTTGAGCAAGTTTAGCTCGAATTGATTTCAAATTAAATTCTTCAAGTCGATTTTAAATCAAAATCAAAACTCTAATTAGTTTAATTCTAATTCAATTTATTTGCAGCCTAATAGTAACTATAGCAACAAAATAAAAAATAAAATAAGTATAAATTTTGATTTATAGGTTGGGATCAGATCGGCAAAGAGGAGAGCGCCCAATATTGTCGTAACAGGCTTTAGGCGGGCGCCCCTCTCGCATTGGAGCGAGATTTTACCACTCATCACATCCCGTTAACTGCCTGAAGGATCATGATTTTGTCTATGGTATCCAGCGCTTATTTATAGCACCGCTGTGCGTCCGGTTTTCTCACGCAGCTCTTGTGGGACTAAGACAGCGCAAGTGCGCTTCTGGAAAAACCGGATACATCATCCTATTCGGGATTTGAATTCAAAAAAAAATAAAAGGAAAAACGGACACAACCTATTCAATTATTTCATCAGTCCCAAAAAGCTTTTACCCTCTTACACACTTGCTGCCATTCTATGAAATCCCAAAAATTTTCTTTTCGTGTTTATTTAATGCAAGATAATAATAAAGTCTTAATTAAAAATTTGTATCTCTCTTTTTTTAAATTATTTGTTCATAATAATGTTTAAGTTTGGCAATATTTTTTCATCTATTAAGAATTATTTCTTTTTAGTGTGACATATTATTGTGAAAATATTTTTATATCGAGCTGCGATGCAAACACTTTACATAATATTTTTTATATAAAAAATGCCTATTTATATTGCTTGATAAGTCCTCATATGAACATTTTATTGAATGTCAAATTTTCTTATTTCATATATTTTACTATTTTCAGACTTTTTTGAAATTACTTAAAAATGATAATAAATTAATGAATATTTATATATGAAAATGGGTTATTTTAAAAAAATTGAAACAAACACTGATACTTTGAAAATAGTAAATTTTTGTATCCCCAATTTTAATATGCATAATTTATTAAGCAACATAATTTGATATTATTGGAGATGATAAAGTATATTTTATAGTGTTTGCACTTCAACCGACGTATAATTTTTTTTTGTATTAGTCTATTTCTTTTTTAGTTAAATATTTGAAAATATAAATTTTAAATATACACAATGAAAATGCGTTGAGATTGATTTTTACGATCTCACTTATTATTTCTAAACAATTGCAAAAGTCCACTTTGGTGCTTAAACAAAATCGAAATGTTTAATTTATATTTGAATCTGTATAAAAAACTACTTTTAACACAGTCCAGATTTCTTTACTATTCCTAAATCCATTCAAGATTTATAAACACTTATAATTTATTAGAAAAGACAAATTGTATAAAAAAAGAAAGATATTATCTACTAATATGTTTTAAAATTAAATATTTAATGAAGATTCTACGGCACTAACTTAGAAAAAAAAAATCGGATACATTAAAAGCGGTTGTTTAAATTATTTGCTTAATTTTTTATCATTTTTTGTCTCATAACTACATATAAATTGGTGCAAATTTATATAAATACTCCAGACTAAGTCTATTGTAAGATTTTTCAATTATAACTTCAATATGAACATTATAGGACACAAATTTTCACAAAACTTAATTCTCATGCATTAAAAATTATTCTTTAAATAAGATGTTTGACTTTTTATTTATTTTTGATCTCATAACCGCATATAAATTTGTGCAAATTCATATCGATACTACTAATAGTGTCTATTATATATTTTTATAATTAAATTTTAAATATGAAGATTTTACTACACTAATATTGCACAAAACTTAATTCAAAATGGATTAAAAAAGGTCGTTTAAATAAGTTATTTGCATTTTTAATTCATTTTGCCTCATTTCTACACAAGATACCCGTAACAATATATATTGACTATTTTTATGATTAACTATTTAATTTAAATATTCTATATTAATATTTTCGTATTAAATTTAACTCAAAAAGTATTAAAAACTGTTGTTTAAAAGATTTGTCTGAGTTTTTAATCATTTTTTACCTCATAACCGCACAAAAATTAGTGCTAATTAATATGGATACTCTTAATATTATCTATTATTTGTTTTTATAATTAAGTGTTCAACGGGATGATTCTACGACACTAATTTTACACAAAACCTAATTAAGGTGCATTAAAAATTACTGTATAAATAAATTATTTCAGAATTTCATCATTTTCGGCCACATAACTACACATAAATTCTCACAAACTAATATAAATACTCCTGACTAAGTCTATAATAAGATTTTTTAATTAACACTTTAATATGAACATCCAACGATACTAATTTAACACAAAACTTAATGCCAATGCATTAAAAGTTGTTGTTTAAACTGGTTGTTTGAGTATTACATCATTTTTTCCTCATAACTGTATAATATTTCGTGCAGATTCATATGAATACTCCTAAGAACGCTTATTAACTATTTTTATGATTAGATATTCAATGTGAATAATATTCTACGAGAGTATTTTCACTCAAAACATAACTCAATTGCATTAAAAACTGTTGTTTAAACAAGTTGTTTGAGTTTCAAATTATTTTTTACTTCATAACTGCTCATAATTTCACATAAATCCAAAATGATACTCCTATTATTATCTATTATTTTTTTATAATTAAATATTTAATATGAACAACTATGAGGTCAAAAAATGCGAAACTAATTTTGCACACAACTTTATTCGGATGTTTGAACACTGCCGTCGAAATTTTTTATTTCAGTTTCTCATCATTTTTGGCCAAATAATTACTCAAAAGTTCGTGCAAATTAATATAGATGCTGCTAGTTAAGTCTATTATAACTTCATCTAACAAACTCTTTTATATGAATATTCTACGACACTAATTGTTCACAAAGCTTCATCTGAATGCATTAAATATTGATGTTTAAAGAAGTTGTCTGCATTTTCTTAATTATATTGGCCTAATTGCTACACATAATTTCATGCAAAGCTATATATATACACTTAATAATGTCTATTGACTATTTTTATATTGACTCTGCAATTTGAATATTCCAAGATAGTATTTTCACATGACTTAATACAGATGCACCAAAAACTATTGTTTAAACAAGATAATTGTGTTTTAATCATTTTTATCTCATAATTGCATGTAAAATGATGTAAATATATATTGAAACTACTGATATTATCTAATAATATGTTTTTAAAATTAAATTTTCAATATATAGATTCTACGATATTAAATTTTCACAATACTTAAATCGGATGCATTTAAAACGGCTGTTTAAATCAATTATTTGACTTTTTCATCATTTTTGTCTTATAATCACACATAAATTCATGCAGACTTATATAAATTCGCTTGACTAAGTTTATTAAAAAAAATTCTAATTAACACTTCAATATGAACATTCTTCGACACTAATTATTCACAAAAATTAATCCTCATGTATTAAAAACTGTTCTTTAAATATGTTAGTTGAGTTTTCATTCATTTTCAGCCTCATAACTGCGCATAAAATGCTGCAAATTCATATAGATACTGCTAATATTATCTAATAATATGTTTTTAAAGTTAAATGTTTAATATATAGATTCTACGATACTAATTTTCGCAATACTTAAATCGGATGCATTTAAAACGGCTGTTTAAATCAGTTGTTTGATATTTTTCATCATTTTGTCCTTATAACCACACATAAATTCATGCAGACTTATATAAATTCTCCCGACTAAGTTTATTAGAAGATCTTTCAATTAACACTTTAATATGAACATTGTTCGACACTAATTATTCACAAAACTTAATCCTCATGCATTAAAAATTATTATTTAAACAGGTTAGTTGAGTTTTCATTCATTTTCAGGCTCATAACTGCACATAAATCGGTGCAAATTCATATGAATACTGCTAATATCGTCTATTGTTGTGTGTGTGGGGTGCGCGTGTTTTTGGTCTAGAAAATTTATAATTCCCTTATGCTACTTGGTTCGGTCGCAAGCGCACGACCTACGTTGGTATAGTAAGGGGTTAATCCGCAAGGAAGGAGGTAACTACTGAGTTTACCCCACTCGGGTTTATAAATGTGCAAGTCAGTAAAAATGGAGGGTCTGTTCAAAGAGTGTTGGTGACAAATATAAAAACAAAGAAAATAGAAAATAGTAACGAAATCTTTTTGTGTTTTGGGTTTTATAAAATAATAGTTCTTAGGGATATAGGTCAGTTCCACTCGGATCTGAATCATATGACCTGTATGCATATGCATACGGTCCGTATGAACTCAAATAAGTCACGGTTATTCCTAAAGATTGGTTTCCTTGCTGGTTACGCGAACCCTAACCGGCCAGTACTTGGTCAACAGACCTCAACCGTCGTATGTTGATCTGTTAGTGTAGTTTGTGGTCGGACGAAGTTTCTAAGTTCACATAAACCTCAACCATCACATGTTGGCTTAGATCACTTAGATTGAGTCTTGGGTTTCCAGTAGGCACGCTCAGATCGATCTGAGCGGGGTTAAACCTTTTGGACATAACCTGATCTATCATTTCAGATCTTAGATCTCCCTATTGTACTTAGAAAAACTCTTAAAAAACTACTCGAATCTTAGACGGTTTGAGAGTCTAGCCTCGGTTCAAGACCTAATCTTAGCAATTGGACAAGAAAATCAGACAAGCAGTGATAATAATACAAAGTATAATAATCACAACTATTGATTAAAATAACCTTTAATAAATAATCATAATCCGAGTTTCACATCCCAAATCCCTAAAAACTAAAGTACTTAGCCGCTCATTGCGGTATATAAAAATACGATAAAAATACAAAGAGCTAAGACAAAAGACATCCTACAGAAGTTATCAAAACAACAGAGAATACAACAAAAAAAGAGAATTCAAACTATGGATGCTGCCCTATGCCAATCTTCTGCTTCGATCTTCGTCTCCTCTTGGGACTCCGAGCCTCCGATGTCTCGAACTGCCCTTAAGATTGGCCGGCGGCTAGGGTTTTGTGAAGGTGGAGTGGAAGAGATGGAGGTGGTGTGCAAATAGTGGCCAAAATGGAGCTCCCTAACCCTAGGCTACTGGGAAGAATATATAGGAGGAGGATCAGCCAAGTTGAAAAGGAATCACGACATTAAATCGCTATCTTCTTTGTAGATTTTTCTAGATAGAGGACATACGACCCGTATGAAGGTGCATACGGGTCGTATGCTCTTTGTTGATGCGGCAAACAACTCATGTTGGTTCTATGGTTCTTTGGATGACGTGGAAGCTCAGTTTGGGACCCGATTCCTCAGCTTTTTGGCTCGATATTCCTGAAATGAGTAGCAAGCCAGAGCATAATCAAATCTAAAAATAAATATGCTTAAGCAATGAAATAAAATATGAGATTGATAGTTTTGATCTTATTTTAGGGTTCACGCAGTTTCCTGACAGAGAGTTATTTTTGACTCGAAAAGGTAACTTTTACGTCAAAAGGTTCATGCAGTTTTTCTCCAGCAAGATCTTCGTTGTTCTAGTTGCGCCTATCTTACTCCATCTTCATCCAAATATTCCCAAAATGCTCCAAAAGTCCTAAAAACAAATAAACCATGGTAGTATCTCGAACTTTGTGCAATATCCAAACTAAATCAACTAATTAAACTAAAAAGTGCATAAAAAGGGTAAAATGGTATAATTTTAGATACCAAATCCTATTAGAATATATATGTGATTTTGGCTTATCATGAGGCGGGTAGATGATTAGAGCTTATCGGGGGTACAAGTCAGGGCACCGAGAGGGGGTTTAGGTTGGGCTCCGCCTCTAGGACCAACTCCGGCCACCTTCCTCTCTCCTTAACTCAAATCTAGGGTTCACTGTTCTTATCAGTTTTCTTTTTGGTTTCAAAAATGAAATTCTCAACGCATGAGAGCACAAACAACAAGGAGAGAGGGGCGACTTGGAGCTGCCCTTTATAGAGGGGAGTCGACATGTCTCAGGCTGGTGGGTGGTGGACCAGAGGATAATGGCAACGGTAGCAGTGAAGTGATAGGGTATGAAAGGAGGCGACGGGTGAGGGAGCAGTTCACTCGCCCCCCCCTAGGGTTTAGGTATAGGCAAGAACAGGAGAGGAGAGTGGCGAGTTCTCTCGTCTGAGAGTAAAGAGAGAAACAAGGGGCGGAAGACAGGAAGAAAGAGGGGGAGAGGGAGACAGATCTGTCGCGAGACAGAGAGAGTGGAATAGAGATTAGATATATTGAGCGAGACAGGTGAGGAGGTTCAGTCGGGGAATTAATTGTGGGGAGAGAAAAGGACTGCAGCGAGAAAGGGGGAGGACAGAGAGGCACAGAGAGAGAGAGTGGAATGATGGTTTTAAATAAGAGAGAAAATAGATTGTGAGGATGGATTATGGTAGAAATTGCATGGTCATTGGTGCGATAAGTTGGGTTTTAAATAAATTTAGTTTAGTCCGGTTTGTAAATTAACAACATCGTTCTAATTATCTTGTTTTAAAATCTTCGATTTTCATAACTGTCTTTATTTACTGATCGAAGGGGAATTAATCCTCCATTTTATATTATTCCTTAATTCTATTAAGTCATTGAGATTATCATCTTAATTGCTGTAATTATTTTATTAAATTTTGTGGTTTGACAATGCCCATATCCATCATACAGTCAACAAAGTCAACAAACTCTAGTCTTACTGTGGTTCACATTTTTGGATTAGTCTATTACATTAGTTTAACAAATTCTTACATTTTGGAGTTGTTTAACAAATTATTTCATTATTTTATCCCATTTTCGAGTATTGTTTATTATTACATTAGTTTATCAAATCCTTGCAATTTGACCAGTTTCTCAAATCCTCATATCAGTTTGGATTAGTTTATCACAGTTTGAAGTACTTTATACTGTTTAGCCCGCTTGGAGTTGATACAGATGGGGACTGTCAGCACTCAGCAGCACCATTTGCTCTCTGACCTGACTCCTACCCTTTCTCCTTTCCTTTGCAAGTTGTAACTGAATCAGACACTCAGACTTCAGCGAATTATCACTTATCTTATCACAACCATTTTTAACGTCTAGCTGCCCTCTTCTCTTTCACTTTCTCCAGAAACTTTTGTGCCCGAATAAGGTTTTCTTCAATGAGGCACGGAGCCGTGGGAGCACTATCTCTGGCACGTTCTTTCTTCTCTAATCAGCCTTCCCTCACACCAAGTCATATACCGAGATACTCTCTCCCAAATGGAGCCGCTTCTCTCCAATTTCCCAATTTCGTTCCAGAACGCCACCGATTTAGGAGCCGCTGTACCACAAATCAAGCTCCTTTGGTGCTTCCTCTCTTACCTTTTATGCTGGACGAGGTAATTTAATTTTGGCAACGATCAATTAAGAGTAATTTTTGATGAATTTTGAAGGTTTCATGCTTTGTGAAGTTTGATTATTGGTTACAAAAAATAGAAAAAAATATGATTGTGCTGATTCTGCAATTATGATATTTTCTGTTCTTCTATGAAAAAACCACCTAGTGCATCTTCTGTTATATTAATCCAGGCACTAATCCCATCTGAGGCCAAGCGACTGCATTTGTATGAAGCAAGATTTCTAGCTTTGTTGGATGAGGTAATTGTTTATGTTTCTACATCTTTTTTTTTCAGTTATTTTGTGTTATTAAAAAAAAGTTGCATTCTCTGTTCAACTAGAGAACACAGAGACATCACTGTTTTCTAATTATATGATTACTTAATTGATGCTGATTTAGGAACCTCTCCATTGGATTTATCATCAACTCTGTTGATGTTTTTCTATTACAGGCAGTGTTCAAAACAAACAAAACTTTTGTTCACTTTATTCTGGATCCATTTTCAAATAGTCGACCTTCCTCTGAAAATTATTGCTGCTTGATCCATATAGAAGAAGTGAGCCTCTGTTTACAATAATTGGTTTCAGAAAATTTCTGGCTTAACCAACTTACAAAGCTAGTCGTTGATTTTTTTTGCTTTTTTCTTTTTCCAGATTAAGACGCTTCCGATAGGAGCATTGGTATCTATAAGAGGCATTAGTCGTGTAAATGTTGTTGAACTGGTACAGGTATGTACTTGTACATCTGTTTCTCTTTTATGTTATGCATTATGTTGTTTCCTTGATTCTGGATTTGTAATAGGAACATTAATGAGAAGTCTACTATACTTTGAATGTAGTTACAGACTTACAGCATTTTATCTATCTGGCTTAATATAGCCCTAGTAAATTTCCTATTAATTGTTGTAATTTTTTTATGTAGCGGGCGAAAAGCCTATTAATTGTTGTATTGGTTTTTAATTTTATTTTTAGAGTGGTGATACTCTTCATTGATCTCAGATCGAGCCCTACTTGCGAGGAGTTGTAGTGCCAGTGCTAGATCATGTAACCAATGAAGCAGTCAAATTAAACTCAAAAATCTTGGAGCTGAGAGAGTCTATTTCAAGTTTGCAAGCCTTGCAAATTAAACTCAAGGTAAATAACTAGGGATATGAGTTAATGTTACCAATCTTTGGTGAACTTGATGGTGCTTTAGTTAAAGTAATCAAGGTATCACTAAGAAAATAGTGTGAACTACATCTTAATGTTTTACATACGACTTCATCTTATTTCTCCCCTAATATGAAAACCATGTAGGTACCAAAAGGAGAGCGCTTGCAAACTCAGACTCAAAGCTCTTTACGATGGGCTGAAAATGAAAACTATGATTTCTTGCTCCAAGATTTTGTCCCAACACTAGCTGAACGGATCTCCTTCTCAGCATTCCAACCAGTCTCAGGTGACAAAGCTTATTTTGCATTCTGTTGCAAATTTACAATGTCAGAGTTACCTTGCCATCTTAGCCTACTATATGCTACAGATACGAGTATCGTATTGGATATGATAAGGATGCTTCAATATATCATTTTTCATAGTTACCTTGCCATCTTATGTCATGCATGTCAGAATAAATTATTACATAGCTTTGTTTATAGTATGAGTTTCCTGCATTTTCTGTTGTTTCAACCAAGAATCAAACTTTCAGTATGTGAGAAACATTTTAATATTAAATATTAACCCTTACTTATAAATGCAGGGATGACGGACTCAGAACTTTCGGCCTTGCACAGGGAGAAATTGGAGGCCATGAGTATAAGAGAGAGTTTGGAAAGAGTTGAAAGGGCAATAGAGTTTGTCAGACAATGCATGAAAATGGTTGTTGCTCGGCTTGCTCTTCAATCCCTTTAATTGTATTTAACATTAGACTTCAAACTTCAGACTACAGGTAGTCCTTTTTTCATCTTTATGTGCCTGAATAATTTTTTCACTTCTTATTCTTTATAATTCCATAGTAGTTATAAGTGCAACTTCTTCTTTGATCGTGTCCTTAGGGTTGTTATTTCATGTTTCCAAAGTCATGAGAAACAGCTTTTGGTGCTGTACCTGGCCATCAGGGCTGTAGATAAGTCTGGTGTGAAGATATTTCTGATTTTATTCAATGTTCAAGTATAACTCATCCCTTATTAGCTTATTTAGTAGCTGATTAAACTGAATGTACTAATTAGGTTCAGCAGTACTTCAAGTACTGTCCAACAGTCCATACCTTAAATAATGTATTAATTAGGATGGGCAACTGCCATTATACTGTCTATATCTAAAATGAGTAAAATCTCATTGATTAATGTAAAATTTGGGTATGCGTCTATTTGTTTTTGTTTTTGTTCCTTCTTTAATCATTGAATAATACTTGGTCTTATCTGTACAGTTATTGGATTGATAAGCAACTGGCAAAAGATATCTTAAAAGATGCACATCATGACCTACTGACAATGTGCCGGCATATCCAATTTATTTTTGACTAGACTGTTACATGTTTCAAGGCAAGACATTCAATCGAAGAAATGCTAGTAGCCATATAGTTGCTTTCATAATATTCCTATATTTTTTTCCCCTTTAAGTGAGATGTATTTGACAGCAATTATTTAACCTTTGCAGTCAATCTTTCTTGTGCACTGATACATGTATTTCAATGTGATTCAAGATAAGTATGTTAGGACTTTACTGTATAACCATGATCTTCTAGTGAACTCTAAACATAAATTATATTATCTTGATCCATATTGTCGGTTTTTCAGAGAGACACAACCCCGTTGATCACCAGATTCATTTAGCCTTCCAGCGATCTTCCTCTAATCCGATGGAGTGATTGAGAGGACCGCCGTCGACAGTTTCTTCTCTTCTGGAACTGTGTTAAGAGAGAGAGAGATGGATCTGTTGGGAAACGAAAGGGTGACAGATAGTGGGGAAAAATGAGAATAGTTTCAAAACCAACAGTATCCCTGCATATATATGGACGCTCATATAACTGAGTGCAGTTATGTCTTAACGGATCCATATTGAATTCAGATTATTTCTTAACGAGTTCACTGCTTAATCAAAAAGCTGTCTATAGTTGCGTTCTCCAGAGACCAATAGCATAATTGTATTATTATCGTACTTTATATAATTCAGATCATCACTAAATCATAAAGTCATTAATACACATTCTACACATTAAAAGGCTCACTTCTCATGACATATAATAAATCCGATACAGAATTTGATCACTTCATTACGGATATAATTTGGCATCCATTATATAATATATATTCATTACATATAAGCACATATATGTTGTAATTAATAATAATTAAAAAGTAGACTTTTATTATTACATTTCTTAAACGAGCTTAGCATGCATGTTCAAATCTTCAAATTGTATGGTAGTTTGGTTGTCCTCGAGTATTCCATATTTAAAATCACTCTGGAAAAAGGATAATTAGTTTCTCTCTCCTTGGATCCAAATATTTTACTTTCTATTATAATTGAGGACTGCGGGACAAATTTTATGGGATCTTCCTGCTGATATGATAGACTGGCAGTCACATCCTTCTCAAAGATTAGGCTAGAATAGAGAACTTTTCATTTTCCAAACGTTAGCTGGATAAAATGATTAAAAAGATACTAACAATCAGAAATTAAATGGCTGTGAATGTGCTTCAGAATACCGTATATTTGTTTAATTTATATATGAGAATTGGACTTTAGTTGGTTGTATGTTTTTATTTCATCTTTTTATAGCAGATTTTACAGTCATCACTGAAATTACTTAAGTAGGAAAATATTAGTTAATGGTAATCCATCCACTTTGTACTTAGAAAAAAAAAGCTAATAAACATTCGAATATTTATCGTTTTATAGAGAAACAGCTTACTATCACTTGTATTGATCTTTTAGGCAGTTAGGCCTTTCATTATCCCATCAAGTAGTTTCTGTTCCGTGCATCAATTCCCCTATACAACAAAGTACCGAAATTTAAACACAACTCCTCAACAGTCCTGCCAGCTAACATGGATTGAATAATAAATGCACAAATTAAAGATACACCCATTAGTTAGAAAAGTACTTGTCGGCAGAAACTTGTTTTCTTGCAAAATGCATATTTTCTAACTAATTGTACTAACCTAAGATTAAAAGTATGAAAAAACATTTTAATTGCATGGACCAAACAAGATGGCCAAAAAAAAAAAAAAGATTAGATTGGAAAAACAAGTCTCAGCTGCTCTTTATAAAAAGTGCCAATGTAATCGCACAGAGCCCCACTCCATGGATCATGGAATTCTTTTCTGCCCCTTTTCACTGAAACATCTTATAGAACAAATACAACTCATTTCCCACTTATGGACCATGCCCAAATCCATCATACACTAACCAGCTCTAGTACAAATGTTACAAGAAGAAAAAATAGAAATAATGGGGGAAAAAAGAGGAAAAAAACAATAAATCCATGACAATACAGGGAGATGTGAATACAAACATCATGCTATGGTAAAGAAATCTCTAAAAACACCTCAGACTGGTCGAGCATCAACAAATATACGGTGACCTCAGCATGACAGTCAGGTGCAGAAATATATAAAAACCCAAAAATATCATAACATTCCCCAAAGTGGTTGATTTATTAACTAATCAATCACCTTGCTGTGGTGTTAATTTCACCTTCATGCGAAAACTCCAATGATAAATACAGCTCTCACTTCTCTCTAAATCAAATTTTCAGCACCACAACTCAAGATACCAGAACTGCAAGGGATCCTAGATGCGAAGTGGGTCGCTAACGGGTTCACGCCCGGAGTTAGTAGTGGGTTCTTTGTGCTTGAGGGATAGGCTTGCGAACTGAGAATCAAGGTCTCTACTGCTACTTCGGCTATGCATGCCAGTGGTTTTTTGTTGTTGCATCTGTTGTTGTTGTTGTTGGTATATGTTTCTCAATCGTGCAACTTCTCTCTCAAACATATCTTGTTGGACTAAATATTTCACAAAAGAAATAATGATGAAATTAGCAATAGGGAAATCAAAAGTACAACTGAATAAACAATATATTGACACATTCCATGGTGAGAACAATAGTTTTCAGCCATATACATTTATCGAGCACAAAATGTTAGTTCACCGATGTCCTGAATTTACGGATGTCCAGCTAGTAAAGAATGACTGTCAGATCAGCACATCATTGGTTAGGTGTTACAACAATTTCTGCAATTAGGTATCCATTTAATCCACTTGACTTCCCCATCCTCAGTTGTATAGCTAGAATCAAAAGAGAAGGTCAAGAAAAAAGATGAAAGAAAATAGTATACATCTTTTGATGAGTTGCTCCTGATTTAAACTTTCAAGCCGTTGTTTAAGTGCTTTATTCTCCAAATCCAACATTATGTTTTGTTGGCTCAGAAACTCCATCTCTGCTGACACCTCCATTCCTTCTGCCTGCAGAATTTTTTTTTTCTTTTGCATAAATAGACATTAAAAGTAAAATAAAAAAAAGAGAGAGAAGCTTGATTTTGAACTATAATTTACATATTTTATAAATGATCTTACCTGAAGTGCTTGAACCTTTCCCTCCAGCTCTGCAATGTACTGTAGCTTCCTCACCCGAGACCTTTGAGCATATTGCCTGTATCATTATAAAATTAAACCATAGCTCAATTACACTTGTGTTATTGGTTTCTAAGAAATAATCTTTATATTCTGACTACATTTGTTTTACGTTCTAATATGTAATGAGTTATTTGAGCACAGTAATGCTAAATTTCTATTAAATGAGGTGTTTATTAATTAAAGGATTTCATGTTTGACTCCAAATTTCATCTACAACCTAATAATTTAGAACAAGAACACAAACATCTCTAAACATGACGTATATTCTTTCCTTAATTCTTCAACAACAAAGACGAAACAAAAATCATTTAGACTTTTGTAAAGAAAGAAACTATGGGAAAAAATGATAATTTCATATTTTTTGAATTAAATGGGTCAGAAACAGGTATAAAGGATTATTTACTTTGATCATTTGGTTTTTCACATTTCTTATGAGGTTCTATCCTATATAATATGTTTTGGAGGAATCCATTATGTTAGTTTTGAGGTGGCTTACACATGAACAATTTATAAAAAGTTCTTACTGTTTAGCCCGCTTGGTATCAGCCTCTGACTGCACATGCTTCCCATGCAGGTTTTCCTTTCTCTCAGCAGAACCATTTACTTTCTGCTCTTGTCCCGACTCCTCTTTCTCCTTTCTAACCAAAGAATCAAGTGCAACCACTTCAGCATCTCGTGGGACTACCTTCTCCTTGTTACTATTCTGTCGGGGGAACCCGATTGATGCCACAGGGCTTTCCCAAACCCAGCCCGGGCTTCGGTCTACCAAATTCAGATCCGGATACCTCAAATTATTTCTCTCCATCGTTCCTCCCCGTGTTGACCCAGTAAGATCTGAACTGTAAATACTCGCCCCGTCAAAGAAAGTAAAAGAGTCACTAGATGACCTTCTGTGCCCCCCACGCCTGACAGGGGTCTCTGGCTCGTTCAGCAAGTCATCAAGCCAGGAAGGTTGTTCTTCTAGAAAGCTCTCAGATGCATTCCGGTTGTGAAACGGATGGCGCTGGCCTGGCTTAGGGTTAGCGTTCAGTTTTGAGCCGATTGTACCAGGGTCAATGTAATTTTGAGCAACAGGGGATGGAAAAGGGCTTCTTGGGGGCAGGAAAGCTTGCTTTGTTGACAACGAATTGTTGTTTCGTGGATTAATTCCTTGTATGCTGGCCATAGTTCGACCTGTAAACCAAATATATAGTAAATCAATGCATTTATAGTGACTTGAGAAACTTGATTTGGCACAAGTCTAGCAAATAACGAGTTATCAAAATCAAACACAAGCAATGCTGAAGAAGGCTCTCTGAATCAGTGGTCAGAAAACACTGATCACATGTAAAATTTTGCCTTTTTTCTGGTTTTGCAACAGTCAACTGTAAAGAAAGTATGATTGTAACATATCCAACAAATCCAATGTCAACGCTCGCAATTCCAATTTAAAACTATTATTGCCTCAGGGAAGAGATCCACAACATAAAAAAAAAAAAAAAGACCGCAGATCAGTAATTTTAGCTGGAAGTTCAGCTCAGCTCCAATCAAAACAAAATAATCACAGAGCTCCTAAACATCTCTAGTCTGTATCAACTGGAGGAAAACTATATCCCAAAGTAAGGTCTTTATGCATCTCAGTTTATCAGTATGCGCCAATAGATAATAATAACAATTATAAAAAATTTAAACATCAAAACTTAAAAAAATGGAAAGACAGTCATAACAATTAACTTAACAAGTATGGATCAGATATAAAAGCCAGTGGTTCTTCAAGCAACAAAGACCAAAACAATCAATAAAAAAAAAGTTCAAAGAGAAAAGGAATCACTCACGATTTCCCACCCCTGGAGAATCTGGATCGAATACAAAAATTAAACCTCACGGATGTGAAGTTGTGATCTTTTCCCCACGAAATAAAAGGCTGGGGGAGACGAAGAGGGAACAGGACAGGGAGGAGAGAGAAGAGGAGGGGCCGAGAGCAGGATAGGTGGACTCGTCAAAGAATCGGGTTATAACACTGTGATTTGCGATTTTTGTTATTTATTTTGTTGTTATAACAAAGCCCACTTAACGGTAAACGAATATGTTTCGTATTTTATTTCTAATAAACCCAAAATAAAAGCGAATTTAACAAATAATTAGTCTCTTGATTTTTTATTTTTCGATATTTACTTGCATTTTACTGAAAGATACGTTTTCTAAACTTTTTGGCATCGGATCATATATTCATTAACTCATTTAATTTCCCTCACTCATTACGTTTGTTGAGCAAAAAATATACATATTACAGATTATAACCTATAAAATGTCATTAATTTATTATGGTTTATATTTATTGTGTAGTCGATAATGAAAAGTATATAAAAAATTGCATGAATGAAACAAGATTCTACTCATAATTATAAACGCAAACAAGTGTATGACATGACAAGACATACTTGCTTCAAGTATACTATTAGTATTTGTTATTTCAATTTCATTATTATGCAAACGACTGTATTGTGTTTTATGAACTGAATTTCTATGAGCCATTTAAGCAATTAAATAAAGTTTGTCTAAATAATATCAAGTATAATCAAGTAAACAAAATTTCATTATTAGGCAAACAACTAATATTTTCTAAAATACTGACTAAAATGTTAAAAAAAAAAGACAATCACGTGCGATCAAATGATTTAAATAAGACTACAAAAATTGTAAACATGCTAGGAACATGTCAATGTTCAAACAAAGTAAACAAAAGTTTGAGGACCAAACCATAAATTCCTTATCTAGCAAACAAAAACTACAATATCAGGGTTAGATGTGTAAAAGTGAAGATATTAGTGTGAAAAAAAAAAGATGAAGATGGGTTGGGGTGTGGGGGAAACGGGGAAATGACAACAAGGAGACAGCTAATGAGGGAGCTGGGATTTGGTAATTGGGTGCTACTGAGCACAGCACAGCTGCTATATGCCTACATCTGTAACATCTCCAACGCCGCTGCTCTTTTTTTTTTTTATATCTAGCACACTGTTTTTTTTTATTTTTTTTTTTTTAGTGCATGTTTTGTGCTGTCTTCATGTTTTATTGTTTTCTCAAAACGGACAAATAGTGGTTCATGTTTTACAGCCACGGATCTCCACCATATTCCTCATTGGGCCATCTGATATTGTTGTCTTAATTATTATTTTCTTTTTAAAGTTATAGGAATTAGAATTTCTCTTTTATTAAAATTTAATTCCAAACATATGATGCAGATGGAATCCGACTTGATAGGGATTTTTTATATAAAAAAATAGATGCATAATACAAGAAATTAGATGCAAAAATAAATATAATTATAATACGATGAATGGTCAAATACTTTATTTAACAAAAAAAAATGGTTAACTTGATTGAGCGGATTTTTTTTTCTGTTATCTTTTTTTTTCCTTCTTTTCATTTACTACTTTCCGGTCCTCGTATTTGAAAATTTTGATTGGAAAAGCACATAGAGAGAAGTAATAAGAAAAGAAAAAGAAAGAAGAAAATAAACTGGAAAGAAGAAAATGACCTGTCCCGCTTTTCGTGAGTATATTCGTGGACCAAAATTTACTTTATGTTTGGTTTCAACCATGACCAAGATGACACATAAATATGTGACAATATTGTTTTAAACCAGTAAATAATCAAGCATTGCCAAACAGGGGACCTGATCAATAAAGAAAGACACCTTTGCTTCACAATGCAATTTTGGCAACGGAGAAATGCACTTTCCCAACTTGCAATGGGACTGCCTTGTGGTTTTAGGAACAAATCACTTTGGGACCACACATTCCTTGACAAACTAATTATTTATCTGCATATATGGTTGATTAGGAAGATTTCAAGTTTCTACCACAAATGTAATGGACAAAACATCACAGCATATATTAATGTTTCATTGTTAATTTAATGTTTGAAATTTAAATATCGAGTTGAAATTGTTAGTTGTATTTATTTTGGGAGATGCTATCTACACCAAAAATTCTGCTCTGCACGTACACCAAATATTTTTTAAATATTATATTTTTTAATACTCATTATAACACTTTTTTTAATTATCATTTCGTATTTTATTGAAAATTTATTAATGTGATTCTTTTATATTTAATTAAAAGGATATACTAATTCAAAAAAATGTTTGATGTGCGGAGCAAAATTTTTTTGTTGTAAATAGCGCCTACCATTCATTTTACTCAGAAATATGTTCGAGTGAGATTTCCTAATTTTGTCGATTAATTCCATATTTGATTAATCGGTCAAATAAATTAATGTATCTAGGTGGTTATGATAAACTAACTGTAATATGTTGTTGTTTGACATTTTTATCTAGTATATAAAAAATTAGAAGTTCATAATATAGAGTTGTTTTACATCTTTCTCGAGTCCTACCATAGAATATCTACAATTGGGATTTGACATTTGCGCTTGTAATTTAATATATAAATAAAAAAGGAAGGTCTTGACATGTGCGCAGAAAACAAAGGCATAAAAAATCCTTTTATAAGGATTTAGATGCAATTGATAATGATACCCCAGCAGGGGCATAAACTAAAGTTCATATTGGAATTAATATTAACGACCGCTTAAATTATAGACATCATTGTTAAATTTGTTGTTAAGATCGATCTATCATAATTACGATTATTTAAAAAAAAGTTAAGAATCTATCTAGTACTTACTCTCTATTTTTCAAGTAAATTCATCGCTGCCGCTGCATGCTAAATCATAAAATATAACAATCAATTGGCCTACCATGCCAAAAAAAGAAGGTAGGGTCATTATTTCTTGCAAGTGAACATATCATATATGTTCAATTCCAGCAAGGCAAACACAAAGTGCTACCAATGTGTACCATTGCAACGTTCTCCATACAAATTATAAAATCAAGAAAGGTGCATAGGTCAATCATGCATGCACGATAACAAAAAGAAAGATATAAAATGTTAAGATTTAAGAATGGATAAACAAGAAACTATGCCAAAAAAGAATGGTATGATGGGTAAACCAAAATAAAGGCCCGGTCATAAAGGAGCAATATTTCTAAGTTTTGGTTAACCATCTACCATTCATGATTCATGTAAAAGTACATTAAGAAATATATTTTATCACTCGGCTGAGGCGACAAAAAAAACACTGATTCAGAGCGAGGTTAGTATATGAAATCAATTGGTAGTTGCAATCCACTTGTCAATTAATCATCACAATCAGTTAAAGTCATCTTAATTGAGCTTTAATTGAAATCATTCGAATTGAAATGATAATTTTATTCATAATTACAGTATAACATTTTAAATATCTATACTAAAATAATAATAATAAATTACTTTTTACGGAAGGGTTTATTTAGCTTCCCTTTGTCCCAATAAATGCTTCAGTCATGTGTTACCCATTTTTAGCATAGGATCAACAAAATAGGAAAACGAAAAAAATATCAAAGTGTAAACTATAAAATATGAACTTTTTTTTGCTAAAATTTTTCAAGCGATACCAAGATTACGAGTTCATTTTTTCTGGAAAAAAAAGGGAAAAAATAACCGGTCATGAAGCAGTTCTTAATACATAAAAAGAGTTAAATTTTTAAAATTTTCAAGTATGTCACATCATTATTTTTTTATCATTGATCTTGTTTAAGTCATTTCATCTACTTGAATTCAATGGTTCATATAAAATAGTTTTTCTCTCCTCATTTAAGGTAATGTGTAATATACTTAAGGTGAAATTTAACTCTTAAAATAATTTAACTTTTTACATGATCTTTATAAATTATTATGTGTTTAATTATATTTATTATTATAATATTAATTATTATTATCATTATTATTTAGTATTTAAAAATATTATGTCTAATTAAAATTTTATTAAATATATTTATATTTTAAATTATTAATTATTTATTTAAGAACTATATTGTCAGCATGCGAAATCCGAATAACAACTCTTGTTTAGATAAAAGCCGAAGTTTAAATGGCAATCACGGTGTACAGATTGGATTTGTTTTTCTTGGTCTCCATTTCTCAAGTAGTCGCAGTCATGATCGACACACATAAATATTAATGATTAAAAAAGATAAAGAGGAGGCTTTCATTTAACTCCTTTTCAATTCGATGATAATGCAGCACTGTCTCAATGTCCCGTTAATAGCTACAAGTTGTCACTTATTAAACGGAAGAATATCCTTTTCTTTGTTGGGTATCTTGTACTTCTCTGCTTGGTTTTCTGAAAAGGAATGCAAATGCATATACATTTTAATGTTCCGTACTAAGAAAATTAATAATTAATTAAGTATTCCTGAAATATTATGTTTTTTTTTTCAATTAAGCATGCCAAAATAATTAATTAGCTTAACTCTAGATGAATATTATAAGTCATGCCTTGACAACGATCCCGAATGCCATAATTAGAAGGCTCTCCGATTGGATCAGGAATTCAGGATCACACAGAGAGGTTTGATTTAATTGGTTATCACTTTTCAAAGTGAATTAATTCTTTCGAAACCGTTATGTTTCGTAGCAGCTTTACAGAGAAGAATGAGAACAAGTATGGAAATGGAATGCACATCGAAGTTCAAACAGTACTCTGAATACTGCCTCTTACTTACTGCCTTGAGAGTTACATAGTAGGGGGAAATATGAACGGAATTAGAAATTTGATAAAGGGGAGGTTAAATAATAAATTTTATTTTTTTAAGGGGTCAAATAATATTTATATTTAAAAATATATAAAATATAATGGACAAAAATATAATTTTTCATTTCTAAGGAGGGGTCTGACCTCATTTTGCTTATCTTTAGTTCCGCCTCTGAATGTGAAGTTGGCGTTTTGTTTTTGTTTTTGTATCTAGTACTCTAGTTAAAGGCCAGCACGTGATGTTTGCATTTTCATTGGCCTCGCAAAATGGAAAAAATAATTATGCGTAAGCACGGACTTAATATTTTATAATTCTATGGAATTAATTTTCATTTATATGCCCATGTCATCAACTAGATCAGCGTGAAGAGAATTAATATCTTGAAATATTTTTTTTTGGGGGGGAATTATAGAATTATTACTCGTGAAAAATAAAATCACTCCTGCTACGAAAACTCGGTTAGAGCAACGAGCCATATGATTGGTGATTATGCACGTATATAAATAGGCAGAAATATAATATGCGTCCAGATAAAATAAGAATTTTAAAAATTGTAAGAAAAATGAAATTCTATATTACTATAGGTGGTGAGAGTGGAGTCCTGGTCCAAAATGGATTGTGCTATCAATAAAGGTGACAATCAGGCGGGTCGGGTTGGGTTCGAATTTGAGTCGAGGCGGGTCAGATCAGTTTGATTTTTTGGAAGAAATTGGATCGGATCGGATTAGGTTAGGACAATTTATATATTGTATTTTTTTAGATCGTTAATAGATTTAATTGGATTGAAGGTTATTTAATTTCGGATCGATCATCAGTTTAATTTTTTTTTTAAAATTAAATTAGATCAAATTTAGATTCAGACGAATTTTTTAGATCGAATCTGATTATGCAAACACTAGTTATCAACTTTATGCTCAATCCATGCAGCAGAGCCCACGCTACTCAGTGAATCATCTCCAAAGAAACCAAGAAGAGATCACGTGCCTTAAGATATTTCAAATTATATTTTGTATTTTTGTTAATTGAAAAAGGAGCGGATGCTCTTTAAAAGAAATTATTTGACCAATCGGCTCACGTGATTTCTCCATCATGTTGTACGACCAGGAGTTGCCCCCGTAACAAAAGTTTCAAGACAGCCGTGACATGTCAGTAATTTTTTTATTTTCTTTTCTTTCGCAACCTTTGGTAATTTGGTTGCATCGCGAGCCATTATTATTTTGAATAAATATAAATGCCACAAAATTTATCCCTCTTGACTAAATGTATTGCTCGAAATTTTTAATAAAGAATTGATCATATAAATTTTTACTAATTTTATTGTGCAAATTTTTATTAGTAATAATATTTTCTGACTGAACTGTCCGTAAGTAAATTTTTATCGGTAAATTAATTGTGTATTTTTTTACCTGCAACGATATTCTCTGACCGAACTGTTTGTATATAATAATTTATCAATAAATTAATTATATAATTATTTACCAGCAATAATATTCTCTAATCAAACTGCCGGCAATAAATTTTTACATCTCAATTTTTTCAATATAAAAATATAATATATTTTTTTTACTAAAATCCAACTCATTAATAACTTTGAGGTCAAAAGAGAGGGCGTTATATCACTACCCTATTCTTTTACCCGGATTAGCTGTAAAACATTTTAGAAGCTTTGTATACAGGTAAAGTAACGTATCCGATAAATCATATTGAGAGCGTTCGATATGAATATCTATACTTAATTAATTGTGTCGAATTGCAGAAAATAATGTTCAATTTGAATAATCAAATAAGTTTGCAGATGAGATTCAGAAATCCTTGATCTAAAATAAACACAATGCCCAAGCAGATTTAAAATTTGAATGAAATATTGTTCATTATTATTCAAAATAAAAGACTTGAATTCTTATGTTATCAATATTTTTTTAGTTTAACACCTGTTTTCAATAATATAGATATATCTATGTCTAATATTAAACATATTTTAATTCTATTTACTGAATTTTACAATTCTAGAAATTATATCATGTAGTGATGGTTAAAATTATTTGACACTTTTCTTAAATTATCGATTACCCAGCAATTGTGAACATAACGAGGGTTTTGCTTGATTGTATGGATTTTAGAAAATGAACATTCCCGATTATAAGATTCGAGGAAAACTCATAAGTAACAAATTTATAAAAATAAAAGGTATATAATTCAATTTACCATTTGCATCAATCCAGGGCATTTGTAATTAATTAAAAAAAGGAGTAATAGTGTGACCTCTTATCTGTACTTTTTTTTTTATTTTTCACTCAATGTTAGATCTAAATATTTTTTAAAGACACATATTACCTTATTTTAATTTTTAATTTGAAATGCTTATTTTAATATATATATTTATATATAATACTAAGAGAAGAGCTATTGTACATTGTAATGCACGACCTCTCTTGTGCATTACTACAGAAGACATTCGACCTCCATCAAGATTTGTGCGATCATCAGACGCTTAGTCGTTCATTTTGAATTTAATGGGGCGAGATCTGTTAACTCCCGTCTGCATAGCCGATCTGACCCATTCACTCCACTCTCTCTCTATTCACTTTCGAAAAATAAAAACCCCTATCTCTCTTCTCATCTTTATTTTTGAAAATTAAAAACCCTAGATTTGTTATTCACTGAGCCTCCTTTCTCTTCTGCAGTAACTTTATTGCCTCCTCGAACCCGATTGTCCATATGAATTTGACACCCAATTTATTACTTGACAAGGTCGTGCGCTTATAGCTTTAATTAGGTTTAAATCAAGTTATTTATTGGCATATCATGAAAACACATAAAAAATCATTTTGAGTGGTTTGAATCGATCATTTAGACTTTTCAAAATGAAGAATCAATCCATAGCACACAAGCAATACGTGATATGTATGTCATCATAGCCCATATATATAGAGAGAGTGTGTGTGTGTGTGTTTGCCTAACATACTTTCATTTGTATTTCAACTGAAATGCTAATAACTCAAATTTTAAAATTTGTACGCTCAAAATTTTAATTTAAATACCTCTATAAAATATTATATAAAAACTTTATAGAATATAAATTTTTATATTCTTTGAAATTATTTTAATATTTTTAGTGATTTTTAAAAATTGATAATTGATAATAATTGTATGTCAAAAATTATCATCTTTTAAAATTCATTAAAAATAGTAAAATAATTCTAAACATGGTAAAAATTTTATTCTATAAGATTTTATTGGGATACTTAAATTAAAATTTAAAATATGAAAAATTAAAATTTGAATCATTTTTATTTTGAGTTGAAATATAAATGGAAATATGCTAGACAAACTCTCTTTATGTATATACGATGCTACACATAGCACATATGACCTGTGTTCTACGTATTATTTCTTTATTTTTAAATAATTTTCATATGATAATCTAGTTGTAGACCAAATTTTATATTTTTTAGAATTTATTTACTATTTTTTAGATAGTTAAAAATTTATTTCTTTTGAATGACTCATAATCATTAAATCAAGTAATTTTCTAACTATCTAAAAATAATAAAAAGTTTAATATATATAATATTTTTATTACCATATTTCATATGAAAATTATTTTGAGTGGCCAAATTGACTATTTAAATTTTAAAAATGAAGAAATAATCTATAGCACATGGGCCACCCGTGTTATACGTAGTATCGTAGTCCAACTCTCTCTCTCTATATATCTATATATATATATATATATATATGTAGAGAGAGAGAGAGAAAATCTGACTACGGTGCTTCCATAAATATTTTGAGCTGAAATACTTCGAATTTTAAAATCTCATACCAGAAATTTTAATTTAAATAGTTTAATAAATTATATTATAATTTATAGATTATTAATTTTTATCATGTTTAGAGTTATTTTACTACTTTTAATAATATTTCAAAGATGACTCTGAAAAATAATTAAAATATTAATTTTTGTATGTCAAGGACCGGTTTGGTAGATGACTAATTTTCTATAAAATTTGCATAAGAATCGACTCAAAAAGGATAGTACAAGAACATAATAACTAAGTCAAATACTAGATGTAAATGTAATGAAAATATGTTATAAAATTCCATTCAATATCAATTATCAAAATAGTAATTAATGTAAAATAATAAATTGACATCTACTATTAAGAAATTTGACTTACAATTTAGAATATGAATTGCTAAAAAGGGCAAGTGCTAAAAAAAGAGAAGACCAAAGTTTTAACGGAGTTTGGTTATATAAACCTGTCTCTGAGACTCGTTTCAAGAATGGAATGCCAATTTATTGATTCAAAAATATTTTTCAATTATAAATTTTAGCTTCTTCACAAACACTAGTACAAGAAGACTAAAATATATCTAATAAAAATGCAATACAACAAAGAAACACTCAAGACTCAGAAAAGTCGGCTAATAACTGAAGAGAAATTGAGTCACGACTCAAAGATCAGAGCTACAACAAAAGCTCAAAAATATTATAAGAAGCTATTTATTTTGGTTAATTTAAAATTTTAGTTTATTATTTTTACAAAGAGAGAAAGTATGTGCTCTTTGTTAGTTTTAGAATGATTGCTTAGGATAGTGAGAGTTTAAACATTTTGGACTAACCCCTTAAATAGAGCACTCTAACAAAAAGTAATTAGTATTCTTGCGCAGAAAACCGTTATGATGGTTCAAGAACCGTTATAATATTTTTTGATTTTGAATCTTGAATTTTTAAAAATACTCTTTGTCAGAACTTTATGAAACTTTACAACAGTTCATAAATGAATAGGATGAACCGTTATAACGATAAAAGTAAATGTTGAATATTTTATAAAATATTAACAATGATTTGTCTAGTATCTTCAAAATTGTTATAATGATTTAGTAAAATGTTCAACGTTTTCTGAACCGTTAAGGCTCTATAAATCGTTACATAACGATACACTTTGTTAACTAAAAGTATTTTCTACCTTACTAAATTTTTGATAGGAATAAAGAACCATTATAATGGTTAGTGAACCGTTATAATACTTTACCACAACAAAATACATTTTTCCTTGCAATACTCATAAGAAAATTAAGATTTTGAATTATATCTTTACATAATTATTATCTTATATCTTCAGTGAAGTTTCTTCAACAGTTTTGAGCATCTTCAGCCTTGATTTCTTGAAATATCAATAGGATCCTAAAATGTCTTAAAAAACTTATTAAATTCAAGTTTATTTTGCAAAATAATAAAATCAATAAAATTATTAAATATAATAATTTTTAAAAATAACTTAATCCATTCAACTTATTTTTCATAGTATTTTATTATTTAAGTTAAATGAATCATTATTCAGAAGTGTGCTATTTAAGTTCAAAATCATAGTACTATACAAAATACGTTGAATAAATTAAGTTTTATTATGAATAATAACGTATTTAACTTAAATAATAATACAATATTAATTTGATATTAACTATAGTATCTCCCAAATATTTTTCATTCGATTAATTATGAGAAAATTTAGTGTACCTATCAAAACTTTTGCAATTAATTATTTCTCAATCAAAACTTTGATATTATTTACTCATCCAAACATTATAATTTTGTGTATTTGTCCATAACAATAGTTTAAATGGGAATAAGACTGATTAGAATTATGTATTAGTTATTTTGTTAGAAGTTAAAATGGCTATATGACCCCCTTAGCCGTCCTTTAACACTATGCTTCACAAATGAGGGAGGAGAGAAAATGGAGGGAAGATGAAATAATTTGAAAGATAGAAGGAGAGTAAACTTTTACATTCCAATTTAGAAGACAACAAATTAATATAAATTATATAGAAGAGTGAGACAACAAATCTTAATTTCTCACGGCAACAAATCTTAATTTCTCACGGCAACAATTTATATACGTACTCAATAAATAAAAAGAATGAAAGTGCGATTAGACCCATGTTACATCCGTATTGAATAATTACACCCTGTAGTCTGTATCTAATTGATTGTTGGCATTGT
This sequence comes from Schoenoplectus tabernaemontani, assembly GCA_037127355.1. Classification (NCBI taxonomy): domain Eukaryota; kingdom Viridiplantae; phylum Streptophyta; class Magnoliopsida; order Poales; family Cyperaceae; genus Schoenoplectus; species Schoenoplectus tabernaemontani. Next base: position 17,584,216 of record CM073739.1, read on the forward strand.
TTTCATATAAAGAACGGGCCTATTGAACTTGATAAAGGGTTTTTTTGACATCGTCATTTTCTTCTGGAATTAATTAGTAGAATGTAGAAGGATTATTTTCGGAAGAAAAATTGCCAGACATCATTGAAATTGGATGGAAGAGGTCAAAGAGAAAAATGAAATATCTTCACCAATTTGATGAAAGATCAACTATTTTGGGGAAAATAACTCATTCTTCCTCTCCTCTTCCACATTTTTTATTATTTTATCTCCTCTTTTTCAATTCTTCGTTCAAAATATTACATATATTGAAATTAAGTGAAAGAAGATTTCTTTTGAAATAATTATCTTCACTTAATTTAAAAAAAATATGTTGCTAAACATACCCATCGGTTAATTTTGAAAGATAAAACACATTGCCAAACACGCCCGGTAGCAAATGTTCTCAAGAGACTCATTAGAACATCCACATTGGTATAGATATAGATTGTTAAATTAAAAATTCATGCTTACGTCATAAAATTAATTCTCAGGAGTAAACTGTAAATAACAACATTAGAACTGCCGACAAATGCAGATGGTAATGAGATTCGTTTCTTTTCGGACAGGTATAAGTTCAGTTTTCAAGAGAAACATATTTGAAAATTATATAAAAATGATATATGTTGAAATTAATAATTTCTGTTAAAAATTCATGCTACGTCATGAAATTAATAATTTCTTTAAAAATGATATCGTTGAATAAAATAAAATTATTAAAATAACACTGTTATAATTAATTTTTTATTTATTCACTGACATAATTTATTAAATAAACTCTAATTTTATCTAATGTCTGTATTCTAAAATTTAAATGAAAATTGTTAAATAAAATAAAATTTAACAACTAATTTGACAATGATGGATGCTCTTAGGCCCCGATGTTCTGAAACTTGCGAGGCTCCAGCCTCCAGGCCTGTATTGGGACAACACCGCAACAGCATAACCATAACGATTCAAATCTGCTTTTATCATGGCATCTCTGCTGTTTCTGCAGCCATTCCTTGCTCCTTCCCCGACTCTACCTGTCTCATTCTCGCTCGTCCGTGAGCGCCTTTTTCCGCGTCGCCAATCAGTCTCTTTCTCAACCATCGCCATGGCTGAGAAACCCGCTCCAGCGTCGGCTACCAAGCTCCCTCACGTGTTGACGGTGGCTGGTTCCGACTCCGGCGGCGGCGCTGGAATTCAGGCTGACATCAAAGCCTGTGGCGCCATGGGTGTCTACTGCTCCTCTGTCATCACCGCTGTTACAGCTCAGAACACTGTCGGAGTACAGGTTAGCCTATTCTTTAACTCTTCTGATCGATTTGTGCAGTTGCGAATTTGTGTATTATCCCGCTGGATTTTCTAGAGGTAAGTATTATTGTTCTCTGAAAACATCCAACTGATTTCATCCGGGTAGTTTATGATTGTGGTAGGAAATTTTGTGATGAAGTTTGCAGAAACATTTGTCTAAAACTGGAAACGACCTGCTTTCCGCAAATACTATCTTCGGAAATTGCCAAATTTCCTTTAGATAATAGGACCTTTTTGACAGCTCTGATTATTCAGGTTCTAGAAATATTCGAAATTGGTGTGCTCTACATTAAATTCTCATCATATTGCTTTTAATTTAATTCAGAACTCATTTTTTTTTGTAAGACTTCCGTTATTTAAGTGGACTTTATTTAGGAAAGAGTAGAAATTATATATTGTTGCGATCCACATTGAGGTGTGACAATTCCAAGTTTCTTTTCACTGAGGCCTAAGCAATGTAATTTCATACTTTTTAGGGAGTTCATCCTGTTCCAGAGAAGTTCATTGAAGAACAGCTGGAATCAGTGTTATCTGATATGGAAGTTGATGTGGTAAGTTTATATGAATCAACTCATATTCCATTTTCTTAATTGCCTCTTTCCAAGATTTCTGCAATCAGATGATGCCTGCTTTATAAAAAGGTCAAGAAGACCGAAGAGTAGAAAATATTATTTGAAAAATAGTGCATTATTTTTACAAAGGTACAATATGTTGGACAAATGTCTTGTAACGATGATATTCTAAAAAAAAAGGTGCACTGAAGCAAGAAATGATATTTTGCTGCTTAGAAGTCATATTTCTTGTTCTAATGGTTGATTTTAGTAGGTAAAAACAGGGATGCTTCCATCTCTGGGAGTAATTAAAGTTATATGTGAGTCTCTCAAAAAATTCCCTGTAAAAGGTAAAAATTTACTGACCCAGTCATAATTCAATTCAATTCAATTTCCTTTACTTCCATTAGCTCATTCATATGCATTTGTTAATGCGAAGTCAGCACTAGTTGTTGATCCCGTCATGGTTTCTACAAGTGGAGATACTCTTTCTGCTCCCTCTACTATATCTGGATATAGGTTAGGGATTTGATTTGTTATAACATCTTTATGTTATTATTTTTCTTTGTGTATCGTTGAATGACTATATGTATTAGGGATGAGCTTTTTGGCATGGCTGATATAGTAACCCCAAATTTGAAAGAAGCGTCAGCCCTACTTGGGGGGATGCAATTGCAAGCTGTTTCTGACATGGTTCTTGCAGCCAAATCAATATATAAACTTGGTCCAAAGTATGACCTCTTTCAAGTTTTATATCCTATTTGAATTTAACTTTGTGCCAAATTTACCCGACTTTTGCATCCTTTATACAGAAATGTCCTCGTGAAAGGTGGTGATCTCTTAGGATCTTCAGAGGCTGTCGATGTATTTTTTGATGGTATAATCTTGTTCTTAGCATCCTGAACTAATATAATGTAACAGATGCTTGCTGCCTCTGAAAACTAAGAAATGATTTGTTGTCTAATAGGTGAAGCATGCTACGAGTTACGTGGGTCACGTGTACAGACACGAAACACTCATGGGACTGGTTGCACACTTGCATCCTGCATAGCCGCAGAATTAGCTAAAGGTTATCCCATGCTGCAGGCTGTTAAGGTTTCCCTCTCCCTTTTAACTTAAACCAGATAAAAGTCTAATATAAGCCCTTGGGCTTCCATCTTTTATTTAACATAGGTCCTGGACCATTGCTCAATTGAACATCACAGTAGTTATCTAGTAGATAAAGAGCTTAGACAGTCACCTTGAACATGTGAGACTGACATTGGAAACAAAAATTACACTGGATTTTCTAAAGTTAGATTTATTCTTCTTCTTGAATCAATGTCAGTGTCCAGACACTTGTTAATTGTTATTACTATTAGGACATGCCTGATAGATAAAAGTTCAACGGGGTATGTTAATCAAACCTTCAAATATTCAGGGGCCAATTCTAGACTTTTACTTCAGCTGCTTAAAATTTTTAGGTCGATCGCTAACTAAGAGATAATCTATTTAATAGGCTGCCAAAGCCTTTGTTGAGGGTGCACTTCATTACAGTAAAGACATAACAATGGGAAGTGGACCTCAAGGCCCGTTTGATCACTTCTTCAGGATAAAGAGCACAACTTGTAATGTGGAGCCTGCGCTGATATTTAACCCTGATGATTTATTCCTGTATGCTGTCACAGACTCGGGAATGAATAGAAAATGGGGCAGGTGCATGACTGATGTCATCGAGGCTGCTATCAGAGGAGGTGCCTCAATTATTCAATTGAGGTCTCGCGCGCTATCCTTGAATCTTTCTGTGATTTTTATTATTCACACATGCCCTTTTTAAGTCATGTGCTGCATCAGTACATTGCCTTCAAGCTCCTTTGTGGCGGGGTAGACCGCTCACATTATCACCACATTTGTACTTGTAGCCCCTTACCGTGTACGGTATGGTATGACGATATAAATACACATCACATCATAGACTGAAAATTCACTCTTAAGTTAATCTTAGTCTTATAGTGTTATTTATCTAGTCATAAAGTGAACCCACTAGGAAGAAGAAAAAAATTGCTGATGCATCCACATAACAAGTTAACATTTCAATTTTCTTTTTTGGTTGTTGCATCCAGAGAGAAAGAGATGGGAACACGTGAATTTATACAAACAGCAGAAGCCTGCATGGAGATATGTCAGGCGCATAAGATACCACTCCTCATCAATGACAGAGTTGATGTAGCCTTGGCATGCAACGCTGATGGTGTGCATGTGGGCCAATCTGACATGCCAGCCCGTACTGTCAGAGCCCTCTTAGGCCCCAGTAAAATAATTGGAGTATCATGTAAAACCACAGCCCAGGCTGAGCAGGCCTGGATGGATGGTGCAGATTACATTGGCTGTGGTGGTGTTTTCCCGACTAACACAAAAAAGAATAATATCACAGTTGGATTGGGTGGTTTGAAAGAGGTTTGTTTGGCTTCAAAATTGCCAGTGGTTGCTATTGGTGGGGTCGGGATTGGAAATGCCAGTTTGGTAATGGAGATTGGTGTGAAGAACTTGAAAGGGGTGGCAGTCGTCTCAGCCTTGTTTGATAGAGAGAATGTGGAAGCCGAAACTAGGAAACTTAGGTCGGTTTTAGAAGGGGTTCTCTAGATGTGGTTCCTATATGATGCGTTATTTTCCGTTTGGTGTGTGAGGCGGATTGATTTATATTTTGCTTTCCTGAGGTTACATTGATTTATTTTGTTATGTAATATTATTGTTAATTTGTATTTTGTTCGAATAAATGGTTGAAGTTGAGGGTGTCAGAATCTCAAATCAAATGTTTTGGATTTTACTGTGTAATTAGAAGATCAAATGGGGAGAGAGATCAAAGAAATGAAGAATTTTTATATGCATTACTCCTCCCACCTTGTACGACAGTATGAGAACAATCCAGAAAATCAATAAAATATTTGTTGGTCTCTTTCTCCTTCTTTTCAATTTAATTAGAATTTAGCTTAATTTTTAGGATTAGAAGTAGAAGTAATTTAAAACCCAATTATGAAGTTTTTGGTACATGACAAAGGGCAGGTACTCTGTCCTTTCAAGGCAAAAGAGATGCATATTCGAGGTTTATGGTCTTCATTCTGGCCGAACTCTTGTTTGTTGTATTTCATGCTGTAAAGATTCTTGTTGTTAAGTTAGTGCTGTCAGTCCAATCCTAATAAAACGGTCCAACCAGGCATAATCAGTAATGCCTTAACTTATGTATTTTAAAAGGAGAATGTTATATTATTTATTTTGTATAGTATTTTATTTCATTTAAAAATCATTAATTTAAATAATAACTCATTTAATATAAATAATAAAGCATTACATCAAAGTGATTTATATGAATAACAATTTATTTATTGTTTTCTGAATAAAAAATATTTAACTTGAAAATATGAATGTATTTGTATATCAGCGTATATGAACTCAATGAGGGTGAAGCGGTTATTTTTCTGGCTCTAACAAAAATCCCAGTCAGCTCTAACAAAAATCCTTTTTAATTTCCTTTTTGTATTTTTAAGTAGTGGTGATATTTTTTGGAGTGAAATAGGGGGGTAACAGGTTACAGGCATCTTATGATAAAATAATGCATTGAATTTTTTAGGTTGTTTTTATCGATATATTGATATTGATTTTTATTAGATTTCATCAGGCAGTTCCGTGACAAAGGTAAATTGCCGGAGATCACTTGCGTCTTTTTGTGGCGGGTACTTCCACTCGAGAGTCGAGATGAGACTTATATTCCGTATTATATGTTTCCCAGGCTAATCCCAGCCAACCAAAATTCAGAATATTATTGGAAATTTAGTTATTGCGCGAGGCCAAGATAAAGACAACGAAAATGGAAGCATTTATGTGGTGTGTATCACTTCCCCCCAACTCAAAAACGGTGACGTGCCTCCCATTTCAACATTAGTATGCTTTTAAAACCAGAATTACCAAGCAAACTGGAGTATCCGTTACTCTCTTTCTTTCTCCTTCCCTTCTCCACATCAGCTGATTTGATTCTTCCAATTGGCATCAGTTTAATTCCAATTTTTCACCATCCCAGCTTCTTCTTCCCCATCGGTTTGTGATGATAGCGTAGTCAAGAGTTGAATTTCTGAGCTCCGTTTCGCCACTCAAAACCTTTTGACCAATCATTTGGGAACTAGAACTATGGAGCTGTTCACGATTTTTCGGCCAGCCACTTCAGATTTGTCGCGCCTTCTGTTACCTAAAAGGGATCATCAATCTTCACCTGTATCAAGAAATAAACGGTCGAGATTGTTTCGGGTTTTAAATGCAGCTTCTGGAGCTGTTTCTGCGTCCCCCAAAAAACTGATTCCACTGGAAAAGAGAGGCAAAAGTGCGTTAAATGGTTCTTCCAGTAGTGCACTGGAACAACTCGATATTGAACGAGGTGTTTGTATCCCGTTCCGGAAGTATACCCCTCAGATGGTAATAATTCACTTTTTTTTTCCAAGGAAAACATTACTCTATTTGTATGATAATCTCTTACATTGTTAAGAGATTTTGAGAAAATGATATTTTTTTAATTATCAAATGCTTGTTTTTTCACATGTAGTTTTGACAGATTTTTGTAATATGTTCCTGCAGTAAATTTAATCGGACAATTTTTTAATCATGATTATGATTAGGTGAGGGACAAAGTGCTGGAGTCAAGAGGGTCAATACTGGGTCTTATGGGTCGAGGAGTGGAGATTATTTGGAATTTGGGACTTTATTGGTCAGCTCTTATGTCTGATTGTTTGGTTGGAAGAGATGAAGAGGTGGTACCTTTTCGAGCCCGCCAACTCAGAAATCTTTTGTGTGATCTGGGACCGTCCTTCATAAAGGCTGGTCAGGTTTGTAGTTGATATTACTGCACTGCTACTCCTTTATCTATGACAAACTTAATATACACATCTAGAGGATAGTAACATTATTCATACTCTTGCAAAATGAATAAGATTTCATTTGCATATTGATTTATGTAATGATGAAAATATTACCTACTGCATCTACTAATTTCTCCAAGTGCCAAGCTTACCCTTCTCCTCATTATGTGTGTAAGTAGTATGGAGGGGGTTAATTAGGCATATTCTAAAGTGAACGAGCAACTATGGATATGGACCATTGAGGAGGGTTTATCATATTATGATTGCCTGGGCATAGTGATATTCTCTTATCTCAGTAAATAGTATTTATCATATTTCTTGTTTTCTGGGGATATACATCATATTTTAACAGTTCCAATGCATTGATGTGAAGTTTTTTAATTTTGTGATGCCATTCCTGTGTTTTCCTGATTGATTTCTGTTGCTCACTGTCAGAATTTGTAAATTCAGTCTAAAGAAATGAATAAAATTCCAATGGGAGTTACACCTAAAGACACCAACTCTTACTAGTGAATGAAATAACTCTACTTTTTTTGTTCACCTTTCAAGGTTTTAGCAAACAGACCTGATATAATCAGAGAAGACTACATGAATGAGCTATGTATTCTCCAAGATGATGTTCCATCTTTCCCTAATAAGGTGTGTACTGATAATCTTCTAATTAATTTCAAAAAGATCTTCCCTCAACAAGATCTTTGTCAAAAGTTGGTATGCACTGAGTGTCTTGTTTACTTGCCTGCTTTTATCATTTAGGTGGCATTTGCAATAATAGAAGAGGAACTTGGGCAACCTCTGGAGGAGGTGTTTAGTAGGATTTCTTCACAAACAATAGCTGCTGCTAGTCTGGGCCAGGTGTATCGTGCCACTTTGAGGGAAACTGGCGAGGATGTTGCCATAAAGGTCTGTTCATCCATTAACTAATTACAGTCCAATTGAGTTCTTATTACTCAATTTGTAGCGAGCTAATTGAGTTTTGTGATCATGAATTAAATTTTCATGGAGTTCAGCAATCTGAATTTTGAAATCTCTAGTGCTTATGACATAAACAATCATGAACAGTCTCCCAAATCATTTTTTCTAAAGATTTTTTTTTTTTTTACTTTTCTGGGGAGCTTGAAAAAAAAAACTAGCAAATTCTTGTTTTGACTGGAAATATGATAATTTATTATGTTTATAGTTTATACTCCATAAATTCTGGTTTATGCAGGTACTGAGACCAGGAATAGAGCCGATTATATACCGAGATCTTTTCCTTTTCCGTACATTGGCTTCATTTCTAAATGGAATCAGCTTACAAAAATTGGGATGCAATGCTGAACTTATTGTTGACGAATTTGGTGAGAAACTCTTGGAAGAGCTGGATTATACTCTTGTAAGTCTTCCCATCTTTTTATTTTTTTTTATTTTTTTTTTACTTAATTGTGGAGACCTGAAAAGTTGTATTTACTCAAATGGAATTTTGTGTCATATCCTCAAATTTATACCTTGCACGGCATTTTGGTCGATGTACCTTAATCATCGTGATTACTTTGTCAACTACTTAACACCCTTCCTAGCTTAAATTATTAATTTCAGAACTTCCGGATTATATTGAGATAATTCGTACTTAAGTTATAAAAGCAAAAGATTTTTCTAATTCACTGGTCTATGGAAGTTCAAGCATCAGTCATATTTATCAAGATATATTCTACTCAATATTCAAACACAACAGAAGAATTTTAACTCCTTATTTACTCCATTTTAACTAACATATGAAAAAACTTGCAGGAAGCTCGAAATATTGAGGACTTCTTGGAAAATTTCAAGGATGATCCAACTGTGAAAATTCCAAGAGTTTATAAGAAATTGTCGGGCTCACGGGTTCTTGTTATGGAATGGATTGATGGAATAAGGTGCACCGATCCTCAGGTTAGCAATCTTATGTTGAGCTCCCCTTAAGTAGTATAAGATCACACAAAAAAAATATTTTCACATCACAGTAGTAGTGGAAATCAAACTACAATAATGTAACAAAGGGAAAAGGGGAAAAAGTCTGCAGAACTGAACCTGCCAGTCATTGTACAGATCTTGATTGATAGATTTCTTAGGCAGGCCATAAGAGATGCTGGAATTGATGTAAATGGTTTTCTGACGGTGGGTGTAAGTGCTGCCCTACGACAGCTGCTTGAATTTGGGTTATTTCACGGGGATCCACATCCTGGAAATATTTTTGCCATGCGTGATGGCCGTATCGCTTATGTTGACTTTGGGAACGTGGCTGTTCTAAGCCAGGTACATTGTTATATTTTGATAGTACTCTATGATGAATAATATCTCCAATAGGAATCTTTGGATTTGTTCAGATTATGATATCCGGGTATTGCTAGCTCATTCTTTAACTTCGTTTGTTAAAAATCAAGTAAGAAATTATGCTATCAGAATATTTTAAGTTCAAGGCAACACATATAATGTTGCTGAATGCCCTAGCTTAAGTGCATAATGATAAGAACATGGCTTCCTTAAAATGACCAGCTTTCAGCTAAATATTTTATATCAGAACCCAGAATTGAGTACACCTTTTCTTTTTTAATTTGAACCTAGTTGCTCTTTATAGACTTGGTCTAGTACAGGTTTGGATTTTGTTTCTCTGTATCAGATTTCTGATTACTCGTCTTTTATAAATGATTCTAATGCTGAGTTTACTGCTTTCGATAAATCTCCTTTTTGGAAAATTCAGCAAAATAAGCAGATTTTGATTGATGCTGTGGTGCATGCCGTAAATGAAGATTATGCTGAGATGGCAAATGACTTTACTAGACTTGGCTTTCTGGCAAGTGGCACTGATGTTGCTCCTATAATTCCTGCTTTAGAAGCTATTTGGCAGAATTCAGTTGGAAAAGGACTGTCAGATTTCAATTTCCGCAGTGTTACTGGTGAGTTTTGCTTGATTTTAGTAGAAATTATTTGTGTTGTGTCGGTTGTGCCTTGTACCCATTTCAAAACATTATGTTTAATTGTATTTTATCATTGTTCAAAATATATTTTTAGAATATTTTTTATTTAGGAAATTATTTTGGTAGAGCTAATTTCAGCAAAGACATAGAATGATTATAGGGTTATTTTAGGAAAGACAACAACCAAAATTAGTAGGCAATTATATTTACAAAGTAATGAAGTTAGTGGGGTAATTTATAGGAAGTAGTGAATGATATTTTAGGAATGTAGTAAAGTTAATTTGGAAAAGTTATATGCTATATAAATCATAGAACATTATGCAATTGTATGTCTCCAATATGCAATGAATTAAGAAGAGAATTTCAGCATAAATTATTTATTTGTGTGTCTGTTTGTCCTTCCCTTATTCCAACATTTATTTGATGTTTTGTTCTCGCCTTTTGTTTTATTGGATACCTAGTGATAAAACTAAACTAATATTTGTACATTTTACTTTAGGGGTATTTGATAAAACTAAACCAATATTTGTACATTTTACTTTATGGGTATTTGTTCAGCAATGCAATTGGACATTTATTAAATCTTAACTACAACCAATTGCATTCTACCTAATTAGCTTGTGTATTATCCAAGCTTTTAAAAAACATTTAGAGACTCTTAATGGTGAGGTGACCATTTAACCGTTAATGTTTTAATGATTCTATATGCCATTAAATTAAAAAACGGTCAATCATTTTTTACCTATTAATAGATATTTAAAAAGACTAAGAAATACATTATCATATGATTAGTACTTAATAATTAACTAAATTAAGTAAAAATAACAATTATAACATTAATTAAGTACTTAAAAAATAAAAATCTTAAATTGTACTAAACTATTACATGATGTATTTGCATGTTTTTATTAGGACATTAATTTACTTCCCAAAAATAAAAAGGAAATAAAAATCTAGAGTCACTAACTATTAAGATTTGAAACAAAATAAATTTCAGCTGTTAAATGAGTTTTTTTTTTTAATTTTAACGGTTTTAACGTGAGAAAAAACCGTTAAATCATAGAAAACCCGTTAAATGTGTTTTTTCTCTAAAACTTGACGTCAGAGTCTGTCAAAACCGTTAAAACGGTTAAAACTTTCTGTTTTTTAAAAGCTTGGTATTATCCTTATTCCGTTTCTGGGTTATCAGTTTCAAACAGAATGTGACAATGCACTGGAAGATGCATGTAATTCATAAACTCTAAGCAGGAACAATACATGCCTCACTCATGATTGTGCCCATTTGAAGGCTACAAGCATTTTCAATTCTGACTTCTCTTATTTTTTTGACACCATATGCCCTGTTAAAATCACATGACAGGGAAGTTCAACCAGCTTGTGTACAATTACCCAATTCGCATCCCTGAAAGGTTCTCCCTTGTCATTCGGTCTTTATTGACTCAGGAAGGAATTTGCTTTACACTCGAGCCAGACTTCAAGTTTCTCGAGGTTTGACTAAATTTGAAAATTGTTGTTACAGCCTCTCGATTTTGCTTTTCTAGGTATATTTGTAATATTTTCTGAATTTTCTTCAATTTTGTTTTGTTATTTTTTTCAGGTTGCTTATCCTTACATAGCAAAGCGGCTTCTGACAGATCCAAATCCTGCCTTGCGTGAACGCTTAATCCAGGTACATTTGTTGAGATGTCATGGAACTCATGGACCATTTGCACAAATCTGTTGGGCAGTGGTTAAATGATCTCTGGTTATAAGCAGGGACAGATTCACATATGGGCAAGCTCAGGCTAGTGCGTGGGCTTGAATTTCGAAATGAAGTATTAGAGTAGAAATTTTTTTGTTTTGACCCATTAAATAAGCTAATACATTAAGTGCAGTGCCCGGGCTTGATTAAAAAATTGGGCCTATAAGTACCTGAACGTTGATCAATTGATCTACTCGAGAATTTGGGCTATAAATGTGCTTGGGCTTATTTAAAAGCTGGATCCGCCACTGGTTATAAGTACACCAGCATAATAAAGTGAAAGAACTGAGTAAAACTAATCGTTCCTTGTTAAGTAGGTACTCTTTAAAGATGGCGTGTTCCAGTGGAAGAGGCTTGAGAACCTAATTGTTCTCGCGAAGGAAAATGTTACTAAAATGAGCCAAAATCCTGCATTGCAAGTAAAAAGCATGTACGCCATTTTCTAACTGTTTTATTTGTATTATATTACTAACTACATTTATCCAATAATCACGATATAAAGGAATCAAAACTAAACTCCAACCTAGTAGTCCTGACTGACTCAATCCAATATTTTAAATGAAAAGCAAATGGCTGCAACCTGACCTGACTGAACTTAGATGAACCTGTGATCCCATTAACTGCTACTTCTTATTAACAAGAAACTAATAACAAATCCTAACCTTAAAGGATCTGAACTAGTAATATAATCTGATGAAACCTTAAAAATTAGCTTAGCTACAGCTTTTGTCAAATTTTCTATGAAAGGGCCTGAACGTTCATCTAAACACCCAAATTGTGAACCGAACTGGAGCTCCAAAAAAACAGAAGGTGGAACCATAATTTCATGATGACCTGAATGCATGGCATGAGACTTGAAATGCGCTAGACATGATTGGACCCAATTAAGCCTGACCTGACTGTCTCATTCGGTATTGATTGACTAATTCATGGATCTTTCTTTTTCAAAATAAAACCCTTCATGCTAGTTTATATTAAATGGTGATCATATGCTGGTACCATTTTTTTTTTGAAGTAGTAGGTGAATTGCCTACTATTTAGTAATATTAATAAAAAGAAGAAGAGTTTACAGATGGAGTTGTGTTACAATAATTCTTTCCATAAGACTTTTCCCTATGCTACTACCTTGATCGATATTCTGCCCTAAAAGATTACATCCGGTCTCTGATCCCTACTCAATAATCCCTAATCTCTAATCTCTAATTGTCATAGGCTTGTATCCATTTACTTATGTTATCCATTATCAGACCATGTAGGCGATACTGAGTTTGCGCCTCCTGTCGAAAGATTCGAGCGTTTCGTTCCTTCCAGATCTCCCACATGGCTGATGCCCATACCCGTTGTCGGTTGTTTTCTGCCACTAGCCTCCAAGCCTCGGAGATCGATGCTGGCTGCATTGCTGAACCACCCATGACTCTTACCATGTTGTTTCTTATCTTATAATAAGCACGTGGAACCCCTATTAAGCCTTGTTTCACAATAGAACACCAAAATAATTGATCCTTAACTAAAAGCTAGTAGTCATTACCGATAAGGTAAATTACAAAACTGATTTGAACAACAACAACAACAACAACAAAGCCTTTAATCCCAAATAAATTGGGGTAGGCTAACAAAACTGATTTGAAGAAAAATGAAAATAGAAAACCAAAACTCAATCTAATAGTGTATTAATCTATCATAATTTTCAAATAATTCACTTCATAAATGTCACACGAAAAGATATAAAATTTTAAAGAGGAAAACCAAATAAAAAGATCTTGACAAAATAAAAGTATTATAGTAAGCAACAAACACCCATTTCTAAAAAAAGATCCCATGTACAAAGAAAAATTAAAGCAGAGAATGAAACTAACTACAAGAGAATAAACCTTAGAAAAACAAAGAAATAATTTTTGTAGAAGAAACAACACTTTGGAAGTTTCAACCTGCATACGTCTTCATATCCTGCCCCCAATGACAGAATTATTTAACCAGAAGTTTCAGATAAGCAAAAGGTAGTTATATACTAAGTCGGCAACCATATATTAATTTTTTTCTCATTATTTACAGGTCATAATTTTGTACAAGAACAATGCATTTGAAAAGTGCTTGTAAAGCGATCAATTTAAAAAGCAAAATAAATTCTGACCTGGACGAGAGAAATAATTATAGTCTAATTCTCATATAGATCGGTTAGTGAATGTGCAATACCTTTATTTTTCCAAAGGAACAACAATTCATTCAGTAAGTATCATCTTCCTTCTAAAATCATGAAAATTGAAAAAAAAAGTTGGTGTTAAAGAACTTGTAAACAATTCGTGTTTTAGGGGAATGAATGAAATTGGAAGTAAACAATTTAAATCTAATCTTGATGAATATAGATTCGCAAGAAGCCCACATCGCAAGTGGAGTAGGCATGATCACTTTTGAGTAAATAAGATGCAGTGAAATCTGAGTTCCCATTCGATAGAGAGCGAGAGAGGACTGGGCTCAACTGCTCAACTGCTCAAGGGTGAAAGCCAAGGATCCAATTTCTGAAAAGATCAGTAGGGATGATCATTTGAAAATGAAAACAAAAGAACAAATTAAAAGAGAGGGAGACCAGCAAGAACATACATGCATAACAATGAATTAACGAATCAGGGAGAGACTTGGATCAGATTTCAGGTATGGTGTGAGTGGGCGAGGTGGAGCGAGGCGGTCGGGGGTGTGAGCGGGAGCGAGGCAGATGCCAGCGACTAGGTGGGAGTGAGCGTGCAGTAGGGAATGATGGCGTGGAGGTGGGAACAAGACAAAGTTGTCGATTTAGATTTGCGAGAGATAGACGAGTAGTGCTGAAACTCTTTAAGTGCTCGAGGTTGCAGTACTCCGTGTAACAATCGCCAAAGAGAGGAAACAAAGACTTCAACTTACTGGTCTATAGATTCTGTTGCGTAATTTGAAAATTAACTCTATCGAACAGCTCATTAAGTCCGAAAATTCAATAACAATTTTTGACCATCGTAGGATTAGAACATCAACATACTTAATGCTTAATAAGGAGTAGAGATAAATATCCCTTTAAATGCTAATAATTGTCTCATCTGAAAACAGGCAAACTGATAGAAGACGGCAATTTGAGAAGAAGCTAGACCTTACAGAGACAATAAAGGATGGGGCCCGCATGTTTTTGGTTGATGCAGGTATCAGAAGACAGCTCATTATGGCCTTAACAGAAGATTCCAAGCTTCATATTGAAGAGGTATTTAACAATCAAAATCAATTTATTAAAGAGTGAGGATCCATTGACAATGAGTTATTTTGATAATTTTGACAATGGACCTCTAAATAAATATAAAAAAATTTAAAAATGAAAAAAATTTATAAATGCGTTCTTCTATTTTTAGATTGATGATCATTTAAATTTCATGCAATTTAATTATCGTATGATAGTCCATCAAAGACCGTTAAATTGGAACCATTGCAAATTATATGAAAATTTGATGGTCTTTGATGGACTATCAAACGATAATGAAATTGTATGAAATTTGAATGACCATCAATCTAAAAGTAGAAGAACACATACATAAACTTTTTTTCATTTATAAGATTTTTTTATATTTATTTAAAGAACCATTGTCAAGGTTGTCAAAATAGCCCATTGTCAACCGATCCCTTCTCTTTATTAAACTATTATCTTACTTCTGGGAGTTTTGGGTTGGATTTTAACATTAGAATTGGACCGGTTGAGTTGCCAATTATCGGTAACTTGTGGTTGCCATGGTACTGATATTTGACATTTGAGGATTGGGATGACCTAATTCCAATTGATCTAGTATTTACACTTTTTTTTTTAACTTTTGCAGCTATTAGATGTATATAGATTGATCGAAGATCAAATAGACGTGCCATCAGTTGCTTTTGAAGTCTTACAAGGTAAGTTGAGCATCTTTTATATATTCTTTGTATCTTTTACCTTGTTAAAAATTTAATGCATTGATTTCATTTATTGCCAATGCAGACCTACCGTCAGTTACTCGCGATTTTATGCTTTCATGGAGCGAGTCTGTATTATCTGATCGCCGATAATTTTAGGGCTAATATAACAGAATAACCTAGGGAATTTTTGTATACACAAGTTAATCATGTATAGCGTGGTTTTAATCTAATATATACATATAATAGATTTTGTAATTCACATTTAGTTAGTGGAACTTAATATAAGATCGAACTTCATATGTGAATTGTACATCATCAAGATTTAAAAACGAACATTTTAATTATATAAGATTTTTGATGCTTCAATTTTGTATTTTGTATATTCGATCCATCAGTAGGTGCAACTATTGTCGTTCAATTTTCAATTTTGTATATTCAATTCCTTAGTACTACCGTCGTTCTTTAAAAAAAAACTTAAAAAATTAAGTGTTTTCCTAAAAAAAAAACTTAATGTTTTAGACTTTTAAAGCGTAAATTTTATGTACTAAATCATACAAACAGTCAGGAGACGAGAAAAATTGTACGCCGACGTTATTTGTCTGATAATTTGTTTTTAGTCCTGACATATATATTTATTTTCATATATTATTTTTGGAATTTAAATCTATGTTACGATTCGTAAAGAGATGACATCTATAATTACTAGATTTTTATTTTCACTTGCCTAAGAAATTGAGAACAACAACTTTAAAAAGCTTGTGCAAAGGCAGCCAAGTGATACCTGTCCTGGACCAATAAGATTGCTTAAAGAAAATGGTGTCGGTGCATCGTTAATTCTGTATCATCTGGTTTCCATATCATAAAATATTTGTAAAACAAGTAAAATATTTTTGCGACGCTTTAGAATATTCAGAATGAAAGAAATGACAGATTTTTCCCCCTTTTTTTTATCCAAAATAATCCGGCTGGCTAGTGGTGTCATGGTTGTAAACTTAATGGAGACATTTAGGTTCTCTTAAAAAAACTTAATCCTAATTTTATTGAATATTCTATACAACTTTTATTTTTCAAAACACTAACAAAAATCAATTTGAGAATAAAAATTAACAGAATGTACCACAAAGGTCTGGTCTACTATCTGTAGGGCTGCAAACGAATCGAACACGAACGAACTAACGTGTGTTCGAGTTTGATTTGAAACCTATTTCAAACTAGTTTGATTCGAAATAGATAGACAGTTTCAAACTCAAATCATAGTTCGAAATTCGATTCGTTAAACGTTCGAATTGTTCGGTTCGATTCGTTGATAGTTCGAAATAGAATTATCAGGTGAACAAATTTCACAATTCATATCAAAATAATAGAATCAAATATAAAAAATGTCAATTTAATACAAATTCATACAAAACTAAAAGTTCATTCAACAAAAAATAATAAATTTCATATAAATTCATACTACTCAAAGTCTCAAATAATTAATACAAATTCAAACAAACAGTCACTCAAACAGACAACATAATAAAAGTTCAAACTATAATAGTTCGCGAACACATTTCGAACGAACTCACCATGGTTTGAGTTTGATTCGATATAATTTTGAATTGAATCAGTTTGATTTGAAATTAATTTCGAACTAGAATCGAACGAACTTTTTTCGAATCGAACACGAACAAACTACGAACTTCAAATATTTCTTGCAGCCCTAACTATCTGTAATCTGTTTATGTATCAATATATATTTTTTTAAATAAAGATAAGAATTTAAGCGACATATCTTTTAATTATCTATAAAACGATCCCCATCTAAATTTCGATCTTATGACATGTTATATGGAGAACCACTAGAGCAAAAGTCATTTCTATTTATGTACCAATAAATCAAATTGTTTTTATGTACAATATTTTTTAGGACTTATGTTAAATTGAGTTTGACAAACTTTAAGCAACATAATATGATGAGTCATGTAAGATCAATATGATGTGATCCGCTATAGATAATAATAATTTTATTCTTGACGTAAAATAGTAGAATTTTTGCATGAAAGTGGGGCTCATTGTACTTTTTCTCTAACAAAAAAATTAAGGTAAATAAGATTTTTTATCCTAAAAAAGATTTAAAAAAAGTTCACCCGATCTTTGAATTTTAATGTGATAACATAATTTTTGAACTTCAAAAATGGTAATATTCCTTTATTTTTCAAAAGGGAACTGAGCATATTATTATTTATTTTATTATTTTTTTTTTTTGGGGGGGGCTTAATTTTCTAATGGGATTTTAGAACATTTGGATGTTCTATCCAGCCTTGAGTTTTTTCTCTCTTTTGTAAGTAAGAAAGGGATACTGAAACGGAAAAAAAAAAAGTTACTCGTGGTTTAATAAATCATTAAATTATATGTTTAAAAAAATCTTCTACTTTTGCTAGTTCGGAGATTCTAAAAGACAATAAGGAAAAAAAAATGATGTTTGCATGACTGCATCTATCTATTGCTGTGGCTTTGGATTACAGAAATAATTTGTTTCAGTGGATGTACTAGTGTAATATGACTGGTAGACTCTATATACCAACAGGGGATGTAGCTCAAATGGTAGAGCGCTCGCTTTGCATGCGAGAGGCACGGGGTTCGATCCCCCGCATCTCCATCTTTTTCTGAGTCTTTATTATTATTTTTTCTGTCAGTTCTCTCTTTTGAACAGGAAAACAAACATGTGGTAGCTGTTGAAATAAATTTAATTATCATTAATAATATTTTTAAATCTAGTGAAAAATAAAGGACACTCTTAAAATTTAGCAGTTGTAGAATTTTTGGACTGATTGAACAAACAATGTCCATTTTGGCTGTATGACTTATGGATGGAAAACTCTTGAAGTCTAGTTTCCAATGGTTCAAATTTTAAGTCGTTTGAAATTCCTTACAGAGAGTTATGACTGTTTTAGTGAACAGGGGTCAGCTGAAACAACTGTTGTTTAATATTTCGTTTTTAATATGAATTTTCTACATATTTCTGTTGTCTTAGCTTATAAATAGAGTTGTAATCTATTGTTTGATATGTAAGAAAGATACAAGAGTTTCAAATAAAAAGAAAACTTATTTTATTCATCTCTCTCTTATCTCAGAGTGTAATATCCATCAGTCGATCAAGAGAGACCTGTCATGGCGAATAAAAAGAAAAAAAAAAGAAGAAAAAAGAGAGATGTCAAAAAAAATAAAAATATGGTGAGTCTTGATATTTTAGTATATAAGTTTTTATGTGTTGTTAGAAGCATTGAAAAAAAAAATAAGCAAAAAAAAAAATTGAATTCCCTTATTTTATTTTTTTGTGAGGAAAAAAAGTGTTGGGATAATGAAAAAAATATTATGTGTTGAGTTTTTGTTAAAAAAAAAAGAAAAGAGTGTTTTTTTTGTGTTCTTTTTCGTGAAAATAGTTTTAGAGATATTGTAAGAGAAAAAAAAAAGAAAAAAAACTTGTCAATGATGAGAGCTATGTATAAGTAGCGAATGTTATAAAAGCGTGGTAAAATCTTTGCTGGTAGTCTTCGAAGAATCGGTGAATGAAACCGACGTGAGTAATGACTCGTGATAGCCTGTGCAATGAGTGTCAAGATAAGAGAACTAGCAACATCATGAGATATATTTGCTGAAAATGTGTGAAGACCATGAGAAAATGTGGTGTGGAGTCACATGAAAAAAAATGTGGTGTGGAACCACAGTGTGGGTGTGAATCTCACATATACATGACCTGAATAGTCAGGCAAATTAAATGGCATATGAGATGAAATCACGACTGATTTTTTGAATTTTCTAGATCAATGAATCGAGAAGAAGTCGTCAATAGATGACGTCGCTAACAAGAAAGACAAGTGTTGAGTTTACAAAAATCGACAAGAGAGAATAACTACAGATGAGGAGATTGAAGAAACACCACAATCGACACTAATGAAGAAAAATATAGGTTCTTAAAATTAAGTTTATGGGACTGTTTTGTTGAAATATAAACTTAATTATCATTAATAATATTAAGTCTAGTGAAAAATAAAGGAGACTCTTAGAATTCAACAGTTGTAGAATTTTTGGGCTGATTGATGAGGGAATATGAAATATCAAACGACGTCTGTTTTGGCTGTATGATCTATGGATGGAAAACTCTTAAAATCTAATTTCCAATGGTTTAAATTTCAAGTCGTTTGGAGTTCCCTACAGAGAGTTATAGATATTTTAGTGGACATGAATCAGCTGAAACAATTGCTGTTTAGTATTCCGTCTTTAATACGAATTTTCTAAATATTTCTGTTGTCTTAGTCTATAAATAGAGTTATAGCCTATCGTTTGATATGTAAGAAATATATAAGAGTTTCTAATAAAAATAATTTTATTTTATCTATATTTTTTTTATCTCACCGTTCTCTTTTATCAGTAGCGTGGTAGGAAAGAAAATACGGTTGAGAGGGTTTTTTTCCTCTACAAGAAAATGCCCGTCACCATTGACCAACCTGGTCTGGTACTCTGGTAACTCGTGGGCCCCACAAGGTCGCTTCCCAACCTCAATTTTTTTCAGTTAAAAAACACTACAAGGCTCCACAAATCTCTCAGTATTTCTCTTCGCTATGGCTTCAACGGCCTCTTCCTCTTTCCTCTCCCCACTCCTCCACGCACACAGAAAATCACGATTGCAATCCATCCGGCGGGAAGTGAGAGTCTTCGCAGCTTCTGAGTCGTCCGATGAGCCAACCGCGACGACGGAGAAGAGGAAGCGGAGGGTGGATACGAGGATACACTGGACAAACATGGACGAAGGCTGGATTGGTGGTAAAACCAAGAAAGAAACCGAGGGAGGAAACGGCGGAGGTAAAAACGAGAACAAAGAGGAGTTTTTGGGTAGTAAATTCGCAGATCTTCTCAGTCAAGCCTCTGAGTCTCATTACGAGTTAAGTATTCTGATTTCTGTCTGACCTTCTATTGTATCTGTTATTATTTTTTTACTCCGAGAATATGGTACTTAATTCTTTTATAAATTGCTAAACAACCACCTAACAGCATCAGACATCACCAAGTTTCTGCAATTTGACTGCAATGGCTCTCCAATTAGCAGTGTGACCTGCTGTATGAGGTCCTTTTGTTGTCTCTGTTGAAACTTGTTGTGTGCATGTTAAACTGATCTAATGCTGGTATGATACTTGGGAGTTTAATCTAGGCTCATTTTCTACCCTACGGATTCTGGTTTATGCTATCCCAAAACCTTTGTATCTTTAATGAAACTGGTGGTATGCACCACTATTTTCAAAAAAGAAGCTTTACCTAAGAAATTACATGCTCAATTGGAAAATTGAGTAATGATATGCGGCATTTGCCTGGCAAAATGGATATTTGGCAAACTGTAATAGTGGTTTCATTTTAATGAAAATTCAATACTTTACGGACTGTCAAAGAAAAGAGTGGGAGCACTGGGCACATCTTAGTGATGTAAAGGGTGAGGTCTTATAACATGGCATATGTTATATTAATAACAAACTTATTTAATAATTGTTTAAATTATCATTCAAGTCAAGTAGTGAACTTTCGTGTGTCTCTTCTATAGTTTATAAGATAGGTTGCATTTACAATTGATACAATCTGAAAACAAATTGGTTGCTCACCGAGAGGTCTGAAGGATTAACACTTAACAGTCAACTTTATAATCACTTATCGATGACCAAATAATTTTTACATTGTACCAAATTCAATGCATAACTATCCAATTGCAGGTATCCAAAAGAAGAAATGTTTAATCTTTTTCTTTTTAATATTTTGAATAAAGCATTCTCTTGAGGTCTTGATGAAGTAACAGCGTAATCTTTTTAATTAGTTCTTCATACAATAAAAATGCAATTTGAACTTCGCATTTTAATCACACAGAAAGAGCATTTATACTGACTCTTCCCCTGCAATCTTACAAAAAGGTTCTTAGGAGTGCCTGTTGAAGCGGACATGGAGGAAATTAAAGCGGCATATCGTCGCCTATCAAAAGAGTACCACCCTGATACAACCACACTACCTCTTAAATCAGCATCTGAGAAGTTCATTCGATTGAGAGAGGTATACAAGGTATTGAGCAATGAAGAAAGCCGGCGATTTTACGATTGGACTTTAGCACAAGAAGCCGAGAGCAGACGATTACAGCAGATGAGGGCAAACTTAGAAGATCCTTACGAGCAGGATGTTATAAATTACCAGCCTGTTCCGGACATGGTTGATCGGCTTGGTGGGAAGAATATGAAGCTAAGTGACCAGGCAATGACAGCTCTGACCATTGATATCGGGATTATCATCTTCTGTATTTTTTGTCTTATCTACGTGGTTTTCTTCAAAGAACCTTATTAGGTAGTATATAATGAATTTGAAAACAAATGAAGGGAGGAGGCCTTTTCTTTTTCCTTGTATGTTAACTTTGAACTGAGTTCGATGTTATCTTGTTGTGACTAAAATGGTAAGAAAGTCAAATTGAATCCCAATTTTTGTTTTACGTACTCGGACATCACCATGTGTAATTGTGTTCTTTAGACTGAGCACAAACTCGCCTATCGAAAATCAATCACAAGTTTTTCTAAAGTTTTCCATCTTCTGATAGCCAGCTTCAGTTTAACAATTCTTATGCAGATTAAGCTCAAAGTTCTAAATTTAAATTAAAATAACATTTGAGAAAAATGTTATTTTTCCTTTGGTAACTAAAACTTTTGAACATGCTCCAACATTATAATGTGTTTCTTTCATCTACCAAGGTGATATATATCGTTATTAAAGCTAACAAAGCATAAAAATAAAAAATCGAGGAAACACGGAAACAAAGAACATGTGAGAAAATTATAATGTGTTTTCTTTTGGTAATAAAACATAACTTGCTTGAGCATTATAATGTGTTTCTTTCATCTACCAAGATGATATCGTTATTAAAGCTAACAAAAAAATAAAAATAAAAATCAAGGAAACACGTTTTCCTCCTGTAAATCAACCCCCAAAATGTGATTTCAAAATTAAATACCGTGTATAAAAATAAAAGCAACCAGCCACTCCATCTAAAAGGTATAACGTGTGAATAATAAAATATATCATTTAGACGACATCTCCAATATCCACGATTTCCACAACAGACGAATCACCGATCTTCTGGAAAACAACAACTCGGTCACAGTCCTTTATAATGTTGATTGATTTCCCATAGTTTAGTGCAAGTTTCAGAGATGCATCAGAAGTTGCTCCCACCTGTCCAAAGGAAAAAAAATAAAATAAATAAATAAAACGCACAAATCAATGATTTGCAATGTAAATAGCTTACGTCATTGGGATTCGTTGGCACAGGATAGACAGCCCTCAAAGAAAGACACTGCCTTGCCTACATGAGATGTGAACAAAATATATTAAAAACAATTATTTCGTTTTGCAGAAATTATATTACATTATCTTAGTATATTGATTGTAAAAATCAAGCAAAAGTACCTTTGCAATTCCATTTATGGACCAAGTTGATGATTCACTTTCACCACGAGGAAAAATAACTGCGAGCACAGGCATTGTTGGTCTGTACTTTGCAATCAACCTGTACATTTATAAAACTTTAACATTTTAGAAACCCGAAAGGAAATAAAATCCTCTTTTCTATAATAAAATCAACAGGATCTCTGCAGTGAGAGTCAAAATAAATAACAATGGAGGCAATTCTTTCGACCTGGTATCAAGAGAAGATACCACCTAGTACCAGTGCAGAGAAGTTAAATGCCAGTTTATAATGTATGATTTTGAGTTTCAAGTACCTAGCAGCCCGCCCTGAAGTGGAGTAAGTAATTATAGCAGCAGCTTTTACTTTGATGGCAGCTCGGACCTAGATCCAAAAATAAATGATAAAGACCATGGTTGACTAGTCATCTGGAAGTTTACAAGAAAACAAAATTGAAGATGTAGCCATGGTACATGGCATCAGGATATTGGCTTTGTTTGCAGGAAAAGTGAATAAACCAAAAAAAATATGGGATCTTCTGGCACAATTACAGACTAATCTTGTACTTGATTACATAAAATATAACCAACAATAGAGAGACTATACTTGTACTTTTCTCATAACAAGCACTTAAAAAAATGTTAGTTACCGCAGTAGATGCAACTGATTCCAAATTCTCCATTGGCTCTGTGACACTTCTGACAATTCTCTTAAACTCCTGTGGCTGGTTGTACACAGTTTCAGCCTACAGAAAAAAGAACAATAAAAGTAATAAACTAATTCATTAGGATAATAGGTAAATTTTCTTTAAGTACTGAACTACTTTCGAAAGAAATCCAGATGGTTCAAGATGCTTTAAATAAATAAAGAAAAAGACCATACTTCACCGCAAATGCTGCTAACAGTCTTTATTGCTTCAACTGCATAGGGACCTCTAAGTGTCTCAGCTCCAAGCAAAATACCATCGGTACCTGTAAAATATTAGTAGCACACATTTTATTAACAAATAAGATTAAAATAAAAAAACCATAATATTACCATATTCTAATCCTTCTCCATGTGAATTTATCAGGATCTGATATTAGGTCAGGTTGGTCTATGATCAGACTTGTATTATTTTAATTACCAAAGCTTAACTTTATTAAATTCAGTATTAAGATAATGTACATAAATAATACATTTAGTTTTCTTAATTTTTAGTATTAAAATACTGTACACAATACACCAGCTAAGATAAATCTGATCAGAACCAAGTGGAATACATATAATATCTGAAATTAGCTAATAACATCCATGCTTGACTGCTATGTGTTGATACTAGGGACTGAGATCTGTGACGAAATATATAACAAGGGGGCAAAATACCATCAAGGACAGCATTAGCCACATCAGTAGCTTCAGCACGGGTGGGGCGTAGGTTGTTCACCATACTGTCTACAACTCGAGTGATAATAGCTGGTTTTCCTGCATTGTTGCACCTCCTCATTGCAGACTTTTGGAATAAGAAAACCTGAGAAATTAAAAGAAGACACTCTAAAAATTATGGGTACATCACAAAGAACTAAAAGGACTTAAATAATACTATGGACTGAGGGGCATCTACATAATTATATTGTTTAACATTACATCTTCAGGAGGAAGGTCAATCCCTAGATCCCCTCTTGAAAGGATGATACCATCAGCCTCTTGAAGGATTTCATCAAAATGCTCCAAACCCTAGAAATCCAATACCTCACAAAATTATCAAACACTTCCGAAGTAATTAGTAAAAGGGCCTTTTATTTGTAGAAGTGGTTAGAGATATGTGAACCTCAAAGTCTTCAACTTTAGCAAAGATCTGAGTATCTTCCAGGTTGTGTGACTTTAAGAAGGCTCTAAGCTGGAAAAAAAATATAAAATTACAATATATCAGCCTAAACTTTATTGAGGAACTTAAACTAAGGGACATGCAAAATAATGGAAATTCTACAGATGAACTCACCTCTCTTACATCCTCAGCATGGCGAGTAAATGAAAGAGATATTATGTCCACCTTGTTATGCACTCCCCAAGTTGATATGATCTAACCAGTCATAGCAAATTCAAACCAAAATTAACATAAAGGGAGTTTTTTCTACATTGAATTTATTTCAATTCTGTAAAACATCAACTTTTATTCACTATCCAAGGCTCCACAATAACATAAGAATATTTCTTAGAGAGAAGAACAGCCATCGTAGTGGAGTATCTTGGAGAATTCAGAAATAAATGAA
Organism: Schoenoplectus tabernaemontani; assembly: GCA_037127355.1. Taxonomy (NCBI): domain Eukaryota; kingdom Viridiplantae; phylum Streptophyta; class Magnoliopsida; order Poales; family Cyperaceae; genus Schoenoplectus; species Schoenoplectus tabernaemontani. The sequence continues at coordinate 17,609,258 of CM073739.1, forward strand.
ATAAATTCTGAATGGGGGTAACAAAGCAAAGGCTCATAAATTCATACTCTATAGATGAGATTGCTCCCGTCTTATCAAGGATATGCAATATAACTATCAATTTTTGCGCAAATTGTGATATTGTAAACAAAATATTCAATCTGTATATACAGATGTAGGGTAGAGGAAGGGAGGGAAGGGGGAGAATAGAAAACAAATTATTCTTGTTTGGTTGGATATTTAATAGGAAAAATTAAGTTACAGACCCCGCCATGTTGGGGTGCAACAGAAGGAAACAAGGACCATAAAATATGGTAATCCATTTCTCTTTTTCATTTCTACTATCTCAGCACTTTTGAGATGCCAATCCATTTGGAAGTATTACCCCCTTTCTGAAATCAGTGTTTATGAACTGTGCGGCGTGTTACCTGCTTGTCAGTTTCACTGAGGGTAGGAAGGTCAATTCGCACTTGTGCGGCATGAAGGGTAAATATAGAACCTGCTAGTGTGGCTGTGTTTTTTATCTCACATACCACGTCTTGACCTGAAGTCTTCAAAACCTAGACATATTAGGAAGCACAGAGAAGCAGTTATCAGCACTTGAGATCTTTGACAAGGTTCGAGACAAAACAAGACCAAATGACGTAAAAAATTGAAATATATACCTCAAGCCACACAGATGTAGTTTCACTTCCAGTGAAAAGATATTGGCCCATGAAAATAGTGTCCCCCGCCTTGACAGCCTGTTTGTACACAAAAATGAGTAAATTTTTAGTACAAGTTCACAAATATGCAGAAATAGCAGGTATGTCTGGTATGTTTATTTTGACCTTGGCAAGACCACCGAAGTTAAGAGGAAAGATTTCGGCTGAAATAGCTTTAGATGAATCAGCTGTAATTGTCACATGATTTCCAGCCTCCAACACTATTGGCTCTCCAGTTGGATTCTTGACCTGAAGCTCAGGCCCCACTGTGTCAAGCATGACCTGAAGCAGACTTATTTTTAAATATTTGCAGTTGTAATGAAAATATATGCAATATCTGTTCTATAACCTTTTTTCAAGGATCAAATTGTAACTAATATTTTGCTCGACCGAATTGCAACTCTATACTGCAGATAACTGAAATCATAAGAAACATAGCACTGGATTCTGACAGTCCAGTAAAATCTGGCTGTCTGCATGGTGCAACGTAAGACACTTGCAAGGACTCTTTTCTAACATTTTAAATGTTTTCAAGGAGCAAGCTACAGTTCTAATATTTCACCAGACTACACTGAACTAGCTTTGATGGGATGTAAATTTATTTTTCAAAAGAGGTCCTTCGAAATATAAAAGTTATGGTTATAAGTAGTATTAAGTGCAGAGAGTTCCTTTTTTTTTTTTAAGTTCTAAGCTTACTGGCCTAATACATATGCAAGTTGAACTTACAGCACAGAGTTCCTTGGCATTATCAATGGCTTTTCTCAAATTATCAAGAGTCTCCTGATGGTATGCAGCATCCATAGATGAAAAGTCAAACCTTGCAACTACCAAAACAGAAAAGAATTTAATATTAGGTCTTCAATTACATATGTTGAATTGAATATTGAAAGATTCAAAATACAAAAGAGAATGTGAATTAACATGTAAAAGAAGAACTGTGATCAAACCTGACATTCCAGCTTTCAGACATTTCTCAAGTGTTTCAATGGACCGCGACTTTGGCCCAAGTGTAGCAACAATTTTTGTAAGTGAGGGAAAAAATTTCTGGAGTTCAATTTATAAAAGAACATCTGTTAGAAAATTGCAAATGAAAACAATGTATAGCATTCTTTAGAGTTTTGAAAGAAATTGACATTGTGGAAGGGTCGATAACAAAGGTTAGAACATGTTTATGGATCCCTAGCTAAATTTTGTTAAAAAGGGTTTTATCCAAAAACGTTTCAAAATTAGTAGTTTCTATCTACTTATATCGACAACACTATGATTTTCAATTGTTCAAAATCCAAGAAATAATTTATGGATCAACTTTCCATAATATGTCTAATTCAGAAGAAATAGTTGTGATCCCGTCAATAATTGAAATCGGAATTGGTGTAAGCTTCAGTACATTGAACTTACATCAGATGAACCATCGTACACTAAAAAAATACAGTGCTACATAAGAGCTAGAACTCGGGAAGATCATTGCTAAAAATAAAATGAAGGAAAACTCAAGAGAGATCGTACGGTTTTGGTTGGGGCGAGTACGGAGGCGAGCCGTAAAGGCTCCTCGATGATCATGTGACCGCTCTGCATCTTCACAGATCGCACTTTTCTTCAAAGAGAGTCAGAGGGGGGAGGTATCAGAGCAATGAGGCTTGAAGAACAAGGAACAAAGAATTTAAAGAGGTAGAAGGGGTTGAAGAAGAAATGGAGGGACCGTGGGAACAAATTTTGGAATTCTATTCCCGTGTTTAGGGTCGACAAGTTGGGGCCCAGTTAACGATATTCAACCCCACCGACAGCGACATTATGGACAAATGGACCAACCTTAGAGAACCTTCTCTTTAAATTCGATGAACTAGTCAAGCGCCAGTGCCTGGGACCCAATGCCAGGCTCCTATTTTCCCATAAGTAGGGAGAAGGTCTACTGGAACCCGTCTATGTAATGATAATGGAAGATGAATCCAATCGGAAAGCGCTAGAGCACGTTGGCCCACTTTCAGTGAGATTGGTGTGGAACTTAGTGGTCAACTAAGGGGACGAGGGGACAACAAACCGTCAAGTCCGTTGAGTTCTTCAAATACGACCTACGAGAACAACAAGAGTTATAATAATCAGAACTGTGGGCCAAATCAGGGTAATATTTTGTTTTTTTGGTTTTGTGTTTCCATATTTCGGTTTTCTAAGCAAGGTCCTTTATGGTTCTTTCAAAGCACTATCACTTTGTGTTAACTGCCGGGAAGACAAAAAAAAAAAAAAGAGAGGAAGAAGAAAAACGGTGTACACTTTATTTGCTCTACTTTTAAGAGTATTTCAATTTTATAATTAACAGAAGCAATTTTATTTATCACGTCAATAGTGTAATAAATTTTCTGACATTATTTTTAACGCAAATCGAAATTTTTTAATTGCTAACATTGTATTTCCATTGATACTTGCAAGGTTTAATGTGACACTTTTAGATTAATAATTAAGATTGTTAAATTAGTTATTGTTTCATAATCCTTGTAATTAAAATCGTAGTTGTCATATTAGGATTGCAATAGTCGATAGCAGCAATAGTGATATGTGAAGGTTAATTCCCAAGTATTGAACGAAAGTCGTCGCCATGCTATTATTACATAACGTTAAAAATAACATTAATAATTCATGATCTACTATATATATTGATATTATTATTTTTTAACTGTACTATACCACATGTATTTTTGTCTGTTTAATTTAATTGTCTTATAATTTATACAATCTATTGGTTTGCCTTACTTTCTATTTTATTGTAAAAATTAATGCTTTCATGGATTCTCAGATTTATTGTATAAATCGAATGATTGTGTTCTACAATTATCTACCATCGTATTTGTATTTATTTCTATGTTGTATTCAATCTCATGACACGGCACGACTTTATAATTTGATATTTTGTCGGTATCAGTGTCCTTTTATTTATGGAGCAACGTTCAAAAATCGCCCAATATAAATTAAGGGGCGATGATGTAAAGTAAACTAAACAATGTACAGGGACAAACTTTTTCTTTAATATTATTAAAACCTAGCTGGTAATTCACCAGCTACTTCAAAAAAAAAAAATTAAGGGGCGATGATAATGATCCCAAGTGTTTGTCTCAAAGATTTATCTCCGAAGATTGACTATACTTGGTTAATAAAAAGTTCTAGTGACAAATTCCACCTCCCATCAAATGTTTAGGATTTCGCCAGCTTTTTAAACGAAATGTATCTATCAATTATAAATTTGACTGTAACAAAATTAGAAATAATGTCTATATTTTTTTAAAACTAACTTCAGTGCTTCCATATAACTTTTTTACTTTATATATATATATATATAATTAGGCTACGGTGCTTTGCAAAGCACAAGAATGTTGTATACTTTGTGCTATATTATTAATTTTAAGTCAGAAATTATCGATCCAAACCGCTCAATCTAATCTCCACATCAAAAACTATTAGTAAACTAAATTTTATATTTTTTAGAATTCATTTACTATTTTTTTGGATATGAGGAAAACTATCATTTTTAGATGAATCAGAATTCTCAGATCAAGTCATTTTTCTCATCAACAGAAAAAATAGCAAAAAAATCTAAAAAATATAAAATTTGATTTACTAATAGATTTTTATATGAAGATTAGATTGAACGGTTCAGATCGATTATTTCTGACTTAAAATTAAAAATAAAACGCAAAGCACACAACGCCTCTGTATTTTGCAAAGCACCATAGTCGGACTATATATATATATATATGGGCGGTGGGGGAGGTCAAGTTGCTCCCCATGAAAATTTGTAATTGTATTTCCCTTGGGATACATTAGAGAATTAGAGCTAAGGACAACAATCTTTTTGTTATTTTCCTTCCGATTAGATGATTTTTCAATTGGTTTTTCCCATTCGTCTTGATTTCTTATATAATTTGGTCATTGGAATTGTTTGCTGCCTTCATAAAAGCTTAGCTCATAGACATAACATAATAGGAATCTGAGATAATATTTCTCAACATTTCTTATGTTTTACCTATCAGAGTCTCAGACAAGAGGTTATTGGATATTTTAATAAAATCATGTTTTCTCAAGATTTATAGATAGAAAAAAAAATAATTGACTTTAATTTGGATTGCTCTGTCTCATATCGTGTTTGCTCCGATGAATAAAGATTGTGCTGGGCCTTTTTGCAAGGAATGACTCAACTACATCCATTTCGAGAGAAGGCCAACTTGGATCTTGCTTTGATAAAAAAGAAGAAGAGTAAATTACATAAATGGTTCTAAATGTCAATTTTTCATCAAATTGATCTTCAAAAGTATCAATTTGATCATTAAAATTTCATTTTGCTATCAAATTGATCCTTAAATTTTATAAGATATCATTTTGTCCTTAAAATTTCATTATTTTATCATCTTAGTCTTTAAACTTTTTTATTTATGACAAACTAGTCCTATTATTATTGATACTAATTTTTTTTGTATGTTGACATTCATATATATCATATAACATATCTTCTAATTTATAAAAAAAACATTTATAAATATCACATTAATTAATTTATAATAATACAACATTAGTGTAGTATTTTTATTATTACATTCATACTAATTTCAATAATAAAAAATACTATGATAAATGAGAATATTATTTTTGAATTAATTTCAAATATAGGACAAATTTGGTATAAATTAAAAAAATTCAAGGACTAAAAGGAGACATTTCAAACTTTAAGGACCAATTTGATAACCAAAAGATACTTTAAGGATCAAATTGTTAATTTTAAAATTTTAAAGACCAATTTTATAAAATAATTATTCTTTAAGAAATATTTATGTAATTTACTCAAAGATAAATTTTGAACACAAGTATATAATTTTAGAGTGTCATTAGAAACTTTGTAATCAAATCCAATTAGGATCTATTTTCTGTACGGAGCATATCTTTGAAAAAGAAAAACAAAAAATCATGTTGATTTGGGTCACCATTCCAACCATTTCTTGTAGAAATTCATGTATATACTAGTCTCCATTTTGCTATCTGTATCGGTGGGTTTTTCATCAGTGATACATGGTAATACTAATATGATTGGGCATCTGAATATTGGGAGGATGCATAGTCCTATCTTCTGGAAATCTGAGGGGAAAGTTTAGAAATATTGTTCTTTTCACTGTTAATACATATTTTATCTTGAATATCTTTCATACGTAGAAGAATGGAGGGGTCAAAGAGGGTGAAGAAAGGGCAATTTCATGCAAAATATTTCTCTTGAAATTGTAATTAGCTTTAAATATTATAATATTAATATCTAAGAACTTGAGATTTGTATGGGTTAGAGGTGTCAAGGGTCAGATTATCATTACTTTATTATTTTTTCAGTCGCAAGCGCGAGCATCATGGTCTTCGATCGGGACCATAAAGCAATTTGAATTTGGATATTGACATGTCCCAATCTATTTAAAATTGGGTCAATTTTTTTTTGACTCGACCTGATCTGAACGGGACGCATCGACCCAACCCGAAAAATAATTAAGTATATATTTATTATTTTTCTGTATTTTTAAGTAACTTAATATTAATTAATATATAATTAATTTTAATTAGTGTATATATAACAATTAATTAGCATTAAGTGATAAAATAAATCTAAAAATATAATTAAACAAATCAGATCAACCCGATCCGTAACGGATAAAAAAATCTTGATCTATATCCGATTCATTTCAAGTTTGATTAAATTTTTACACCATAAGTATGGATAAATTTCTAATTTAAACTTTTTAAGAGTAAATATCTAAATAAGAATTTTGATGTATATAGATTATACACCCAATTTTACCTTAAAAATAATTTTATGGAATGCCGAAAATTTATATTAAACAAGCCCAATATGTATCTCTAATCTAAATCACAACCCAACAAAATGAGCCCATTAAAAAGCTTAATGGATCCCTTTTCCATGTTCAGAACTGCACTAGCTAGAGATAAATTGAATTAGGTAGGTAGATTAAAAATTTGATTGTTTCCAACTAGGATTATATAAAAACAGTGACAATACTTTTATTTTATAAATTCTCGAAATTGTACTGGAGTCTGAGCTACATACATTGATACATTGAGAAGTATTAAATGATGCATGTCGGTTAAACCTCATTACCTCTCTAAATGAAGTGCATATATACGATCAACTACATCAAGTGCATTCGAGATTATTCGAAGTACGTTTTTTTTTACTTTCGGAAATCATTAATGAAGATTTTTTTTTTATGAAGTTCCTCTTTATATTAAAGATCTGGTCCGACACTCAATTTTTTTAAGTGTCAATATCTCATTCTCAGCGTGCGTTGAAATTTGAACTCACGACCTTAACAATAATGATGAACATCATTGTTCAAGAAAAATACTGCAAATTCTTTGTTGCTTCTGATATGTCATCTTCTGGATAAAATTGAGAGCATTTGAGTATATATTAATTAATTTATCAGAAGATATCTGATTCAGGATAATTTTTTTTTATATTGATAACAATACAAGATTAAATTAAAAAATTTATATGTCATTGATCCACAGCTTATACATATTAATTTGCATGATGATATTAAGTAAATATTTGGCAAGAAAGCAAGAGACGGCAAAAATCACGATCATATCCCAGAAGTACTGCTGCTGTTCGAAGAAGCATCGACAGCAGATATTGCACCGTGACTAGAAGGAACGAGTTTGTCGATTTTCGGACTCGAATTAGAGATAAATATCAACTTCCAAAACTGCATCACCAGTAGTGCCATTAACAGAATATGCTTAGAACAGAGAGTATCCTCATGCCATTCTAAACTCACTGCTACCTCCGATCACTGGCAACTCCCCTACCGACTCAAAAATGTTATCCCGTCCAAATAGTGTGATGGTACTCCCGTTGAAATCAACTCCGATAAGCAAAATATTCATGGATAGTAACAACTCAGTGCCTGATAGCCTGCCATTGTGTAAAAGCCTTGGGCCCAACCGATAGAACTGGTTGTGAGATTGAGGTCTTCTGTCAAGACATCGTCTATGACTATCGTCGCACCGAAACCAAATTTATTGGGCGCTCTATATCTTGTTGGACCATGGGTATCTAAGAGAGCCGTCCGATTTGGACCACTCAATATTTCATGAAGGTAAAAGTGCAGATGGCTTGTATTAGATGAGGGGGTAAATTATAGGCATGGAGCACTGAAGCGGATGTTACTGACAGGAATGAAAAGATAAGAAATGGAGATATGAAATATGAATGCAAGGTTAAGATTTTAGAAACGATACTAATAATCTTGATTGTTCTAAAGAAAGGATGTTGTGAAATTGTTAGGTGAGTGTTTTAAGGCGTGGTGTGTGGAAGGTAATATTAATCGGAGAAGAATGAGATTTCGGTTCTACTGTGCAATTAGGTACAATCAGGGCGGATTCAGTGAATATAAGTGGGGTCAACTGATTCTATTTTGAAAAATAATATTTTTAAATTAAAATTTTATTAATCTAACGTCATCTGAATTTAATTTTTGTTCCTCTTAATTGTTTGATTATTTTATATTGAGAAAAAATATTTAATACCGTAAATAATGAAAAAATTATGTAAAAGTTCTAAAATATAAAATCTAGTGGAAGAAAATTTCTTTTCTATTTTTTTGAGTTTATTTTTGTTATTTTAATGTACAAAAATATATTATTTTAATATTTTTTTATTTGATAAAAATATATATTAAATTATTATTTTTTATTTAATATCTAATTAGTTAATAGATTTAAATCTGATAAACTATTATAATTTAATTGATGACCCTCACATGCAACTCCCCTTGAAAACTGTTGCTTCCAACTTTGTACTAAGAAAGACAAGTCTTTCCTATTATAGATCTAAAGAAATGCTAACAAAATTACTTAGATATAAGATTGAAACAATAAGTAAGAAGTAACAAATGGTTAATTATTTTAAGTTAGTTGGTACTGCTATTAGCCAAGTAAAACACTACAGCGTATGATATATGAATTATCGGTGGCAAATATGTAGTGACTCTGATAAGCGGACCCTACAAGTTATAAGACCATCTTCTCAATTAGTCTTAGGCAACCACTAATTTGATACAACTTACCTCTGCTGAAGCACAAGTAAAAAAAAAATCAAGTAAAAATTCAACATTTAAATTAATCATTGTAGGTAGGTACCAAATTCTGGTTCCACGCCTTTTTACCCCCGTGTCCACGGAGAACTGATGAAAAAAATTGTAACTCTGGCCTTCATTTTTTTCTTTCTTCAAGACTTTAAAGCAAGTATGTTTAACGCTACTTCTATTAAACTAATGGAAACATAAATTTTGGTAAATTATTACAACTAAGGCTGTCGATGGACATTCATAATCCAAAAATTCAATCGAGTTTGCACAAATGAATCTACATAGGAATTCTTAACATATATCCGTTAGTTCATTGGATCCATATTTGAATCTTATAAGATTTGAATTCGATAACTAAATAAATAAAAATAAAATAAAATTATATCATATGTCAATTAATAAAATTGACATGTCCAATTTAATTTAAATTTAAGAGCTATTTATTATATATTTAAAAAAAAATTATGATTGTTGTTATGTTTATGACTGAAATAAATAATTTAAGATTGCTATAATAACAAATATGGATTATAATTGAGGCTAAGCTTGAAATAATTTTAAGATAATATGATAATTTTTCTCATCATATATGCACTAAGTTATTTTTAATATTATCATACAAGATATGAAATATGATCCATAATCTAGTATAATAGAAAATATAAATTCATATTTGAATTCTCAAAATTTTATTGAATATAAATTTACATATAAATCTTATAATTTTTTAATGAATTGACATTTTGATCCTCCGAATTCCAATTTAAATCTCATCCATTTAGAGCCCTAGTTACACCCCGAAAGTCGAATCAAAGAGAAAGGACATATAATCTATGGCTCTCTCTATGTATGTATCGTGAAAGGAATAGTATGAAAATACAAATATTAATTTTAGTAGGTTCTCTATAACTGAACTCAGTATAGTATTGTGAGTTGGTAATAGTGCTGCTAATGAAATAAATTTGATTGAACTATACTATGTGCCATTTGAAACTAATTCGAATTTGAATTTGAATTAAATTGAACTTAAACTCTAACTTAATTATTTTAATTTTTTATATTATCATTAATAATTAAAATTAAAATAATTAATATTTTATTAATTTTATACCGAAATTAAAAAAACTAATATTTAATAATTTATGAATATATTATTAATTTTATAATAAAATAATTATACTATTACATATATATTATTGATCTGAATACTCAATATATATATATATATATATATATATATATATATATATATATATATATACCTGGATTACCCATATTCGGCCCATTACCCACGTATCCTGTATCGAATACGTATCCGATACGGGCGCGGATGTGATTCACGTGCGATACGCACCCGATACTTCAGCTGGCGTATCGGAGTATCCTGACAACTCTAATACGTCCCGATACACCTCCGATTCGTGTGCGATACACACCTGATACTCAACCGGCATATCGGAGTATCCTGACAACTCTGACACGTCCTGATACGCCCAATACACCCCCGAATACGCCCTTGATATGTCCATGATATTTTTTTCAAGATATTTTGGTGGATTCGGTCAAGAATACGCCCCCGATACTCATCGATATGCCCTGATACTCCTCTGATACGTCCCTGAGTGAAATTTATATCATGTCCTTTGTGTTGCTATAACATTTCAATTATTTATATATCAATAGAATACAATATTTTTCCTAACTTTATTTATTATATAATTTATTCATATTTTTATATAATAATTTATTATATATAGCTGCACCCGTATTCGAATTTTTTTAAATTTTACGTATCACCGCACCCGCACTGTATCGGATACGATACCCGTACCCGCACTCGGGTAACATATATATAATTATATATCAAAATATTACAAATCGAACTCCAACTAGTTCATTAAAAACTTATCGAGCCGATCTGAAATCAAACTACAAAAAAGTCTAATCAAACAAACCGAATTCAAATTAAAATCAAATTGAATACCGAATGAATTAATTAGGAATTATTTTCTTAAAGGTAGTTGTATAGTGTAACAATGTCACTCATTTCGCCCACTATTTTTTATCCACGGATCCCATGTTGTGATACTTTTAAAGCTCTGTTCGGACGAAAGTGGGATTGAGAATAGGAATGAGTTCTGAACTTAAAAACTACCATGCACACGGGAAAAAAATTTGTGGTTCTGATTAATTTGTTTTTTCCAGCCGAACAGTGTTCGGCCTAACACGGCCTTAGAGTTTATTTTATTTACTAGATAGATAGTTGGACATGAGTGGGCCTAAAGTTGAAGAGGAGAAATTATGATTCCGTTTAATTACCTACGAAGAATTTATGTTGATTGATCAGCTTGTGTGTATATTTCAACTTGTAAAATATAGGAAAAGTAAAAGATCATGAGCCTATTAAGGAACAAGAACATCGGGTAGATAGTTCAGAGGCTGTTAATTAATTACTAGCCATCAGAAAGCCCATGTTAGACCAAAGAATTTCCATCAAAGAAAGTCCTTGGGCTGTGACTACAAATAAGGCCCCAATTCCCTTGCTTATTAGCCCATTTTCTCTCTCTTTCTTTTTTTTTGGGTGATTGGCGACAAGTTGACAGTGGCCCCGGGCAGTCCTCTTGACGTCTTTTTCTCGCTAACTTTAGTTCTCAACAACCGATAACACCAGCCAAGAAGACATGATTTTACATTTCCGCCTAGTTTTGAACGAATTGTGGAGAAAGGATAAAAATCCCTTTTCTTCTGAAGTGGAGTGCACTCTGGAAATGCACTTGATGTAGATGAGGATTGAATTTAGGGGTGTCAATTATTGATTCAATCTGATGAGTTAATTTGATTTGATTTGATTTGATTTTTTATTAAATAATAACTTTTAATATTAAAATAACAATAAAATAAAGATCTAGATCCACTAAGGAACTTTATATTTTGATATCTTTGATATGATTTATGCACGAAAATAAATAAATCGGGTATGAATTTAATTTATTTTTACTCGAATCAGATCGGATGAGACCTAATTTAGGGTGTCAATTACTTGATTCAATCTAATCGAGTTAATTTGATTTGATTTGATTTGATTCTAATCAATCCGATTCGAATTAATTATATTTTTTAAAGTAATTTTATGATTTTTTTAAAGTAATACTAACTAAATCTTAAATATACACTAATTAAGATTAATTATAAATTAATTAATATTTAATTACTTAAAATTATATAAAAATAATTAATAAATATTTAATTATTTTGCACAAATCGATCAAGTCAATCCGTGACCCGTTAGGTTAGATATGGAGCAAAATTTTTTGACCTAAACTTAATCGGATCGATCAAAAAATAATAAAATAATATAACTCGACCCGACCCGACCCGATTCATTAACACCCAATAAGTGATACAGTGCTCTCATACTTTTTTTTTTGACATATATCTGTAGGCAACTCACTCACACAGCTCAGTTTAAAACTGGATGCGAACCTCTAACCTCCGAAAGTCAAGGTTATGCCATAACCACTGCACCAAACAGTGGGTGGCACAACGCTCTCATACTTGCCTCTCCACTTTTCCTCCTATCTTTTTCTTTCTTCTGCCCGACCCGAATTATCTTTTCAATCCCGAAAGCGAAGACAGTGGTAGAAATAGAACAGCATGGATTGGGGGGGGCGAGTACATTTTCCCTTGATTGATTGTTTTTTCCAAAAGCAAAATGAACTAGTACAAAGTGTGAGCTGTTCAGTTCTGTGGTCCTGCGGAGCTCATTGTATTAACCTTCTTGCTTACTGCGACTACCAAATGTTTCATGTGTTCTTTTTTTTTTTTTTAAAAAAAAAGAATCGAACAACGACAATGCTGAACTTATATGTTTTAAATTTAGATGAAGATTTTTTTATGAACTTTTAAAATTAGAATATTTTATAGTCTTATTTTTACTTAAAAAAATTTAAAATTGACTAAAAGATGTAGGGTTGCATAAAAAAGTTTGAACTCATGACTCAATTTGGGCTCGATTCATGCTTGAACTAATCTGATTCTAGTTAATTTGGCTCGAAATAATCTGGTTTGATAGTTAAATGAGCTGAGTTTAAATTGGAGTTGACTCAGCTTGTGGTTCTACTCGGTTTGAATAATAATAGTTTATATGTTTTTTTTTTACTAAACTCTAATCCGATAATTCAGCTCTCATTATCTCTTATGATCTTATCATTTCAGCGGCTTAACGACTTCTCGTACTTATTCGCTGACTCCACTTATATATTTAACTCAATAGTTTTTGCTAGTCCATCCGTTCAAAGTAGTGCAACAAATATGTCATTGAAAATATAATTTGTTAATCTACTATTTTTATAGATATATCAATTTTATACTTTGTAGATATACTAAATATAAATAACAATATGAGTCAACGTATATGCATTAGCTCGTGAGTCAGCTCAAATAGTAACAAGTCGAGTGTAAGCTAGATTTTTGAGGTCAAAATATTTCACGAGTTCGACTCGACTCTGCTCAAATTTTCATAAACTAAGTTTAAGTTAAGTCCAACTCGCTCGAACTCGATTCGTTTGCAGGCCCGTAAACAATGGGTCACGAAGGTGAAAATTTTACATAACTCTTTGTCCATGTATATTAATCCGTTAACCCCAAGCCTTAAAACAAAAAAAAAAAAGAACAATAAAATTCACGAGCCAACCAGGACACCCTGGCGTGATTTACAAATCTTCGAACAATTCAAATGTCAAAAATCAAATGCCAAAAATCAAATGCTTTGCCAGAAAAAAAGACAGAACTAAAGTAGCAACATAATTTGTGCAAAACAGAATACTACCACCAGATGTGACACCAGTAGGCGTGGAGGTCACACCGCCATCAGATGTTGTAGCGTTGCTAGAAGGGACACTTTCATCAATAACTGCATCACCATTGGACACGTAAAGATCAACGTCTAATACCGCATCGCCTGTAGCGGGATTAACAGTGCTGGTCTTAATTAGCATGTACCCACGCACCATCCTAAACTTCCCGCTACCTCCGATCACCGGCAGCTCCCTCACCGAATCAGCAAAATTATCCCTTCCGAACACCGTAATCGTACTTCCATTATAAGCACCTCCTGTCAACACAATATTGGCACTGAACAGCAATTCGGTGCCCGATAGACCCGCGAAAGCGTAGAAGCCTTGTGCCCGGCCAATGGTACTGGAAGTGAGATTCGGACCTTCAGTCAACAGATCATCTATCATAAACATGGATCCAAAACCAAAAGACCCGCTCCCTTCAATTTTGTCGGGCCAGTGATTACTTGGACTGCTGTCGGGCTCGAGCCACTCACCGTGTCGTGCAGATAGAAATGCAGATGTGTTGTATTAGATGATGAATTGGTAGTAGTATCAGCATTGATTTTGAGTAGTGGTATGGATGAAAATGAAAGAAGTAAGAAGTGGAGAAAGAGGGAAGCCATGGAGAAAAAAGATGCAAGGCTGTACCAAAAATGCAGATTTTAAGTATTTAAGTTGCGAGCTAGTGTAGAATGTCAGTTTTTTTAATAATAATAATTATTAAATTAATATTATTAAAAATAAGAGTGAAAACTATAAAATTTCAAATATACGAATGACAGCGTCACTGTCAGTGACGCGTTTGATCTCAATGCCACTGACAGTGCACGTTTAATCCCTATAAATTCTCCACCCCGCTCACTATCACATCACACCTCAATTCTCACAAACACAAAAGATTTAAAATCCAACCACCCTGCTCACTACCACATCACACCTTAATTCCACAAACACAAACAGATTTAAAATCCAACTTCTTTAAAATGATACCATATTTAAATTATTGTCCCGTTGATGAAAAAAATTATACTGCAGAACAATCGAGCGACAATAATTTTTTGGCGGAAATATTTTCAACCCACGATCAAACCAATTCCTATCAAACCTACGATCAAATCAAATTCCTATCAAACTTACGATCAAATCAATTCCTATCAAACCTACGATCAAACCAATTCCTATCAATCATATGATCAAACTAATTCATATCCAACCTATGATCGAACCAATTTTTATCCAACCTACGATCGAACCAATTTCTATCAGTATCCAGCTATTTACAGTAATAATATAATTTATCAACAATCGAACTCAACGGTGCCACTATATAATTTTTTTGGCGGTAGTAGTAGTACTACATCCGGCTGTAATTTAGCTGATAATATTGGTAGGACCGAAGAGGAAAATAATATTGATGACATAAGTAGTGTTGATCTTACGGTAATGAAATTAAGTGATGGTCACGATGATCAGGATGAACAAGATGATGGTGGTCCGTATTATTCGAGTGAAGAAGAAATATGAGAGAATTATACTGAGCAGTCGGATTTTTCGATCGATGAATTTGAAGATGAGGAAATTCAAAGATACGATACCATATTGTTAGTTACCGGACGAACTGAGAGACGACATCCCGTAGAAGCGTTAAATAATTTTGAGATGTTTGACCGTTTAGGTGCGAATGAAGCTCGATTAGGACTCGATGATGAGTTCGCTGAAAATAAAATATTTACTTCTAAATCGACTTTAAATTGGGTAATTTGTGATTGGAGTGTGTGAAAAAACGTTCAATATTAGGTACAAAAAAGTTATAAAATACGACTTATTATGAAATGCAAAGAAGAGACAATAAATATACAATAATAAAATACTAAATAAAATAACACAATATAATCTCCATAAAAAATAATACAACGATAAAAATAAAAAATAAAATACTACTCCCGACGACGCCTAACAAATCGACGTGCCCTCGGACGTGTCTGCAAAAATAAAGACAGTATATCAGTGAGATGGTTTATTTTTTTCATAATTAATATTGACTAAGTTGTAGTATAAACAACTAGCCACGCCAGGTATATTCGAGTGGGCGGATGAACGTCACGCTGCTTCCGACCAAGAGCAAGTGGAATGAAATCTCCCATCTGTGTCGACTCTACAGTATTATCCTTAATATGTGATGACTCTCCATGCCCGAAAGGAAAATCATACTGGCCGGATCGTCGCGGGATCGTCCGCGGATCGCATCTTGCGGATCATATCTAGCGGATCATACTTGCTTGAGGTGGCGATACATGATCCATCGGTATGTGCTAGGTCTGCGAAAATGTTGAGTCCCGAATGGATCTAAGAACTGCGTACCCAACGGATCAGGAATATCAACAGACAACCTAGCAATAACGTTGTTCCAATCGTAGTTCTCTGAGCTGTTAAGACAATTCAAGTCATTACAATTAAACTGTTTATATATTAAAATTTTAAATTAAGGTATACAATACTCACGCTGCCGAGGATAGACGTGAAGTCGTAGTCCCATAGGGGAAATGGAGAGTCGATGGAGTCGGTGCAGTCTCAGAATCACCCGTCAAATCCGAATAGTATTAATATCCGTGAGTAATCCCGCCGCATCTAGAAGCTCATCCATTTTATGAGTCATGCCAGCATTCTCAAAATATCATACTGAAGTAAGCCGAACTGTCACCGCACTCGCTCTGGATAGTACCACTCCACTACCGGAAAGTAAATAAGTGGAAGCCGACAAGTGTACGAGTCAACACAATCATCTACACATGTCGGCAATAAATGACATACTGACTCGTATGGCCTCCAATTAATATGCGTGTGAGGCAACATAATCATATGATCTCTGACGTACTTCACACCGACGTGTGACGGATTGCACGGTACTTGTTCTTATCGAGCATCCATTCCTATTATCAATTTAAATTATGATTAGTGATTACACATATATTTTCATTGATTGATTGATTTAATTTTTACCTGTCAAAGGCGCACAACTATCGCGATCTGATGTACCCTAGTCACTGAAAATGAATGTCTCTGAGACAGGTAATGGACGAGCTGGGGCAAACGCGTCCAGCTCCACAGCATCAATAAAAGCCACGGACCATCAATGCTCTTCGTCAATCCCTAGCATGCCACATCAAGACGTCGATATAAATAACCAAGTACCGCAGCGTCCCAATTTCTTTTTTCATCGGATTGTAAATCTTCCTGTAAATTAAATGTTAGTGCTTGAAATTATATAATTATGAAAGATAAATTATTTTAAAACTCTTACCATTAAAATCGGTAGAAGAAACGCTGGTACAGAGTCTCCACTGTTGTCATGGAACATGATAGACCCCACCAACTCTAGAGCAAAGCCGACCGCATATCGATCAAGACCCTGATGATCGTCAGCCTCTGGAGCGTGATCAAAGTGGGACCGTAACTCTCGAAAGGAAATAGAACGTCTGTCAAATTTTATATTTAGTTTAATCATAATTTGTGAACAAAAAAATATTGAAGTTCATGTATAGTTTAATCAATTACCTCACATCCTTGCAGAATGGTGATATATCATCCTGCCCAAATAACTGACGGATGTATGCCGAGAAATCTCCGTTAGTATATCATGTAACCAGCTCACTAATGGTGCATAAAACCCACAGACATGTGACGTCCTAAAAAAATATTTATTACTATATTTTTTAATACTACAATAAAATTAATAATATTTGACTATTTACCTTTAGAGTCACGGTCATCTCGCCAAAATTGAAGCAAAACACGTGATTTTCTGGCCTCCAAAACTCTATTAATGCGCGCTCAATAAACCCGTATCAATCTTCAAGTTACGGGCCTTTGCTTCTTAAACGTAAATCTCATGCAGCCTGGCGAGATGAAAAATCTCATACTTCACAACCTACCCTGAATGTACGAGATGTATGGTATCGTCGAGCGGTGAGTGCGGAAACAAATGACATTCCCATCTCTCTGTAATTTTTATTTCATAATTAACTTCTCATATATATATATTTTATTATTATTATTTTAAATATAATGTACCTCTGCCTAACTATAGTGTGTCCGATGTTTGTCTTCAGGTAGATAAATGATGATATTTACATTTTGTTGCTCACATGTCATTATCTAGTAGAACAATTATTTCATAATTAATTTATAATTAATTTATAATTAATTCATATTTAATTTAAAATTACTTTATATAATCTATTCTATAATTAAATAATAAATAAATTCTATAATTAAAAACTAATTTATTCGATAATTAAATTATATTAAAAAATTAATATATAAATAAAACTTATTAATCTATTCTACAATTAAAGCCTAATTAAATATATATTATTTTGCAATTAAATCAATAATTAATCTACATAAATAATTAATAAATAATTTCAAATTATAATTACATAATTTAATCTATAATTAAATAATTTTACAATTAAATCTATAATTAATTTATAATTAAATTATAATTAAATAATTATATAATTTAATCTATATAATTAATTAATAATTAATCTATAATTAAATAATTTTATAATTAATCTACAATTTATATTTCAATTCTAATTATTTAAATAAATAAAATTTACATTCGATAGCAATATTCAATAATATGTCAAACATTATCTCGTCCCATACGTTCTCTTTTTTTTCTTCTTTTCCTTCTCTTCTTCTCTTCTCTTTCTTCCTCTCTCATCTTTCTTCATCTCTCTCCTCTTTCTCTTCTCTTTCTTTCTTTTTCTTTCTCTCTCTTTTTTTTTTCTTCACCGAACGCGCGGATGAGCATCTGCGCGTTTGGTTTATATAATAGACAAACACGCCACTGCCAGTGACACATTTCATATGGAACACGCTACTGGTTGTGGCGCGTTTGGTCTCAACATCACTTGCAATGGCACGGTTTAAACGCGCCACTGGCAGTGGCGCGCTGCCATTCGTATATTTGAAATTTTACAGTTCTCACTCTTATTTTTAATAATATTAATTTAATAATTATTATTATTAAAAAAACTAGTAAAATGCTGGTGATGACTTTCTCTCTCCGTTTTATTATTATTATTTTCTTTGTTACCCTTTGAGGCAAAGTACAGATGGTGATTAAAGAGTGTCTTCTAAGCCATTACTAGTAGGTGAAACCCTTTTAGTTTTGGCAAAGTATATATGGTTCGGGAAAAGATGATTAATTAAATGATTTAGCTTGCTTTGGTAGATCTCTTTAACAGATCATGTAATAAATAATTAAATGAGTTAGGTTATGATACTATGCGTAGTTAATCATCAAATTTGCTACAGACTCAAATATATAGTTAAATTTTTTAAATTTTGATTTATGAGTCTTAATAAATTCTTTATTATCAAAATATGATGGGATATAATTTTTTATTTTTCAAATTTTTTAAGTATTAATTTTGAATTTTTATGAGCTAAAAAATATGTATTGTTCTATTATTGAATCATTTTAAAAAATCTAAAATTAATACTTAAAAAGTTCAAAAAATAAAAAAAATTATATCCCATCATATTTTAATATAAAAAATTTATTGAATTTCATAAACTAAAATTTTAAGATAATTTATTTATATTTTTTAGTTCATAATAAATTTAATTTATTAACTATACGCAGCAATGTAGCTTCTAATTAAATATATACGGTGCGACCGTGAGAGCAAATCTTACCTTCCATTGTTTCCCACCAGTCAGTCCACACCCGACTATTTGGAATCGAGGTGCTTGTTATAAAAGGACAAAGCATGATTCGGTGGAGGAGGGGACAGGCGAAAGTGATGTCGCAACGGTTCTAAGCAAAAGTAAAAAAAAAAAAAAATTATTCGGATCAAAGAGGAGTGAGTTACTGAATGTGGGTTCCAGACCAAAATGCCAATGCGACAAGACTCCGGGATCAATATTTATTTCAAAACTCCACACAAGGAAAGTGCGGTGATTGCGCCACAGATGATCCGAACCAACTGCTTTTATAGATTCCATTGTTTTAAAATGCGGACGAATGACCGAATATGTGGTGGGATCTGCGTACGTAAAGAAGTATCATCCACATATTCAATAATGTATTATTTTTAAAATATTTATTATATTAAATCTATAAAATTAATTATATTATATTTTTTATATAAAATATTCAAAATTATATTAATATTTTATTATATTTTCTTATTTTACATTAAAATTCTTCACAATTTAAATATTATAAGATTTTTTAGAATATATATCCGCATACCGAACCGTATATGTACCCGCATATCACATATGCGCTATACAATGGTTGACTGCATATATATTGAAATCCGTATTTTAAAACCTTGATAGATTCCATTCGATTTGAATTTGCCACGTAGAATTGGTTAGAAATGAACATATGTTGTTTGACTCTACACGGTTATCAAATGATCTATAACTGAGATTACCAAGAAAATTTTCACAAGAGAAACGGAGTCTCTTTTTTCTTGAAAAAAAAATTGGTGGTCTAAACTGACACCGAGTCAAAAAAAATTCTTGGAATATTATTTTTCTTTTTTTTTTATTTGAAGACGGGTTATGCTTTATTCTATTATAATTTTGAATGTCATTTTAACTGGGGAGCTACTAAGATTTCGAAGGTAATTTTAATTATGCATTGACCTTTTTTTGGCATGAATGGAACACATATTTGGCATAGTGTCATTTGTTATACTTCAAATCATAAAAAAAAGAGAATTAATTTCCCTTTTTACAAAAAGATTATTAGATGTCAATATCATCGACATAACAATGTCAACTAAATTAATTTTGTTTTAATTTACAAATAGAAATTGTTAAAAAATTTATGTAGTTTTCTATTAAACAATTTTAAATTTTTAACAGAAGAGCTTTAATGACTTTATGTAGTAATGACTATATTACAAATTGACTTAATGTGATACAACCTTGATTTTTTGTTCTTATTCTTGGAGTGAAAGGAATCATGGCACAAATTGTCATGAAGAAAAAAGTGAGGAAGGTTGGATGGTTAGAAAATGGTTTGCGCCTTTTTGGTCATTAATGCATGTCTAAACAATATGCATAAACCATCAAGAGAAAAATAGACTTACATCTGCAACGTTCGCCGAAATGAATATCATCCTAACATTTCAATTTTCAAGACATTAATAACGACTGCAACCAGTTCACTCAAAAGCATCTTAACAACGATGAACTTGTGTAGTACAAACAGCAAGAGGTGACACAAATTTATTGAGTTCTTAACAATTAAAGCTAGTTCTACCCTCCAAGTAATTTATTATTTTTTTAGTAAAGATGAGAATCTATATTATCTACTTTTTAAATGTTCAACCCTTTATTTGAATTTCTAACTAGCAATTTTCTACACAGAAAATTTCATTTTTGTTATTAAATCAAAAATTAATTCTCTCTATAAGTAGTTTATTAAATGAGGAGATGTAACTATTTATTGTGCACGAAAATATTTCTTGTCGAGCCACTACGTCAAAAAAGCCATTTTGTAGCGTACCATTTATAGCGGTTTTAAGCTAAAAAACGCCGTAAAAGACTTTATAGCGGTTGTTAAAAGAAAAACGCTGCTAAGTTTATAACGGTTTTTAGCTAAAAAATCACTGTAAAGTTGCTTATAACTGCTGCCCTAGGTACTTCTTTTTTCTCTCGCTCCCAACCAGCAACCGCCACCATTAAAAGAGCTCCAAATTTGAGAATTTTTTAGCTCAAAATAGCACAAAATTCCACCAAAATTTATCAAATTTTGTGTTCTCTTCTCTTGTTGTCTCAACAATAAACTTCTCCTCTATCTTCTCTCAAACAAAATGGGTAATGAAAGCAGATCAGAGCGGAAAACGATAAGCGAGACCGGTAGCAGCAAGCGGGACCAGGCGCACAGCGGGTTGCGGCGAGCGTTAAGGTTGCTTTTTGAAATCTTTAATTGATTTGCTTAAATAAATTTTTGATTTTATTATGCATTAATTTTGTTAATATTAGAGCATGTAATTGATGCATTATAATTTAGTAGTATTGTCATGTAGTATCAATTCACTGGAACTTGAGCTAATTTAGGTGGGTGTCAGTTCGAGATTAATCCAATAGGGATTAATCTCGAATAGTCCCCGTTTGGGACTGCTTTTTGAATACTCTGTCTCATTTAGGATTAGTGAACGTACGCTCATTGATCTGGTGTCTGAGAAAGATTCGGTGCAGCGTTTACCCTTTTGTTCCCACGAGTATGTACGTACATGCAAGTGTGCGTTAGCGTACTCGAGGAGCTGAGGGGAAATGCTGCCGAATTTTTCTCAAACGCCAGATTGACGAGTGTATGCTCGCTAATGAGATAAATTATTCAAAGAGTAGGTTAGGATGGTTGGCCAGCCAGAAACCACATGCAGACCTTATACCAAATATATGACATGTACGTATTTTTAACTGTTAGCCCTAGGATGGTGGTATTTAAAGGCTAAAAGAGTGCAAGATTATAAAGAACCTAAAGTAGAAATGTATAAATCGATTTTGGGCTTAGTGTTCAAGTGTAATGGCAGTGCAATACAATTTAATTTGATTCAATTCTCACAAGAATATAGCAATCAAAAAAATATGAGAAAAGAAAAGAAAAGATCAAACAAGAACACAAGATGTAACGGAGTTCGGTTTAAAAATGCCTACGTCTCCGGGACTCTCAACCTCCAATAATTGAGGTTGAGCCAAAACACTAAAAAAATAGTTTTACACTTGTATAACTTTGTCTCTTACACAAAAATGGGCTGCCAAACTATCGATAACAAGAGTGATAATACATTCAAAAATGTGAGTGACAACACACTAAAAAATAAAAAGTGAGTGACAACACACTCAAGAAAGGTGAGCACTACAGCTAAAGAAAGATGAGCACAACAGCTTAAAACAGTTTACAAGTAGATCACGAAGAATCAAGTTGGGAGAATGGAGAGAAGCTAGATTGAGCTTAAATAAGAATTTAGCTAATTGAGTGTTTCTATCTCTTGGATTATCTCTCTCACTTTGTATATGGCTAGTAAGCTCTTTGGAGTAATGATTTAGCTAGATGGATCAGATAATCTTCAGTGAGAGAGGTGATCCTTTTAAAATAGATCTTCTTAAACAGCTGAAGAAATTATTTTCGGTCTGAACCATTATAACAATTTGGGAATCGTTATAATGACTTAGAAAGAATAGTCGTTGGATCTGATTAAACTGAATCGTTATACGTTTCATAAATCGTTACAACGATTACTGAATTGTTTTAACTCTGGGTTTGCAGTGGAGATCATACTCGGTACTATTTTCTAACATTTGTTGCATCTTTTTTCCCAACGGTCTCATATACATATATACTCTTCTGTTGAAATATAATCAGAATGCTTATTTCTTACAAAAATTATGTGACATATACAAAAACAATACATATTTGTGTAGAATAAAAATTATCCATTCTTTCAGCAAGGAAATGATAATTTACAATTTACATACACAAGATATATGTACAAAAGGCATAATCAGAACTGAAAAATAAAGCAGAATTTGAGGTACATATATGCGTCTTGAAGAAAGAACCCATGAACTGTCGGCAAAGGAATCATCAACTCAAGAAGAATGTTTGTTATTGGCACCAATATTTCATTTAAGCATACCAAAAATATACCCTGGAGAATTATGAAGAAAGTTGATAGTTATCTTGATGCAACTGAAAATATAATAACTGTAGAAAAATGAGATGAAAAAAAGATGCTAAAAAGCATAAATGGTGTTTAATGATCATGTTCATTTTTTTTTCTTGCTTATTTCTAATACTGGCTGAGATATTTAGATTTTTTTTGGTAAAATAAAGAATAGAAAAATGGTAAGAACACTCTATTTTTGTGCACCAATAGTCTGGATCGAGTTTGAAACTCGGTCTTAAGTTTTTTTATGTTTGTTATATTAAAAATAAAACACGACAGTAGATTGTTCTAAAATATTACAATAATAATTAAATTAAGTTTTATAATATGAAATATAAGCACGATAGTACATTATTCTAAAATAGTGTCAAACAAATTAAAATATTATAATAATAATTAAAATTTAATTATTCTGATAATAATAATAATAAAATATAAACACGACATCTAATCTAAATCATGTTTTTCTGGAACGAGCTCGACCTCGAGTTGTACGATCCTTAATTTCATCCATAACCATTGGAATACGTATTTTCCTACTTCTTCCTTTGTTAATTTTTGCCGGATCTGACCTGATGATCGAACCGTTGTACATTGACCAATCTCATATATTGTCATAACTACGTCAATGACCTGACCATATGTTAATGTAGTACTGAATGCTATAATATGGACTAACGTACTGAGTTTAATCCAGCCTTCTGAACAACAAATGGCAAGCAAGTTATCACATGGAATGTCGATCAATTATGATTTCTTGTACCAACAATTATCAATTCTCGTCATAACTAATTCAACCTCATATTTTTATTTTATCCTTTTGATCCCTATTATTTGAAATAAAAATTAAAAATTATTGCTTAAATTTTAAAGTTAAATAAAAAATATATAAGTATAGAATATTACCGTTTTAATAAGTTCATTTCTGTTGTAAACATCATAGTTGTTTATACTCTAATTCAGTGGTATGACATCATAGTTCTCCTCTTATCACCACAAATATTTTATCAGTCCGTGACATTTTTGGAGTACATTAGACCTTGGACTTTCGAAACTGCTATAATTTCTCGACACTTATAAAAATCACTCAACACATTTATGCAACATATTCTCGATAATAGCACATACCGAAAGTTATCTGGCGATCTTGATCATATTGTTCAGTGATTTTGAAATGTTGCTTGTCATTATTCTCCACTGATTGAGACATTCGTCTAGATGTTGTGTCAATCTTTCTTAATGCAATACAACCACTTGATCTGGGGTTAACTCCTCATAATAAAATTTCTCGGCTGACACTTCTTCTGTTGGCACAACTACAACAGTTTGTTATTGTGGTTTTTATTATTTTGTGTCCTTTTGTTGGACACTTGTTCTGTTGGGAGATTTTTTTTTAAATGATTTCTATTTTTCTTATGTACTTATGGGATGTCGATCTAATGTTATTAATTTTTTCAGATATTTCTTGCACATTCATGGCTTCTTATGTCTTATAACTTCTTTGAAAAGAGTCTTTATTTTTTTCATATGACAATCATTATACACATTTAGTGCAATGTGTTGAGTACAATAACAGTGAACAACCTCGCCTATTGATTCCTACCATCTAAAATTTGATCTCTCAAATATTGTCGTTATACAATGATGTTGATCTGAGATACAATAATTTTATCAGGACTGACAACCTCTTTACGCAACTACTACATGAACCAACCCCGATTTGCTACACTTTCCTCGATGGCAACAACAACAAATGTAAGTGATAGTATTTGTTGCTCCGCATCATAAGCACATATCATAAATAGTTTATCGAAATACCGACTCGATAAAAATTCAGTATCGATAGTTAAGATTGGTCGTAAGTAAGGTCATGCTGCAATGCATGGACCAAATGTCCATGCAACACGATCAAAAATTTCAACACCAAAATTTATTGATGGTGTTGTTTTATGATGTATTTGGTGTCATATATGAAATTTTATATGGCTGCTAGCAGAGACAAAACATCTCATATGACCTCTCCTAACTATCAAAAAAGTTTGCAATTGTCACTTCCCTTCCTCTCCATAATTTATTATAACTTGATTGTACTGTGAGAACTTTTATTTAACTAAACTCCTTGCTTATTTGACTGTCATTTCTAAGTTCTCTTTTAATCAGTTTTTAATAATATCTGCTATCATTCTAGAATTTATTTTATTGTGGTTCGCCCTAGTAGCACTGCCACAACAAGAGTGTTCGAGCGGATTTGTTCTGATCTCCTTAATACCCAATATGTTGGGTGTGGCATACATTCTTCATGGACAATTGGAATATTTATATGTCATCACTAACTTTGATTTGCTACTATTTATTACCTCAAATTCTATATTTCGTTGAATATGAAAATCAGCTATTTTTAATTTCAACTCTGATTTTGTATTAAACTATTGACCGACACCAAATTGTTCATCAATTCAGGTCGTCTGCATACGACGTTGGCATATTATCAGTAAATTATGCACACGAGTGCTTCATTCCCCGATTAATGAAAGGAATATATGTTTGTCACTCTTTAACTATTTCTTCAACATCTATCTCATCCTCAATTTCATCCATATTTATATTTGTTACATACTGGATGTCATCCTACTCGATATTCAGGTGTCACTCTTCTTCTCATCCTCATCCTCAATCACATTTTTTATCGGAACACGAGATGGTGGTTGCTCCCGAGTTCGGGAGTGGATTCTTTCCTCAGCCAAGACTGAGTTACTACTTTCAAGAATACTAGTCGGATTATAGTGATCAGAAGTGGATATTAGTTCAGATTACACTACTAGCTCCAGTATTTTATACCCGGTATTTGGTACAAAGTTGTTATTTTAACCATTCTCCAAATTTCTTTAGAAACAACCCCAAATAAACTATAAAAAAACACCCAAACCTAGTGGGCCAGTGTTGATCCGTGTACTAATACTAATGTTGAAATGGCTAGGGAATAGTTTCAAACTAACATAAATTTGCCTCTTCAAGTCATGAATATTCATTGTCTCATTGGCGGAAAATGTGCACGCGGCATGAATATTGTAACCCACGCGGTTGAAGTGTTCAGGATTTGACCTCCGTGATACACATTGATTAGCAACATTGTTATCTCTACAATATGAACGATAAACACTACTATTAGTGTATTTTAATTTTATAGTAAAAGTTAATAGTCCAACTAGAAAAAAACTTACAATATTAATGAGAAAATAATGGTGAATACGTATCGAGATTGGATCTGTCAAAAAACATAGTTTCAGTTGGAAGCTCTTGCAACAGTAACAACGACGATTTTGAAGAAATGGCTGGAGGAAAATGAAGAAAAAGATTGTTGGGTGTATAGCAATATATAAATAAATTATCTAGGATTGAGTTTTAAACTCGGTCTCAACTTTCTGCTACTTTTTAATACAAACAAACATAAAAAAATCTAGGACCGAGTTTCAAATACGGTCTAGGCACCTGAGGTCAAGTTTCAAACTCGATCTAGACTATTGACGTACAAAAATGAGGTGTTCTTATCATTTTTCTATTTTTTTTATTTACCAAAAAAAACCTGTGAGATGAACAGAAGATTCTGATCTGGAACCATACAGGCAGTGATTAGATTTTTTGACACCGATATGTTCTGAACACAACATCAGAACAAGAGTTAGCAAACTTTACCTCAGCCAAAGGCATGTGAAGGAAAATGCAAGGTTGTCAATTCGCATTTCCCAGTTATACTATTTCCTGACATGGCCAACTTCCCAGAAACAGCTACTTCTTTGTAAGACTATTTGAGGTTCACTGAAGCAAAATTTCAAATAAATTGTACATATACCATTTTGCAAATTTCATGGCAAAATTACTTTTCATAAAGGTCAACCAAAAGCCAATTATTCTGAGCTTAGTTTGTCATCAGTTACTACTACAGTGACAAGATTCACAAATTATTCATGAATAATTTATTTTTCATCCATAAGCGGATGTTTCATGAATAATTCATCAGTTTAATATACAGTGTGTTTTTTAGATCAAAAAAATATTTTATTCGTGAATTATTCGGAAAAAACACATTATATATTATTTTTAATAAATTTTTAATATTTTATTATTATAATATATTTTTTATTAATATTATATAAAATGAACTATTTCCGAATTATACCCGTATTATATCCGAACGTTGAATTTTTAATTTCGCCGAACGTTTCTCGAATCACAAATTTGTCACTATGGTTACCACAAAAGCCGAAGGTGAAGGGATAGAATATGTTGGTAAGATGCAAGTATTCAAATGTATATGCTTCTTACAGTCCATTTATATGTACTCGAATCTGATTCGGTACAAAGTAGGTGCTGAAATTACAGACAAGAAGCTTTCGACATCCAGTGTCACAATGGTCAGACATGAGTGGAAGGCGGATAAGTCATTATGCCACAGTAGGCATGTAGCAGTAGGCAATAGAAGTAGCATTCGACTCATACTGAAAGATAAGCTTGCGTTTAAGCCTGGCCCGCAGGAGAGCTTCTACCATAGACTCGTGAGAAAGTAAGGTGTCTGTCATCAGTCTAGAGAGGAGATTTTTTATTTATATATAGAAATAGAATATCAGGTCAAGCCCCTATTGTTTGCTCTTTCTTCATTATTATTCTTTTCATCCTTTCCTCTTCTTCATATCTGACCTAGATCTTTCGCGAACAAGATAAAGGATGAAGCAGGGCCACTATTACCTTTGACCATATTCACAGATTCTTCGAGTTATTCCCTAGCATCTATAGATATTTATTTATGGTACGAGCAATTTAAGCTTGCCCAGTCTCTATAAGCTTTTTTTTTGTGCGCATTCTTACGCTTTCTATTCGCATTCTTACACTCTATCATCTTGTAATTAGGTGTTAAGAAATAGTGTTTTATTTTTTATTATCCTCAGAGATTATATATTATAAGCTGATAATCTACGTTACTTTTTTTATTTTCCCTTCAATTATGAACAGTGCCAACGATACTATTGGTATCAACCATACTAATTGGTACCAACGGTAAATAATGTTACCGTTGCTTTCATATGTACAGTTCAACGAGCAACTTATATTTTTTTAAGTTCTCAGATGAATAAAAACATTAATCAATCATCACAATTTTCTCATAATTTTCACATAGTATCAGAGTATCTCAGTAAAGTTCAATTCTACAACAGCAATAGTAAAAAACCAACAGAGCAAATAGAACCAACAGAAGCAACAATAAATGTGTCTCAGTAAGAGCGCAAAATACTACAACAGCAAAAGCCAACAGTGCTAACAGGAACCATACCAGTAAAATCATCATGTACCAATAAGTCTAATCCCACATGAGAAACGTTGATCGCATATCAGCATAGCAGTAACTCAAAAACCAACAAATCAAGTCAATGTCAACATGACAGATGCGAAACTAATGTTCAATTTCGACCCAAATCCAAAATAAAATTTAACAAGACTGAGAACAAACTTTGATTTCAATTCATCTAAAAAATTGACCACTTTCCACTAAATGGAAGGAATTACAATTCATGGACTAAGTCGGCAAGAGTCACACTAAAGACAAAGGGCTACTTGGTTTCATCAATGAAAATAAAATCTGACCAGAAATTAGAGCCGAAAAATAAGAGGAGTGGGATATGATGGATAGCTAAGTTATGACACTGATAACCAACCAACTCACTTGAGCCTCAATTATCTGAGAGCTTCTACTATTGTGAGACAATAGCAGAATTATGGCGAGAAATAGAAAATCATCACAGCAATAAAAAGAGTCACTCTCAAATATATCACCTCAAGCAAGAAATTATAAAGATCTTACAAAAATCTCAAGATGTATCCACATTAATTGAACACGTTAGAGAAAAACACGAAGAGCTCAAGCTCTATCAACCAAATACCACTGACCTGAGAGTGCTCCAAAAGAGAGAAAAAATAGATCACATTTACACATTTCATGCTGCGTTAGAACCAAACTACGAGCTAATCAGAGCTCAAATATTGCTCTTAACAAAAAAGTTATCCTTTGATAAGGCTACCGCACAAATCCGGCAAGAGACATTGTGACGAGTTACAATGGGGGCTCCCAACTTGAACTCAAAGCTGAAAACCCTTGCTTTCTCAGCTCAACATCTCACTAGAAAGGGTAGAACTGAATGGTACTTGCACTACAAGAGAGAAGGGCATAGCCGAGATGTTGGATACTTCATCCTCACCTCAAACCTAAGCGAAGTGATCAAAACCAGACGAAGGTGGCCAAGAAAAAAGGTTTTGTGAAAATCCTAGAAGAGCAAAGAAAGGGATTTGTATCGACAAGAGGATAGCACAACGAGCAAGAAAGAAAGGGGCTCAGCAAAGTGAGCTCGGACTCAAGTCAGAGCGATTAAGATAGGCTAAACATAATGGAGACTCTGCTGGCTTCTCTGTTGAACAATTTGGGTACAATTTCTTTACATAATAAAGGTAACAAATCAAATCAAAAATTAATTCATAGCCCAACAAATTATACCAAAAACTTTATGGGTATGTAATGGCTTGTTTTTTTTTAGCAGGGACGTTTCCTAACTTTTTACAGAAATTTGATTTCTCAACTTCGAAATATTAGAAACCACGTTTTCATTTTACACGTGGAAGTACTATAATTTAAGACTCTTAAGTACAAAATAGTGAGCTAAAGATATGTACCTTTGGAAATAAACATAAGAGGGGACATCTGAGCCTTGGTCTTGTATATGAAAAAAAAAATGGTGGATTTGACTGACTGCTGAATTGCTTAGATGAACCATAGAAACCATAAATTAAAGAGGTACCACACTCCGTGTCAGTTCTCATGTTGCACAGAACCTAAATCAATCCATCAACAAAATTACATACTCATGTTTTTTTGACAACAAAAAGCTTCACATTCCAGTGGAATATATGTAATACAATCCTACAACATACAGTGTTCGCAGCATATACAATTATTTTCTAGTCTCCAACTTGAAAACTCTATTTGATTGCTGGACTCGAAAGGGTTTTGAACCCAAGGGGGAAAAAATGACTATACGTATACGCTATCCTGCACTAGAATCTTAAACGTATGTTGTGTAGTTTCTGAGCAAATCAGGAAATTTGGAAAAAAGAAAAGGACTTTTACTCGAAAAGCAACGTAAATACACTTTTGAAGCACTCTTGACCTTGCTCATCAACCGAGATATGCCTACAGTAATCTTCCAGTCGAGAACTAACTTTTGGTGGTTCTGAAATGACACCTTTGGAGGGGTCTATTCTTTGAAAATATCCAATAATATCATCCCACACACTCTTTCTATCTGACTCATGGCAACTCAACTCACTGGTAAATCTACAGTCTATATGCTTGTCAGAACGGTCTGTTAGCCATTTGTTGAACTTCTCTGATTGCACCTTGGAAGGCTCTGGATCTAGATGTATTTTAGTTTTAGCATGCGATTCAACTGGATTTTGCTCGATCTTTCTCTTTTTTAGGAGTAATGGCTCATACGAGGAATCCATGGACTTAGAGAGGGTTAAACTGGGAAAATTGAGGGACTTTTTGCGAATGTGATCAAATATTGTTTCTTCTGTGGTGCTTTTGCGTTCTGTTATTTCAGGACACTCATGTTGATCAGTCTCAGTGATATCTGTCATGAAAAAAGAAGAGATTGTTATCTTCCGATATGCTAGAGAGAGATTTGCACAAGGCAGGGGATTTATTTATTGATGGTGAAGGTGAGAGGATTGGATAGGTAGATTTCACATCGATGTTACTCTACTTAGGACCCTCTAAAATGTGAAAAATATCAGCAAAAGAAGTTTTAGTAAGAGAAACATAATTCTAATTGTAACTGGAATAAAAATAGGCATGAGAGTGCTGTTTTTGTTACCTTCAGTCGGCTCATCCAGTATAAGATCAAAGCTGGGATTTTCCCTGTCAGCAGCATTCATAAAATTTCAAACTTGAGTATGCATGGAGAATAGCATAGAAATAATAAAAAAAAAAACATGATTCTTTCCCTGCAAAAAGAATGTGACATGGTGCATACCCATTTAATGTGAAAAAAAAACATATCCCATAAAAAAGGTATGTGGTACACATCCACCCTTTACCAGCTCAAAACCCTAACATGTGGTACACCACAAACATTATCTGTCGACATTTTCAATTAGTTTCACCAAAAAAAGATCTTCATGTCAGATAAACAATGAATAAAAGGAACTAAATGTATTTTTTTTATTTTAGTATACATGACATACTTTATGCTAGTCATCATGAGTATACTTGACTCCTCAGAGATATAAGAAATACATTATGGTAGTCATCTGAGCACTTACATTTCTACCAGATTGTAGGTTGGTTTTACAGGTTGCTCCACCCTGCAAGTTGTGTCTTGTGGGTTGGTGATTTTGTCATCTTCTATGACAAAAACTTCCTTCGAAAGAGGATTGGGTTTTAAAACGACCGGAATTGCAGTAACTCGAGATGCCTGCAGGCTAACTGAATAGACATTCTTTGAAAGAGTGTGGAAGGTTTTGCTATCTTCAACTTTCTGAACTCCATAACCCAAGTACAGCTCACGACTCATAATGTACTTTGTGTGAACATCAAGACCAACTACAATAAAGAGGGGTCAAAATTGAAGCATCTGAAGTAGCTAAACACAAATACAAGTACCAAGGATACAGCCAACATCTAGTTCCACAAGCAAGATCCACCTAGAGAGTTATCTATCCAGAATTACCTCAACTAGACTCCATGCTATGCTCACAAAAGGAGCAAGCCAGAAACACCAAAAGAAAGGATCTTGAAATTGAGATCTAACCAATATCGATCCAGTATATCAGTACTGAACTTGACTGGTATATGGTATATAAAACTATAAAATGACTTGACATGAAAGCTACCATATTCTTCATAGACTAGGTGAATCTTCAAAGTCACCCTTGCATTATGGGGGCATGGCACTGAAACAATGAAGGAATAGGGACTGCAAAACAATTAGATTGCAAATGCAATTAATAATTTTCAAAATACCTGTAAAAATCATACTCCAATACAAGTTTCAGATGTTGAGAATACCTGGAAAATTCTTCAGCCCTTTAAACAAAATAAAAAAAGATATAGAGTGATCATCTCAGTATGAAGGAAACAAAATACTCATCAGGGAATAAATTGTTCAGAATTTTCAACAATTCAGAGCTAGGGACCAACCTAATTTTTTCATGAAAAAGTATAGTGTTATCTTCTTCTGAACCAACCACCTACAAATTACAAAATACAAAAACAGATAAAAGATCAATCAAAACACAAATATGAATAGTTTGCGTCTCAATATGTGGGGAGAGGTTACCATGTCAGCACAATGATACTTATTGGACTTGCAAACCCTTTCCAGGCGGGTCAATGTAACAGCCACTTTAGGTATACCCCCTCTTTTGACTGCAACTTCTTCAACATGTATTACAATCTTTGGAGGTAGTGAGAGCAATGATTCTTTTATATGATTCCCAAAAGGGTAGTTACGTCCAGTTAAAATTTCTATTTTTCTTGGATCAGCTGCTTCCAAGCTTTCAAAATTGGATATACCTGCTGATTGTAGTGCCTGAAATAGGAGATGGTTATATTTAATTTGTGAAGACCGGCTCCTTACCTATGTTAACCAGCTACATGCAATGGCCAAGACCCATATTGGATAATATCTGATTAGG
The DNA here is from genome assembly GCA_037127355.1 of Schoenoplectus tabernaemontani. Taxonomy (NCBI): domain Eukaryota; kingdom Viridiplantae; phylum Streptophyta; class Magnoliopsida; order Poales; family Cyperaceae; genus Schoenoplectus; species Schoenoplectus tabernaemontani. Next base: position 17,642,356 of record CM073739.1, read on the forward strand.
ATACATAAGCAATGAGTGTGCAGTGTGTAGGATACTACATACCAAACACCCACCAGAGGTCCCTTGGCAGGCGTACAGGGAAGTGATGCAGGTATGGAGGATCATGAAGGAAATCCTTATTAATGAAAAGCCTAAGGGCAATTTGGTCAAAAAGAAAAACGTGTGCAGTGTGCATCTGAGGTGCCAGCTGGCACACTATAATTTCAAAATGCTTATTTTGAACAGATAGGGTATTTGGCTGTGTGTGTGTATCAGCAAATCACAGGAGGTTGCCAACGTAATATTAACAAGCACTCTCAAGTCCCCCTTCATGTATTATATACAAAGCAGTCTGGAGAGGTTGCCAACGTAATATTAACAAGCACTCTCAAGTTCCCCTTCATGTATTATATACAAAGCAGTGTGGAGCTATTGACTGTGTGACAATACATATTTTTTTGTTACAATTGCTCGCAATCTACTTTTTAGTAGGCAATTTGTTTTTATATATAATTTGTTATTTTGTATCATTTCACCCTTCAAAGCTCAAAAACCTACATTCATATAATGCCAGCCAGGGCTTTCATTCATGAATGCTACTTTGGAAAAAAAAATATCATTATTTTTTCAGCTGGATATTATCTCGAAGTAGATTAAGATTAAGAGATGAACCTTAGCAGTAATTATTCCAATGCCAGGTAGTTGCTTAAGCAAGAACGGGCTGCTATCCCATAGCTTCTGGTGAAGGCACTTAGCAAGAAGCATTGAACTCATAGCTGCCTTATAGCTCTTTTTGTATATGAAGTATTCTTTCATGCATTTTGCTATGCGGCACCCATTTGAGCACATTGAACTCGCCTCCTGCTTCCAGGACAAGTAGATTGCTTTACCAGTAGAGAATTTCATTACTTCTATTATTGTATAATCTGTTCGTTTATGCTTTGGCATCTGCAATTAATTCTAATTTTTGTCCCCTTCTGTTTGCATTTTACTATTAATTCCTTTTTCTTGCCACTAGTGGATTCATTCAGGAACAGCAAAAGCTATTTCACACTAGCACTTTTTTCCAATTTTTCTTCCACTTCTTAACCATAACCACTTGAGTAAACTCAAATTACTTTTAACATTTCAACAGCTTGATGTTTTTGTTTGAAAAAAATTAACCTGGGATAGTGATAGATCCTGAATTAAAGGGTCTCCAGTCAAGCAGTCATTTGCAAGTACAAAGATTTTCTCTTCTCTTGTCATGATGCGCTTCTTTTTTTTCCCATTTTCACCAAGCACATAAAAGCGAAGCCTTCCTTCCTTATCAGCGTGTATGTCATTTAAAACTCTTTTGTCATTTCTTCTCAGTTGGATCCCTATGTATAAACCAAAAAGTTATAAGAAGCAAATAATAATAATATTGGAAGCCACTGCTACTTTAAAAAATAATAACAAAAAGAGAATGATCAAACTTGAATCATCTTCAGTGTTGATTTATGCTTCCTGTATATTAGGGTTTCATTCGAGGAAATTTTTATTTGACTGGAATGTCTGGTTTCAAACAAATAAAAGACACAGGTTTAATGTAATATTTTGTCAAATGACATGATATCTCAGCTGAGTGGCAAATGACATGAAGCACGTCTTCCAAGCTGCTACTTCCAGATGCTTTTACAATCAGCTTCATCGTGTCAAATTTCAGGTAATATTTTGTCATCATTTTCCCTGGTTCTGTAAATACAAAGTATCTTAGGAACTGTTTATGATGGTATTATGGGAATAAAGGGTCACTCACTCTGGCATAAGAAAATATAACATATAATATTATCAGCAACCTTGGGAAACAAGTGTATAATTTTTTTTTTCATAATCATGAATTCATGACTATTTTGTGTGTTACGACTTGTTGATGGTTTAATTTAAGACTATTACTTGTGCCTTTTTCTTTTCTTTCTTTTTTGACCCTAAGGACCACCAAGTATCGGAAGGTATCCCTTCACAGGTATGCACTGTGAAACGTTAATAAAGCTGATGAATTCAAAGCAAAATTGCAAACAGAATAAAAAGTGTCATGAAGTGATATTTTTCTCCAGTTCATGTACCTAATGGTTTAAGAAGAAATCCATCCTCATCAGTCCATACGAGCCCATAGTCTGATAGCTCATGTATTTTTTGCACACAAATATCTGGAACAAAAAAACAAATTAGATTAACCTAATACAAACATAATAAGTGCATATAAAAAGAATTACAAGCACGAGTTACCTCGTAGGTGCTTTTCCAAGCGGTCAAAAGGCATCCCCTTTTTGATGCCATAATTCTCTGGATTCTGCTCATAATTAAATTATGTTATTGATGTTGATTATCTTAGAATAAAAAGCAATAGCTTAGGGCATGCCTTCTTAATTCTGATATAAAGGTAAGAGCACTTCAACCAATCTATAGCCAAGCTTATGTCTGAGACTGTCATTTGAACTATCTCAGCATTCAGATGCTCGACTGCACATGAAAGCAACCTGGATAAAATAAGTAGAAGGATAATACCAAAAAAGGGAAAAAAAGATAGTTAGAAGGAATTGCAGAGTATTTTTCTTAAAAGAAAACAAAATTCAACATTGAGCTAGCCATTTTGCAATGATCATACTTGTGACAGCGATATACTTTTAACTACGATATGGTACGGAATGATTATTCCTCCACCGCTAAATTTTCTGAAATTCTTCTAGCAGTATCTATAGTTTTTCATCATGACTAAATTCTAAAAGCACAATTATTGGATCAACCTTAGAGTGTGATACAATGTATTTTAGAATTACTTGGCAGCTTCGGCTTTAAGAAAGAGACAGGTTTAGGTCAAATACATACTGAGACTCTACCATTTCACATCCACTTAGCAAGTTCTCATACAAGTGAACCTACAAACACCAAAAGATGAAAAGAGAAAACATGTCACAAAAATTATGAGATATTGCCTACTAAGAATGGAAACTACTTTCAATTACCGTCTCTTTTCTTGTCATTATAATAACTGTTCCAGTGTCATCAAATGGTGGTCGACCAGCCCTCCCGCACATCTGTGATATATCGAATAGCATTCATACAATATCATGCTTTGAAGAAAATAAAAACTACAATTGCATGAAAAAGATTTGCAAATGATACTGCTTTGGCCAAGGCAGTAGTTTGTCTCAAAATGAGAAAGAACGGCCTTTTATCATGCATTGTGTTTTTTTTTTATCGTATCATGCATTGTGTTACTATAATGCAAATTACTAAGACAGACAATTTAATGTACCTGAAGTATCATGGACCTCTCATATTCCACGTAAAGACCCTTCTCTTTGTTGCTGCACATGCACAGTTGAGCCATATTGATTGAAATATTTATGTTGTAATACTTAAAATAATGTAAACATGCATGATGCATATGAAGCAACTAGTTCAGTACTGCACTGTTGCAACCAATTTGTTCTCTCTCAATAGGACAATTGAGTTCAATGTCTGTAATTTCTCTTTTTTTTTAGATGAAATTTCTTACTCATCAGGCCTGGTTCTGAGTAGTTACAACCATCAGCTAGAAGACGTAGATCAATGATACCAACCTTACATGAGATTGTACAACTTACAAGTATTGAGTAGACTTGATGATTACAGTATGTGCTGGTACATTGATTCCCAGTGCAAGGGTATTTGTAGTACAAAGAACTAGGAGATCACCCTTGAGAAACAATTGCTCAACCAAACTTCGGTCCTTCAAGCCTAGGCCCCCACTGTGATAACCAACTGACATATATACGAATCAATTGTCAGCCTGCTCATAAAAGAATCTATGGATGCTCTGCTCTTTAACCCTTATGGTACCTATTTAGACCGAGGTGTCAGATAGGGTGGGTCCAAACTCATGAAATGCCCCTCCCACCTGCCTAGGTCAGATTGGCTATTGGCTGGTGGAAGGGGGGGGGGGTATAGCATATCTTTCATGTAAGGCCGTAAATTCTCAATAATTGTAAATGACCCTTGTATTGACATAGAAAAAGAGTAGGTTCTAAAGTTACTCAACATCTAATAATTTTGTACTTTATAATACTCCACCTTTTTTTTTTGAACCGGCAGAAGCCAGTTAAGTTGTATTAAAATAAATAAAATTACATTGAAACTGAAAAGGTACTTTATATTCCCTTAATCACGAAATTTGTAAAATTTACTAACATTTGTTCAAAAACTAATGATGATTTGTTGTTTAATAGTAACAATAAATAATGTACCAAATTTAACTTCTAAAAATTTTCGTCTAAAATAGTGAAAGATCTACGATTCTAAGAATTATGATTAATATACATCATTAAGGTTTTAAGAGCCTAGGTAGGAGCTCATATTCAATTTTTTACAAGGGTGTTGTTTGCAATTGTCATAAATTCAAAATAAACTTCTAATTTATTACAAAATTATGCAGCCTTTTTGAGAAACCAAAGGACCAAGGTGTAATTAGCGTGAAGAGAACTCCATGTCTATACAAGATGCACCACATAATTGCTTTTAGAAAGAAACTTTTAGAATATGAGCATGTCTTGGAAGTTTTTCTCCTGCAAGTAGGTTGGCCCAGCTATGATTTCTATTTTGAAAGTAAAATGCTCTTCTTATTTTCAGAATTTATTCTTGAAAGGTAGAAATATCATACATGCCACTATTAATAAATGGACAAGTGTGGCGCTTCTGTTGAAGTTAGTAGAGGTGGGAATATGACATATATATTTTTTTTCCATTCTTTGAATGGGGTGTAGGCATATATGTTATTTGCAGAGGAAGATCTTTGAGGGTGTGCATGGGAATTTTCCTACAGTTTGTTAGTACATACCACCATTAACAATGCAAGATTGTAGTTGCTTGTCAGAGCATGAGAGAGAGATCTCCTTCAGACTCTCCCTCTGTTGCATTGATTTGATAAATGGATTTGAATAGGCAAGAGATGCTGCAGTTTTTGAGAGACACTGTGCTGCTTCTTGGGCCCCTTTTCTTGTAGAACAAAAAACAAGTGCTGATTTTCCTCTTGAATTTTGCATCAATAAATCTGCAATTTCTACATTTGGTCACTGTCAAGGCATTAAAGAAAAATGCCCTACATGGTACTCGAAATATATCTAGTTAGAAAATAATAAGACACAAGTAGATTCTGCAATCTGCCATGTATCTATTTTTAGAAAATAATAAGAAACTAATAGAAGTTAGCCACGTGCCAGGTGTTTGCTCAAGTGGGTAACATGATCTGTCTTCCACATACACATTTATGCATAATAAGTGGAAGACAATACAAACCTGGTAAATGATGAAACTAGAATGAAAAAAAAAAGACAGAAATGTTCAGATTTGGTAAACAAACAGTGCTTACCAAAAACAAAATGCTGAAGCCTCTGCATAATGTTTTTGAAGAAGAAGAGTAGGTAGATGTCAGAAACAGCCAAACTACCAAAATGAACTCGGGAAAAATTTAATTAAGTTTAGAATACATAAAGAAATAAAAACCTTCTCAAACAAGAAGTCATTTTTTGCAGGAGCATAACCTGGACCAATAGAAATGCAAATATAAAAAATACGTATTTAAAAAGCAACATTGGAGGATCATAACTAAGAGATTTGGCACTGGGCTTGGTAATAGAATATCATATCCCTGCATAGATTTGGTAATTTTTACTATTTTTAGTGTACAGTATGTCATTGCCATCCCCCACTCCCCAGGCTTTCTAACAAGACATGGTCTACTACTGTTATTCTTCTGTAATTTGGGTGACTTTACTTCTAGAAAACTAGAATTAGATAAGGTACAAAAAAGCTTAAGACTGTACCAAAAACCTTTGTGGTCAGCTTCACTGGTCTCATTTCTTCTCCAAATCTGTGGAGAAAGTAACAAAAGAGAAAATACAACATAGACAATAAAAAGTACAAAAAGCAACTAAATACGCTTCCCTAAGAATTCCAAATGTACCTTTTAATTCCTCCTGAGGGGACTTGAAGCCATTCCCCTACAATAAAAGTCCAAATAGATTCTGTGTAACATCTAAATAATTATGTATAGTTTTTGTTTGTATAGTATCCCCACAATATTTACCCCAGAATTAGTAAATTAACATTTTTTATGTTTTTAATTAACATTAGAGATATTAATCATTGCAAAAGCACCACACAACTGTTAAATCACCATGACGAGAAACCGTTCCCCTGACATTTTCATATTATCTCATCTAGTCCATATGTACATAACTCATCTGCTCATGAACTTCATCCTTGAAATTTTTTTAAAACTCTTCATTTGACCAGACGGCCTTATTTGATAGTACTTACTACAAAACTAAAAAGAGCGTATTACAGCCATGAAACAATATTGCAGTAAATTCATGGAATATACGTTTTCCACTAGACTGATACAACTGATGGTGTTTCTCAACATATATGAAAATATGAAATTTGGCCATTGTTTGCAAAAGACCAATTAATCTTGTGTGATATTACCTATGTCACCCATGTTAGGAATAGTGGCAGAAACAGCAATGAACCGAACGGTGGAGATGGGATCTGTGGACATGTCAGAAACTCTAGAAAGCATCTTTATTCTACTGACAACAGCCTCGAGTGAAGCCCCTCGAGGGTCGCTTAGCAAATGTACCTCATCAATTAGTACTAGTGCAATGTCACTAAAGAAACTTAAACCACCACCTCTCACTCCATGCCTCGTTACAGCATCAAATTTCTGTCAAACAAAAAAAAGAACAGAAGATGTTCAGTTAAACATTCTGGTTTCGAAGACCTTCGATTATAGTTGTTGTGGTAAGGAGAAATACAAGTGTTCCCAGGGACCAAATGTGCTGGAATAGTGCCAGCAATAAGTATATGACAGTTCACTAGGAGTCCCTTAACTCTTGTTTCCTTCATGTTTTATTAATTTGTAAGGTTTATTCATGTATAATTTATTTTGTTTCGTTTTAACCTGTTCTCAGCAGAGCTCCATCAACTCAAAAATAAGCCAAACACAAATGAATATAAAAATAACTTCCCAGAACAGCCTAATCCAAGCCCAATGCAATGGAGTATTTTGAATCCAACAATTCAAAACCTACACCCAGGAAACCTAACAAAATGAATAGATTTGACTCGAGAAAAAGCATAATTGAACTCCAAATCATGTGGGGTCATTAAACTGAATTGAAGCAAATTGTGGAGCCAGTGACCCTGAATTTAGCCTGAAAATGGCACAGTAGTTAGTAAACTACCATGCCATGTGACAGTGACACCACCCAGGTCAAAATTATTTTATTTATGCTGGTGGCTATCAGATTGACATCTGGGCCAGGTGGGAAGGGATTTTGAAGATGCTGCCATCCAGATGTATTTATGGATGAGCTGATTCTGTTGCATAATCAAACTATTATGCACTTAGCTCTCTATTCTCACACACATAGAAAAACATGGAAATGAATAGCATGTTGCTTATCCTCTTTATTTGATTTGAGAAAATAAAGGCAAAAGCAGATCAGGGACACTCCAAATAAGTGGTGTCTACTGAGGTTGCTAAAAAGTATGTATAATTCAATGGATGCTGTATAATAGCTACTCCTCCGAGTAACCTAGACATCAAAAGTAATTTTGAATTCCTTTCACACTTTGTTCAGATGCCTCAATTAGATTGTCACTAGGCTTAAACAAAATGGAAGTGGACTCAAGTGAACCAAGATGGTAACTCATCATGAATATCATTACCCAACTCAGGCCCAATTTGTTGTGATCATTTCCCACCTCTCCTAGATTAAACTGCTGCCTTACAATCAGGAAAGCAAAATAAAAAGAGGGTTTTATTTACTTCAGGGGTTGTAAGAATTATATCAGAATCTTGTATGCTTTTGAAGTTGAAGAATTCATTGTCACCCGTCATCTCCAAGCAGCTAATGCCTAATGAACCAAATTTCTGCTTCCAATCACGTACTTTTTCTTGCACCAATGCCTTTGAAGGGGCTATATATATCTATTTGAAGAGAAATGAGACTAAGTGACACTCTTTAAAGACAATCAGAAATACTTGAGCTAATGGAAAAGGCATAAAAGTTTTTTTACGATCAGTTAAAAAACTATGGAATCAATCAATTCTGAAACAGACTAGTACGGTACTCAACTCCAGCATGTTGAATTGTTAATCTATTAGTAAAAATTGTAGATCCATTTTTCCTCAGGAAGTCAGGACCAATTTGAACAAATGCCATAAATAGGTATCAGAGTATCATGAGGCATACCGTTTTGAGAACACCTTTGACATGATTAAACCTTCCATCTGGAGAGAAGAACCTAGAAAGAATCCTCAGAATACAGAGCTCAAATAAAACTGTTTTACCGCTCCCAGTTGGTGCTGATATAACCATGTTTTTGTCTGAAAGGAAGCATACTGAGAAGCACTCGCTTTGTAAAGAGTTGAAATATCTGGCAACAGTTGTGAAATTATATTAGATTAGCTTATATACTTATAAAACACTTACAGTGCAAACTGTAGTTCTTGCCGATTCAGCTGTGATAATAGTTACAGTAATAAAAAGGAATTGTACAAGTAATCACCTGAATTTAAAGACAGGACGGAAGACTGAAGGCAACTCCATGACGGATCTCAAAGCATGAGGATCATTAAATGATCCCATTTCACAGCTTTGTTTAGGGAAAACTCTGCACAGTAACATTTAATCGCATTATTTTTTCACCGAACTAAAAGGACGCATATCATTTCAATATAGATGGTGGGGGGAGGGGTGATGAATGGGGCGCAGGTCTTCCCTATTCTATCCTTAAAATTACGATCTTATACCATGTCAAGCAATAGTGCATCTATCAGCACAGATCAAGTTAGGAAGCGATTTTGAGAACATACTGGCCGCGTTTTGAACGGAGAAACACTTGAATCGGAAGAGACTCACCGTACGAGTGACGCCGATTCTTCCTTGCTAATTTGTTGTTGAGTTGTGACTAACAGACTCTTCAGATTCGATTTTTCACCGTTCTTAAGGTAAGCAAAGATGAATGCGATGGATTGATGATCGGAAGAGATATTTGCGGATTTGCCTTGCCTATCTGGTGATGGCGGGAATTATGTTTCGTGAAAAAAAGGGGTAAATTTTCTAGCGGTCAATACCACAAATTCAACTTAATTTTTATTTATTCATTTTTAATCATTAAATTTTAGTGTTTGTTCAAATTTGATCACTATATTAATTTTTATTTAAATTTAACTTAAATTTTATAATACTATATCTGTTTCTATGAACATATATATTAATTATTTTTTAAGATTAATAAATTATTATTATTTTATTAGTCATAACATAATTTTATGCAAATTGAGTATATAATTTAATAAGATAATTTATATCAACCATCTAAGTTAATTTGTTTCAAGAAGAAAATTTTAATTTATATTTTATTTAGAAATATTAATGTCATATCATAATTGAAAATCGATATTTCATGGTTAAAGATATTTTAATTTATATGATTTAATCATTATATAAATAAAAACTAATATATTTATTTAATAAATTAATTTAAAAATTATGCTAAAATACATATTATAAATAATATAATTGCTTCTAAAAAATAATATATATTCAAAAACATTAATTTTTAAAAGAAAAAAAAATAAAAATAATTAATTTGTACTTTATATTATTATATTTATAAAATATATATATATATATAGAAAAAATTTAGCATGTTCTTAAGCTTACGGAGGTCTTTTTGAGTTAACTCAAAAAGTATATCAAAATATCTTTAAATTTTAATTTATCATGCTCATAAAATTCTTCATATAAAAATTTTATGGGATACAAAAATTTGAGGTGCTTTGAATTTTCTAAATCATCATTTTTAATTTTTAAAAATAATGTACAAACATTAAATATATTATTATTATTAGAGCTGATTTTTAAAAATTAAAAATGAAGACTTAAAAAACTCGAAACACCTTAAATTTTTATATCTCTCAAGATTTTAATATGAAGAATTTAATGAGTAATACAAATCAAAATTTGAGATGATTTAATATATATTTTGAGTTAAACTCACGGAAGTTCTTATGACTCTATATATATACACACACATATGTTTAAACTTTAATTTTATTAGTCATGTTAAATATTTCATTAAATTTGAATGAAAAAATTAATGGAATGATCGAATTTAAATAAACATCAAAGTTAGTGAGATATAATTTAATGGCCTCTAAAAAAATTTACTCAAAAACTCATTAAGTTGCCGAGATAGTGAGATGATGAAAGATAATGAGAGACGGATTATTAGATTAGGGTTTAGCAGAAAAAAAAACAAATAAACTATTATTATTTGAGCTGAGTCGAGCCACAAGCCACGAGCCTAACCAACCCCAACTCAAACTCGGTTCATTTAACTATTTTGAGCCAGATTAACTCAAACCAAATTTGCTCGAGTCGTATTAGCTTGAGGCTAGCCATGAGCCCGAACTTTTTTATGCAGCCCAAAGTCATGACCTTTTTTTCCCCTCTTCCCCCTCATACCCTAGATTTTTTTTAGTAAATAAAAGAAATAAATCAATTAAACTGGTAAAAATTACCCTGAATTTTGCCCAACTAGCCTGGACCGAGTTTCAAACTTAGTTTCAGGTGCCAGGACCGAGTTTGAAACTCGGTCCCAGATTTTTTTTACGTTTGTTAGTAATTATTTTTAATAAGTTTTAATAGTTTAATTAGTTTATTTATTATATTTAAATGTTTATTTGTTAATTTAACTTATTTTTATGGATTTTAATATGTATTTTAATAGGTTTTAATTGTTTTTTTTATTTTTTAAATTTAGCTTATTTTAGAATATTCATTTAATTATCTTGTTATGTGTAATTATGTAATTAAAGTCATTAAGGGACCGATTTTATTTTTTAATAAGTTTTATTAGTTTATTTATTTATTATGTTTAAAATATTTATTTTTTACTTTAGTTTATTTTTAAATATTTTATCTAATCATTTTGTTATGCAAAATAATAATAAAATACATAATGTTATAATATTTTTTTAAAATATTAACACTGAGTACGTTAGTCTATATTATCACTATAACGGAAACGATCTTACACAACACCGAAACCAACGATTCAAAAATTAAAATTCAAAAACTGAAATATCACGTATTATCAACCATTTTCATATATTCATATTTAATAAGAGAGGTGAGAGAGATAGAGAGAGAAATAAGAAAGAAAGAAAGAAGAGAGAAGGAATAAAAATTGAAAATCGACTATCTCAATTTCAAACGGCCATAACTTTTGATAAGAAACTCCAATTAAGGCGTTCTATGTGGTCACAAAAAGGTTACGATGAGATCTATAGGGTTAACGGCTATAGCCATTATCGCCATTTTCGGGGCAAAAAAACATCATTTTCAAGTTCAAAAAGGCATTTGAGGTTTTAAATTCTCTTGTTTCATTTCTTTCTTTAGATTTTTTCATAGAAATTGTATAATTTTTTATATTATTATATAAGCGTGATGTATATATGTGTTATTGAGTAAATATTTTTTATTATTGGATGCATAATTATATTTTTAATATTAGTTATTGAATGAGTGAATAATATACAATAACATATGTTCTTATCTAATTAATTTGTCTTTATTGATTGTTGACTCCATATATCAATTTGACTTCATAAAGAATGTTATAACTAATTTTTTTAAAAATTAAAATTATCTTTTATGACGGTTATTAATTAAAAACCGTTATTATATTTAAACATAATAAAAAAACTAAATAAACAATTAAAACCTATTAAAAACAATAACTAAATAAACAGAAAGAAAAAAACAAACTCGGCCGGACCCGAGTTTTGAACTCGGTCCAAGGCCTCGAACCCGAGTTTAAAACTGGGTCAGTCTAGTATCGCAAAAGTGGCCGAGATTTTGACTATTTTGCTATATATTTTTTTATTTACCAAAAAAAATCTGCTCATACCCCTTATTTACCCTCCTTTCAAAAAAAATTTATTTTAATTTATACTAGGGGTGTCAATGGGTCGGTTCGGGTCGGGTCATATTATTTTATTATTATTTTTGACCCGACCCGATTAAATTCGGGTCAAAAAATCTTAACCCATACCCGACCCGATCGGGTCACGGGTCGACCCGTGTAAAATAAATAATTAATAATTAATTATTTTTATATTATTTTAAGCAATTAAATAATTATATATAATTAGTGTAGATTTAAGCTTTAATTAGTACTAAACCATAAAATTACTTAAAAAATCATAATTAATCGGCTCGGGTCAGGTTGACCCGAACCCAACCCGATCCGATTCGGGTCAAAAAAATTAAACTCATACCCGACCCATTTATCTTCGGGTCATGTCGGGTCGGGTTAACCCGTCGGGTTGGGTCGATAATTGACACCCCTAATTTATACACTCAAATTTTCATGTAAGAAATTTTTTATATGATACAAATTATCATATAATAAATTTTCTAATCATATTATATTTTTATATTAATATTTTATAAATTTTCATGCAATCTTTTTTTAATATGTTTTAATAATTACAAACAAAAGAAAGAAAGCATAAATCAGTTTTTCCATATTTATTATGAACAATATTACGTATCTAATCATGATTTAGGCTTGATTGGCCGAAGCTCCATGTCATGACTGAATCAAGCAAGGGAGTCTCCGTCCGGAACATTACGTCTTTCTCTTACTGATCTCGTTGCCTACCAATAAAAAAAGGATTTTGAAGGTTCTTTGCGTGTTCTCTCGTCTTTCAAATGGTGAATCACCGAAGCCAAATCCATCTTGCGCAGACGGGAGACGATGATCGAAGTCAGACGGGACGAGAACTCGCTGATTTTGATTCGAATCAAATGAAACTGTTTTTATAAAATTATTGATATAATATATATTTCACATGCAATAATTGTATATCTTTTTATTTTTTTTTAAATTATAAGCAAAGATAGTTATTTTCTAAGATTTACTTTATTATATTTATAATAACATTAATCTTATTTTTTATGAAATATATTCAATAATCAAGGATTAGTTTTCAAAAATAATATATATAATTAAATAATATCAAAAAACACAAATTAGAATGAAAAATTCAAAGTTTGATTATTATTAAATGTTCAGAAGATATTAAATATATCACATTTTTTAATATATGTCGCTGAATTATAAAGTTTTTCTTGATACAAATATAGAGGGTGAGAATAATGACCTACATGTTATATGAGTTAGGCTGGTGCTACACCTAGTTAATGATCAAATTTGCTACGGACTAAAAAATATAGTTAAATCATCTTCAAATCTTAATTTATGAGTCTCAACAAAAAAATTATATCAAAATGTGATAGGATATAAAATTTTTCGATTTTTCTATTTTTAAGTATTAGATTTGGATTTTTAAAAATGACCAAGAAAATATATATTATTTTATTACTATTATTGAATCATCTTTAAAAAATCCAAAATTAATACTTAAAAAATTTGAAAAATAGAATTTTTTATATGTCACCATATTTTGATATAAAGAATACATTGAGATCCATAAATTAAGATTTAGAAATGATTTACCTATATTTTTTAGTCCTTAGCAAATTTAATAATTAACTACACTTAGCACCATAGCCTAACTCATGTTATATATATCATATCTTAATCATCATAAGTTAATAAACGGTGTCTCTTTTTTGTTTTATGACACATCATATCATATATTCATATTAGGTTCAAACAATAATAAACTGTGGATATTAAAAATATGAAAAAAATATATTTTATGAAATATATCTTACATGAAATTTGAATGTGTAAATAAAATAAACAAAATATTTACTAATCATTTGAGGGAATGTAAAGAAAATAAATAAATTCAAAAGAAGGGCCATTCGTTTCAAAATTTTTAAAAGAAGGGCAAAATATAAAATTATCTGTTATTTATTTATTCATTTATTTAATGTTATAACAATGCTTGGTGGAATTTGAAAAACCAGCTCATTATTTTCTTGATTTACGGCTATTAAGAATTTTATTTGTGACGAGTTAACTTTTTAACTTTAATTTGGAAATGAGTTCTTTCGAAATACGCCATCTGTGACTCTAGTTGTTAATTACTGTTTCATTTCGATTTTTTAGTACAAATGACCAAAATATAGTGCGATGTTTAGATATTTATATTTATGATTTTTTCCTTCGTAGATACTAGTAACCTATTTAAATGAAGACACTTAAATAAATATTCATAGCAAATAGCATTAATTATTGCTATATTAAAACAGCTGTTCGGATATTACTAAATATTTTTTCACAAAATTCATAATCAAGTTATAATTATCGGGTTGTTTAAAATTTAATTCATATTCAATTCATCAAATAAGAAATCATACCTTTTCAAATCAAATTAATCAGATCGGTGGGGTTGATAAAGTCAAACATATTAATATGAAAAAATAAGCGGCTTGTGCCCGAGACAATCAGTTTGCGTTAATTCTTTTCATCTTTTGTGCAAGTGAAAGACATACATTCAATGAATAGAAGATGCAAAGACAACCTTGATTTAATGATAAAAAAACAAATGTGCTTCATGAGAGGTAATTTATTTTTTATAAGAAAGATAAAGTGAAGTCCTCATATTTCATAAATATTTATAAAGTTGAGTTTAAAAATAGTTTTTGATCTAGCGACAAAAATAACGCTCTCCGTGTTTTAAATTCAAATGAATATCTTTTATAAATAATAAAAAAATGGGCAGCTTAAACTCTCATTTTTACTATAAAAATTTTCAGAATCAAAATTTAAATAAAAATTTGTAAAATTTTAGAGTTTTAACTCATCTTTTCTATCAAAGAAGTAGGCGAAGAGAAAAGGATATAACCTAAAAAAATATAAAAATATATTATTTGAAAAAAAAAATCACCCGACTACAGTATTTTGCTTACAAGCCTGTCCCTGGTGGACTGAGTTGGGCCACAAGAGATATCCCCGAATCCCGATCGACCAAAACTCACATCCTTCTTGATGTGTTGCGTTTGTACGAGGCAGTGCATGTGAAAGAAAAATATCCTATCGTGATTCGCTAATTCGTGATAATTTGAGGGGGCAAGAGTAAAATTCTGCTGGTACGGAAGGTTGGCGCACAATGCACACACACAACGCTTTTAACACAAAAACATGCATGATGGCTAGAGGAAAAAAGCAAAGAAAGCAACAAAAGGTGTGGGATAAAAGCTCAAAAAACAAAACGAATTTCGAGTCAAGGGAAGCATCAGACGCCCGCCATTTTCTCCCTCTGTTACAACCTATAAATAACAAGACGTAATGCTCTCTTTCAAAAAAAGATACTGCACGAGCATAAAGCTCCGGGACTAGTGTGAGTAGGTATGATATAAAGGCATGACCTTCCAATATGATTCGACCGATTCTCATAAATTAGATTTGATTTTTTTTAGTAAGGATTGAATTTAATAAGTATCAGATCTAACTTTTAAAAAATAAATACTTTTCGACTCTGATCCGTATAATTTTTTTTTCAGATTTGATATTGACCAAATGTTTATTTCATAATTAAAAATGCATCACCACTATAAAATATATTTTTTATAAAAATATCATCATTAATAATACATATTTTTAAAAATATATCATCATTAAAAATATATATTTTTCATTGACAAAAAAACTCTGCAGATGACATTAGATTAAGGGCCGCATCGTAAACTTCATCAGTGAAAAAAAGATCAAATCCTTATTCAGTCCTAAGAATCTAAAAAAAATTGATAAAGACTGATCTTTCAAGGTCCAGACTCACTTCATAAAAAAACATTCTTTTTAAACTTAATTCTTTTAAGGTTCTTAACTTCTTATCAAATCTAATTTTTACCTAATCCTTTTGCAAATTTACTAGATTCAGACCTTGAGAAGGCAGATTCAATCCTTAATTTAACATTTTGATTTGGCATTGCTCTAACTAATTATGTAGCAGTACGATATAAAACGGAAAAGATGTATGATCTAATTACTTTTTGTTTAATGAAAAAGATTATAATTTATCACAAGTAACAACAGTAAACAAATGATATTGCAATTTCCCCCATTAATATTCATGAAATAAAATAATCAACAAAATTTATCTATATGCTCACATTTTTTTATTTTAGAAAAAAAGTAAAAAAGGATTTGCGGATTCTAGAATGAGTGATTAATTTTTTGATGCACTAGAAGAATTCGATATAAAAATTCAGTCCCTTCGAAGGGATCGATATTTTATCTGTCCCTTTATATTTTATTTCGTCTCACAAATTAAAATAGTGTAAAAAAATATAAAGGTCGGTCCGTTTTGGTACATCAAAAAAAGAAGCACTTCTGCTAGATCCTGAGATTTTTTTTTTACTTTTTCTAAAAAAAAAAAAAACTGATACACTCATCAGATACTCTACACTTATTACTCAATTGTAAATATATATAATTATATGTTCCACATAAACCATTATGTGAATGATCAACATTGATCTCGGTCGATTGTGAAACTAATTATTTCATTTTCACAGGATTAACTCGCTGTTACATTATGGGAATTCTTTCAATCGTCTATGAAAAAAATATATTGAAGGTAAAAAAAAACATGTAGAAAAGCAGGATATGCCATATTCTTTGGAATTTTTTGAAATAAAATTGTCAGCGAATACCCCCACATATTTAGCATGTATTCCCATAATGTAACATGGGGACCGGTCTGAGGTTTAAAGTTTCAATTTTGGTAGGATGGTAATGGATGGGGCAGATAAAAAAGCAAAAATGTTGGAATTATGGAATAGCATCATTGTCATGTAGGGTAGTTTACAAAAGGCACAAACACAACATGTTACATTTTGTAGAACGGGTCAAGTGAAGTAACCAGTTATTGTGATTTATGGCTGTTCGGTTTAAAATTGGGTTTGTGAGATGACATTAATATTTGGGTAATTGGGCAGTTGCAAAATGTGTGTTCTGGCTCTCCTGCACTAACAACCTTTGGCTAACTCTGGCAAGATTTGACATTCTTTCAAGCAAGATTTTGGAGCTGGGTAGGTTAAAATAATTTTGAACCAAAAAATAGTTTAAAACCTCTCTTATCTATTGATTTTGCATTGAGATTATTATTTTTTATTTGTTCAAAAAATTTCTCTCATCTCTTCACAAATCTCAATGCAAATCAATTGATAGGAGAGACTTTAAATTAATTTTTAAGTTCAAAGCCATTTGAATCTATCTTTTCCCTTATATTTTTAGTAAAAGGTTCAGGACCATTCTTTCAAGACAAATAGATGTGATTTATTTAATGGAAAACATCTCAAAAGTTATTTGATGCCACTTCACTCCTATTTTGCTTGCTAGCTAGCCCTTTGGTATAAGGATGACAATTTGGTCCATGGGCTCGTTAGCTTGCTTATACTCATTCGGTTTGAGGTCTTATCCGGTTAATCCGATATTATAACATGCTAGGTAAGATCAGGTCTAACGACGGCCGAGTCAGGCACATGACTTGATCATTAGCTTGTAGGTAACCTGATGAACTTATTATATACCGTCAGATATGTTTCAATTTGATTTGGTTCGTTTATACCTAGGGTTTACCCTCATTTCTCCCTCCCAACTTCTTTCACATTTTCATCTCTCTCTCTCTCATTCTCTCAGACACGATGCTCTCTTCTTGCCGCTTTCTCTTAGATCCTCACTCGGTGCAAATGTCATATAATTTCATTATCGTTTGATGGTCTATTAAAGATCGTTAAATTAAAACCATACAAGTTGCATATAACTTTTAACTGTCTTTGATGTAGGAAAAGAGCCAGAATTATCTCGTATGTGGTTCACTAATTTTATTGAACAAAAAAAAAATTAAGTTAGAAATTTTAATGCATCATATATCTTAATTGGTTCGAACTTGCAAGCTTTTGGTTGATGTGAATTTATATTTAAATAAATTCTTCTAACTTCATCTCAATAAATTAATTTTTCCAGATAAAGATGAGAGTCATTAGTTGGAATTTGTTTTGACTAGTTATATTGTTGTAGGTTTTGATAGTAAGGGCACCTAAAATACTAGATGGAACAATAAAGTCAAGAATCATAAAGATATATAATTGAAAATCGTATTGAGGTTAATGTTCAAGTTAAAGGTAGTGGAAGATAATTTAAATTAATTCTCAGAAGAATATAGCAATTAAAATAAAGATAAAAAGAGAAAATAAAGATCAAACAAGAAAACACAAGATGTAATGAAGTTTGATAAAAACATCTATGTCTTTGAAACCCTGAACCTATAAACAATCGAAGTTGAGCCGATATACTATAATAAATATTTACAAATATAAAACTTTGTCCCTTCCAAAATAAATGGAATGTCAAGCCTAATATTTAACAAAAATCTTGGTTTCTAACACAAGAGGGCCGCAAGGGGGTGAATGACAACACAATGAAAAAACACTTAGGGCTTAAGAAAAAAAAAAGTAAAAGTATTGATTATACATGATCAAGTTGGAAGAATAGAGATTAATTAAATTGAACTTAAAATGAGAATTTAGCTTGTCAAGTACTATAAATCTCTTTGAGATTATCTCTCTCACTTATGTGGCCAATGAGCTCTTAGAACTTAGAATTTTACTATTAGAAATTTGTGGGAATTAGTTCTCAATGAGTAAGAATGAGTGAGTTGAGAGTAAGAGAGGTTACCCTTTAAATATATCTTTTTGAGTTGATTAAAAATCAGTATTCAATTTGAGTCGTGACCAACGGTTTGAGAGCTATCGTAACATCTTAGAAGGAATAGTCATTGAATATTATTTAGTATTGAATCTTAAAATTTTGAGCAAAAATATTATTAGCCATTATAAAATCTCATGGGTCGTTATAATGGATCCAAATTTATTGTAACATCTCTCCAGCTTACACAATGTCACGTTATGATATTTTTCAAATAAAGTGAATTTTTAATTTTTGACTAACGAATAAGAACTATTGTAAATATTTTAAGCTGTTACATAATGACTTGTATTTTATATATATATATATATATATATATATGTGTGTGTGTGTGTGTGTGTGTGTGTTTAGTAGTCATTGGACACTCCAAGCATTAATTCCAGCGTATGGAAATAAAAAAAAAAGAGCGTTGTTGCACCACCAGATAAGTTTTACGTATTATTTTGTAATTTGTATTAAAAAAATGTAGTTGTAACTTGTAAAGGCGTTTCTCAATCCTATGATTTTTAATAAACTATGATGGGATGATCAATGTGTTGTACATTGCATTTGCATAGAACGTACAAATGTTTGTTGTCATGTTGTTGCAATAATCAGTATTATTTTTTTTTCCAGTGCAATAACCGAAAGTTAATCAGTATTATTTTGTTTTCAATGCAATAACCGAAAGTTAAAAAATTTATACTAACACAATTTCGTGGTCCGAAACAGAATGTTTTTAAAAGCAAATATACACGTTCTATCAAGCATCAGACGGTGTCTATTTGCTTTAGCTTTTAATTCAAGCACGACAAGCGACATTCCATGTGCGAGTTTCCCAGCACTCACTGATAGATTTTCTGCTTCTCTCTCAACTTACCACTTGTGCGGTTGCCTAGCTAGTCCATTGGTCCTTTATAATAAAGTAATAGTCATAGTAACAAATTTAGAATTCGGGAAATATTCGGCGAGGTGAAAAATTCACAATTAAGATATAATACAATATAGCTAGTGAATAGTTCATTTCATATAATATAAGAAAAATATATATCAAATTGTTAAAATTTTAAAAATATATAAAAATATAAAATACCATTTAAAATAATATATAGTGTGTTTTATTCGCAAATAACTCTGAAACATCCGGCTAAGAGAAAAATGAATAATTCACAAATTATTCGTGAATAATTTGTGAGTAATAATCCTTTGATCCTTTATGATATAGTAACACTCTTAGTTGCACAATTCTTATTTTATTTGCGAATAATTTATTTTTTATCCATAATTAGATGTTTCATAAATAATTAGTCAGTTTAATATATAATGTATTTTTTTGATAAAAAATATTTTCTTCATGAATTATTCAAGAAAAAACACATTATCTATTATTTTATATTTTTTAATATATTTTTAAAACTTTAATATTTTAATATATATATTTTATTTATATTATATAAAATAAATAATTTCTGAATTATATCCCGTGTTATACTCGAATCAAGAACATTTGACCTCGCTGAATAAATCTCAAATTTATTACTATGATAACATTTTAAGATAGTAGAGACAACACGAAGACTACACAGATTCGGAACAAGTATTTCGTAAATACATAAACAAGATCTGCAGGGCCATCACATCTGAGACTCCACGGACGGAATCTCATCTCCCACTGCAAGAATCAGATTTATTTAAAGGTCAAAAAAAAATATATAAACTGTTGCCTGATGATACTTTAACTTTACTGCAATTCATTTGCATGACATTACTCTTGAAAACACTTTACTTGGAGAAACTCTCTTTGTAAATACTAAATAGAATAAATATAATATGCCCTGGTTTTTTCTCTTAATATATTAATGGAGTTGGCAGTAGAAAATATGTTGGCCGAAGTTTTATGTATATTTTTATGAGCAATTTGATTGTATAAATTTTTATCAGTAATAATATTCCCTAATCGATCTGTCTGTATACAAATTTTTACCAGCAACAATATTCACTGACCGAACTGCCCATGTGTAATTTTTTATCAGTAAATTGATGTACAAATTTTTACCAGCAACAATATTCTCTAATCGAACTGCCCGCAACAAATCTTTATCATCCCGAACTTTTTTAATATAATATTTATATAAAATATAATATTATTCTTTACCAAAATCCAACTCATCTGGGGACAAAACATGGGACAAAATATCATCATCCTACTAAATATTTACAAGATGCCCTTGAAAATAACTTATTTCAATGAGATTTTCATAAAAAAAACACACTCCTGCAAATGTTCTACCACCTGATCCCACCTGAACGTATTTGCAAGTGTTATATTAATTTCAAGAGCATGCGCATGTAAATTATCACCATGTAAATAGTTATAATTTTTAGTCAAAGTGTGCCACACATACCTCATGTATATCTATACTATTATATAAAGCATCTAAGAATTGGAGGGTCTATTTTTTATCATGGTAATTTTTTATTATATCCATTTTATCCCTCAATTAAACGGATAATATTTATTTTTGGTTGGTCGAACGTTTGTGATCGCGTCCATTGATCTCCTCTTTCTCTCCATTTCTTTCCCATATATACTATTATTTCCATAATATTATTTTTTATTTAGCAACCTTATGCATATCTGATAAGAAATTAATAGTGATAATATATGTTAGAGTAATTTACTTTTTTTGTCATAAAAATCATGAATCATTAATTCATATTGTGCAAAAATCTCATCCAAGATTAAATATAGTCTTTATTATAAATTTCTCTATAATTTGGTGAATTTATAATTTAATATTAGATAAATATGAATTTTTTTATTTTATAATATTTTTAAATTTTAATAAAAGAGTTTGCTGCAACGCGCGGGTATATATGAGGTGAAAAATCTCTCTCGGAGAGGATTCAGAAAGGCGGAAAGAAACCAGACATGGAATGATGGATAGACGGAGAGATATGACGGAAATGAGGATTTTAGTCCTTACCGAAATTTAAACGGCCGTGTTAGCACCATAATTCTGCCTCTGAAAATTACTGAGGGAAATTAGGATTAGATACACAAGTATATAGTTCTAACTTTTTTGAGAGTGTTTGGCATTTAATGAAATAACAAAAAGTTAGAATAAAATAGCTATTCTGACGAATTAATTTACCAAACGAATTTTAGACTAAGTAGAAGAGTACAAAATAGTACTAATCCGGTATACCAACTTATAGGTGGAATACTGGATTAGCTCTCATCGGAATAGTGATTATTGTTTGATTATATTATATTATATTATTATATTATTAAATTATATTTATGATTATAATTTATGATTATATTAATATTATGATTATTATTTATTATTATTATTATCATTATATTATTATTATATAATTATTATTATCATTATTGTTATTATATTATCATTACCATTAATATTATTATATTATTTATTATTATTATAAATATAATTTTAATATTATATTATTATATTATGAATATAAATATAATTACTTTATTATTATATTATTATGATCAAGATTATTTATTATTATATTATTATATTATGATGATTATGATTATGATTATTATTACTTATTATTATTTTATTATGTTGTATTATATTATTATATGTTGATTATAGTGATGATTAATTTATTATTATATTATTATAATTATAATTATTTTTAATTATTTTTATGATTATGATTATATTTTTATGATTATATTATTATGATTATGATTATGGTTATATTATTATGATTATGACTATAATTATTATTATCATGATTATGATTATGATTATTATATTATGATTATATTATTAAAATTATGATTGTTTATTATTATATTATTATAATTATGATTGTAATTATATATTTTTATTATTATATTACTATATTATGATTATGTTTATATTTTTATTATATTATTATTATAATTATTATTATTTATTAGATTATTTTTATAACTTTATTATTATTTTATTATGTTGTATTATATTATTATATGTTGATTATAGTTATGATTAATTTATTATTATATTATTATAATTATAATTATTTATAATTATTTTTATGATTATATTTTTATTATTATATTATTATGATTATGATTATGGTTATCTTATTATGATTATGACTATAATTAATATTATCATGATTATGATTAGTATATTATGATTACTTATTATTATTATATTATTATAATTACGATTGTAATTATATTTTTTTTATTATTATATTACTATATTATGATTATGTTTATATTTTTATTATATTACTATTATAATTATTATTTTACTATTATTATCATCATCATCATTATTAGTATCATAATTATTCATATTTTAACTATTCTGAGTAACAACTGTCAAACGATATTTTCGCTCTTCCGAATAATCAAAAATACCACTATTCTACCACTCTTCTAAAAAAAATACTATTCTATCACTCTTCCAAAATTACCACTCTTTCAAAACTATTCCTTAATTTACCAAACGGACCTTTGTGAATAAAGCTCTTTTTTATGGCGTGCATAATTGTTGCGTCCAAATAAACAACTGATTAAAGACTATATATGGTCCACCTTTTTCATAGTGTATGGAAACCATATTTATCGATACAAGTATAATAGAAGTGAATATGTTTTACCCTAGCAACTACAACACATTCTAGTAGTGAATTGTCTAGAACCAATAAGAAAGTATATTAATTAGTGACCATTCAAAAAAAATAAATCATGAAGAATAATATAAAATCTTCCCCATAGTTTATCTTCATCCAATCTTCGTTCTCTCTAAAACAAGACAAAACAAAATTTAAGAGATGAGAGATCGAACAAAAAAATTAGTATGATTTTATTTTAAATTTAAAGTTTATAGTACCTCTTATTTTAAAAAGCATCTATCGGTAGCTCTTAATATTTTCATTCTTTAATTTCATTCAAAATAATTCAAGGTAGTCTCATAAATGATTTATTTATTTGCGTCTTAAATCCAATGTAAAGAAGTTCGACTCATTATAAATTTTAGAAATATTTTTTTATCATAGTGTCTATTCTTTATTAAGCACGTATGTGTTCTGATCCTGCAATGATTCAGATTTTTTGTTGAATTTTTTGAGCTAATATCACTCATCGGATCGAGTTATTTATCAAATAATGTTACTATCTCTATAACCATTTGTATTGAAGTTTGAATTTTCTCTCAATTTTATTTGTTACATGAAATGCTACATAATTTAGGAGTACAATTGCTCTATTTTGTTTTTTTTTTTTAGATTGTCATCAATTATAAATTTTAACTTTCCTTAAATGCTGAATGTTAACTTTCCTCTCAATTTATATTCTTTTTACATTAATTATGTATTCATGATTGAAATTTACATTAATTACTAAATTATTTTTATTTTTATTTTCTTATTTTTCACATGAAGATATGAATTTTTATATTTCTGAAAGATATCACTGTAGCAACGCACGGGCATAATACTATCTAATCAAATAATACATCTACATAATTTTGTTTTAAACAAAAAAGTTTACAACATAAATATAAAATAAAATAAGCTAGAAAGAAATATTTTATAATGTGGACTATTTTCATAGCAATGGGAGTAGAGTATTTTCAAGGGCCTTTATTATAAAAAATAATTATTATGATAATATGATAATAATAATAATAATTATTATGATGATGATGATAATAATAATAAGAATATCTAGTTTGGTTTAGTTAATTGTAGGCCTCAAAAATTATTTCGGCATATGCGATTTATTTTCATGGCATGATTAACACATAAAATAGCAAACCTAAAAGTCAGAAATATATATATTTTTATTTTCATACCATGATGATAGAGTATCTACATGGACCATCAATGAAAATAATAATATCCATTATATTTGGTTTGTTGTGGGTTTAAAATTTTATTTACAAGGACCGCATCTAACTTTTTTCATTGAAAATGGAAGGAAGATGGAATGCACTGTCATTTAAATGTAAGGAAAAGTTTATTTTGAAGGGTGACATCTAACTATTTGCATTGAAAGATAGCAAAGATTTTCAAAAGTGTCTTTTGCAAAGCCAATACTTCCATTTAAATATGAGGAGGCTTTTTTTAATTTGCATTAAAATATTTTAGACTCTCTATCAAGCAAGTGATCGCATGGGATGCTAGTTAATTATATTTTCTGACGCCAACAATTATTAATTTCCATCATGACTAATTCAATCTCACATTTCATTTCACTCATTTGTCCCTAATATTTAAAATAGAAATTAAAAATTATTGGTTAAATTTTAAAGTTAAATAATAATTATATAAGTATAAAATATTATCGTTTCAATAAGTCCATTTATGTTATAAACATCGTAGTTGTTGATACTCAATCCAGTGATATGACATCATAAGTTCTCTCTTTATCATTGTGATGTTTTATCAGTTTCGTGACCTTTTAAGAGAACACTAGACCTTAGGATTCCCAAGCCGCTGTAATTTCTCGACGCATATAGAACCATTTAACATATTTGTGCCACGCGGTCTCAACTATAGCACATACCGAAAGTTATCTAGCGATCTTGAACACGTTGTTCAGTGATTCTGAACCATTGCTTATCATTATTCCCCACCGATTGAGACCTCTGTCTAGATATTGTGTCATCTTTCTTGATGCAATGCAGCCACTTGATCTATAATTAACTCCTCATAATGGAATTTCTCTTCTGACACTTCCTCAGTTACACTAGATTGATTATTGTGATTTTTATTATTTCATGTCCTTCTGTTGGACACTTATTTTGTTAGGAGATTTTGTTTCATGATTCTTGATTTTTTTTATGAACTTATAGGATGTCGGTCTAATATTGTTAATTTTTTTCATATATTTCTCGCACTTTCATGGTTTCTTATGTCTTGCCGCTTGTTTGAAAAAGACTTTAATATTTTTCTATGACAATCTTTATATAAATTTTATATAATGTGTTGAGTAGAATAACGGCTCCTTGCTTCTTTGATTGTCATCTCTAAGTTCTTTGTCATTCGATTTTTAATAATATCAGTTATCATTCTAGAAGTCATCTGACTATTGTTCGCCCTAGTAGCACTGTCAAAATAAGAGTGCTCGAGTGAATTTGTTCCGATATCTCAAATATTCATTATGTTGGGTGTGGTATATATCCTTCATGGACAGTTAAAATCTTTATATTTCATCACTAATATTGATTTGCTGCTATTTGTTATCTCCAATTTTATATTTCGTTGAATATGAAAATTAGTGATTTTTAATTTCAACTCTAATTTTGTACTGAACTGCTGGTCGACACCAAATTTTTTATCAATTCTAGGTGATTTACGAAAATAAGGGTCGTCTGCATATGATATTGTCGTATTATCAACAAATTATGCACATGTGTGCTTTATTCTCCGATTGATGAAAGGAATAGATATTTATTTGCTCTTTAATTATTTCTTTGATATTTATCGCATCCACAATTTCATGCATATTTATATCTATTACATACTGGATGTCATTCTCCTCGACATCTAGGTGTCACTCTTCTTTTTCATCATCCTCATCCACATCCATATTTTATATCGGAACACGAGATAGTGGCTGCTCCCGAGCTCGGGAGTGGGTTCTTTCCTTAGCCATGACTGAGTTACTACTTTTAAGAATACTAATCGGATCATAATAATCAAAACTGAATATTGGTTCAGATTCAACTATTAGCTCTAGTGTTTTATACTCGGGTATTTATTACAGAGTTGTTGTTTTAATTATTCCCCAAATTTCTTCAGAAATAACCCCAAATAAACTATAAAAAAATCATCCGAACTTGCTGGGATAGTGTTGATCCGTGCACTAATGCTGATATTGAATTGGGTAGGGAGTAACTCCAAACCAGCATGAATCTGCCTCTTCAAGTCACGGAGATTGATTGTCTCGTCGGTAGAAAATATGCAAGCGGCACAAATGTCATAATCCACGTCGGTTGAAGGGAGGAAAATGAAGTTAGAAAGGTGCTGGATGTATGACATTATATACATAAATTATGTGGGATTGAGTTTCAAATATCATTATAGATAAATTATGTGGGACCAAGTTTTAAACTTGGTTTCAGCTTTCTGCTACTTTTAAATACACACAAATGTAAAAAAAAAACTTGGGACGAGTTTCAAACTCGGTCCAAGCCATTGACACACAAAACATAGGTCTTACTATTTTTCTATTTTTTTTTCATTTACCAAAATAAAAAAATCTGCTAAGTTAGTGTCGGATTCATTTCCATCAAATTATGACCGAAAGCAAAGCAACGATCGAGAAACAGCTCCGCATGGAGCGCTTCATGCATATTATTCAACTATTTCTTACTAGTATGAAGTATGTAACTCTCCATAGTCCATACCAAAATCCACTTTCTGGAAAGTGACATCTTTTATGGTAAGTGGGACAAGAAGCCTTAACGGTTATGGCGGTACTCAACCGACGCTTACATACAATGTCACCAACCTATCAGGTGTGCGGGAATGAGAACGAAATAGTGCATCACATGATATTTGCATGCGCCCATGCCAGCGCAACATGGTTTGCTTCACCACTTCATATCCGCATGGATGAGCTTTCCCTGGATGTCAAAGTTGCCCTTCTATCTCTGCTCTCGGGCCTGAACGATAACGATAGAAAATTATATTTAACTTTAATACTAAAATTAAGTTTATCTTTCAACACCCCCTCTTAAACTTAATTTATTTTTAATCCTTCATGCCAATCATCATTGAACTTCTTCATAACTCACAGCGAATAGCGACGTCACTCATTGACAGCTTATTCTCGATTCATTAATCTAGAAAATTCAAAAAATCAATCGTGGTTTCATCTCATATGTCATCCAATTTGCCTGACTCTTTAGGTCATGTTTATGTGAGATTCACACCCACAATGCGGCTCCACACCACATTTTTTCATGTGGCTTCACACCACATCTTCTCATGGTTTTCGCACATTTCCAGCAAAATATCTCATAATGTTGCTAGTTCTCTTATCCTGACACTCATTGCACAGACTATCATGAGTTATTGCCCATGTTGGCTTCACTCACCGATTTTTCGAAGACCATTGGCAAAAACTTCACCACACTTTTGTAACATTCGCTGCTTGATACATAGCTCTCATAATTGATAAGTTTTCCTTCTTTTTTTTCTCTTACATTGTTCGTGTGCCTCGAGAGAACCGACAAGCTCGTCGACTGTGAGCTTCGCAAGGTCCTTTGACTCTTCTATCGCGCACACAACATTCTCAAAATCGTCGGTTAATGATCTCAAAATCTTCTCCATAACTCACGCATCAGTTAACGCTTCGCCATTACGAATTAGTTGGTTCATCACGGCTTGTACACGCATGATGTAATCAGATATACTTTCTGAATCTTTCATCTTCATGCTCTCCAACTCGTCATGAAGAGTTTGGAGACACTTTCTTGACTCGGTCGGCTCCTTTGAACACTTTTTCTAAAATATCTCATGCTTCTTTTGAAGTAATTGCATCAACAATCTTCTCAAAACTCGACTCGTCAACGGTTCAGAATAACATGTATAGTGCCGCCTTATCATTCGATCGCGTCTCTTTCAACGCTTTGTTTTGTTGGCTTGATTGCTCATTCTCCTCATAATACCCTTATTGACCACGGTCTACCACTGTGATCATTTCCTCGACTTTCACGGCCACGTCCTCTACCTAAATTTTTTTTGAGATTAGAGTACCTTTTCATCTTTGATTGACGCTTTAGTTTGAAGTGCTTGCTCGAGTGTCTCCTCCTTTTTCGGGTTCTTTTTTTCTCTTCATATTTTTCCAACATCTCTTTTTTTTCTTCTTTTCTTCTTTTTTTTTCTTTTTCTTTTTCTTCTTCTTCTTCTTTTTTTTTCTTTTTCTTCGCCATGGTAGGTCTCTCTTGATCGACTGAACCTAGCTCTGATACTACTTTGTTAAAAAAGAAGAGATGAAAAAAATAAGCTTTCTTAATATTAGACACTCTTGTATCTTTCTTGCTTACAAAACAACAGAATATAACTCTTTATATAGGCTAAACATATGAAAAGACTCTAAAATTTCGTAATAAAAATATATAATAAAAATAGAATTCTAAACAAAGACCATTTCAAATTTCGACACTCTTTTACTAAAATCGTCATAACTCTCTCGTAGGAACAGTAGGACCATACCTTGGTACCAGAACAACACGGATCTACAGCGGGCATGGCATTTGCAGTGGTCGACGCCTCCATCGATCAGAGCGGGTGTGCAGGAGCAGGAATGACCTTCTTTACAAACACAGGTCAGCTCCAACTGGTCCACTTTCTGCCCCTCTAAGCCAAATCAATGTTTCATGCCGAGGCCGAAGCACTGCTCGTCGTGTTGCGAGATTGGAGTCCCCGTACTTATAAAAATCACAACAGATTTTTACCGATTGTCAAACATTGGTTAAATTTCTGGAAAATGGAAGAGTAGAGGAGTTAAACCAAAATCAAACCCTCCACCTCCTCCGTCCTCTTCCTCTTCCTTTCTCAAGAACACAAAACAATCCAACTCTTTCTCGCCGAATGGTTGATACTTCACCGCTCGCTCTCCCGAATCAACCTTAAAGGTGTGAGTTTTATTTTTTTTTCCATAATTCGTTTCAAATTTGTGCTTAATTTGACTATGATTTTATGAAATTTGTTTAATATTCTTTAATTTTTAGGTATAGGATACGAGCTCTGGAGAAATCATGGCTTATTAGAAGGATCCCGACTCAGTTGTCGTCTACTCTTGCATTGCGTGCTCTAATGGAAGAAAGAAGGTACTTGTGATGATATTTTTTTCTCTCAGTAAAATTTTGATGAACCTCAATTATGATTCAAAGATTAACTTCTTTTCAAGGTAAGAAGAAAAATATTGTCCTGGTTGCCTTGGGTACTTCTATTAGAGATGTTAAATTCTTAATTGCAAACCATTTTTATGATAATGATTTATTCATTAATTTTATCTTGTTAAAGTCATCAAAATCCTAATTCTATCTATATTGGATATCTATATTGGCATTACTACAGAACTTCAATATTTCTTACAGAATTATTGACATTACTCATAGAAATAATGACTCTAATTTTATTTTTACAGTTGGTGTCATATTTGTTCTTCTAATAGAAGAAATAAATCAGATAATTAATATTTATTGGCTCTTCTATCTCTATTTTGTTACAGCTCCAATTTTTCTTCCTTATCCAAATCAAACATGCGGAAACCTATTCTTTTTAAATTTGATATTAGGAGGTACTGCTTTGTTAGGAGTTCAACATCCTACTTTTCAGGTAACAAAAACTGAATTTAAGACAATTATTGGGAGGTACTGCTTTGTTGATAACATACTAATTTTATTCATAGGATTATCATGATCTCATTCCTCAGTCATTTCAAAGAGTTATGAGGATGCATGTAGGTTTAACTCAGGTGAATTTTCAGCTTTCTATAGTGAGAATTATGTTTATCTTGTTGGAGAGGGGCGCCGACGGCATACCAGTGCTGGCAGAGATTGGCTACAGTGAGGGGCGGAGGTGAGACAACTTGGATCTGCTACACACCTCGTCAGCACACCCAAATAGCGCATGCCCAGGGGCAGAGAGAGGGGAGGACTGGGGGTGCTAAGACCCCCCATAAATTCTCAAATTACGCAGAGATGTATTAATTTTAGGTGTTTTTCTTAGGAAAAATTTCGACTGGCCCCTAAGTTTTCAATCTGACAAATTTTGAGATTTTAATTTTTGTTAAATCATACAAAATTCATTGGAGGGCTCGATCATGAAGATGAAGTGAAAAACAATGGAGAGTTTTCTCAAATTGATTAGATTATATAGTTTGATATTGTGATTTTGATTTTTTAATTTAATTAAAAATATAATATTTTTGTATTACATGGTCATACTTTTGTTCCTGGCACCTCCTATGTCTCATTCCTGGTTCTGCCCAGGGGCGGATCCAGTTAAATCCAGGGGCGTGTGCTCCCTGATTTTGAAATATAATCTTTTCGGTAATGTTTTCGCGTCGCCCCCCCAAATTTTTTTTTTTTGCCCCCCGAATCGTTATTTTTTTGATCGAAAAGAATATTTAATACCGTGCATAATGAAATAATTATGCAAAGATATCAAAATATAAGTTCCTTAGTCGAAAACTTTCTTCATCAACTTGATTATCTATTACTTTGAGCTTTATTTTATTATTATTTTAATATATAAAATGTTATTATTTAATAAAAAAATTATTAGTAAAGTATATATATTAAATTATTAATTTTTTTTATTTAGTACCCGATTAGTTAATGGATTTGAACCCGATAAGCTATTACAATCCGATAATTGCCCCCCCCTAATCAAAATCCTAGATCCGCCACTGATTCTGCCCCTGCGCATGCCTTGGCCAATGTGGTGAGTCGGACATATTCGAGCTTCATCGGTTTGCCAAGGTCAGTAGATCTGATACGATGGGGTGTGCGGGTGGAGGAGTTGAGGTCGGAGAACTTCAAACCACCTTGAATAGGTGGTCGGACTCGAGGGAGACAGCAGTGGTGGAGGGTGCTGCTGTGAGGGAAGGCGGGAGGTAGACGCTGGGCCATGGATCGGCTCTACACGACGGAGGATGGAGAAAAATAGAGAGGTGAGAGTGGAGATGTGTTTTTCTTGAGGAAGGCGGTAGTAGCAAGAAGAAGGGAGCGGCGGATCTTGGGTTGTCGAATTTGCAACTGGGGAGCTGAGATGGGGTGCTTTAAATACTCTCCAGCTTAGATAAGTGAGAATAGATATAAATGCAGTAGAAAGTTGTACACTACAGTAAGAAGCAGTAGAAATAAATCTTATATCTTTTCAGTTTTGAGTTAATAAGAAAGCTTCAAAAAAAAAAAAAAAAAGTGGCATCTCAAACAAGCTTCATTCAAACAACCAAACAATTGCATTAAACTTAATAATTACTTGCTGCTAGCTAGCCCCACAAAAGCTCCTCTCTTTTTGTCCACCACCCACTATCCGTCCACCATTTAACACACTCACAAAACAACTCTCTATCCCCCTCTCTTTCTTTCCGTGAACAATCCTATAGCATGAAAACCACACAGTTTCAAATTCCTGCTAGAGAAGAAAGCGCACCAATGGTGCAAGAGTCTGTCAACCACCTAGACTTGAGCCTTGGTATGTCCTCGTCGAATGACACGGCTCACAGTTGCAAGAATGCACCGACAACAGGCAAGAGAATGATCGGTTTCCTGCCTGAAGAAGTTGAGGAGTCACCGGCATATAAAAAAAGTGTTTCTGTTAGTAGTCCATTGGCATTTGATTACAGTTATTTGTTTTCTCACTGCCCCACTGGTTTTGTCGACCCTTGGAGTTTGGCGGCCCGGCAACAGAAAGCAGCAGTGGAACAGGCTCTCTTGAAGGCTAACCCTAATCCTTCTTCCTCTAATATGTAAGTTCCTTAATTATATATGTGCTTACTATTTAATGGATTCAATAGCTGATATTTTATTTATCATACTCTCGTTTTAACTTTTTTGGTGGGTGCATATATTTAGCTAGTTAGCGGATGATTATTTTTCTGGTTCCGATCGATTTCCCATGGATATGAGACCTTGATAGTATTTTTTTTTTGTTTTGAATTAAGTGTTATGTTATTTAATCTGCTTGGTTTATAACCGACTATGGTGTTTTGTAAAGCACGGAGGCGTTGTGTGCTTTGCGTTTTATTTTTAATTTTAAGTTAAAAATAATCGATCCGAACCGTTCAATCTAATCTTCATATTAGAATCTATTAGTAAACTATTTTTTTTATTTTTTTTAGAATTTTTTTACTATTCTTTCTGGTGAGGAGAAAATGATTTGATCTGAGAATTCTGGTTCATCCAAAAATGACGGTTTTCCCTCTATCCAAAAAAATAACAAATGAATTCTAAAAAATATAAAATTTGGTTTACTAATAGATTTTGATATGAAGATTAGATTGAACGGTTTGGATCGATCATTTCTAACTTAAAATTAATAATAGAGCGCAAAACACACAACACTTTTGTACTTTGCAAAACACCATAGCCTAATTTTATATATACATATAGAAATAAGCTATGGTGCTTTGCACTCTATTTTTAATTTTAAGTCAGAAATGATCGATCCAAATCGCTCAATCTAATCTCCATATCAAAATCTATTAGTAAATCAAATTTTATATTTTTTGAAATTTACTTGCTATTTTTTTGGGTAGGGGGGAAATCGTTATTTTTGGATGAACTAGAATTCTCAGATCAAGTCATTTTCTCCTCATCAGAAAAAATAGCAAAAAATTCTAAAAAATATTAAATTTGGTTTACTAATAGATTTTTATATAAGGATTAGTTTGAACAGTTCAGATTGATTATTTCTGACTTAAAATTAAAAATAGAGCGCAAAACACACAACGCCTTTGTGCTTTGCAAAGCACCATAGTCGGACTCATATATATATATATATATATATATAGTAGTAGAGATACCGTGAGCTTAACTCAAAAAACATATTAAATCATCTCAAAATTTTAATTTATCATTCTCATTAAATTCTTTATATAAAAATCTTGTAGGATGCAAAAATTTGGAGTGTTTTGAGCTTTTTAAGTCACTGTTTTTAATTTTTTTAAATGATGTTCAAGTATTGAATATATTATTATTATTTTTAGAGATGATTTTCAAAAATTAAAAATCACAACTTAAAATTCTCAAAACGCTCCAAATTTTTGCATCCCGTGAGATTTTCATATAAAGAATTTAATGAGAATGATAAATTAAAATTTCAAAATGATTTGATATGTTTTTTAAGTTAAGCTCACGGAAGGCCTCCGTGAGCTTAAGCTCACGGTATCTCCACTATATATATATATATATATATATATATATATATAGTAAATATACCACGAGTTTAACTAAAAAATATATCAAATCATCTCCAAATTTTAATTTATCATTCTCATTAAATTCTTTATATGAAAATCACATGATGATACAAAAATTTAGAGCGTTTTGAGCTTTTTAAGTCGTGGTTTTTAATTTTTGAAAATCATCTCTCAAAATAATAATAAAATATTTAATATTTCAACATCATTTTAGAAAATTAAAAACGGTGGATTAAGAAGCTCAAAAAACTCCAAATTTTTGCATCCCACAAGATATTCATATAAAAATTTAATGAGTATGATAAATTAAAATTTGAGATGATTTAATTTACTTTTTGAGTTAAGCTCACGGAAGTTCTCCGTGAACTTAAACTCATGATATCTTTACTCTCTCTCTATATATATATAACTTAAAAAAATTTAGTCAGCAACTTCGAAATTAACGGATTAAGTTATTATCATTAAAATTACATAAAATACAGTTGGTAAGTTATTAGAACTAACTAAGGTGATTTGGAGGTCTTGATTTGCCCTCAATTTTATAAGGTAAAAAAAAAAGGAAAAATCCTTTAACTATGTGACCGTAGTTGATTGCTTGAATCTAGTTGATTCTGTAATAGAATGTTATGCATATTGTTTCATAATTGTCAAATAGCAATGATTTGGGGGCGCATAGGTTCATATAGCCAGTTATCATGATAAAATGAAATGTGCACCTACGAATGATTGTGGCCTTAGAGTGAGAGATTTATAGGATTCCAAGCCATAAAAGGCAAAAAAATTAATAATAAAAAGAAGAAAATATATAATTAATAAAGAGGAGAAAACATAATGAAGTGGGGTTTGAGGTGATATAGCAATAATGAGTAATCTAGGTAAATTTGAGGAAGTAATAATGAACCATACTGATATCATAATTAAAAGTCAATGCGTGTAGGCCATGCTTTTTATCCTTTTGTATGTCCTTTTAGAATATCTTTTTGTGCATTTGGCCCAACTCGTGACAAAAAAGACATGAATTTATGATGATATTAAATCATCGGAATATTATATTTTACCATAACTGTGGAAGCGGATAAATAGACTAGAAGTACAAAGTTGTTCCCCTTTACGTTCTTATGTACATATACATCAAGAGCTTGAAAAGTCAATACTAATTAAAACTTTAGAAAAGAGAGATTGATACATCTATATATTCTCTTAAGAATACACTATTAAATGTTTACCAATTAAGCATAATTATACAAATAGCTTGTTGGCAAGTCTTTAATTAATTAGTAACATGTTACTAACAATTGTTTTCCCTGCCCCAAATGATATTACAAGTATATATATATATATATAAAGAGAAAGTAAAATTAACATTTTCCTAGGAGCACAGAGTCCTTTCGTAATCTTAGTTTAAAAAATATATCAAATCATTTTTAAATTATAATTTATCATTTTCATTAAATTCTTCATATTGAAATCTTATGGGTACAAAAATTTAGGATGTTTTGAGTTTTCTAAGTCATTGTTTTTAAGTTTTAAAAATAATGTACAAATATTAAATACTTTATTCTTATTTTTAGACCTAATTTTTAAAAATTAAAAAAGTGACTTAGAAAATTTGAAACACCCCAATTTTTTGTATCGCACAAGGTTTTTATATAATAATTTAATGAAAGTTATAAATTAAAATTTAAAAATAATTTTGATATATTTTTTTAGTTAGAATTACAGAGGGGTTTCGTGAGGCTAGCTTTACATATATATATATATATATATATATATATATAAGCTCCTAAGAACAAGCTTAGCTTTACTCTCCAAATCTCTCACTATATATATATATATATATATCATCCAAAAATAATAATAAAATATTCAATATTTGATGATCTTATTATTTTCAATATGGAAGAAAAATTAAAATTTGAAATTATCATTGGATGTTATTTTTGCGCTCCTCATATGCACCTTAAAAAACCAGACTTGCAAGAAATTCATACTCGAAGCCGCGCATAAGTGCATGTTTATATCAAGTATGTAATGTGTTCGCTTTTTTTTTTTTTTTAATTTCCTGTAAAAAATCATATGAAATGTCAACACAAATATCTTATTGAACAAGTAATACAATTTCAGAAAAAAAAATCGTAATAACTAAATGCATGTATGAATACTATCTTATGATTATGTACAAATAATTTCTGACAAAAATATTTAGTAAATGATGCTGATGGAAACTGGAAAGTATAATACAACAGTTCAGCTTTTTTTTTCCTGAAGCCCGAGGGGGGAATTGTAAGAACTTCGAATTTTAAATTTTAGATAAGTGGCAGAACCACTTGATGCATTGGGAAGGCGCTTCGCATCCCTTCCCACAAACAGATTATAAAAAAAAAACACTTGTTCTTCAATATAAATTTTAAATTTTGTGTTCTCCAAAAAAATTATCCAATTCCACAGTAGGTTCTGGTAGCGATGCAAAAAAAAAAGTTTGGACTCGAACTAATCTAGTTTGAGCTAATTTGATTCGATAGATAAATGAGTTAAATTTGAGTTAAATTGGTCCGATTCGAATAACAATAGTTTATATGATTTTTTTTTCATCAAACTCTAATTTAATAATTCATCTCTCATTATTTTATCATCTATGTGACTTAATAATTTCTCTTACTCACTCATGACTCGATTTATATATTTGATTTAATAGTGTTTTTTGTTGATCTATCTGTTCAAATTAGTACAATAAAAATGTCATTAAAATATAATTTATTGATATAACAATTTTGTATCAACTATTATATAAGTTTTATAGATGTATCAACTTTATAGTTCACAGATTTACTAAACATAAATATCAAACTGAGACAACACACAAACATTGGCTCATGAGTCAACTCGTAAGCTAGCTCGAATAGTGACGAGCCGAATTTGAGTTAATTTTTCAGCTCAAAGCCTTTTATGAATTTGGCTCGACTCGATTCGAATTTTTATGAACCGAACTTAAGTCATGCCTAGCTCATTTAAACTAGACTAGTTTGCAGCGTAGATTATGGTATCTATAGATCATAGAATTCACATTAATTTGTTTGTCACTATTTAGTGCTATGAAACCTCAACAAGCATCTGTGATTGTTGGTTGGCCGCCAATTTGCTCATCTCGGAAGAACTTGATTAGCCAAAACTCGACTAAACCCTCAACAATTGACGATAAGAATTCAACTTTAAAGGTTGAGAAGCACACTGAAACTAAAGATGTTGCTATCAGACTTGAACAGAGGCCTACACTGTATGTCAAGGTTAACATGGAAGGCTTCTCTGTAGGAAGAAAGATTGATTTGAGTTCTTATGACAATTACGAGTCGCTCTCTCAGGCACTACAGAATATGTTCTACAATGTTCTCTCAGGTTAGTTTGATCTACTTTTGTTTATTCATTGCTACAACTAGGAAATATGATTCGTAATTATCAATTTATCGTACCTCAATTCTTTGCATATTTTATGCCTTAGCAAAGAGCAGTCACGCTTTCCGAATTTCATGAAGCTTTAGGCAATATAATTTTTGAATTTTCATATAGTGATATGATAAATTATTTTAAATTCGAAGAAAAAAGTTCATATATAATCAATTCATTTATTTGTAGTTAATTAGAAGGACAATAATTAATGCAGGTTAATCAAAAAGTAAATGATGTAGTGACATATATGATAAATGTTATTTATTTATTTTGTAATAGCAAATCAAGTGATGTTTTACACAATAGTTACTAACATGTCCTCTGAACTAATTCAACAGATAAATTGATCACCAAGGATGGCAACGAAGATGATTCTGAATTCATTCTTCTTTATGAAGATCATGAAGGCGATAAAATACTTGTTGGTGATGTTCCATGGGAGTAAGTTTAAATGCCATAACATATTAAGAAAATAAATCTTAGCCTTTATCTTTGACTCCTGTTTTGCATAATAACTAAAATTTTCTCAATCAGAAAAATGAAAAAATGAAAAATAAAATACGGAAAAACTATGGTCTTACAAAATTGCATTCTCTATTTTCCATGTGTATGTTGTTATAGGCAGAAACTATCATTGTAATTAAGCTATTTATTTTGTATAGGTTGTTCTTAACCTCAGTTAAAAGGTTGTACATTGCTCGCCAGTCCTCTGCACAAGAGAAAGGTGGTTTACATTTTCCTACTTTATGTTG
Source organism: Schoenoplectus tabernaemontani (assembly GCA_037127355.1). NCBI lineage: Eukaryota > Viridiplantae > Streptophyta > Magnoliopsida > Poales > Cyperaceae > Schoenoplectus > Schoenoplectus tabernaemontani. The sequence continues at coordinate 17,680,207 of CM073739.1, forward strand.
TGCTTTTATTCTTAGGGAATTACGATATTAACTCCAGTGAATGAGGCTAACAACTTCTGAAAATTGCAGCTAGCAATGGCACCAAGGATACCAACAAAGAAGAAACAACTACTTGACTAATTTGCTCACTTTAATTATGAAAGTGTCCGAGTCGTGCTTAAGATCTAGCACTAATCATGTATCATTTTGGCATACTAAGTATATACTAATCATGTTTTGAGTAATCGCAGGGCGTTGTAATCTTATAATAATTTCTCTTTTAGATTATATCATGAGAACAACTAGATCTGAATATGTTTAGCGATGCAGTACCTATAACTCACTCTTTTTTTCTTCTACCTCCTTTCTAAAACACGCTCTCTTATACATTTCTCGTGCGTTTTTCCTCTTTTCACCACTCTCGAAGAACACAAAACCAAAAAAGTTGTAGATGAATTGGCCCATAGTTTAAAGGCCCTTTCAGATCATGACAAGGTGCCTTCACTAGCCCGTAGAAACCCAGACTAATATAAATAAACTCTACCGGCCTGATAAAATAAGGACTATTAATATAGTCAGAAATAAACAATTTCATATCGAAGTTCTTTTAGAAATAATTTTTAAATACAGATTTTAACATGGGTGTATATTTTGAAAAAGTGGCATGTTACTCCATCGGTTTCATTGTGAAATCATGGGTCCAATTATGTCGGTACCACATTCCGACACCTAATAGGATGTATGCAAATAAATCTACCTGCTATTAATTACTACAGCTACATCTACCATACTAGATACTTCTTCTAAAATAGTTATTTAAAAGTATCTCAGGAAAAGCTACAAGCATAAACTCTTCCAAAATAAAGCAGAAAACTTAAATTTTCCAACTTGCTATTTGTTTCTTAAATTCACTTCGTTTCTGAGCCACACATATTTTGCTGAAAGAGAAGGATCTCTTAATCTCCATAATCATTTTGCTAACAAAAAAATATTCATAGTATTAAGATTCTTAATTCCTAAACCCCCTGCTCTTTAGCTTGACAAACAATATTGCAAGAAACTAAAGAGTACTTTTTTTTAATTGTAGAACTTCCCTTTTTGACTTGAGCAGTAATTGTGAACTGGAACATTCACTGCCAGGATTGTCTATAAAATTAATATTGACTGAACATTTAGTTTATTCCAATCCAAACAGTTAATGTTTTGAAAATTTATATTTAAAATAACAACTTCAGTAAGAAATAAAAAAATTGAGTAACATCAGTAAACCATAAACGTCAATTGACAATTTATTTAAATAGAAGCCATAGTAGTACTTTTTATAGAGGCATTATGGTGTGCAGTTAGGGTGACTATTAATTTTTCTGAGTTGTTTCAATGTTGATGGCATATGCCAATTTATATTCTAGCATTTTCATATTAAATTGTGTTTCAAGCTCATGTTGAAGCTTGAATCTTTCTAAATTAGTGCATGCAAGCAGAATAATCTAGAGCATGATACATGAGAAAATGGCTCATAAACGGTATTTATTTGTTATTTTGAGTATATTTCTAATGAAATATCCTTATAATTTCCTGTATTAATAATTAATATAGCTACTTAAATGATTTGTATTTCATTGCACAAATTACTGACGTTCATCTTTCTTCTACAAGGGATGAAAGGATCAGTGGATCACATTTACTTTCAAATTCAATCTCACAAAGAAATTTCAAACGCACTCTGATTCACCGTCCTCTTTTCATGGACAGAGTAATCATGCCTGTGCTAGTCTTCTTTCAATCAAGCACACTAATTGAGTGCCCTCCAACTTATACCATCTTATTTGAATCAAATTTTCATAATGACAAGAATAGATGTGGGACTTCATAAGATCACTTTATTGCTTTTTAAAAAAGTGGGGATCACTTGATAATGGGTTATTTTGATAATTTTAATAATAATTTTTAAATAAATATAAAAAAAGTCTTAAAATGAAAAAAACCTTACGGATATTTTGTTCTTCTACTTATAGATTAATGGTGATTTAAATTTCATATAATTTCAATATCATTTGATACTTCATCAAGGACCATTAAAATTTTATATAATTTGCAACGGTTCTAATTTGACGGTGTTTGATGGACTATCAAATAATAATAAAATTACATGAAATTTTGAATCACCATAAATCTATAAGTAGAAGAACATATTTAAAAGATTTTTTTTCATATTTATTTAAAAATTTATTGTCAAGATTGTCAAGATAACCATTGTCAAGTGATCCCTTCCCCTTAAAAAAATTGCCTAGTGATATCGGTGTTTCTTCACAAAATTAAACAATAGAGATGGGGAGGTTAAGATATGATTTTAAAAAATATAGTCACCAAAATTAATCTGCATATCCATTTCAATTTGTAAATTCATCCGCCGTCACCAAAAATTGATTCATTCATCAAGCAGGGTATGTAATGTGTCAGTTAATAGTTATTAACTCAGCACATTTTTTTTGTTAAAAGTTTTTATGCATGAATTTAAATTCGTAGATGTTTTATATTTGTGGTAAATTTTCATGACGTGTCAGTTAGTGAACACTTATGTGTTTAAACTTTAAATTTTCAAATCCTCTTTTAACCGATAGTGATGAACAATTAAGAGTGGAATTAGTACTGGAAATAGGAGAGGAGCAGAATCTCAGCTTTTACAGGTCCAACATTCGCTTGTCAGAAAAAAAAACCGTTTTGAGCTAGTGGTGGGCCCAAACGCAAATAATCCAAACGTTCAATCATTTCAGACGCAATAAATGAAACAATGGATTTACACGGCGCATTATTTAGGCAAGATTCTGCTCAAAAAAAAAAAAACGGATGTTTCATACCGTTTCTCCGTCTTTAAATTTTAAATAGTCGATCTGAGCGACTAAAATAATTATCATATAAAAATATAATTGTAGACCAATTTTTTATTTTATTTTTTAAGATAGTTAGAAAATCACTTGATTTAATTATTACGACCCATTTAAAAGGAATGTTTTTCTATTTATATTAAAAAATAATAAAAAAAATATAAAATTTAATCTCTAACTAAATTTTTATATGAAAAATATTTTGACTGATCGGATCGATCATTTAAATTTTAAAAATGAAAAAATAATCTGTAATACGATAACACACGGACCATCCATACTACACATAGTACCATAACCCATCTCTCTATATATATGGACATTGTGTTGAAATTTGAAGGAAGTAATAACGTGAAACTAAAATGTAACGTCTAAATTAAAATTGTTCACATATGTCAAATTTAAAAAGCTTTCTTCAATCATGGTTTTAAATAACAATTATCACCTCATCGCTGCGAGGTTTTTGAAAAAAAAAATCACGCTATAACAGAATATATCCTACATAACATTTTATATTTAAAAGTATAAACTAATTAAAAAATATATATATCTTCAGAAAATTGTTAAAAATATAGAATATAATATATTTTATTTAGATATAATTTATGTCTAAATCAATTAAATAGACTCTTGAATTTATAAATAGAATTTATTCATTATTTAATAAAATATGATTTATTAAACATAATAATTTTTCTTTTTTAAATAAAGATGTATAGTTGATAGTTTTTTTAAAATAAAACATAAAATAGTTGACTATTAATTTATTTGATGAATAAATTCTTTTTCTAATCCTCTTATTAATGCATAATAAAAAGTAAAAAAACAAAATGGAGAGAAAAATGATATTGATCAAAATATGAAACATTAGTTTTTTGAAAATATTTATATGCACTATTTGATTAGTGGTATTTCAGTCATTAAGGAAAAACTGAAAAAAAAAACATTAATGGACAAATTCGGTATATATGCTCTTTATAGCATAAACTAATATAGATATATAAGTATACATATAGATATTTTGATATTTTAACTGCAAACATTGAATGTTTTTTTTTTGAAATACAAAATTAGCACAGTTTTGTACACCTTAAAATGAAATATTTACTTCTGTACATCTTAAAGTAGAAGTTTCCGGTAAAAGGTCGTCCAAAACATAATATGTATGTTCTTTCACTTTATTCAAAATTAGATATATATATATATATATATGTATATATATAATTCTGAGTGTCACAGATTTGGAGTTGATGAACTTGTATAAAAGAACGATGGAGACGCTCTCTCTTGCATCAATTATTTCCAATTGCCTCTAATCATCTCTCTCTCTCTCTCTCTTTTTATTCAAATTCGTTGCTCAACACTCTCACATTGCCTCTAATCATCTCTTTCTTGGTTCAAATTCGTTGCCCAGCGGTTAGAAATATTATTACAATTTTAACTATTTTCTTGAAGATGCATTTTAATTTTACTAGCTTCCTTTTCTCACGGTAAAAAAAAATGAAACTAAGATTTTGTAGTTATTTTTGTATTTAACAAAGTAGTTTTAATTTTTTTATTCTATAGAAATAAATTAAGTATCTAAGCTTTAGAAACAATTTATAGCTGGTAATTATTTTCAATTGTATTTTCTTAGTCAATGCAGGTAAGTTTTCTATTGCTTGTTATACATAGTGAAACTTTACTTAAATTTAAGTAATTCTTAATGCAGCAATGATGGTTTTATGTTTTTATTGTACCTATATTTATTATTTTTCGCTTGATAATTGTATAAATCCACTAGTATAATTACATTGGCAGAACAAAGTTTAATGTTGCACATAAGAACTTTGATGCCAAACTAACTAAATACGTATTGCTTCATTTTTAAATTATAATAAAATAAAACATGTATGCTAGATTGCTAGTAATTAAATACAAACAAAAGAAACATTGCAACAGGAAATGAGACAAGGATCTTTGAAGATTTTAATCCACCTAGTTTGTGTGCTGTTGTGTTTATTGGTTGTGAATGCCCGGAGATTGTCGGTGACATACTCCCCTACTTTCGATGTCCGTGATTATAATGTACATGCAGATGGAATTACGCAGACACGAACACACACTATATATATATATATATATAGAGAGAGAGTTGGGATATGTTGTTATGTATAGTACGGATCGCCTTCGTGTTATAGATCGGTTCTTCATTGTTAAAATATAAATGATCAATCCAACCATACAAAATAATTTTCATATGAATATCTCTATGTAAATCAAATTTTATATTTTTAATTTTTTTTTACTATTTTTTAAGATAATTAAAAAATCACCTTTTTTAAATGGCTCATAATAACTAAATCAAATGATTTTCTAACTATCTTAAAAAATAGTAATTTTTTTTAAAATATAAAATTTAGTCTACAATGAGATATTCATATGAAAATCATTTTGTATGGTTCAAATCGATCATTTAAACTTTAAAAACAAAAAATCAATCCATAATACGGAGGCGATCCGATGCATATAAGACTATAATCCAACTATATATATATATATATATATATATATATATATATATATATATATATATATTCATGTTAGTCAAAAGTTTGAGATTCGTTTTTGTATAAAGAGAGAGATTAAATTGCATGAAATCCTCACTTTTTATTTTATTTCAGTCAGTGTTGTTTGTCAACGTCAACAACACGATTGTGTACGGGATGAACTCAGTAAACCCGAAGTTTTTCCACATTGGGGTGTTGCAGTGCAACAACTTCTATGCATCTGAGATGTACATCGAAGCTCCCGGAGACGGCCCCAACACGGACGGCATCCACATAGAGCGCATCTCAGGCGTCACCATCAACGACGTCCTCATTGGCACCATCAAACATACTGCCCAAACAATCTCTGTTCTCAAAATTCGGCATGTCTTATTATTTTTCCATATATGTTTATATATATTCGATCGATCCATCTACATATGTAACTGCATGCCCTTAACCTACAAATTTGTGGTGTGTGCAATTGATCAGGCCCCTTCTCGTGTGAGCATAAGCAACGTAAACTTCAAGGTCATCAACGGCACATCTGCATCGTCAGTGGCGGTGACTCTTAATTGTAGTCCAGGGATCCCATGCCAAAACATTAATCTAGAAGATGTTGTGCTTACATATATCGGTGAAGTGTCTCCAACTGCTTACTGTGCTTTTGCAGAAGCACGTTTCACTGCTCCTATGCTCCCATTGCCATGCAACTCTGATATTTTTCTTCAATTGGCATGTGCATTAATAGCGGTGCTATATATTATATTTGTCATCCTAGATTATGGAGAGATCATCATGACAGTGGGACCGGCCGGAAGAAACATATCATCATAATTGTCTCTTAGCGAGGGGAGACAAAAAAGTGTTGTTTATAGTTTTGTGCTCTTTATAATAGGAATTTTGTAATAATCAATAATACCAATTATGTATCTTAGTTAATTGTGTTCGCAAGATTTTCAATGTTTGGTAATACTAAACATGAAACTCGACGCTGTGCGGTCCTCTTAATTCTAAAATTATTTGTATCTAGCATTAATTTTATTATAAATGAATAATATTTTATACTTAAATATAATTTATGTCTAAATTAATTATAAAGGTTGTTAAATTTTTAAATAAAATAATTTATTATTTAATAAAAGATGATGTACAAAATATTTTTTTTCTGAATGTATGATTGTACAATGCGTAGTTTTTTTTACAATAATACTTAATAATAGTGATGTTTAATTTATTTGATACATGAAAAAATAGCAAATAAAATGGAGAGGAAAATAAGTTTTACTAAAATATGATTTATGAAATGTAACAATTTCCTTTTTAAATAAACCTGTATAATAGATATTTTGAAAAAAATAAAAATAGTTGATTATTAATTTATTTGATGGATAATTTTTTTAGATCTCCATTAATACATGGTAAAAAAAATAAAATGGAGAAAAAAATGATATTAATCAAAATTTGAACCACTGAATTTTGAAAATATTGATCCGCACCATTTGATTAGGGGCGTTTTTGTCATTAAAAAAAAAATAAAAAACTTAACATTAATGAATAAATTCAATACATGCGCTCTTTATATTATAATATAGATAGAATATAAAATTCTAGATCTTTCCATTGGGTAAAAATGCTCACAACAAGCAATGACCAAATCAACTAGATTAAAATACTTCAATAAAACACTCACAACAAAATCCTTATAATTAAAGAAAGCTATACCTTATTGGATAACAATGTTCTGTAAACAAGGTAATTTTAAAAAATTTAAATTAAAGGAATTTTTATAGTTTATTTTTAAATTAAATTTGCGACTATTATTTTGTCCATTCAATACATATGTGAACATTAGTTTACGATTATTGTTTCAATTATGTTAATTTAATGATAATTATTAATTACCCTAGAATAGGATATCACTAAAATAATCTTGATATTTGATTTCTTTAAATTATATATAAAGTGTTCATAGTTAATTTAAAATAAAATAATAAAAGACAACTGTCGAATTGAAATTAGCAGAAATATAGTTTCAATATATTTTTCTTTCTTCAAAAGTTATTCCAGCACCGGCCCAACCATAAGGAATGGCCCAAAAGACCATCCGTACCTCTAAAAATATAAATTAGCCCAATTTCATACCTTTTGATTTCTAACAAATATGGTTTGTCAACTCGTGCTGGAAATGTGTGACAGTGTGGCCTGCACTGCCTCACCGCAAATAGCGGCGGCTGTTGTCGCCTTGTCGGCTCCCCTGTACTCGCGCTTACATGTACATGGTCCAATTGGGCGAGTTCATATTTTTGTGGGGTAATAATGTTATAAAATAACCCGTTCTAGATCCAATCCGTTGGACCCGCCTTCACGACCCGACTCGATCTGTCCTATGGCATAATCCGTGAAAATCCGTACCTGTTAGAACCGACGGGTCTAAAACGAGTGTGGGCACAAAATTTTTGAAAAAAACCGCATTGGACCTGACCTGCCTTAGACCCGACCCGATCCGACCCATCTCGACCCGTTGGACCCGTGAAAACCCAACCCGCCCCGACCCGACCCAATACTCGGTAAACCTGGAAAATTCAAAAAAATGCGGGAAAATTAAAAATTTTTGGTCAAGAATATAAATGATTATATATTTTTAATAATTATTTTTGAGAATTTATTTGAATTTTTTTTGGGTTACTTTTGAATTTTGGAAAAAAAAAATTGAAAAAAAAAAACAACCGATCCGTCCCATTCCCGATCCGCCCACCGACCCGTCCGACCCGACGGGTCTAAGATAGATCGCGGCCTAACCCGCAAAAATGAACCCGTGCTAACCCGTTGATTCATCCCGAACCGTCCCGCCAAAACCCGTCGACCCGTGAAAACCCGTCTCATCCCGACCTATGAAAATTCATCTCATCCCGACCTAACCCGACCTGTTTTTAAAATACTATATGGTACTGTTATTTATACGATCAGTTTAATGAATCTATTCAAAACACTCAGCACGAATCTTAATATTATTTGATACTGTTCTAAATATAGAAAATCTGCCCACTATACTCTGGGCTGCCTAATTGTCTTGTTCGGCTTCTCTTGGGTCACATATTACAGCTCTGTACCGGTACCCTGATCCAATCAGTGGTACGATCAACAATGAGTACATCGATACTGTGCGGTGCCATCTGCAATCAGATAACTGGAGAAATTGGGAGTCCGCCCAAAATGCATATAATATTTTTACTTGTAGCCGTGCGTCCAGTGATGGCCTTAAATAGACTAAATCCATAACACTTCATTGTGTCTGTCTGCAACCAAAGCAAGTAGTAAATTTGTAATATGGTTGCTTTCTTCTTGCATATATTTTATATATTTTGGAGGTGTTTGTTACAAATTTAGTAGATCGAGGAGTCTATAATTTAGGTGTGTTTCTGGAAATATGGGGCTTCATCTCCATGCCATACAACAAGCAGGGGTGTAGCCAAGATTTTTGTATAGGAGGAGGCGAGATGCGGGTATACGTCACTAGAGTGTTGAAATTGATAAATTAGAGGATCTAATACACTGCACGAAGTAAAAATACATGATAAATTTAAATCCTGATACGTAACTCCCATGAGATTGGAGGGTGGACCCCAGCCCCCCCCCCCCCCCCCCAATCCGTCCCTGACAACAAGTGAGGTGCTCTACTTATTTTTTATGCGAGTTGTCGGATTTAAATAGATAGAGCAAATAAATAAATCTCTAAATACTGAAGTATTATTTAGATTTGAGTATACGCATAACATAATTGTGTTGATGTGTACTTCGGCATGGGAGGTACAATCGGTATTCAGCTGCCCTTTTTTCATAAAAGTTATGAACAACTATATTTAATTAAAGTCGAATGATTTAAATTATGTCTTTGTTTTTTTTTTTAAAAGGAACATGAATATATCAAGTTCTCTAAAATATATGTTGTGGTACGCCGCCATCACATTTATTGGTAGAATAGGCGAACTACATGATATCATGATTATAGGAATTAATATATAATTAACTAGCAATTGGGAATTTCTGATGACTTCATACCTGTTTGATCGTTCTGAGTTTCGTGCAGCTCCAAAAAAAAAAAATCCATTCATCCTGAGCAATCAGGACTTGATTTGGATTTGGCATTGACTGAAAGTATAACTACAATAATAATTAGTATAATTAACTAGCTTTTGGACTTCTCTCGGATCATTTTGTTTATTTATTTATTGTATAATTGTGCCTTTGAATACTCTCAAATTCTCAACCAATACCATAATTTTATACTGTTAGAAAAGATCAAATTTCTTTCACGAAATTTAAAATGGTACCTTTTTTAGACAAATTAGAAGGGATGAAATTTTATCACGGTCTTTTTATATTTTATCACGTTTGACTACTCAAAACATTGTAAAAAAAAAAAAATAAAAAAATATCTTTCACTACTAATTCTATAGAATAAGCCACATTTTAGATCCCGTGAAAAAAAAATGTTTTTTTTTCAAAAGATGTTTTTTTGTGTGCCAATAACAGGTCCTGATAATCTGAATTATAATCTATCGCGTTTCTTCTGGACTCTTTTAGTGTCAGATAATGATTTATGAACGCAGGAACTCTTTGTGATCCTTTTTGTTTTTTTCTTTAAAAAAAACAAAAGAACAGGCCAATAGGGCAGCTGCCACGTTAAAAGCGTGCCGTGCAAGCTACAAGAGTTCAATGCATCACAAGTCAAAATCCTCTGTAGCAGGTATTGACCCACCTTAAACTGTAGGGTTAATATTATAGGAATGCATAATTAAAAATTTTATTTGTTTTATATCAAGTTGCCTTCATGCATATCTTGCAGCCAATATAATTTTTTTTTCCTTTTTGTTGTTACGTTTTATTTCAAACTGTACAATTCGTTTTTTGGGAAAAAAAAAGTAATTTTTGTAACTAATATCTTTTTAAAAGTATAACTATATGTTCATCAGAGGGCAGCTCTAAAAGACTGAAGCCATGGTTGTCAATTCTCTTGTCATGAATGGTTGAGGTTACGGCCACATAGAATCCTCTCCAAGTTGTAGGGATTGAAGTATGGCTCCATTAGATGTTATTCATTTCATTCTGGTCAAAATCCAAGTAGAAGTAGGTAGAGGTAAGACCGTAAGAAGAGGAAGGAAACACTAACCCAAACAACAATGACAGGTCAACAAACACGAAGGAAACACTGACCAAAACAACAATGACAGGTCAACTAACAAAGGGAGGATATCCAAATGGAATTTTGCATGCAAACCCTTTCAAGTTTCAATTGTTCTCCTCTTTTGACTTTGAGAAAAGGTTCAGGATCTCCAAGTTGCACTTGGTCAGTACCGTTCCAACGACCGCGGAAAGAAAAATTAATGATGAAATTTCAGTTAGTCTTGTTAATATTTCAATATCAATTTAGCTTTCAATTTGTGTATAGAATAATCAGTTGAGCTAGAGAAAATTTTTTGTTTACATTTTTGTTGATATTTCATTCGTCTTTTCAAAAAATTAAAAGAAATTTATTTGTTTACATTTTTGATGAAATTCATATTTGTTGATAACTTTGAGGCACATATAGAGATAAATACCATCAGGGAAAAGAAGAGGAAAAAGTACAAAAAGGACGTGGAATAATTCTACTATAATGTTAATGTTACATAAAAAGCCATTTAGCATAAAGTTCAAATACTTTAGTTGTTGCACAATTTGTATACATGTGTCAATGGGAAAAAAGAGTGTGGGGATCCTGAAAACTTTAATTAGACAATGATTTTTCAAAAAAATTCAAAATAATATTTCAAAAGTAAAACAAAAATAAAAATTGATAGAAATGTTTTTTAACATATAAATTGGTTGTATTTTAATTTTCTTACAATTTAACAGTCAATTGATATTTTAAAAAAATCATTAAATTTAGGCCATTGTAATATATATATATATAGAGAGAGAGAGAGTAAAAATAATATGAGTTTAAGCTCACATAGGCTTTCCGTGAGTTTAATTCAAAAATCATATCAAATTATTTTTAATTTTTGATTTATCATGCTCATTAATTTTTTTATATGAAAACCTTATGGGATACAGAAATTGGGGTGTTTCAAATTTCATAAGTCACTGTTTTTAAATTTAAAAAATCAGTTCTGAAAAAATAATAATAAAATAGTCAATATTTGTACATCATTTTTAAAAATTAAAAATTATAACTTAGAAAACTCAAAATATCCTAATTTTTTATATCCCACAAGGTTTTCAAATGAAAAATATAATAAGGATGATAAATTAAAATTTTAAGATAATTCATTGTGCTTTTTGTGTTAAACTCACGCTATCTTTACTTTATACACACACACACACACACACACATATATATATATATATATATATATATATTGTTATTTTTGATAGAATATTAAAGCACACATTAAATTGAATAAAATTTGTAAACAATATCAGTATACAAGTTCAAAAATAGAGAATTTTTATTTATTTAAAAAAACGTTCTCAAAATTGTCAATTTAATAATTGCTAATGGATTCCCGTCCAAAAAAAATAAAAAAAAATAGAGAGATTACTACTTCAGTACTCTTACGATGTTTTTAACGGCTTCCTCTATCATTTTGTTTATGCTTCGGTTTTAATGGATGGATTACTCCGGAATTTCATAAAGGGTAGTGAGACTTGTGTTCGCTCTAGGGAAAAATATTAGCATTTACTTAATTAAACTTAAAAATTGTATAATTAATCTGGTAAAGTAAAATTCCTTGCGCTAGTTTTTGAGAAGTTATCCAGCTTTTTTTTTGCCTCATTTTGTAGATGGGTTGAAAATGAAAATTTCATCTGATGATTTCGACAATCTGGATAAATTTCTATTAGTTGAAAAATACCATACACGGCTACTCTTTTCGATCGACTTATATTTTAAAGTTGTTATTTTGTCAATTTTCATTGACAGCGCCTGCTTCGTTGATCTGACATAGTTTTCCAAATTTCGAGATGAAACATAATTATCTTAACTGTTAAATATATGTGCTTTGATCGATAAGTTTCAGCGCAGAACTTGGAATTAATCTTTAGCACTGAATATGGTCGTTACTTCATACTAGTTTGTTAAGCTAAACATCAACAAGCACAATTTATATATTTCAAAAGGAAATGTTTAAGTTTCTCCATGAAATTTGCTTGTTTATACCTAATGCCAGGTCGCCTGTACTTTCAACTGCACTACAAAACTAAATCTTAATATATAATTTATTTTTAAATAATTAACATGGAGATATTTGCTCTCCTGTAAATAGGATTTTTCTGTTATTAGCATAAGATTGTCATAATGAAAAATATCGTTAAAAAGTTTGTTCTATTCTGAAACATAATATATATATATTCAAAACAAAATCAAAGAACAATCCTAAAAATGAGATTAAATTAATCTTTTGTTCCTTAGTTTTGCTTCCTCTTTGTTTTGGTCCCAAAAAATTTGATTTATTTATCAATAAGTTTTGTCAAATTCATTTATAAAGGTGGATATAATTCATGTTATTATTATAAACAAGTTATCATGTACATACAATATTTTCATGGCTCGGCTCGACTTTTTATTAGCTCGGCTCGAGTTCGAGTTCGTTACTGTTTTCAATGGCCCGTCTTAATTCGACTCATCAATAGCTCGTTACTGTTTTAAAATATATAAAATATAGATAAATTAATTAATATACTTTTAAAAATGAGAAGAATATACTTATTTATGTTATAATTATGATGATAATGTAAAAATATTAATTATTTTTAAAAAAATTATTATAAAATTAATAAAATATTAGTTATATCAACTCTAATTATTTATAATTATATTAAAATAAGTATAAAAATTATAATAATTGAGCTCGTATGGAGCTCGAGCTCGGCTCGAGTTCGAGTCAACTCGGCTCGATTCCAGCTCGCCTCGGTTTTAGCTTGGCTCGGCTTAGCTTGGCTCGTGGGCAGCCCTATATATACCATAGTACAATAGAGAATAAAATCTAGTGGATATACATTAGTTCGTTTGGCATTCCATGGAATATCAAAAAGTAAAAATAACATTGCTATTCTGATGAATTAATTTGCTAAATAAATTTTAGACAAGTAGAAAAGTGCTGAAGTGTGCTAATCCGGTACAACAAGCTATATATGGTGTACTGGTTTAGCTCTCATCGGAATAACAATTATTGTTTGATTATGTTGTATTATATTATATTATTATAATCATGATTATGATTTATTATTCTAATTATATTATTATAATTATGATTATGATTATGATTTATTACTATTATATTTAGTATTATTATGATTATGATTGTTATTATTATTATATTATCATCATTGTTAGTATTATTATATCATTATATTTATAAATTTATTATTATATTATGATTATGATTATAATTATTTTATTTTATTATATTTTTATTATAATTATGATTATTTATTATAATTATAACTATTATTTTATTATTATATTATGATTATTATTTTATTATTATTCAATTATGTTGTATATTATTATTATTATTACTATTATCATCATTATTAGTATCATAATTATTCATATTTTAACTATTCTAACTAACAACTTGCCAAACGATATTTTTACTCTTCTAAATAATCAAAAATATCACTTTTCTACCCCCTCTTTCAAAAAAACACTATTTTATCACTCTCCGAAACTATTCTTTGATCTGTCAAACGAACCGATGTGAACACATTTACATTTATATGACAAGAAACTATTATGATTATGAATCTATAATAATGTAAATGGCGACTTCAAATTTGATGTCATCATACATTAAATTTAAGGGTAACACCCATCAATGTCAATCTTCACACAAATAGTGGACATTGACGTTTGAACATTTGAGAACCCTCGGGAACAATTTGATAGAAAAAAAATGAAAACTTTCAGGACCCAATATGAAATTATAAGTACAAAAATGAAAAACAAAATGACATTTAATGGGTTCATCGACCCCCCCCCCCTTCTTTTTTTGCTTCGCAGCTCACACAATTGTATGCTTCTGGCTCACCAACTTTACCAAAAAATGCATTACACATTTACACTTGAAACCAATTGGAAAGAAATGGAAATAAAAATTGTCAGTTGTCTAGCACTGTTGGTGTCAGCACTGATTACCTAAAATCAATTATTGGTTAGATCTCTTATCATGTCTATCAACTATCGGCTGGTGATCTCTTCAGACTTCTTCAAATGTCAATATTTTATTTTCCTTCATGCAATGATATCTAGCCCTCTACTCTTCCTGGTTTTCCTTTCACACCTCCTACCGAACTCAATTGACAACTTGAGAGGTGAGTTTCAAATGCCTCCAATTTAAACCTCCATCATTTGAGTGGTAATCTATTACACTTATTCTATGTGTTCGTAAGATATTACAGCACTTGACTTCAGGTCACCAGAAGATTTGGAGATAATTTGTGTAACTTCTTTTTACATGGTCTTTTGATGTCCATGGAAGTTGACATACCACAATCTTTTACAAGCACGTAGAGAAAGTGTAGTTTAGTCGGTTAGCTGAGGTAGATAGGTTCTTTACCAAATACGCTGGAAGTAAAATGATGGATGCATCTGAACTCCTGTCATTCATCAACTTTGCTAAAAGTGGTGGATCTAGATAACACATTTGGAGCACAAGCTGTAATTGCCCGCTCGAGCCCACAAACCACCTCAGTCATGCTAGGCCGATCCTGGCCAATTTCACTAACACAATCTGCAGCTAAGTATCCTACAAAGGCCAACACATCTGCTTCTGCTGGTGTTGGCGGTGGCAGTTTCGGATCAAGAACATGTTGCATATCATCAGCCACAATGAATGGCACAGCAAAATCAACTACATTTTTAGGTGTTCCACTTTCTTCATATCTCTGTATAACCCTGCAACCAGTTAAAAGCTCGAGCAGGACAACTCCAAAGCTGTACACATCACTCTTAGCAGTTAACCGTTGCAATCTGTAATATTCAGGATCCATATATCCCACTGTGCCTGCAGTAAGCAGCTGATCATTATCTCCTTCCTCTTCATTACCTCCTCCTGTAGAAGTAACCAAAGAAAGTCCAAAATCTGCAACTTTTGCAACCCAATGTTTATCCAACAGAATGTTTGCTGATTTAATGTCACGGTGGATGATTGGTGGAACAGCATATTCATGCATGTACTCAATGCCACGTGCTGCATCAAGAGCAAGCTTCAATCGGGATTCCCACGTGGCAAGCAGAGGGGGAAGTGGTTGCCTCTTGTGAATATTATCATACAATGTGCCGTTTGACATGTACTCATAGATTAATACCCGCTCACAGTCATCAGTGCAGAAGCCAAATAAAGAGACGAGATTGCGGTGGTTTATGCGAGAAAGGAGTGCAAGCTCTGAGATAAATGCTGTTTCCCTATCACGCCGGCGTGCTGGCGTTGCTGATGTGGATGCTGGATTACCTTTTAATAAAAGAAGATTGCTTCAAGTTTGAGTTTATAAATAAATGGAAGAATGGTGGGTACCAAAACTAATATCAAACAGGATCAAAGTTCCTATGCAGTCAGAGAGGGCATATTATATAACGAAACAATTTAGAAGGCACAATAACTAATTAGGAAAAAAAAAAGAATTAAGGTAAACACATGAATTATGCACTACCAAAATATTTCAGGTGTCACGTGAAACAAAAGTTAATCTTGCAGAGGACAACCATTTCCCTAATATTGTCTATATATCTTGTTTATTTGTTGACAAACTACAAACACCACTTAACATAAAACTCTGATTTGTATCTGGTTGAAATGTTTGCTCAACTCGAGAACTGCACAGACTGGAGATGAAGGTGAATGTGAAATTCATGCAAACTGTAAGGTAACTGGTATAACTCAGGAGTCAGGACATAATTCAGCTGATATGATGCCAATTCTTACTTAAAAACTAACTAAGATTTCTGTGGTATTTTGAATGGTACTCTGTACATAATAGGGGTTGATTAATCAAAGCTAAAATTTCAATTGCAAAACAAATGTGAATTTTGTTTATACCTGATTCAGCACGCTTGATTGCAACCTCACGCCCATCAGGAAGGGTGGCACGGTAAACTGACCCAAAGCTACCTGATCCAATCCGACAATTTGCTGAAAATCCACAGGTGACTGACTGGAGATCTTCAATGGAAAACTGTTCCACTGTATACCCAATTCCCTTCCCAATTAACTCAGTCAACCGCTGCTCCATAGCCTGTGAATCCATGTACGCTCGCAACAGGCGCCCGCTTGCTGTTTCAGCCCGACCTGATAACCCGTACCGCCTCTTAAACCATGTAGTAAACAGAATTTGACCAACCAAAAATATAATGCAAAATATGACAGCAGCTATGATCAGAAAAACTAAATACATCTTTCTGTGTAACAACTTGATCCAAGAATTTGACAACAATTCAAACCCACAAGGTTGACAAATGGATCCTCCATTTGGACATATATTTCCTGAACCGGGCAACACACCGCATGTGCAATAAGACACTGGCACACAAGGTCCCGGTAAGACACGGTCAAATACTAGATGGTTTGATTTGAGCTCCTCCTTTCCCCAGCAAAACAAGGAGAAATTCAACATTAAGACCCCACAAAATGCGTCTTCTTTTGCATGAATCGATAGGAATTGTGCAGTTTTAAGACTCTTTGGAAGTGATGATTGGGGTCCCCAGCAACTCGCTGTCCCATTTGTGCATAACACACAAGTGCGATTAGCTCCCAATGCCATAGCAATCACTGAAATTTGGTTGTTCTCCAAACTAGGCGATCCTTTTCCCCAGCAACTAAACTTCCCTTCAAGTGAAATCGCACACATGTGGTGACTGCCCGCACCTATGCTCATGTAATTCCCAACACGAGGTTCCTTTCCGACCACACTGGTTTCATTACCAAAACAATGTACCTGACCGGACAACAACCCGCAAATGAAATGCTTTCCCACAGCTATATCTGAAAAGTTCAAATCTTTAGGCACTGACATTTCCGGCCAGCGCCAACAACTGAGCTTTTTTCTTACCCGGCCAGCTTGGAGACCGCACACATGGGAGTCGCCGGATGAAAGATCCACAATAGGGGGGCCCTTGTAGACACGCTTCGTCTCCATTTCATTCTTATAGAATTCCCACCAGAGCATTGTAGAGTAGTTAGCTTGGAGAGCGAGAGAGGGACCCAGCGCGCAAAGAAACCCATCACCAGCCGCAATTGCAGAGAATGAGGAGCGACCGGAAGGGTAGTTGCGGGTAGTGCGATAGGGCAGACTGGTGCAGTTGAGGTCGAATTTTTGGTGACCGGAGGGGAGAAACGCACAGATTAAAGATATATTTGAGATGCGTGCAATGGCGACAGTAGAGAGAGGAGAGGAGTGTATTTGGTGAGGCAGGGAGAGGAAGAGCAGGAGAAGCAGGAGAAGCAGGAGCAGGAGCATGTACAGGTATGGTGTGTGTGTCTGATCCTTTTTTTTTTTATCAGAAATGGTATTGAAGGGGATGCGAGGGATAATATATTTGCTTGTGGAAGTCTCCTTCGTCGTGAAAGGTTAAAGCAGCTGTCAAAGCATAAAAAATTGCTAGTACATGTTTGGACTTTTCTAAGATGCTACTGGTAGTGGGTGGAAGCCAGGAAGGCAGCGGGGCTGAGGTGGGAAAAATAGGAACTGGGTAGAGGGGGTGGACGCCTTAACAAACTTTTCTTCCTTTTAGATTTTCTGATGTTTTTATTGTGAGATACTGCTGACCCCAACGGCCCAACCTCAAGCTCAAACCCCTTTTCTTTTCTTTTTTCTTTTTTTTTTTTTTTTTTTTACAATAGGCCATGGAGTCAGGGATCATCAAACGCTGCGTCAGGGATCAGCTGCGCTGACCAACATCGACAGTCCTCCCCGTGTTTTTTTTTTTTTTTGAAAAGAATCCTCCCCGTGTTAATATTTTGACCGATTGCCCGTAGGCCCCACACACACCACACTCACACGTCCATTTGAGTCCGTAGGCTCTCTCTCCAGCGTTGCTGGGTATCGAACCCTTCATCTCAGGAATCAAGGTCATGCCTTAAACCGACTGCGCTCTGAACCTGGGAAATTTAGTAGATTTTTTTGGTAAATAAAATAAAAAAATTGAAAACTGGTATGATTCTTGTGTGTTTTTATGAGTGTAACTTGAATCGAGTTTGAAATTCAGTTTTAGAGATCTGAACTGAGTCTCAAATATATATATATCTCTGTTTAGTTGAGTTATTTGTTTAAAATAGATTATTAAGTTATTTCATTATATATTTTTATTTATTTGATGATTTAAAAATATTATATTTTATTATTTTAAAATAATATTATACTAACTATTTTTTTAACGTATGTTTAATGATTTAGTATATTTAAAGGTTTGTAGAAACTTAATTTTAAATCATAAATAAGAGACTTAATTTTAAATCATAAATAAAGAAAATAAATTACAGTCTCTCGAATAAAGTAAAATAAAAATTACAGTCCTTGAAATAAAAAAAATACATCAATGCCGACAAAACATTCTCCTAATGAGAGACGTGTTGTATGTGTCTCTTGATCGGATTTCACGGCGAGGGTACTTGTGCCTTGCATCGACAGGTGCTTGCATCTCGGGCACTCGGGTGGACGGGCTGAGGATATCACACGACGACGAGCGAGTAGCCTCATATTGGGTACCAGAGGTACCAACACTCAAATTGAGGGTCATCTGATTCATCACCTGAGAGTATGACATGAAATCTCTCTGAAATATATTGGAGTCATCAGTCGTCGGCTCAGGCATCAGTCAGGTGGGCCGTCAATCGGAGGGTCATCAACAGAGGTGCCAATATCCTTAGGATCCGTCAGACCTGTGTAATTAAATTACACATATTTATATGAATTAAATTAACTAAAATTAACTCAATAAAAAATAAACTATAATTTAAAATGGATAAATTTTAAAGTGACCTGCGGATGCAAGCATCGTTGTGAAAATATGAGGATGTTCTGAATCGGCCATCAAATTCTTAATTTGCCTCAATTCAGGCTTATTGAACCATGTATGTTCGGGCGTCGTAAGCCAACCAATAACGGTGACTGTATTTCTGACTAAACGAAATATTTGTATATATATATATATAATTCCATATCATAAGTTATATAAATAGCTTAAGTAAGAAAAAATATTTTGATTAAATGCTAACCGCTAGGGCATTCTGATGTGAGTGTGGTACGTATGCCAACTCATTTACAGTCTCTTGGGATGCGGTACTAGCTGACTTAATTGTTCCTCAATGTTTATTCCGTACCAGATTGTAGTCATTTCTCTCTTGTAATATCATTCCATATAAACATAATGTTGGGCATAGTTGTACGGTCACACCTCCGTTATAGACAGTTCAGGCTCATCCTGCACCCACCAATAATATTGTGCTCAATCCACATTTCGCCCTTCACCACCTCCCAATGTGTGCTTGTTCTTACGATACATGAGCACTTTTGATAATCGATTGGAGCCGGTAGAGGGATCTACTGGTACAGGTTGAACTGCCGCATAACTCTATCTGGATAGTGATTCTCAACCATTCAGAAGTGAATTATCCACACACGACACATCCACCTACGGTATGTTAAATTTTGCAAATTAAATTAATATACTAATCAAAATAAATAAATTTTAATTGATTTTAGAAACTTATAAATTATAGTACAAGTGGTACACTCAAGGCATAACATCGTGATAAGCAGCGTACGACATCCAATTGACGCTTTGATCACATAAATTCTCAAAATGGTCCCGAAAATGTCTTGGTTCTCCTTTCCACGGGGTGTACTTGAATAAATATTTTATTATCCATTTGACACCTAACGAAGGTCACAATCGAGGATCGGGATCTCCTAATGGAGGTTCCTCAGTTCTACACTTATACCGTCAATAAAATATAAAAATTAAATAAAAATAATCTCAATTGAGATAAGTGATAATGATTTACCTTGATTTTTTGATCAAGAATCGTGTCCAGAACCACATCTGAAGCAAACAAAAGACCAGCTATGCAATCAGATGGCTCGAGATATGAACGAGAGAGGTTGAAGTACAAGCAAGATAATACTGCCGCCCCCAATAGTATTTGTCCTCTGGTACGTTGATCATATTGTCAATAAAGGTCAAGTACACCATCGACACCAAGTCTACACTATTATTTAGAAATATCACAGACTCGAACAAATCCAAGTAAAAACGTTTTTGTGTACCTAAAAAAAATTTAGAGATAACTTATAATAATTATATTTAATTATACCGATTGAATTTAATTATAATAAAAATTATACCGTCGGACGGTCTCATCACCAAAGTATGCAGATAATTCTTAAAAATGCTTCCGTAAAACATGAGAGTCGGATACTATATGTCGAGAATTAAACGTACTCATTTTCTTTTTTCTTATTTCTTATCTTAAACGGTCACAAATTATCAGTGATGTTATCGTAGTTATATGGATCGTCATCCAACCCAATGAGCATATTCAGCGTCCCACTCCATTCATTATCAGTCATCCATATTATTGGTTTTTCTATATTTTTTATATTTCAAAATCAGATTAGTAAACTTTAAAAATAATATATAAAATAATAAAATACCCTTAATAGGCAATCCCCATAGGGAACAATATCCTTCAATGTCACCGGCATCTCACCGATTGGTGAATAAAACGTCGACGTCGCTGGTCTTCACCTCTCGACAAGCATTGTCAGCGTGATTTATCTAACTGATAATCTCTCATGATCGCCATCTGGTAGAGATCAAGTTGGTGCAGATATGGATATGGTATTTTTGGACGTGTCCATTCAAACACAGAGTGCTATGCGTCTGCACAAAATAATTTATTGGATATGATATGCGAAAATAAATTATTTTTCACGTTATAGGATTAAAAATATTTACATCGATTCTGACCCTTTGTGACCTATGTTCATTTTATGATATAATAAGTAATTGCGGATACTCCATTTATAACTATAAGTATTTAAAAAAATTGCTAAAATTAAACACAATTATTCTGAAAATAATAAAATTTATCAAAATTTTAAATTATATTATTCTATTCTAAAATATCTAAAATTAAATACTATTACAATTGAACTAATTATAAATTGAAATGATTACAACTAATTATGACTAAAAAATACTACAATTAAACTAATTATGACTAATTAAACTATAATTATCCTAATTAAAGTATAATTAACCTAATTAAAACTAAACTAGAGTAAATTCTCTATTAAAATTAGTCTAATTTAAGTAAACTATAATTATATAAATTTAAAATATAATTTAATAATAATCAATCTAATTAAAACTAATCTATAATTAAACTAATTATATCTATATAATTTGAAACTAACACCATAAATAACCAAATTAAAATACATTAACTATATTTCACTTATCACTATAATTATACTAACTAAATCTAATAAAACTAATGATTTTTTAAATTCAAATTAAAAATTAAAAATAAAATTTACCTTTCCAAAATTGACCAAATCAATGGATCAACGAGTTGTTTCAACTCTCATCTGAAAATTATGAAGTTTGGAGTTAAATTGAGGGAGAAAATTTAAAAAAAATTAATTATTTTTCGATTTGGAGGAAGAGGGAGGCAAACGTGAAGAAAAATAGGGGTAGGAGGGGGAGGAAGGGTCCTTTTACGCGTTGTAGCCAAAGAAAATGCGTGATGTTCAAACGAGCTAGCCAAGCCGAGTCAGAGCCAACTCAAACTCGAGCCGAGCTGACTTGAGTCAGTAAGTCTAATCCAAGTCAGCAGCCTAACTCATATACGGCTCGAGCTAGCTCGTGAACTCATCGAGTTGGCTCATTTTTATGTTTGGATTTGTCAGTTAATTTCAAAATTGAAACTAAAATCAGAAGAGCTGATAAAATAAAATAAATAATTAATAAAATAAATAAAATATAAATAAATTACATAATAATAAATTTATTATATAACAAAATAAGTTTAAACATTATAAATAATATTTAAATAGAAATATGAAATATGACATGTACAAAGTATACGAGCCATGCCGAGCGAGACAACCCTAATTCGTACTCAAGGCAGAAAGTATACGATCTAGTTAGCTCAGACCGAATTTAGCTCAAGACAATTCAACTTGAATTATGACGAGTTAAAATCCGAACGAGTTATGAATCTTGGGTTATTTATCCAGCCCTAGTCTTCCTGCCTTGAAAATGAATGCCCTGTTCAAACTTGATGCTATAAAATATCGAACTGCCGCGAATTTAACATTTTTTACTTGTAGAAAAAACAAAAAAAAAATGGATTTTAAAATGAATTCATTTTTTCATCAGGACCGATTATTTGAAATAAATATTCAGTCCCTTTTCCCAAAGAATAAAGGGCTAAAAAATTTTGGGCCCTTTAGATCTGATTTTTTAAAAGTTATTAATTATGATTTTAATTGCTAAAATAATTTAAAATAGTAATTTTAATTAATATCTTACAATTAATGGAGTTTGAACTGTTTTATTGATTTTAAAGACCCTTTAGCTCCGATTTTTTTCAAATTGATTAATTACTATAATAATTAATCGAGTTTGAACTGTAATTCAACGCCAACTGTAGTTTTAATGTGTCTGTTTAGAAAAATATACGAACTACTTGAAATAAATATCTAGATATCGAAAAACTAAAGTCCTCAAATTAGGAGACTTAGTGGCATTTTTGGGGCTCAGACGGGCTTTGTCTGATAACAGATGTGTGGTTTATGAAATGTGGCTGTGTATTTCTACAGTAACTTTCTTTCAAAAGTTATGCATGTTTAAAACTTGATTTTCATTTTTTAATTTCTTCTTCGGTTTCTCGAGATTACTGCACTTGCTTTTTTTCATCCGAATGATGTGAAAATTCTTCAATGGCACATCCCTCATGTTTATACATTATTAAAATTATAATATTTTTTAAATCATTTAAATCATAATTTATCGAGATAACTATTAGATGATTATGTTCTCCTTATACTAAGATGTGAAACCTGTAAGCTCATGTCCATTTTTTTAATTTTTTTGATACTGTGGTACAATTCTCCTTGTGCTGCTCTTGGTTTTTTCATGTGAGGGAAATGACAGTTGTAGATAATGTCTTTCCTTCTCTATCATAAAGTAGTTTTAATCATTTCTATATTATATTGAATATTAATCACCATAATAATTATTTTTTGACCCATTAAATATTTTTTATATTTTTTATATAATTTTAAGCAATAAAATATTAATTAATTTATAATTAATCTTAATTAGTGTATAATCAATGTATATTTAAGCTTTAATTAGTACTAAATCATAAAATTACTTCAAAAAATATAATTAATCGGGTCGGGTTGGATTAATCCGAACCCGACCCGACCCGATTCAGGTCAAAAAAATTAAATTCATACCCAACTCGTTTATCTTCGACTCATATCGGATCGGATCAGATTAACCTCGTCAGATTTGATCAACAATTGACACCTCTACAATACCATTAGGCTCAGACTATCATCAACACGAGTTGGAATATCACTTTTCTTATTACAAATATATCTTGCCAATAAAAGTCCAGAAACACACTCTCTAAAATACCATTTCTAACAAAATCAGCAAATACTTAAACGAA
This sequence comes from Schoenoplectus tabernaemontani, assembly GCA_037127355.1. Classification (NCBI taxonomy): domain Eukaryota; kingdom Viridiplantae; phylum Streptophyta; class Magnoliopsida; order Poales; family Cyperaceae; genus Schoenoplectus; species Schoenoplectus tabernaemontani. The sequence goes on from CM073739.1 coordinate 17,704,330, forward strand.
ATTCTTTATCCACTATTCCGTAAAAATTGTCCTATTAATCCGGACTTAAATTATATGCCATTTTTTTCCAGTCAGAATTACCAATTTATAGTAAAAGTGTTTGATTCATAAAAAAAAATAGCATATCTCCATCTCTACTCCTTATTAAGCATGTAAGCATTCTGATTTTACAACGGTTCAGATTTTTTTATTGAAATTTTAGAGCTAATATCAATCATCGGATTGAGTTATTCGTCAAATAATGTTACTATCTCTATGACTATTTGTGTTGAAATTATAATTTTTTTCTCAATTTTGATTGTTATACAAAATGCTGCATAATTTAGAAGTACAATTGTTTTCTTATTATTTTTTTTAGATTGTAATCAATTATGAATTTTAACTTTACTTAAATTCTGAATGTCAACTTTTCTCTCAATTCTGCATTTATTTTACATTAATTATGTATTCATAATTGAAATTTATATTAATTACTAAATCATCTTTATTTTTATTTCCTTTCTTCTTTTCACATGAAGATATGAATTTTTATATTTTTAAAAGACAAAATACTAGTTATGTAATTATGTATTCTGTAAATAAAATTAGCAAGTCAATTGGACATGCTTGTGATGCTTTGCCGTTTTAGGCAGCCCAGATAAAAAAGGCCGGTCCTAAATTTCGGATCCGAAATAACAGTAATTATGGTCCTAAGCTGACGCAAATTTAAATATTAGGTTTCTAAAGGGCTTTTGTGCGATTCTTGTAGACCCTGAAAAATCACATATGGAGGCCCATTCAAAACCTTTCCAGCCTTCTTACCGTTTATGTAGTCTATTTACGCATCTTGAAGAAGTCAAAAAACCTGTTTTACAATTCAGGAATTCTGTGATAAATAGAAAATGGGCTATTGGTACCGCTGTTTTAGTTTTCTCATCCTAGTTTTGATGATGACACAGCAGGTTTATGGAATGGAGAGACATTTAGAAGGCAAGATAGCAAGATGATACCAGTTAATTAGTATAGCTCAGCTCACACCTTGTTGTTTTGGGGGAAACACCTTCTTCATCTTTTCTTTTAGTTTATTTCTTTGTTGATTTTCAGAGTTATTAAGTTTAAAAATGTAGAAACTAAATCTGATAGGAGCAATAAAAATGAGGGCAAGACCGCTTTTATTCTCGACGAAAGGAAGAAAACAGTTTAACAATTTCGTTTAAAGTACATGGATTGAGTTCACTAATTAGTAATTACTATTGATGCTCAAATAATTTCTGTAACCAAATTATTGATAGTGATTTCTGATTTTGTATACATTTCAATGGCGTTGCCTAAATTTTAACTAGGTGCATAGTTTCTGAAATAGGTGTGAGCCTAATTCTGCTGTATTTCTGCTGCAAAGAATGTCAAATGCTTTTGTTCACTTGTCTGATATGTTTCTTTGATTGCTAAAAAGGGTAAGGGTATCCCTCTTTTTTTGTCTCAGTTAATCAAAAAGACAATTTGTCATCAATTAAATCGAAGATGTTGATGCGTTAACTTTTCTGTACTATTTAAACATAGAACCCAGCATCCTCCATTAATTAATGTCTTAGAAGGCTCAAAAATAATAAATAGAGAGAGCAAATATGACATAAGAGTCTTAAGCCAACTTAGTATTCGGGTACGTTAACAATATTACCAAAAAAGGTAATGAGCTCTGAGTCTACATTTTTAGTGCTAGGGACATTGTAACAACTAATTAAACTAAGCTAAGAGGGCCCAATAAACATGGCCTCTGGTAAAGTGACTTAGTAGCATAGAGAATTTACAAAAGTTTCCTGTTACAAAAGCCAACAGGTCATGATTTTATTTGAAACTCTTCGTCTGTAAACCGCAGCTGCCGGGATCAGCATCAATAAGCATCTTCACAACATCTCTCATTGTGGGTCGAGCGGTTGGTGTGGCTGCAGTACAAAGTACTGCAATCTTCAAAACCTTCAGCATTCCTTCCTTCGACTGAGGAGAAATCCTGGGGTCAAGTACCTCCAGATAATTTTGAGCATCGAGGTGGGTTGAGATCCAAAAAACAATATCCTTCCCATCTCCAAATTGTGGCTCAATTGGATTGAGGCCAGTAAGCAGCTCCAAAAGGACAACTCCAAAGCTATATACATCTGTCTTTTCGGTGACCACAAGTGAGTAAGCGAGTTCTGAGAAGAAGGACAATGAAATAAGTCAGATAAAAGAAAAGTTTAATAATAACAGACATTGAAATGGTGAGACATGGGTCAGTTTTAATTTAGTGCCTATACATTTCAGGAGCTATTTACTATTACCAGCAGCATCACCATTACCAGTTGGTAATACTTAATGGCACCAAATTTGTGTGTACTGTGTACTAATATACACAAAACAATGGATGTTTGTTTTCTTTATTATAGTTGTTCAACCATACAGAAACACACTGGCATCACTGCTCCCCACCCCAAAATGAAAGTGCAAAGGTACATAAGTAGATAAAAAAAATATTAAAAAAACTTAAAACAAGACAAAATATATATTAGTAAAGATATAAAAAATGAGATATATTAGTTAACAGAAAAAAAATACCTGGTGCAATATAGCCATGAGTACCAGCAAAGCAGCTAAACTGTGATGCCTCGGCTAGCTTTGCTATTCCAAAATCTGCAATTTTCGCCTCGTACACCTCATCGAGTAATATGTTTCTTGATTTTATATCCCGATGAATAATGGCCGGGGAATAGTCATGATGCAAATACATTATCCCCTTAGCTGCACCCAAGGCAATGTTGTGTCGCTTCTTCCAATCCAATTCTGGAATACCACACTTATTCTCCCTCCTCAGTGCTTGGTGAAGGTCTCCGTTAGGCATGTACTCATACACTATGAAGTTAAATTCACCTCGGCTCATGCATGCGTGAAGCTTAAGTATGTTTCTATGGCGTATATTTCCCAAAATTCCCATCTCAACCTTCAACACTTTTGCACCAGTGCCCTTCCAGAGTTTCTTCACCGCAACTGTTCCCCTATTTTTCAACTCAACACGGTACACCTTTCCTGCACTACCACTTCCTATCAAGTTCTGCTCTTCCAAGTTGGATATATCTTGAACTTCAATTTCTGGCTGATGGAACAACTCCACTTTCCAGTTTTCTTTTCCAAATCCACTTTCTATATCTCTTCTTCTCATAGCTTCTTCAAGCTTGAAATTCTGGTAGCTTACGAAAGCCAAACCAACCATAAAAAAGAGAATAGCTGAAATGATCAATGGCAACAACACAATCTTTTTTTCAAATATACCGTTGTGCTTGTTGTCAATTTTGCAAATGCCCAAAATTGGCTTCAATTGGCCTTCCAACTGGCCTTCAATACACAACCCAGGATTGCCTGCAAAAGCCTCTTCCCCAGCAATCATAAGAAGTCCTGGAGGTATACTTCCTGTTAGTTGGTTTTCAGAGAAATCAATGGAGCTCAGCTTGAGCGATTGGAGCCCTTCAGGTATAGGACCTGTTATCAGATTGTGTGAAACGTTTATCAAATTGAGAGAATCCATATCTGAAAAGGAAGCCGGTATTGTACCAGTTATTATATTCTTTGCCAGATCTAATTCAACTAGCCTGCTGCACATGCTAAGTTTACCAGGGAGAGATCCTGTTAGTGCATTTCCCTCAAAGTGAAGTGAGCTCAACTGGTTCAGATATCCAATTTCAGCTGGGATACTTCCTGAAAAGGAATTATTAAAAGCATACAACTTTTGTAGCTGTGTAAGATTTCCAATTTCTTTTGGGATTTGGCCTGAAAGTTTGTTGTTTTGCACGGAAAGCTGATTGAGGCTTGTTGAAATGGCAATTTCACTCGATATATCTCCAGTGAACCCATTATCAGAGATATCAATTATGTTTGCATTTGGCAGGCCCCACAAACCAGAAGGAAAATTTCCTCTGAACTGGTTTTTGCTGATTCTGAATCGATTTAGAGATTTGCAATCTGCATAGGATTCGGGAAATGTACCAGTGAATTCGTTATTTAATGCCAGAAGAAATTTAAGTTCTTTATTTTGGCATAGAAATTGGGGAAATTCACCAGAGAATTTGTTTTCTGAAATATCGATGCTTTGAAGCGGGGAGTGCTTGCCTAGATTTGGTGGGAATTGCCCTGAGAAATTATTTCCATAAATTGAAAATGCTATCAGATACTCCAGTTCTCCCCATTCTTTTGGCAATTCGCCCCAGAAGTTGTTCTCGTACAATTGTAGAACGGTAAAATTGCTTAGCTTACCGAGCTCTGGAGGAATTTTCCCATGCATATTATTTTTTGAAATGTCAAACTCACGCAATTTTGTCAAGTTTGCGAGCTCAGGGGGAATCTGACCGGTAAAATTGTTCTGGTATAATTCAATTTTGATCAAATTGCGGAGATTTGAGACCGCTTTGGGGAATGTACCTGAGATATGGTTCTGAGAGAAATCCAGAGTTTGTAACAAATCAAGCTGGAAAATGGATTCTGGTATCTCACCAATCAAGTTACAGGCACCCATATACAACCATGTTAAATTCTTTAAATTACCGATACTCGGTGGAATCTCTCCTGCATCAAAGTCATTTTCACCAAGCCCAAGGGAAACCAGAGTGGTTAGTTTTCCGACCCATGAAGGGAAATTTCCTGTAAGAAAATTTGTCGAAATATCAAGTACTTGCAACCCAGATAAACTCGAAATATCAGGCAACTGGCCACTCAGGCTGTTCGATGACAAGTTTAGTACTTTAAGGTTGGTGCAATTGTTCATCCCAGGAGGGATGCTACCAGCAATGGAGTTGGTATCAAGCAACAAAGATGTGAGCCCTGTGAGTGCACATACTGATGGAGAGATTTCTCCTGAGAGGTTTTTGTTTGAGAGGGAAATTGAGATGACTTGCATACTAATCGGGTCACAGGTAACTCCGAGAAATTGACATGGAGAGTTTGATGCCTTCCAGGTTTCAAGATGATTCAGTGGGTCTTTTAGATGGCTTTTAAACTGGAGGAGGGATTGTAACTCCACTTGCTGGGAAAGTGAAATGCTCAAAAAGGAAATGAGGATGGAGAAAAGAAAATGGAGGCAAAGTAAAACTTTTGCCATTTTTTAAGCAAATTCAAATTGTTGGTGATCTTGGCTTGAATTATTACAACACGATTATTGAAATCTTGACTTCAATTTAGAGAGGACCTGTATCAGAAGGAAATTGTCTTGTCAGTTCGTAAATTATTACAACAGAGAATTGAAAAGAATAAAAGATTACATTTCTCTGAAGTCCGAAGTTTGTAAAAAAGAATAAAAAGAGAAAACAGAGAAAAAAGAAGAAAAAAAAAAGAAAATAATAAAACTAACATTTTTTCTGGATGTCTAGTCTATGCATATCTGTTATCATCCAGGTAAACATCATGTAACTATCAAAAAAAAAAAAAGTTGGCACAGAATTAATTTATCAACGAACTGCACGTTTATTCGTTTTGTCCACAAGTTGCATTTAATGATTTCAATAAGGACAACAATGGTGGTTGGCTGAAAATTCCAGTACTAGAAACTAGTACTGTTTGAAACATTCATGTATAATTGGTGAGATGTGAGAACCTTATATCATGCCAAAAAGTTGGATATTTCAATTGAAAATTTAGTCTCCTTGGTTAAACAATTTATGTGATACGAAACTAAAATGGCATGAACAACTGTTCTCATGCGTTGTTCATTTCAAAATAAGATTCATGCACTAGTTCTTGTTCGTTTTGTGAATTCACCATTCATGCATTAATTATCCGGCCATCTACATGTGTACTTCAAGTTATCTTACAAGAATAGATATTGTAATGATATTTTTTATCACAGGTCCCACGTGGTGATGTGATATCTCTTAATATTTGAACTATGTCACAGATATAGTTTGACTAATCCACAGGAGGAGAGGTCTAATAATAGAACTGAGCAGAGAAGAATAGAAAGGCGTGAAAACTATTCCTGAAACATACTTTTTTGTCCCTATTTCAAAAAAAATTGAACCCAAATGGATCTTCTTTTCTAATATCAAAGAGGACAAATCTACTCTTCAAAAAAGAAATATAAACAAATAGAACTAACAGTGTTTCAAAGAGGGACAAATATTCTTTCAGAAAAGAAATATAAGTAAATGGAGCTAATATCTTCACGCATTAGGGAACCAAACAAATAGACAAATGTGATAATTAACAAGATGGGACCTCAAAGTATGGAGACGTTAGAAGATGACACGTCAGCACCAACCCATTACATTCTGCCTTTCATTAGCAGTCTGATTTGACAGCAGAGTAAGATCGCACTATTTTGTAAAGCTCAATCGCAAAGTTAAAGGGAGGAGTCTAGTGAAAATTAAGTTTGTAGGTGATAACAAGGCGATATTATATTAAAAAAAATGTTTTTAGTGGTGTCGCATGGAGCCCTATAATTTTGTCTTTTTGCTATTTATTGCCTTTATATTTGTTGTAATTTTCCTCTTAATTATTAATAGCAACTGGTTTAACGACTTATTCTGAACAGAAAACATTACGTACAGAAATTTAAAGCAAGTACATCAAGAGAGGGATCCAATGATCTCAAGCATGATAGCAAAAACAAAAACAAAGAAATGAAATAAAGAAATAATCATAGAAAAAAAAAATAACATAGTAGAGAAACGTGCTAGGCTTTGCCGGAGGGATTGTGAAATGCAACTCCTGTGACTCTGTGAGGCTGTGACTGAGAAATTTCTCATTACATGATGAAATTTAATACCACTCGACTTCGTGGGCCAGGCAGGGGTCCACTGTCCAGAGAGAGAGAGAGACGAAGTGCGATAGCCTCTCGTGAGTCATGACATACTGATACTGACATTCAACCCGATTTTGACTGGTCGAAAGAACCTAATCGTTTCTGCTAGTAGATGCTATTACTAGATCTCTCCCATTTCCGCACTCAACACCACTAGTCCACTGCCAAACATTTTTTTTTTTTGCCTATCCCGATATTTCATTTTTTTTCCGAGTTTGCCTCTGCTTTCAAACTTTTAGTAACGTTCAGATTTTTTGTTTGTTTGTTTTCAATTTCTAAGTTAAGCAACAAAAGTAAATATATATTTTTTTTGAACGCATGCGTTCACAGATGTCAACTTTGTAGATGTTCATATATAACTTATGAATACGTGCGTTCAAAAAGTAGGAATAATATTGTTAAAAGTTTCAAGAATATTTTTATTAAACGTTTAAAAAATAGAAATAGACAAAAAAATTTCCACTGCCCACCTATTAGATGTTCTTTATCTTATTTATATTTATTTATTATATTATGTTCTATTTGTAAATATATGAAAGCTGAGCTTGTATATGTTTAATCTTTTGGACACCTTAGAGCCTAATAATGATACCTTAGTGTATAATAATGATAAGCTGGTTATATTTTTATTCCTTGCTCCTGTGAAATTTACATTTTCGACCAGTGTTACACAAATTTTGTACAAAAAATCGACATCTTGCTATTACGGTTCGAATATGATATTGCATTTTTTTTAGGAGGGATTAGTTGTTATTGATTTATTTTTATAACTTTGATAACAAAATATTAAATAAATTAAAAATTCTTCAAAATTTTATAAAATAGAAAATAATGTATATATATTCCTGTATTTACATACTAATTATGTTTCAAATGTTATATAATTTAAATATTTTAATAGTAAATTAAAGACCCATTAAATTGTCAAGTTATATTGTCAAATTCTCAAAAAATATAATTAATGGGGTCGGATATGGTCGACTCGAACCCGACTCGATCTAATTCAGGACAAAAAATTAGATATATATCCGATTCATTTATTTTCAAGTCATGTCAGATCGAATCAGGTTCGAATCAGATCGGGTCGGATCCGAATCAGATCGGATCAATAATTAACACCCCTACCATCACATAATCGTGGAGTGCAAAACATGTTGGTTTTATTGACCTTAACATGAAACAACTTGAAAAGAACATTATTATTATTATTATCATCATCATTATCAAAATGAGCTAGCAAATTAAATTTTATATTTTATTTATTTTTTTTATGATGGGGAGAAAATGACTTAATCTGAGAATTCTGATTCATCCAAAAACAATAATTTTTTCCCCATCATAAAAAATAACAAAAAATTCTAAAAAAATATATAATTCGGTTGCTAGTACATTTTGATATAGTGATTAAATTAAACAATTTAGATCATTCATTTTTTATTTAAAGTTTGAGTCCAAAACACTGACCCGGCACACTTCATAGAGCATTATAACGCATGCAATTTTTATAATAATAATAATTATTATTATTGTTAAGATATCTTCTCTATACAACTATGGTCGGAATTTTATAATTCAGTGTCCGCATTCAAAATGATTTGAAAACTTTATAATTAATATATAACCAAATATAATTAATTATTTGGATAAATTTCTTTTAAGATCTTAGGCTCTGAAGCATCACAATTGTTTTTTTTTCTAGCATGTAGACATACTTTTTGCTTCTATATATTAACGGTGACTCGATACTTTGTATTATTTGCTTTTGGTTGAAATAGATTATTAAATGATTTCATTAAAACCAATAAAAAGTATTTGCTACTAATAATTTATGATGTGAAATAAAGTTTAGTAATCACTCTATATATATCTGCGCATTTTCTACGGAGAATATTTCTTAATGCTTGTTCTCTAAACCGTTTTTTTTTTAAATGATAAACTGTGTTATTCTATTTCCCTTCCTCAAAATGTGTTTCTTAATTGCTTCTAAAATAAATTAAATACAAAACTTAAATGCTATAACATTTGATGCACTCTATTACTGTGATACATAAACAATTACATAAATTGAGAAATATTTTTAAATGTCCTCCGCGGAAAAAAAAATGTGCAGTATGTTTCAAGTAAAATGTTATTTGCGGCCTCCTAATTCGTTGGGGTGGAGAAGATACTAGAGGATTGTTGATTCTCCTTCAAATTAAAATGTTATTTGCGTTCTCCTAATTCGTACATATCTTGAAATTACCAAGATTCAAATTACTGTGGAAAATTTTCATATGCCTTTCTCATCACCAGGAGAAACGTAGAACCATCTCTCTTGTCAGAAATTTAAAAAGTGGTGAGCATGCATCAGAAAAATGCTCTCTTTATTATCTAATTAAGACGATTGAGTTCTTTATTTTAAGAAAAATACACATTCTCCATTAAGACAGGGTTTTCATGATTACCTCCAAAGATCAACAAGTGGCACCCAACGGAGCTTCTCCCTTCGATCAAATCCCAACTGCGTCTTCTCTCATGCATTCATGGAGTACTGATATCATCCGAATATCAGAATTTTACGGTTCTCCTTTTTTGTTTTTGTTCCCTCTTATTTCTTTCTGTGTGTGGGTTGGGGGGAAGGGGTTAAGAAGTGCTGCCTACGATATGGTGTGTCTGTTCCTTTTTATCAGAAATGGTATTGAAGGGGAGGCGAGAGAAGATATATTTGCTTGTGGAAGTCTCCTTCGTTGTGGAATTAGATGGGATCGTTTCATTTGAGACCATGAATATAAATTTTGTAATGATTGAGAAATAAATAAAGCTTCTTTCCCTGTGTCCCTGCTCCTAGAAAATAATTCTCACTGTGAGTTGAGAATTTTGCACAAGTATCCAAAAATCTTTTACTTTTCTTATTAAAAGGGCCCAGCTTTCCTTTGGTGGTTACTAACTTACTATGCAGCAAAAATATGTGCTTTAATTCCTTATTATTCTTGTTGAAGATAAATTGTGATCTCAGATTATGGAATCTTCACAGATCAAGCAATCAAGGAAAGAAGCTGTGATTAGGCTAATCAAATAGCCGTTAGCAGCAATTAGGAAATAATCCAACCATTATTATTAGATTGTAATCATGTAAATTAGGAAAGCAACAAACAGCTCTTATGCAATCTGCCTACATATAGGGCTTGTAATTTCAAATGTAAAAGACAGAGAATAATAACAAAAGACTATTACTCATATTCATAAATTCATTATGGTATCAGAGCAGTGAATCTCCCATTGGCCTCAGCAAAAACTTCTCAACCACAAAGGTTGTAAAAGCTCGGCCGTGACACCAGCTGCAATGGAAGCCAGCAGCAGGCACAACCTCTCCATCGGAGAGGCGCACAACACACTGCGACTAACCACCACGCTGCTCAACGGCTCGAATTATACATCATGGGCCAGATCAGCGTCTCTGTCACTTCAGAGCAGAGGTAAACTCATTCATATAACGGGCCAAATCACAACAAAACCAAAGAACTTTCTCGCACCAACTGAACCGTACATCGAAGGCGAAATCCCAACAACAAACACCACTGTACCAGTACCAAATACCAGTACCGATACCTTGTACCAGCACTGGCACCAAGATGACATTACTGTCATCAACTGGCTCCTCAACTCAATGGAACCACAAATATCTCGCTTATTCATGTATTGTGATACTGCCAAAGAACTTTGGAATGAAACCAAAGACATGTTCGGTCAAGACCAAAACTTTGCCTACATCTTCCACTTAAAACAAGAAATCGCAAAAATCCAACAAGGCAGCAAAACAGTCACCGAATACTACGGTGATTTGAAAACCAAATGGGACGAGCTTGCCCTTTATACTCAAACTACTGACCTGAAAACCCTAGAGCAGGAACACATCTTTCAATTCCTCTCGGGCCTTGATCCGAGCTATGAGCCGGTTAGGTCCCAAATTTTACTCTCCAAAGAACTCCCAAAATCACGAGTAGTAGTGGCCATGGTACAACGGGAGGAGTCCCGGAGGAAACTCATGAACCCACAGGTAAACTCTGAACCAGAGTCGCATGCCTTCTCTACTACCAACCGTCTCCATACTGCCTCGGGTGGAGCTCGGGGAGCTAGCTCAGCCGGCTGCGACAACTGCAAGAAGGAGGGGCACGTCAGATCAGGGTGCTGGTTCCTCTACCCGGAGCTCCGACCCAAGCGCAGAGACATGGGCGGCGATCGCAAGGGCTCGCGATTTGACAAAGGGAATCGCGCAGAACAAAGGGGGCGTCGTGGAGGTTTGTCGGCAACCCTAGAGGACCCGACTCCAGACCATTTAAACGAGCAGGCTGCCTCTGCTTCGGGCCGAGACGACAAGCAGGCCAACCAGGCCCAAATCAATAATCTGACTCAGGCCCAGCTTAGCAACCTCCTAGCCCAACTACTCAGCAGCATGAATAATAAAGGTAGCGGGCCAGGTAACAAACTTCATTATTCATTCAATTCTCATTTTAATAACAGTTGGGTAATTGACTCCGGAGCAACTGATCATATGACTGGTAATTTAAATTTGTTACACAATACTTGTACTACTACCAAATGTCAACCAGTCACCGTAGCAAATGGTTCGAAAGTCCCGATTGAACAAATTGGCACTACCAAATTCTTATCTAATACTGTCTCGGACGTGTTCTACCTACCTACGTTCACATCTAACTTACTGTCTGTGAGCAAAATTACCAAAGAATTGAACTGTAATGTCATTTTCTCACCAAGTAATGTGATATTTCAGGACATAGTAACGAGGAAGACGATTGGTGAAGGAAAATTAGTCAATGGATTATATTATTTAGATATCTTTAATAAAGCTCTAGCTGCTACCAGTTTTGATGATAATAAATTATGGCATTATAGATTAGGTCATGCTTCAGATGTTGTTCTAAATAAATTACTTTCTTTAAAACATTTGGACAATGGTGCTTGTGATATTTGTCGCTTTTCAAAACAAACCCGTTTGCCCTTTACTTTATCCACTAGCAAAACCTCAAAAATTTTTGAGCTTGTGCATTCTGATGTTTGGGGTCCAGCACCCATTACTTCTTATAACAATTTTCGGTATTATGTAACATTTATTGATGATTTCTCTCGCACCACTTGGGTGTATTTACTTACCTCCAAGGATGAAGTTTTTCAACGTTTTTTAGAATTTTCAAATTTTATTAAAAATCAGTATAATACCACTATAAAGATATTTCGTTCTGACAATGGTACCGAATTTGTCAATAAAAATTTCTCTAACTATTTTCAACAAAAGGGTATTTTACACCAAACTTCCTGCGTTTATACACCAGAGCAAAATGGCATTTCAGAACGAAAAAATCGTCATATTTTAGAAGTAACTCGATCTCTTCTTTTTCAAATGAATGTTCCAAAAAGATTTTGGTCAGAAGCAGTCCTCACTGCTGTTCATCTCATCAATAGACTCCCTACTCCCGTTTTAAATCACAAAAGTCCTTTTTCAGTTCTAACAAACCAATCTATCAACCTCGACCATCTCCGCATATTTGGGTGCACATGTTTTCTTCACATCAAAAGACATGATAAGTTTGATAAAAATGCGCTCAAAACAATTTTTCTCGGTTACTCTTCTAAACAAAAAGGTTACAAATGTTTTGATCCTATCAAACAAAAATTACATATCTCTCGGAATGTCCATTTTTTTGAACACGAACCATTTTATAAGGATAGCGGTGACATTCATCCACGTGATTTTCTCCCTGCTACCCTTCCCACACTAACCTTGTTTGAGCGAGTTGCCTTCGGGGGGAGATTTGGAGCACACTTCAGGGGGAGATATGCGACTGGATAACATGGAACTAGAGCCAGAGCCTCACGTCGAACAACCTGATCCAGTTGAAGTGCAGCCAAGAAGAACAACTCGCCCTACACGACCACCATCCAGGTTACAAGATTATGTAACATGCAAGGTAAGTTATCCTATCCAAGATTATATTTCTTATAATAAGGTGTCCCCTAAATATATGTCATATCTAGGGGTAGTAGATAGGGCAAGTGAACCAGACAGTTACTCAATGGCCAAAGACCAGCCTATATGGCGTGCAGCCATGAGCGAAGAACTCAAAGCTCTTGAAAAAAATGAAACATGGTCACTTGTAACGTTACCAAAAGGTAAGAAACCTGTAGGGTGCAAATGGGTCTATAAAAATAAATACAATAGTGATGGAACTATAGAAAGACACAAAGCCAGACTAGTAGCAAAAGGTTTTACTCAAACATATGGTCTAGACTACCAAGAGACATTTGCCCCAGTTGCAAAAATGAGTACTGTGCGAATTTTATTATCAGTGGCGTTAACTCAGGATGGGATCTATCCCAAATGGATATTAAAAATGCATTCCTACAAGGTACACTAGAAGAAGAGGTATACATGACTCTGCCTCCTGGATATGAGAATAACTCAAATAAAGATCTCGTGTGCAAATTGAATAAGTCCATTTACGGCCTCAAACAATCTCCTCGAGCATGGTATGACAAGCTTAGTCATTCTCTTTTATCACACAATTTTGTAAAAAGCTCAGCAGACTCATCCATGTTTGTTCAACATTCAGGTGATATAATAATCATTGTCCTTGTGTATGTAGATGATATTATCATTACAGGGAATAATGAAAAGGAGATTAAAAATGTGAAAAACTATCTAAAAAATGAGTTTGACATTAAAGACTTAGGAAAACTCAAGTATTTTCTAGGGATCGAAATTGCATATTCAAAGGAAAAAGGTTTGTTTTTATCTCAAAGAAAATATGTTCTTGACCTGCTAAACGAGACCGGCAAACTGGGTGCAAAACCAGCAAACACTCCAATGGAACCTAATAAAAAGTTATACTTAGATGAAGGTGAACTCTTGAAAGACATAGGACAATATCAAAGACTTGTTGGTAAGTTAATTTATCTTACTGTCACTAGACCAGACATTTCATTTGCTGTAAGTCTAGTAAGTCAGTTTATGCATGCACCCAGGACCACCCACTTAGAGGAAATTTGGATAGGATACTACGGTATCTAAAAAAATCCCAGTCAAGGCATAAGTATGAGGAAAAATACAACTAACACAATTGTTGGTTATTCAGATGCAGATTGGGCTGGAGGCTATGATCGGAAGTCAACCACAGGATACTGCACATTTGTGGGAGGAAATCTCGTTACTTGGAAAAGCAAGAAGCAGAATGTGGTTGCAAGATCAAGTGCAGAAGCAGAATACCGAGCTATGGCCTCTACTGCAAGTGAATTGATTTGGATTAAGCAGCTATTAGAAGATATGAAGATCACCTATAGTGAGCCAATACAAATGTATTGTGATAACCAAGCAGCAAGGCATATTGCATCTAATCCGGTGTTCCATGAAAGAACCAAACATATAGAAGTAGATTGCCATTTTGTAAGAGAAAAGGTTCAAGCTGGAATAATAGAAACTCCATTCGTAAGAAGTCAGGAGCAGATAGCAGACATCTTAACCAAAGCTCTAGACAGAGGACCTTTTGAAAAACTATTAGTCAAGTTGGGATCAATCGACATTTTTGAGCCAACTTGAGGGGGAGTGTTGAAGATAAATTGTGATCTCAGATTATGGAATCTTCACAGATCAAGCAATCAAGGAAAGAAGCTGTGATTAGGCTAATCAAATAGCCGTTAGCAGCAATTAGGAAATAATCCAACCATTATTATTAGATTGTAATCATGTAAATTAGGAAAGCAACAAACAGCTCTTATGCAATCTGCCTACATATAGGGCTTGTAATTTCAAATGTAAAAGACAGAGAATAATAACAAAAGACTATTACTCATATTCATAAATTCATTAATTCTAAAATTGGCTGAACTGAAATGATCTCAACTCGAGCGAGGAATGCCAAACTTGAGTTCAACTTTGATCTGACATGTGTTAAGTTCTACTTTTACCACGGTGCTTGACAGTTGTAAATTTTGTGGAGTAAAATGTTTCTGCCACTTAAATGCAATTTTGCATACAATTTGAGGGCATGAATTGTTTTTTCGGCTTTAAAGAAATTAGAGTTATTCGTTGAATTTCATTCTGAAAAAAAAAATATATAAATAATTAGAAATTTAAAATGATTTTTTTTCTGTAAAATAATTTTTGTTAGAAAAATTTTAAACATATATATTTTATAAAATTACTAAAAATATGTTTAATGATAAATATTAAAATATTATAATTATCTACATAATAATTCATTAAAAAAATATAAATAATTATATTACTTAGTGAGTTAGGCTATGGTGTTATGCGTAGTTAATGATCAAATTTGCTACGGACTCAAAATTATACGTAAATCATCTCCAATTCTTAATTTATGGATCTCAATAAATTTTTTATATCAAAATATGATGGGATATAAAAATTTATATTTTTAAATTTTTTTAAGTATTAGTTTTGAATTTTTTTAAGATGATTCAATAATAATAATAATAATAATAATAATAATAATAATAATATAATACATATTTTTAGGTCATTTTTAAAAATCCAAAACTAATACATAGAAAGTTAAAAAAATAGAATTTTTTTATATCCCATCATATTTTGATATAAAAAAATTATTGAGACCTAAAAATCAAGATTTAAAAATGATTTAACTATATTTTTTATTCCGTAATCAATTTGATCATTAACTACACGTAGTATCATAGCCTAATTCTTACTTAGTATTTAAATTAACTCTTACTTAGTATTTAAGTGGAAACAAATATTTGGACGGTGTTTGGATATTCACTTGTCAATATATCTATATTATTTTTTCTTTAATATTTTAATTTTTCGCTATTTTTTCATTCACCAATAAGAACACTCCTTTCACTTGATAAAACTTTTCAAATATTATTTATAAGTCAAATTCATAGTTTGATAATAAAACGTCACACTTATTTACATCTAAACTGATGTTTAAATATAGTAAGTTAACATATTATATTTTGGAATACTAAAAGTTATTAAAATTATCAACATATATTTCAAATAGAGTATTTTTTTCAAAGTTCCTAAAAGAGAGTAATTTTTTTTCTGATATTCTGCAAGACGAGGAGGGACAGTTATAATAATTTTGCGATAAATACATTTTATTATATCAATACTTTAATTTTCCGATTCCAAATCACAAAAGTGAATAATTCCTTTGTTCAGTATGACAAATAAAAACACATGCCAGGAAAAAAGTAGCATTTATAGTTTAGGAAAAGATCAGGATATCCTAGGTGTCAATTATTAATCTGACTCGACAGATTAACTCGATCCGATCTGAATCCAATATGTTCCGATATGATCCGAAATTAAATGGGTTGGATATGGGTCTAATTATTTTGACCCGAATCGGATCGGATCGGGTTTAGATCAACCCAACCTGATCCGATTAATTATGTTCTTTGAAGTAATTTAATGATTTAGTACTAATTAAATCTTAATTATATACTAATTAAGATTAATTATAAATTAATTAATATTTAATACTTAAAATAATATAAAAATAATTACTGAATATTTAATTATTTTAAATGACTTGGGCTGAGTCGACCCATAACCCAGTCGGGTCGGATATGGATCAAAAATTTTTTACCTGAATGTAATCGAATCGGATTCGAATCAGGTCAAGAAAAAATAATAAAATAATGATGACCCGATCTGATCCCGACCCGACTCGACCCGACACGACCCATTGAAATCCGTAGAGTATCCTGAAACAGTCAACGGCTGATATGAATTATTTTTGTTTTTTTAACTTTTTTAAATTAGAGCTCCGGTAAGTTCCGAAATTCATTATTTCTAGATGCTTCTTATGGAATTTGGTCGTGCATCTCTCTATAAACAAAGCCTATATATCACCATTTAGGCATTTACGCTAGGAGTAATTTGTCCATTGATATTTTACCCTTTGATCTAGTATCAAATAATCTCAATTTTAACGTATAGATCATATGATATTAACAAGATCTACAGTTCAAGTTTTTATTTTAATAAAATTGATAATATCAATGTAATACAAAGTATTTAATTGAGTGTCACACAAAAGAGTTGTTATTTGATCTTTCTCTATGCTATAAGTATTTATTGGACAACTTGTATTGATTGTTTGAAAATGAAAAATCTTGATTATTAATATACAAATCATTTACTTATGTTAGTCCATTAACTTCTAATATCTCAACATATGTTTTTGGAGCTTTGTATCTATTGTTTTGATTTTTAAAAGATGATAATTTTTAGGTGCAGTTATCGTTATTTTTTTTTGTTGAGATATTTTTTGAAAATAACAAATAGTTAGAAAGTTGTAAAAATAATAAAATTTAGTATTTTATAATATTTGAATATGTAATTTATGTTGGATGAATTAAATTGACCATTTGAACAATGATTTTGTATTTTTAGGCCAAACATCTTTTTACTTCGCAAAGCACTATAAGGTCGCCGATGTGAATATATATGTTATCAATTCAAAAATTAACATGAAAATATATATAATTTTTAAGAAAAAATTATAAAAATCTGAAAATAATAGAAAAAATAGAGATTTATCAAATTTATCTTATTCGTTCAATAATATAAAAATTTATACAATTTGTCGAAAAAAAAATCTAAAAAACAACAACAACAACAAAAATATTTTATAAATTTAAACACATTTTTGAGGTATTAGATGAGTTTTTTTTTGCCTTAAAAACTACAATCATAGCATGAGCTGTGAATCTTATAGATTTCATCGTGATCTTTTCATGGCCGTATAGAACACCTCAATCAAAATTTTTTATGATCGTTTCGAAGTTATGATGGTTGATTTTTTATTTTTATTTCATTGTTTTTTTCTTTTTCTCTGTCTCTCATCCCTCTTTTATATTTGAAAGATGGGAGGAAGGAGAGTAGTACTTAGAGTACAAAAGGTGAGGATTGAAGGTTTTTGAGACATTGGATCAGGATGAACAAATAATTAGAATGCATAGCGATTTGTATGAGTATAAAAGGTGTAATGTTATTGATGAATTCTTTTCTATCAGCACAAAATTCAAATCTCACACTTAACAACAGTTTTTTATAAAAAAAATCATTGTTAAATATCCGTTAACAATAGTTCTTTGTAAGAAACCATTTCTAAAGACATCATTTAACAAAGTTCCTTACAAAGAACCATTGTTAAATGACATATTTAGCAATAATTCTTTGTAAGAAACTATTGTTAAATGACATATTTAGCAATATTTTTTTTATAAAGAATTGTTGTTAAATGATATTTAACGGTAATTTTTATTAGAATCATTGCTAAACGCTCATCCCAAAATTTTTGACGTTTTCGGCCTCTATTTTAATATTTTTAACTAAAAAATATTATAATTTTTTTAATATTTTAATAATGTCACTCATCCTTTTTAACAAAAGAATTTATCAATAATATTATTAAATGAGTATTGGTTAAGTTCTTTCTGTTATATCATTTTTATCTTAAAAAAGGAAAAAAAAACTGTTGTTATTATTTATGGAAATCCGTAGTTAGAAAAACGATATTTCGGTCAAAGATCTTTCAAACAAATGCGACTTCAACCTCTAGTATATATCGTTATAATTTTGGACTTCACAAGTAAAAAATAAAATAAATGTTAGTGTAAAGTGTAAACGCACATGAGAAAAATATAAAGAACAAATGGTGAGTTAATTCATTGATTGGCAATTTGGCATGTCGCCTTTTGCTGTTACATTGGTTGGGTTGGAGATTAAACACGTCCCTTTCTGATTGGATTCTTTTTATCTTGTAGGGCCCAAGACTGCTTAATGGGAAATTGAGATATCATAAATTTCCAAATGGCACTATCTCTTTTAACTAACAAGCCCACTAATTTATTGGTCACATGCCACTTAGGAGATTGGCATAGACTATTATGGAGCGACAATAAGATAGTATAAAATGAATTCAATTGATAATGTTTTTTTATTCTTCCTATATTGACATCTTCATCAATTCCTCATCAATGAATCGCCAATGTTAACGTAACATTCGCAATTTCAATTACGAAGATGTAAATTTTAATAATTTAATAATAATGTTGAATCAACAAGTTGTTTAAAAATATGGGTGTCAATTATTAATAATTCGACTCGAATTCGATCCGATCTGACATAATTCGAAGATAAATGGGTCGGATATGAATCTAATTTTTCTGGCCCGACTCTGGGCAGATCGGGTTCGGGTCAACCCAACCCTACCTGATTGATTATACTTTTTGAAGTAATTTTATGATTTAATACTAATTAAATATTAAATATGTATTAATTATATACTAATTAAGATTAATTATAAATTAATTAATATTTAGTTACTTAAAATAACATAATAAATATTTAATTATTTTATACGGGTCGGGTTAGATCAACTCGTAACCCGATCGGGTCGGGTCAACCCGTAATCTGCTCGGGTCGGGTTAACCCGTAACACGATCGGATCGGATATGGATCAAAAATTTTTGACTCGAATATAATCAAGTTGGATTTGATCGGGTTAAGAAAAATAATAAAATAATGATTACCAGATCCGACCCATGGACTCCTCTATTTAAAAGTATTCTATAAGATTTTGATTTTTTTACTTTGCAAGTGATAAGATTATCTCCATATATATAATAAAAAGGTTATTTATCTACGCTAGTTTTAAAAATTATTATTTTTGGTTTGTCATCGAATTAGAAGAGGATTTGCAACATTTAGAAAATTCTAACGAAAATATTATTAAATTAATGACGTGATTGATAATTTGTTGAGCCTCTAGTTATGAAAATATTTGGATCATTTTAAGAGTTAAGTTTCATCTTAAATATATTATATATATTATTTTAAATGAGGAGAGAGACCATTTTATATGAACTCTGGATACAAAAAGATGAAAATATAAATAAAATTAATAGTGAAGAAAAATGATGATATGATATGTTTAAAATTTTTAGAAATTTAATTCTCTTTATATATTAAGAATTGAATGAAACTAAAAATACAAAAAATATAGAAATTTAACGTGTCATTATACCTTACATTTGCATTAAGAATTTGTGCTGCCGTGCAATAATATTTTTCAGTTAGGAATTTGAAAAGAAATGGAGTTAGAAACGTAGGAATTTTTAAGCTTCGTCCTTTGATTGTCTTCTGATTTTTGAGTTCATTTTGTGATTAACATGCCTCGAGTCTTCATTCTTCCTCTATTGTTTAATAAATCTCTAGAAAATTCCAAACAGCTCGACACATTTTCCTTCTAAAAAAAACACTGGAAATTCATGGGATTAAGACAGGCATTGTTTACGGACTTGTCCATTTTTTTAGTCCATAAAATGTATGATGAACCAAAAGGACCTAATTTGTTTGTTTTTCTGCACCCTTTTCCGTACTAATTACCTTGTTAAAAAATAATGCTCTTTAATTAGTATATCTATTTTGACTCACCACATGCTCGGCTGCAGAATCATGGCCACAGAAACTCCTTGTTACAAAAATATTATCGTTATTAGCTAGAACTGCAGGCATGGGCGGATGCAAGATATTAGTGAGGGGGGCAAATATCGGATTGCAATAGCTTATCGGGTTTAAATCCATTAACTAATCGGGTACTAAATAAAAAATAATAATTTAATATATATTCTTACCTAACAAAAAAATTATTAGAATAATAACATTTTATATATTAAAAATAACAATAAAATAAAGCTCAAAGTAATAGATAATGAAGTTGATGAAGAAAATTTTCGTCTATAAAACTTTATATTTTGATATCTTTGCATAATTATTTCATTATACATGATATTAAATATTTTTTTCTCAATAAAATTAATCAGACAATCCAGGGGGGGCAAAAAAAATTTCCAGGAGGGGCAAACTACCGAAAAGCACTGTTTTTCAAAATCCAGGGGGGGCGCTGCCCCCATGGGCTACTGTGGATCCGCCACTGACTGCAGGTCCCATTTGTTGTAAATCATATTTTGATTATCTTTCATTTTTCTTTTCTTTCTTTGTTTTTCTTCTTTTTCATTACAATGCTGATGTAACTGTAACCCAGTTCTAACCAATTGAAAAAGGGCAATTTAAGAAAATATCTCCTTCACAAATTTTTATAACAAAATGTCTTCTCCTCCAAAATCTTAAATAAAATACTTGTTGATCATTTAAAATTGTCTGCACTGGATTATGAGAGCAGATGAAGATCTTAATTGCATGATTATAATTAAGGTTGTTGCTAAATTAATAAACATATTATGTGAATTCTTATTTTATAATTAAACTTGTTGATAAATTCAATTATTTAATGTTGTGTGACATATTATTTATTTTATTTTTCAAATAATATTTATAATATTTATTTTTTCTAATAGAAATTAGAAATATCTAATAAGAAAAATTCTTAGATTTTTTTATTTGATTCTACAAACAAAATATATTTACTAATATATTATTAGATATTTAGATAAAAGAAGAATCTTATTTAACTTAATAATAATAATATATATTTTATATATATAACAAAGACTTTTAAATTCTTTAGAAAAGTTTAATTATATATCAATTTCTAATATAAAAAATATGAATTATTGAACTACAAACAACTCTGGTTATGCTGAATTGCACTCCATCAATTTCTAATATAATTATATGCTTGAACGTAGTAAATCAAATAAAAAAGAAACTAATTAAAGTTACTTTAGTTAATGAACATATATTTAGGAGGGTGGATAGTGGCAGTGATTAAGCAAATTAAGCTATATTATTCCTCATCATTATATGTCTAATAAATAAAATTAATGATCTACATCCATCAAAGAGCATGATAATTAACAAAATAATAGATTTGGATGGGCCTATAAGGATATTTCGTTAAAGATTTTGGAAGAGAGGGTATTTCACTATTTTTGTTAAAATTTGTGAAGAAGAACATTTCGTTAAATTGCCCAATTGAAAAAGGTAGACCTAGAGACCAAAACATCCTTATCTCCATTATTAGATACATTGAAAGTTCGAGTTGGTAATTATAGTGATATAGTCAGGGTGGGTACTGACAAAATTCAATTCCGAATAATTTGGAATTATCTCCATCAAAAATGACTCCAAAGTCCAAACCAATGTAGTAACGTTCAAATTCTGGGTCGGCAAGCAAACTATGAAGGTACAAATCATACTTCTTACAATCTGTCACCTCACCTTACATATTTCCTATTTCATGATATCTGACCTGACAGTTCTGCCTCAAATTCTAATTCCTTCATTCAACTTGTTGAACATAATTAAAATTTAAAAAATGGAAAAGAAAAGAAAGATGCACTGCTCGTGAATTTTTGTTTTCATTCCGAGTTGACAACCTTTTGTAAATATTTCTAAAAAATGCATATTTCGTTGTCTGCTCTGGAATGTGAAGTTGTGAACAATGCTTTTCTCATAAAATAAAAAAATGAGACAAAACAAAAAAGAACAAAGAAAGAAGAGAGAATATTCACGTGAATGCTGTACATACAGATTACGAAACACATTTATTAAAAATTTCGATGATACTTTCAAATTGACAACGGATATATTTTAGATGATTATTTGTCCGATTTGAAAAAAAAAAGCAAAATTGTTAATAGAGGCGTATCTTGTCGTCTGTTAATAAACAGGACAAAAGCATCACATTCTTTCCATAGATAAATGTCAGCCTTCGAAATTGCTGCTCGCTCTGGCGGTCTACCTCCACACAAAAAAAAAAAAAAAAAAAAAAATTAAGGGGCCATGTTTGCTTTCCGACCAATAAAAGTATGATAGTTAATTAATTAAAACATTTTTTTATAGATTAATAAAATTTGAAGACAAAGACCTCCATCTTTATTTAAACAAAATGGACACAATTTTGTAATTAACTATGGCCAAGTGCTGTTAGGGGTCAGCATTCGCTCTCATATACTGTTGTTTCTCCTTTCTTCTTTCCTCTTGTTTTCATTTTTATTTTCAGTTAAAAAGTTCTTGTGTGCGTAAAACAACGTGAAGAAATCTAAGCAATCTTTTCAAGTAACCCTTCTGATTTAGCCCGTGGGCTGCGAGAAGAGATTCACATACTATTTGAGCGGTACCAAACTTTTGCCCCAAGCCCATGAAATTAGAAAAGAGAATTTCTAGTTGAAAAAAGAAGAAGAATGTAGGCCTAATAATGTACCATGTGATAATAAGGTCAATTAGTAAGTTCGAACTGATCTAATTTTGTTGCACCAGTAAATTTGAGCTTTGATACTGTGGCCCATTTTCATTTCCAGCCCGCCCCACATTGATTGCTCTGCACCACTGATTTTGACCAATAAATTGGGGTCCGTAGGAGAATTTGATGTGTCGTCAATGATCAACTTTTGAAAATGGAAGAAGATGGTACTACCAGACAGCCCATAAACTTTACAATATATAAATTAATTCTCTTTAAACATTAGCAAGTGCATATAGCATATATAATAGTAGACATAGTTAATTCTCTGGATCATCCGATTAGAACTACAAAACTAAGATTGGAGACTCAGTACGTGGCAGATCGTCATTAAGTTTAATTAGCATTATAGCTTAACTTTGTTAATATTACAGTTAAATTATTCTAGATTATGTTCTTATTGTTGGTGCCATCCAGTTGTTACAGTACAATATCGTCAGAGATATGTTGTGCTCATGCAACATTAATTAATCTCCTAAGACAAGTTAGTAAACTACAATGTAAATAAAAAAGTGAACTGTTTATTGAAAATTTTTATTTTTTAAAATGAGATAATTCTATAATAAAAATATTAAACTGAGCAAATTTTAGTTGTAAACAATTTTCTTGGAGATGATGAAAAATTAACAATATAATTAATAAGAAATATAAATTAACTACTAAAAAAAATGTTTACACAGGAACTTATTTCCTTTAAAATTTTATTATACGTTAAATTTTTTTCAATTTCAACTCGCATATTTATGAAATGCGCAGTGAGAACTGATAATTAGAATTTGAGTCCTCCAACTAGCATAAATGAAGAAAGAATCATTTATATCAAGTAGATATGAACATTATATGATACACGAAGGATGGGAAAACCTTCATTCTTTTTGGATGAAAATAAATAAGGGGAGACCTAACTTTCTTTTACATTATAGATTTATCTCAGAGATAATTTTCTTTCATAATAAAAAAGCGTAATGATAAGATCAATTTATATTAATATAGGGATCGAAGACGCTCTTGATATCTTTGCAATATTTACAATTCCGTCAAATGTAGTTGCAGGATTTCTGCTGAAAGTATTGACAGGAATTAAATAAAATGATAGGATTAGGAGGAATCTAGCTTTTACTAAACTCGGTTGCAATTTGCAAGATAACAAGATAGATCTTTATTAGATAGAAGGTGCTTCATAGATGAAGCTATTTTAAAAGAACTAAAAAGCTTGGCACTGCCCAACCTGCCCAGAGGAAGGGAGTGAGGGATATCAGGATACGATGTCTATTTCTTTTCCTTTTTTTTTTAAAAAAAAGACCCTATGTTATTCTTTATTTTAAATATTTCTTCTGATTTTTTGTAAGGTTGAAGGCCTGTAGACGTCCTGGGATTCTACATCCATAAACACATTAAAACGGTTCAAAGTGCAATGTTAAATATAATTAGGGGCGGAATCAGGATTTAAACTTGGAGATTTTGAGAGATTAGAAAGAGTTAATTTGTGAGTCTGTGATACAATGATAGGGACGGAATCGAAATTTAAACTTGAGATTCTAAGAGATGAAAAAGATAGTTAATTTGTGAGTCTATGATACAATGATAAGGATAATGAAAGAAGAAAAATAAATTGTGATTTGTCACCAGTCAAGAAAAGATAAAAGAAATCATCAAAAATCAAATTGAGAAACGAATATAATGGACTTATAATTAGAATAAATATATCTAAATTTAGATTTTTATTGGTTTATATATTTAAAATAGAATTATGGAAAGTGTTGGATAACTAAATATCTTATAAATACAAACAAAAATTAAGAATTTTTACTAATTTACATAAATTATGGGGGTGTCAGATCCTCTGGCACCCCTTATCTCCGCCTCCAGTACATAATTATTGCTCAAGCTCTTTTTAAAATGGGAGTGGATATACAAATATCATAGTTGATATTGATATCAATTTTATTATTTAAGTTAAATGAGTTACTATTCACAAAAATAATTTTTTTGTTCAACTAATTATTTTGTTATTCAAGTTAAATAAATCACTTATTCTGAATTGTGATATTTTAATTGAATAATAAAAGTACTGTACAAAATATGTTACATAATATTAAGTGGTTATTGTGAATAATAACTCATTTAACTTGAATAACAAAAAAGTTGATATCGATTATAATATATGATGATATCTTTCAAATAATTTTCTTTTTAAAAATATTATTTTTAAAGTATTGTGCCATGGACAATTATTATGTTTTACTTATTCTGCAAACAAAAAAGTATGTTTCTTTAAAGAAAAAAAAGTTGCCATTAGTTGAGCTTTTCTACCCAGGAGTTGTGTTCAAGAGCTTCGACTGAATTTCCTGACAAACCCCATCATCTTAGTTGGTACTTATGCAGACTATAACAAAGTTAAAAAAAAAAAAAATACAGACGGCACATGAAGACCGGCTTTATTTATCTTCAATATCTCTTTTTCTTATTTTAATTTATTGAGGGAATGGCCTTTTCCCATTCAAACACTCTCAGAGAAAGCCTTCTGGCACCATCATACTAGGGAGGCGTGCATTCACTTGTCATTAAATACTTTAGAAGATAGAATACTATCTTTATCAACACGAAAACCAAACTGTGCTGACATTTTGATTCTCTCTTAGTCTCTTTCATGTCATTATCCTCAAAGAAAGAACAAATAGAGAGAGAGAGAGAGAGAGGGAGAGAGAGGGAGGGAGGAGATATGGCACCTTCCAAAGATGCTTCCTTGTCTTAGTTACAAGAGTGTGGGAGTTCAAGCTTTTCCTTAGTCTAAAGGAAGAAAATTGCATGTCTGTGCTTTTGAATTTTGACGCTAATGGCCTTCACAAATCACCAAATTCATACATTTACTTACACATAGACACCCACACAAACAAATAGTTATTGTCAAAATAATAATCTAAATAATTAAGATTAATAATCTAAATAATTAAGATATCGATAATTGATTGGATGATGTTATTGTCAAAACCAATTCAAAAATGTTAATTATAAAAAAATGTTCATAATTAATGGCTTATATCTTAAAGTAGAGCCATTAGAATTTAACTATAAAAAATATAAATTATTTGATGGAAAATTAAACAACTTTTCAAATCAGTCCAGATCTTTTATTATTATTTTATTCTTTCGCCTAATATATAACAGTGACAATACAACAGTAACCTGAGTGTTTTTTTAATCACTGTTCAAGGTACTAATCTCTATTAGTTTTTTTTCTTACTTGTACTTGATCGTTAAACCCCCTTTAGAAGAATACATTTTATGTACATGGGCAATAACAGAAAATTATTCAACGGGGACAAAGTTCTTACTAATTATTAATATCAATAAAATAATCGAATCAAAAGTATTAAATTTTAACTATGGACTTCAACAATGGAACAATTTTCATATTTTTCTGAGGTTCAAATATGATTCTTTAACAAAAATACAAAATTACAAATACTACACTAATATTACTACATATTTACATATAATTAAATAAAACATGGAGGACACTGACCCATTCTACTCCACATATGCTTATATACAGAGATGTATTATTAAGGAGCTATGTAATTTGTAACCAGATAATTAATAATTTCGAAGGGTTTATCTGCAAAATCCTCCTTTATATTTCCGCTAAATCTCATATTTTCTTTTTTGCCTTTTCCTTTGCCACGCACGGCTAATCTTTTTTTTTTCATCTATTACTTTGATCAGATAGAAATTAAGTACATTAATGAAAAGTAAAAGCATTCTTCTCTTAAATTTTACTCTTTTACAGTGAAACGTACTTCTGGGGATAAAACTTTCAAATCGATATGATTTTTTTCCATTTTAAATTAAAATTTTATCTCAAGACCCATGATCTTTGTACTTTTAATTTAGGTATTACCTTCAAACCTATTGAGCAAGGCTAATCACATATCGCTGGCACTTGTTATATTATCAAATACTAATATTATGGGCTCACTAACTAAATTTAGTATAGCATTTACAGTGCAATCATTGTGTTTCTTCTCAATTTGGATTTCAATGGTCAAGCAAAACGCGATAGGGTTGAATTTAGGCTCATAATCATGTTCAACAATAGACCATATATCTAGAATTTTAAGATTATTAATCATATATTTCTTCCGATAAGAGAAGTTTTTGCATGATGACTCAAAAATTAGGGGTTTCTTTATGTGTCTACTTGGTGTCATGTTATTAATAAAATCATAATTTTAGACCTAAAATTCTGATACCACTGATATTTTAAGATAATTGCTGATGGTATATAGCAAAACACAAGTTTACTCAAGTTTGGACAAGTTAGAAAAAGATCGGTTTGATAGATAAATAATTTCTTAAAAGTTCACACAAGAATCGACTCAAAACAAATAGTAAAAGAATATAACAAATAAGTTGAATGATAAATGTGAATTTTATGAAAATATGTTATGAGAGATCAACCAAAATATCAATTGTCAAAAAGAGTAATTGATATAAAATGATTTATTATAACTTTTCACAAGAATTATAATTTTATGGAAAATATAAAATGTGAAGTGCAAAAGATGTAAATATAGAGTTTTAAAGAAGACAAAATATGTTAATAGAGTTTGGTTATAGAAACCTACGTCTCCGTGTCTCGTCCCACTAATAAGATGCTGCTCTATTACCGAAAAATATTTTTTAATTAGTACTTTTAGTTTCTTCACAAAAAACTCTAGTGAATTTGACCGGTTCAAGATTCTAGTTTCTGGTGTTTACAAGAAAATAATGTTAGGGCTCTTTGAGGGGGTTTGATTGAGTACTCAGATTGCTTAGAATTTTGAAAGTTTTATTAATTGGAGCAATACCAAAATAACCCCTTAAATAGAGCTCTTTAACAAAGAGTAGCTGATATTCTTGTGCAAAAAAATTAATAATGGTTCAAGAACCATTATAATATTTCTTGATCTTGAATCTTGAGTTTTCAAAAATACCTCTTGACATAATTTTTTTATAACGTTATGACGGTTCAGAAATATATAGGATGAACCGCTATAATGATAACATGAATCGTCGAAAGTTTTACAAAATATTTCAGAAACGTTATAATGATTTAGTGTATCTTTGAACGTTCTGAATCATTATTGCTTCACATATAACTTTATATGAAGATACGCTCCGTTAACTTTGTGATCTCTCTACCTACAAAAAATTTAGAAAATTTTGAGTGTAGTATTATGAATCGTAATAACTGTTGGATAACAGTTATAACGGTTAATTGTGGCAGAAAATATTTTCTTTGTAAATATATGAAAAAACATAAAATTTTGAATTATACTTTTACATGAATATGATCCGATGTGGTCATTGAAGCTTCTTTAATAGTCTTGATCATCTACACGTAAATTCTTTGAAGCAACGCAGGATCCTACATAAATGTAATGTCATAGGATTTCGAACACAAGAATTAATCATATTGGAAACATTACATAAATAAAATGAGTTAAAAAAAGAAGAGAATTGTCAAAAGTGTGAGATTTGAACCCAAGCCTTCCACAAACACTCCAACATTACAAACCACTACACCACAACTCTACATGTGATAACTACCCACTCTTATTAGCTTTTATAACCATCCTCTGTTATTCTCTTCTCCCATTGGCCAACCTTTCTCCTCCCCTTAGTAAATCCGAATCTCACCAGCCCCATTTCGTTTTGTCTATTTTCTATCCGAAATCCCACCCAAAAACCCTCATTTTTCTTCTTGTGCAACCCAAAACCACCACCTTACTCCTCCCCTTGCCCCCTCTGATCCTAGCTGAACCTAGCCACCACAAAGTCCACCCTTCCTCAATTTTCGTCCTCATCTCCAGCCACCAGCAGCCCTCTATTTTGGCCCCCATAGTAGCCCCAAAACAGCCCCCATAACAGCCCCACAAACAGCCCCCGAAACCCCTCCAAATAAATAGAAAATAAAAGAGTTAAATTAGAGGAAAGTAGAAAATGAAGAGCACACATGAAGGAATGAACATGCAAGTTGAAATTTTCTTTTTCTAACTAAGTAAATGTAAGTTATTTCTCAATACTTTCAAATCTTTTCGGTTTTACATAAAATAATTTTCTGGTTTTACTTGATGTTAGAAAAGAATATATAAGTAAAGATGAAAAAGTAGGAGTTTGAAACTATAATCTTTGCATGCAAATGTATTTTTATTTATTTTCGGATTTATTAACAATTTTCAGAAAATTTCAAACCTTTGATGTCAATTTTCTGATTTTGAGGAATAAATTCTGAAAATTTATTTATATTTTGGATTAGGAACTTTAAAAGGCAAATAAGCTCGTAAAAAATCAGATTATAAGATAGTTTTCTAAAATTTCAGATTTTTTGGGAATATATTTGTATTAGAGTTTTTCATAAGAGTTTGAATGAATAATAGGTGCATGCAACTGTAGCTAAATTTTTTCAGATTCTTATCGACTATTATTGTGTTTCTAATAAAATGATATAAGTGATAAAAAATATTAGTTAAATGATAAGTAGAAATGTTGAATTATGAAACATAACTCCATTCTAATATATATATATATATATATATATGAGTAAATCTACCGTGAGCTTAAGCTCACGGAAGACCTCCGTGAGCTTAGCTCAAAAAATATTTCAAATGATTTTTAAATTTTGATTTTTTAATCTCATTAAATTCTTCATATTGAAATCTTGTGGGGTACAAAAATTTGGAATGTTTTGAATTTTCTAAGTCGCTCTTTTTAATTTTTGAAAATCAGCTCCAAAAATAATAATAAAATATTCAATGTTTGTAAATTATTTTAAAAAATTGAAAAGAGCCACTTAGAAAACTCAAAATATCTCAAATTTTTATACCCCATAAGATTTCAATATGAAGAATTTAATGAGATTAAAAAATCAAAAATTTGGAGATCATTTAATATATTTTTTGAGTTAAACTCACGGAGGTCTTCCGTGAGCTTAAGCTCATGATAGATTTACTCTATATATAGAGTAAAGATACCGTGAGCTTAAGTTCACGGAGGCCTTCCGTGAACTTAACTAAAAAAATATATCAAATCATTTCTAAATTTTAATTTATGATTCTCATTAAATTCTTTATATGAAAATCTCATGGGATGTAAAAATTTGGAGCGTTTTGATTTTTTTTAAGTAGTGGTTTTTAATTTTTGAAAATCAGCTCTAAAAATAATAATAAAATATTTAATATTTGAACATCTTAATATTTGAACATCATTTTAGAAAATTAAAAATAGTGGGTTAAAAAACTCAAAATACTCCAAATTTTTGCATCCCACAAGATTTTCATATAAATAATTTAATGAGTATGATAAATTAAAATTTAGAGATAATATGATTTAATTTTTGAGTTAAGCTCACGATATCTTTACTCTCTCTCTCTCTCTCTCTCTATATATATATATATTTAGGGTTATTTATAAATTTCAGGAAAGAGGTAGATCTAATTGAAAGTCTTATAATTAAATTTACCAAAGAAATTATTCATTATTGTAGAGAACGAACAAGGTCAAGTGAGGTCAGGACGGGATTACCACGAGACGAGTTCATAGACTAGGTCGTTGCTCCAATAGTTCTTCATTTTGAAAAAGGTGCGGAATTATCACATATTTCTATCTTTCATACTCTTTTTTTAGTTGGCTTATTTTAATTATTGCATGACTTATTTGAAATTTAAAGCATGTTGTGAATTGTCAATTTGTTGCATTGTATGAATTATTATTATATTTATATACCAATTTATGATATGTATGAAATGATATGCATTTTGAATGGAGAAATCGTTTGAATTAGTGAAATGTATATGAAAATGTGG
The DNA here is from genome assembly GCA_037127355.1 of Schoenoplectus tabernaemontani. Taxonomy (NCBI): domain Eukaryota; kingdom Viridiplantae; phylum Streptophyta; class Magnoliopsida; order Poales; family Cyperaceae; genus Schoenoplectus; species Schoenoplectus tabernaemontani. The sequence continues at coordinate 17,735,229 of CM073739.1, forward strand.
TATGCAATGCTTGTTCGGTTACATAGACATTGGTACGGGTTGGTCCAGGGGGTCGCTCCCCTTGCACCAAAACGATTGGAAGTACTTCGAGGATTCGCTTATGCATCTGAACAATGGTCTCGACATGTTATTGCATTTTGTTATTATTTTGTGATACTTGGTGGAATTCCCAAATTGGTTCTGATCCAGGTTTCTCTGGAGGAACAGCTCTGATCCTGGTTACTCAAGAGGGACAGTTTTGATTACTTGACTTGTGTGATTAACCATACTCTTGTATATGTACGAAACCAACTAAATGAGCCCGCTTTGTGATATGTTTATTATTATAGGACTTTGTCAATATTTGATTTGTGTCGGGCTCATACGTCTCATGAACTATTTCAATTGTTTAACTTGCATTTATATTTGCTTAATTGTTCTTTTAAGGCTATTATATATCTATTTATCTTCTATACTAATCTTTCAGAAAATTCTGGACAATTAAGCATTAAGTATGATAGGTTTGCTAATATGTGAATGAAACTAAAACCGCACTGAGATAATAATTTTGTTATCTCACTTCCGCTTTATGTGGGTTCCAGGTTGACGACGAAACACGACTAGAATTTTGAGGGATTGAAGATTTAGTTTGACTTACTTTGTGTCTTGGTAAGAAAGTTAGGATGTGTTATTTTTTAAACATGTAAAGCTAACTTGATATGTTATTTTTGTATTGGAATTGGTTTGGTAAAGGACATGTGGTCCTTGGCCGATTCCGAGTCGGACGTCGTTCAGTCTATTAGTGTATGTTTTTTTGATATGATGGGCGACATTCGATCCTCATATGATGATTATCTTACTTGTTTGATATTTTGGGTATGATCGGTTTTGTAAAGGGTGTTTAACCCTTGGCCGATCGGGGTTGAATGTTATTGTTGGTCTTGTAATTCATTTGGTCGATCGGGGTTGAATGTTATTGTTGGTATTGTAATTCATTGTGTGCATGTGCCAACAATGACATCGAACCTAATTGCTTTGATATTCATGGTATGTTAGCTTTATATATTTACATAAATGACTTGTTGTCCAATATATCGTGTGCCTACGAAGCAGCACTCGTGGCGGGTAGTTGTATCTGTACTCCCGAGGTCCAGGGTGTGATAATAAATATCCTAAAAGATCTTATAAAATTCAATTATATTTTGCAAAATAATAAAATCAAACAAATTATTTAGTATAACAAAATTAATTTCTAAATCTATCTTATGAGATTATAGAGTACTTCGAGAGATATCTAAAAAGTATAAAGAACATCAAATTTAGACAAATGAACAATAAAATTATGGATATAAAAAATTAAGTTGAGTGGAAGACAGTATTCCAAGGTACCCGCTTTTGTAGAAAAACTATTTTTTGACTAAGTGGTCTTATATGAGAACACCACTTTCTTAGAAAGTGTTTTTTTTTTCATTTTACATATTTTTTAGATATTTTTTGTTTTGTAATTTATTTTAATTTTGTCCGATATAGAAATTACATGTCATATTCTGCATTTCTAAATATGACACACTTTTGAAGGATCTTAATTTAAAGGGTAATATCATATTTACTCTTCAACTTTTCTTCTATTTCATATTTATCCATCAACTTTTTAATATAACTTATTTATCCATCAACTCATTGAATCCTTTTATATTTACCCATATACTATTTAATATATCTAATATACTCATGATATCTTTAAATTCTTTCATATTTATCCATAAATTTAAATATATCATATAAAATATGGAGTTTGGCTACAGTATTACGAATAGTACGGATAGTTAGTTAAAAAATTAAATAATGTCTACCAAATTAGAATTAAATAAATTTAATTTTATGAATAAGTATAGAAAGATTTAGAGAGTTAAACAATATACAAGATATTCTAAATAATTATTGGGTATATATGAATATATTTTAGAGTTTGGCTCGTAGGATGGCTTGTATGCTATCGATCGATTCTCTATTTTTAAAGTTCAAATGGTCAATCTGACTACTCAACATGATTTTCATATCAAAATCTAGTTGTAGATCAAATTTTAGAATTTTAGAATTTTTTTAATTTTATGAATAAATGTAATAAGTTAAAAATTTACAAGCCTTCATAAATAATTATTGGGTATATATAAAAATATTTTAATGATGAATAAATATATAAATTTAATGATATATTTGTGAGTTCATGCATAAAAATGAAAGAATTTAAAATGTTTAAAGATATATTAAAAAATATTATGGTTAAATATGAAATTAATTCCAATTTAAAAGTCATGCATGACTTTTAAAAACATTAGGAGACGTATTTCGACCAAATAGATTGTATGTGCTTTGTCGTTGTACATATATGACCCACGAAAAACATAAACCCCACTCTTCGCACTGGCACAAAAGTCTTGGATCGTGACTCCTCATGAAAGCCCTAAACCATTTGCTGATCTCCGTATTCTAATAATAAGACCAATTATGCAAAAGAAATCAAGCAGCAACTCTCTCAAAAAGGTTAATGTCAGGTGCTACATTGACATTAACAAAAGTGCCTCTGCAAAGTTATTTTTGATTCTCTTCAATGCATGTGAATTGGAACCAAGTCTTAGCCACCAAGGAATTTTTAACTTCCAAATTTCTGCAGGTTTTGTTATGGATAGATTACGAAACCAAATGCGTTGAGCTCTGTTTCTTTTTTTTCCTCTTGTTTTTCTATTACTAACAAATGGAAGTGAAGAATGCGCACTTGAATAAGTGATTATGACAATGCTACATATGTAACAGGTTATAAGTTTAAAACATTACTAGAAGATTTTCTTTATAAATATTTACATTTATGAAGAGACTTGACATTCATCTTTAAAAAAAAATAAATTCAAAACGGACATGACATTCATCATTACACAATGGCACACTTCTGTGTCCATTAGTATTCTAATTTTATATTTCAAGACAAACCAATTATACTAAGGCATTGACAATTAATTAATATATATATGTAAGAGACCAGAGGTTACAGGCAGCATCAAGATCATATATATTGAAATTCCAAAAGCGTATATATACTTGAACACATGTTTCCCTGAGAGTGAACCAGATGATCAATGGATTCGATCTTTTATGATGACACTGTACTTTAGACTTCTCTTTGCCGTTATTATATATATCTTCCAGCCATCTTATAATTTTTTTAATAAAAGACTATAGTCTAAATTATACAACTTTAAATATCTATATTCTCATCCGGATTGCGAATCTATTTTATAATCTTTTAATGAGATGACAACGGTCAATATATATGATCGTAACCACAAATATATCATAAATCATTATTTTGTCTACCTAGACTCTGATATTTTTTTTATTAATCAGATTGTATGATACATTTATATTTTAAATAATCAAATCATATTGTTCACTTCAAATTAGACAATATTGAAGATATGCAATCCATAGTCATTTACCATACAAGTCTAATGCTAAATTTAATCTCACAATCGATACCTTTTATCAACACAGTTATACATTATAATATTTGGAGTTCATTTCATTGGTATGGTGGTATGATTATTATCACCATCACCTCAAATTCATTACTATAAACTATTAAGTATTTGTTTTTTGTCCTAAATTGATTATTCTATTTATTGTTTTCTTAACAATGTTTCTGTTAAGAACATTGGCATTTAGCAATTATATATTCTAATCAATTCAACTAATATTGAAAACGGAGAAATATATTATTGGACATATAGATATTCGAACAATCACACTTTATTAATTTGGTGATGCATCATGAAGTAGTAATTTATTGCAGGTTCTATAATTTCGTATTACTTAATAAAAGATGGAACAAATATCGAATCACTTAATATATGATGAAACAAATAAGGAAACACTTAACCTATCCATTTTTAAATAGACATGACATGGTTATCTTGAATATCATCATGTCATGCCTACAATATGGCTGAATCTTAAATTCAATCTTTTTTTTAACCCACATGCATTGTTCTCGATGCAATGAATAAAATTAAATGGTGAGTTGTCTAGTTCGACATTTAGAACCTCTTAGGGAAAAAAAGAAAAAGTTGACTTGAAATTTTTCCCATCAGAAACATACGCATGCAAGGGCGGATGCAGTAAGAGTTGGGTCTGACCCCTTAAATTTTTAAATGTAGTTCTTTTTAGATTAATATTTTATTAATTTGAACCTCTTTAGATTTAATTTTTGATCTCTCTGAATTGTTTGATTCTTTTGATTGAGAAAAATATTTAATATTATACATAATGAAGTAATTATATAAATATTCTAAAATTTTAAGTACGTAGAGGAAAATTTTTGTAATTGATATGATTATATATTATTTTGAGTTTTATTTTTAATATATAAAAAATATTATTTTGATAATTTTTTATTAGATAAGAATATATATTGAATTATTAATTTTTTATTTAGTATGTGATGTTAATGAATTTAAATTTATAAATTATTACAATCCAATAATTATCCCTCCCTACGTGATCGAAATCCTACACCAATCCCTGTACGCATGAAGATACGTTGGCATCATTTTCACTGTCTTTTTCTTTGTAGTCGAGCCTCTAATTTGGAGACATTTTGGGGGAAATGTTCTCCTCACATATATTCTAGTGTGAAGCCAAGAATACTTTGAGCAAAAGTGAAGAAAAAAAAAGAAAGAAAAAAGGAAACAAAACAAAAGGAGAACGCACCGAAGAAGATCACTTTGGAAAAGAGGGGGCACTGTGAGTCTGTGACTGTAAGTCTATATAAATACAAAGGCGCTCTTTCCCATGTGGAAGGGGGACCTACCTCAGAGGGATAGTTACTTTCGCTCCTTCTGAAAGAGGGTAGTTTTTTTTTTAATAACTCACAAATTTCAGATTTGATTATGGTGCCAATCTTGCTTATATCCGACCGGACACTAGTTAGAAACCAAATGTGGCATGTTTTACTTTAAATTTAAAGTTAGTATACATACTTTTTTGTTTTCTTCGAAGTGCATTAATTTAAGTTGGCGCATGGGGGAGAAGTGAGGTGATTATATATAGACTATAGTTGATGCAAAACATTTTTGCTGGTAAATATAACAAAATGCACATTACTTGAATTAGTCTACACGCATGGGCGGATGCAGGATTTTAGTCAGGAGGGGGCAAATATCGGATTGTAATAGTTTATCGGGTTTAAATCCATTAACTAATCGGGTACTAAATAAAAAAATAATAATTTAATATATATTCTTACCTAATAAAAAAATTATTAGAATAATAACATTTTATATATTAAAAATAACAATAAAATAAAGCTCAAAGTAATAGATAATCAAGTTGATGAAGAAAATTTTCGTCTATAAAATTTTATATTTTGATATCTTTGCATAATTATTTTATTATACATGATATTAAATATTTTTTTCTCAATAAAATTAATCAGACAATTCAGGGGGGGGGGGGCAAAAAAATTTTTCAGGAGGGGCAAACTACTGAAAGTATTACCGAAAAACACTGTTTTTCTAAATCCAAGGGGGGGCCGCTACCCCCCCTGGGCACTAGTGCATCCGCCCCTGTCTACACGTGGTACAAATATAATGTTTGGCGTACTAATTTGAAGTTTGAGCTGGAGTTTTGAGTGTTATATATTTTTGTGTGTGTGTTGGTTGGGGGGGGGGGGGGAGCCAAACAATGTAACAAATAATTAGAAATTGAGTAAGAGGTTCCATAATTTCAGTTCACCTGACAATGCAGCAGCCATTTTTTAATTACAGCCAAATCAACTCTGAACATTAATTTGTGGATAAATTATAGCCAGAATTTTATTTGTTTTATTTTAATGATCTTTTATCAATTATATAAATGGTTTAAAAAATATATATAGTAGACATTACCTTATCTCCTCTTTAATTGATTGTCTGATAACTCCGATTTGAAGAGGGTAGAACAAAGCAAAACTGGTTCGTTTTTCATGATTCATCTCAAGACAAAAATTATCACACATCTTTCTATCCAGCTTATAATCAATTATGCTTATCATTATTTCCTTATTGGTTTGCCAGGCAGTTGGTAGTTGTAGTATACCAGAAGACCGTTCATGAGTTACATGACTCTCTCTGGACAAAATGATTCAGCAATTATAACGTTTTGCTTTTTACTATCTCTTCTTACAGTTAACAGTTCAGTACATGCATCGGGATACGGTTTACCAGTGAGATGGTGGGCCCCACTCCGCATGACTCTTTTTTTGGTTAAAGAAACTGTGCATGATGGTCTAGTCTGTCTGTTCAATTTTTGCTTTACATAATGAAGTTTCCCTCTAGGATCGGATTAATTTATTCCCTTAGGATCGCATGGTAGATATGATACGGATTGATATTTTTAGTTTTCTTTCATTTGTTTAATTCCTTCTCCCCTACTTGAATTACATGTCTGCATCTGCACCTGCAAGAAAACAGAGCAGTATAGAAGCATTTAGAGATGGTCTATGGCTATCGCTATGAGGAGACATTGCACAACTTATTAAACATATAGGGATACTTTGATCAGTGCCTTACTTGGCAGTAGGATGTTCTTTTTATTAACTTCATAGACCATAGAACTCCTATGAATAATTATGTTTCTGTCATGGACAAATCATCATCATCATCATAATCATCGTCATTAATTCCTGGAATAGGACTATTACTTCTGTATTTTTTTCTTTTTTAGCTTTTGTTCAGAACCAATGTAAAGCTGTCTTGCAAGTTGCAATAGTGTAATACCATTTTGGCAACAGCCAGTCAGCCAATTGGCTCACTGTAATTTATAGAAAAAAGGAAAAGTAATTATTTAAAACAATTATTTCAGCTGATGTAGGAACCCAGCCATTACTCGGCCTAAGGAAACCAAAATTAAGCCCACACAGTCAAGCCCAACCTTTTGAAACATCTACTTTAGCTAGCCCCACTTTGTTTTTCCTTCACCTTTGAAGATCTTTTACAATTTTTTATGTCTACCCTCTAAATATTCTTCTTTCTCATACTCCTGTCTAGTATATAGGGATTATTATATATAAAATTTAAATATAACTACGTGAAATTTTATAGCCAGCTTATGAAACATGAACTCAGTGACGGATCTAGGATTTTGATTGGGGGGGGCAATTATCGGATTGTAATGGCTTATCGGGTTCAAATCCATTAACTAATCGGGTACTAAATAAAAAAAATTAATAATTTAATATATATACTTAACTAATAAATTTTTTTATTAAATAATAACATTTTATATATTAAAATAACAATAAAATAAAGCTCAAAGTAATAGATAATCAAGTTGATGAAGAAAGTTTTCGACTAAGGAACTTTATATTTTGATATGTTTACATAATTATTTCATTATGTATGGTATTAAATTTTTTTTCTCAATAAAAATAACCAGACAATTTAGGAAGGGGGGGACAAAAAAAATTTCTAAGGGGAGCACGTGCCGAAAACATTACCGAAAAACACTATTTTTCAAAATTCAGAGGGGGCACGTAGAGCTGGGTCCGCCCCTGCATGAACTCATTCTCATTGAAAAACTGAGAGCCTATTTTGTTATAAAAAGTGAGTAATTAAGAATTTTACAAGAGGAAGATTTAATAGCGTTTGAACGATGCTTTTAAGCTAGGAATGTGAATTGTTACTTGTCAGACCAGACGCCTTTAATTTCTAATTATAGATGATAAAGAATGTGGTTGGCCGTTGAGTTCAGACAAAATGAAATGAACATGGAATACCTACATATATTTTTGTACTAATCAGACCTCAAAAATCTCAAAAATACATTCCATACCCTGTCGTAATACAATTTAAAAATCCTCTCCCTCCCTCTTATATTTCTCTCTCATACTCAGCCATCCGTCTCTTTTTGCCTTTACTAAAGAAAAGCTCCACAAAGCCTCTCTGCTCCAAATCTCAGACAGCTTCTCTGCATCTCCATCTCACTTGATAGAGAGAGAAAACTCACCTTATGCTTCCACAAACAAAAAGAGCAGAAAAAGAGGAAAGAGGTACAGAGAACCTATTCCTCATCTCTTGTACGTGAAGCTTCAATGAATTCGTGATTATTTCATGAAGTTTCCTAAATACCTTGTCATTTCCACTTCATAAGCCCTTCTTCAAATCAGCCAAAACATATCTTGTTTCACCCAAAAGAATGATGAAACCTACTTCTCTCCTTATATTATTCATAAGCATCTCCACGCTGATACACGGTGTCATCTCTGCTTCACTTCTTTACAGTGATGCACTCATTTTAACATCGATCAAAAATGCTCTTAATTCCAAAATACCACAGCTGGACACATGGGATGAAACAAAACCCAGCTCAGTTTGTTCGTGGTTTGGGATCGGTTGCGACCATGGCCGTATTACCTCCCTCGACATATCAAACCTGAACATCTCAAGTTCGGTGGCACTAAACGTCACCGATCTTGATGCCCTTGTGAACTTCTCCATTGCTGGAAACAACCTAGAGGGGGTGATAAGCATCTCCAATATGCACAGCCTCAAATACCTTAACATTTCTGCCAATCAATTTAATGGTGATCTCGACTGGGATTATGCAACCTTGCCAAATCTGGAAGTATTTGATGCCTATGATAACAATTTTACTGCCTCATTACCACTTGGTGTTACCAGATTGATGCATCTAAAATACCTTGACCTTGGCGGTAACTACTTTTATGGGAAAATTCCTGCGAGTTATGGTGCAATGCCGGTTTTAGAGTATCTATCAGTAAATGGCAACGACTTGCAAGGTCCAATTCCACACGAACTAGGCAACATTACAAGTCTGAAGAAACTCTATTTGGGCTACTTCAATTCGTTTGAAGGTGGTATCCCGTCTGAATTCGGTAAGTTACGTAATCTGGTCCATCTTGACATGTCGAGTTGTGGGATTTCTGGAGAAATCCCGCATGAAATCGGCAATTTGGAATCACTTGATACGTTGTTTCTGCATACAAACCGTTTATCGGGTCACATTCCTGAATCACTTGGTAACTTAAAAAATCTGCTCTCTCTCGATCTATCAAACAATGGGCTAATGGGTGAAATACCAGGTGAGCTTGCGGGATTAACCCGATTGACTCTATTTAATCTCTTTATGAACCAGCTACATGGTCCCATGCCAGAATATTTGGCCGATTTACCAAATTTGGAAGTACTCCAATTGTTCATGAACAACTTAACAGGACCAGTACCGGCCCGGCTTGGGGCCACTGGACACCTTCGTGTGCTTGACATTTCATCAAACAGGTTAACTGGTACTATTCCAAATACCCTTTGCCCCTCTGACAACCTCAAAGTTCTGATTTTGTTGAAGAACTTTTTATTCGGTCCGATTCCAGAGAGCTTAGGAAGGTGTTTGAGCCTTGTCAGAGTGAGACTTGGTCAAAATTACCTAAATGGCAGTATCCCTCAAGGCCTAATATACCTGCCTAATCTGAACCTGTTAGAGTTGCAAAGCAATTTCCTCACTGGCCCTTTGTTAGAAAATCCGAGTCCTGATCAAGACCAGACCCAGCTAGCTCAGCTGAATCTTTCCAACAATTTGCTTTCAGGGCCAATTCCAGCCTCGATTGCAGACCTTTCTTCTTTACAAGCACTTTTAGTTACTGACAATCGACTGAGTGGCCCGATACCAGGTTCAATCAGTCAGTTAAATAACCTAGTCAAACTTGATTTGAGTGGTAACGAGTTATCAGGTCCGATCCCACCCGAAATTGGGAATTGCACACAGCTTGCATATCTTGATCTTAGCCAGAATGAATTCTCAGGCCGTATCCCACCTGAAATTGCAAGAATTAAGATCCTGAATTACCTGAATTTATCAAGAAATCATCTAAATGAATCAATTCCGGCCTCGATCGGTGCAATAAGAAGCCTCACCTCTGCAGATTTCTCCTTCAACGACTTGTCAGGTCCATTACCAGAAACAGGCCAACTAATTTATCTAAATGCCTCAGCATTTGCTGGCAATCCCCATTTGTGTGGTTTAAACATCAAAATCCTGTGTAATTACACTGCTGCACCAGTTGGCCTCAAGCGAGCCCCAGCTGATTATAAGCTGGTATTCGCTCTGGGCCTCCTCGTTTGCTCAGTCGTCTTTGCAATTGCAGCTATTTTACGGGCTAGATCATACCGGCATGGGGCCGGACATGGGGCAACATGGCGCCTCACCGCGTTCCGCAAGGTGGACTTTGATATGACTGATGTCCTGGAGTGCATGAAGGATGGCAATGTGGTCGGACGCGGAGGTGCCGGCGTGGTCTACATGGGTCAGACCCACTGTGGGTCAGCTATAGCCGTCAAAAGATTAATGGGTTTCGGGTCCAACACAGTACATGCACATGACCACGGTTTCAAGGCTGAAATCAAGACCCTGGGCAACATCCGGCACCGCAATATCGTACGGCTATTGGCTTTCTGCACCAATCACGAGATGAATGTGCTCGTTTATGAGTACATGCCAAACGGCAGCCTAGGCGAGGTTTTGCATGGTAAAGGAGGCGGGTTTCTGGCGTGGGACCGCCGGTACAGGATTGCACTGGAGGCGGCCAGAGGACTATGTTACCTGCACCATGACTGTAGTCCCATGATAGTACACAGAGATGTGAAGTCAAATAATATACTTCTGGGAGAGAATTTTGAGGCACACGTGGCAGATTTTGGCCTCGCCAAGTTCTTGCAGGATGGTGGAGCCTCCGAGTCCATGTCAGCTGTTGCGGGCTCCTACGGCTACATTGCGCCAGGTAACTCATATTACATTTTGTCTTCTTCATTAATTTCTATTTTTATTTGATACGTATGATATTCGAGTTTTATATGGAATAAAAAGAAGAATCTACAGCAAATTGTAACGTGTAAATAAGCTTGACAAGGATCTCCTGCAGCAGTTGCTCTGTATTAATATGTCTAAATCACTATATCGGTATATGCGTATTGTGTACTGTATTGTTGCATTTTTAATCGTAATTCATATGTGTATATATATAGTCGTTCATACTAAAACTAAACATGACAAGATATTTTATCTGTGAGCAATTATCCGGAACTTCAATATATGACGTTAGAGTCAATTCGTTACATGTATACCTTGAAACCCAAGAATGCACATTTTTCGTAAGGAAAAAGAAATGCCATTTTCACAACCAAAACCTCTATATATAGCAATTATTAAGCATGGACTAATTCTTTTGGATATTCATCTACAAACGTCCTTATCATTTTTTTTTGAGTCCAGAAAGTCTGAGAAATCAGAAGCACTGACAAAACTTTTCTTCATGTTTAAGTGCAAGTTTCAAACGATTATACTAGGATACAAACATATGTTGTTTGAAATTCTTCAAAGATCCTTCGTCTTGTTTTTTCTTTCTCTTGGGTGATTCAAGGACCCCTTTCTGCTGCATGAAGTGTACTGTTCATTCACCAGAGGTCAAAACTACAAGGTCCAAGCTATATTTCAGTCTTTTTAAAAATAGGCCCACAAAAAGAGACAGAGACTACACACAGAGTGGGGCCCACTTCTTCTGGCCATTTAGTTCCACCCACCTGTTTCGAAACTTGAGAAAAACGGTACATAGGAAATGCAATTCCGATGCAGCACTTCTGACATGGAACAGTGGTGCCCGTATTGGCTTTGGTGAAAGCGACTCGTAGAAAGTAATCAATTCATTACTATATTAAGTCATTAGCTATTATTGTAAGTTTCCTCGACCTCAACTCCAATTAATCTCCTCTTCTTTTCAAGGAAATTTATCATTTTAACTCACGCACGTCCACTAAACAATTTCTTCATGCATATTATTTCGATACAGTATATACCTCTTAGTTTTCTTTTTCTTGATCAAGTATATATAAGTGTTATTTTCGTTTATTCTGTTTTGAGTTGATAATGTAATTTTTTTTATGTGTTTTCTACTTATGGAACCTATGGCAACCTTAGTTTAGATTAGCTAATTAATTATACTATCAGCTACTGTAATCTGATTTTAAGTTAGATTTGTTCTTTGACCGGCATGGGCTTAGCTCTGGTAACTAGGTTTGTAGTCATGGTAACTATGTTGGAGTTACCGAAAGTAATAAGTTATTAAATTATCTCGGGTACATTTGCAAAGTTATTATAGAATTAGTTCTTGGGATTTGGCACAGCATGTTTTCGGGTTTAATGCGTGGAATTAACAATTTGGTGAGTGATGGTTGATACTACTTGTTTCAGACCAAAATATGTGTAATTTAAATGTTGCATCCAGATTCCAGAATGGGCTCAATAGAAACAAACCCGAGAAGCATAGAATTTTTCTTGGGAGTTGCCAACCTAGTATAATATGGACATGCCCAATGTTGCCAAAGATTTGACTGAGGATTCACCTTGGGATTTCCATAATATAAATATATTTATATTGTAACAATACATTTTATATGTGTTCGTTTTCTTCGTTTTTCTTATTGCGTGCACATACAAATTAAACTAAATAAAAATAAATTAAAACCGTGTGCCCATAACTACATTTTAGAGTAGACCATCTTAATTCAACTTAATATTATTTGCAAAAAAAATGGGAGGCTGTTTAATGACATTTTTATCTCAAAAAAACTATACAGTACTTTGAAAGTTGAATACGATATGATAGAAGTCCCCTAGGGAACTTAAAGACTCGCTGCATACAATTTTTTTCAGCTTCCTTTTCTGAAAATACAGTTCCAATTGCTTTATAAAAGCTATATTTATAATAATTTCTTTGGTACTAGCTTATAATCATTTCTGAATGGGACCTATACACTGGTATTAACACATTGTTAATTTTATTGCAGAGTATGCATATACACTAAAGGTAGATGAGAAAAGTGATGTGTACAGTTTTGGTGTGGTTCTACTAGAGTTGATAACAGGTAAAAAGCCAGTAGGAGAGTTTGGCGACGGGGTGGACATAGTCCAGTGGACCAAGCGGTTGACAAACTGCACAAGAGAAAATGTATCTCACATTGTCGACTCACGGTTGTGCACTGTATCGATTGATGAGGTAATGCATGTCTTTTTCGTTGCAATGTTGTGTGTGCAAGAGAACAGTGTTGAGAGGCCGACAATGCGAGAAGTGGTTCAGATGTTATCTGAATTTTCACGTCATGTTTCAAATTATGAACCATCGCCTTCTTCGTCTGAGCCAGAACAGGCTGAGGTTAGCCCAAGCAAGGAGAGCAGTACTTGTTACAAGTTGTTTCCAGACTTACTGAACTAATTACTTAATGCTCTCCGGTAATCTAAGGTGAATAAGAAAAGGTTTTTAGTACTGGAGCTTGTATAGTTTACTGATTTGTACTTCTTTTATTATTATTTTTTATATTTCTAAGAGTGTTAGGGATTGTTTGTTTGTTAATTAATCTAGGTTTAGAGGGACATGACTAGAGGTGTCTTGTTTGTGTGGTCCATGTGTCCTATATAGTTCTCATCATAGCATTTCGCATTCGTAATCCATCCATGTAATCTTTAGCCACCAAGTGCTGTCATCTTCTTTTAAAGAAGAATTATTATATCTGATGTTATTGCATTGTTTATATTATTGGCCCAATTGCTAGTTATGAGCTATATGTACTTTTTTCCTTTTGTTAATGTGACTTGCCATCATTTTGGATGCAAGTGCCTAATTCCATTTTTTTTTCATCTTGAAACAGTTTATGGTACCGGGGTTGTTACTTTATAGCTGTATCTCGTGGGACCCGTTTAAATTTGACGGGTGTCGTTTTTTTTTATCTTATAAGAAGATTTTTAGGAAAAAAAAAACAAGAATTGATATTTTTTTTCCGTATACAATACAGGTGGGTGTTTTGCCTACCATAAAAAAAAAAAGACATTTTTTCCGTATAAACAATAGAAATCTTTCATAAAAAGAAAGAAAGAAAAAAAATAACGGCATAGGTTCAGAGGAGATCAATATAATTGGATTTGAATGATAATTAAGTTGCTAACTGATCTAGAGATTGAACGGAAATCAATATAATTGGATTACAATTTCTTCTTTGATTTTATGTTGATCAATTACTGATTTAAAAGGTTTACACTTTCACATCTGTTTAATAATGGCATAGGTTCAGAGGAGTTGTCAAAACTTCTAACTTTACTTGTTTTGCACCAGAAATATAATGTGGATGGATGGTGATAAACTTCGTTTTTATGGAGAGACAACTTCAATTTTCGCAAGTAGATTTAAAAGATTCGGAAGTAAGGGACCCTTCTAAAAGAAAAGGAAAAAAAAAAAAAACAAAAATAAAAAATAAAAAAACGTGATGTCTAGTACGGATAGTCAACGACACCACTATTATAGCTAACTTCAAAGAATTAAGTGTTGAAACTGACATTTAATATAAAGATCAGGTCTAGAATAAAAAAAAAACAAAAACAATAGAAACAATAAGTTGTGGGCAGTTCTCCATTAGTAACAAATAAAAATTAGTGTTCCATTATTTTCAAAAAATTAAAAAACAAAAGAAAAAAAGTAAATGTTCCCTACAAATTTTAGTTGTAATTAATGATGGCCATACAGTACATCCCCACCTTTTTTCTACTACTGGCACTGGCAACTCGAATAATTCGTTCTATTTTAGGAAAAGATGATTATTAGAGCATATACGATGTGTGATGATATGAACAGACAATCATGCATGTACAACGGAATAACAGTCAACCTTATGATTCATGAATAATTAGACCAGCAGTACCTATAATTTACAAAAAAAAAAGACCTTGAAAAAAAAAAAAAATATTTGAGATAGCAGACGAAGAATATACTATTTAAATTGTACTAAATAAAGTTAAGAAGATAAGAATGAGAATTAAAAGATAAGTTTCTATTTGACTCAAGATACAACGGTTTATCCTATGATATTAAAGCTCTAATTTCCGTAGCACTAACATCCTTATGTTGCCTCCTCTCTTATCCGCCCATTGCTGCATATGGAGTTGCACTTCAATTCTACTTCGTGAAGATTCTTTCTTTGTCCTTAGAAGATGTGTCTATTTCGTTCTTTCCAAAAATGATCCATACTATCGCCACCCAGCTCTGCTCCTCGTTCCTTTGGCATGCTATGAGTCATGATCTCCAGACTGAGTTATTGTTAGCTCTGGTAATGCTTCTTGTGACCCTCGCAATCAATTCTGATGCAGTCGGACAAGAGAGTAAAAGATGATCTTCTGTTTCAACACGAGGTAGGCTACACATTATGCAAGATGTTATCTGTTGAAGGCAGCACCGAACAAAAGGAGAAAAAAGAAAGGCCCAAGCTCATGTGCAAGTAATTTGTAGAAAATAGTAGATTGAAAATTTTTGTTAAGAAGTTACTAGTTATTGGAAAAAAAAATCTCAAATTTAGAATATACTTAGAAAATATTTTAGATATTTATATGCAAAATATCTAGATTCTAGAGATGTCTTTTAAATAGTATAAATAGGGGTGTCATGTTTTTCATTTGGCATCAAACAAAAGCTAAATAATTCACTCCAAAGAGAGAAAGAGAGCTATAGTAGTAGTAATGTGAAAGTTAGAAAAATATTAAGAAACTAGAGGTGTAATAGTTGAAGGTACAAATATTTGAGTAGTAGTAGATGTAACAATATTTTGAGAGATTACTAAAAGATATAATTTTAGTTTAGCATCTCCATACTCAATAAACTAGTATTAGAGCCGGTGTTGTCGGAATCGTTCGATCGAAGCCGACGGTAGGGGTCAAGTACGAAGAGGAAGTTCTACGATATTTCATCAATCTAAATAGAGGTGTCGGGTAGTTACCGAAAGAGTCACGAATTACGATAGTCAAGGATTGTGAAGTGCGGAAGACTAAAATTTCAAAAAAAAAGCTTACTAAACGTCGAACAATCTAGTCGAAGTCATGGATTTATCAGGTACGATTGGCGGACTTAAAAAATAATTTCAATTATATATTGGAAGGCATGCATAGAGGACCTATGGGAGGTTGTTGGCGGGTCTGAGATGATTCCGCCGGAGGTCACTATAGAAGCGATCGAGGGACCCTCAAAATCAAAGAGAAACATGCCGAGACTTTGCGAAAATGGCGAATTAAGGCCGATAAGGCAATGTATGTACTATGCACAGCCGTTGAAGACGAGCTGCTCGAGTACATAAGAGAAGCTTCGACGCCGAAGGTCGCCACGCCGGTACTTCACGAAGGTAAAGTCCCTATGCAGTGAGATTGCCCAAATAGACCTTGGAGAGAAGATCAGCGAGCAGCGAATGAGGAGGATCCTCGTCAACGGGCTGAATCATGAATATAACAGATTTATGACAGCCATCCACGGTTGACCTACTCAGCCAACATTGTTAGAATTAGAGAACATATTCACAAATTAGGAGGCTCTAACGAAGTAGATGATCAGAGCCTCATTAAAGCAAGAAGAAGAGGCGTTGTTCAATAGCCGAAGAACAGGTCGACATGACCGAAAAGTCAAGAGATAAACTCGAAATAAGGTCTAACTGGAAACAAAAATCTAAAGAGAAGAGTAACTCTTCAGGGGAGCTCGCTACACGAGAAACAATGACCGCCAGCCCAAGCAACGATCAGAAGAGTGCTATATTTGTGACAAGAAGGGATGCTACGCATAAGACGGTTGATCCAAAAATAAAGGCCAAGGCAATATGGCGACATCAAGAAACCACCATGACAAGAAAGCTGGGAAGGTGGCAACGGTGAAGATGATTTGGATGTCGAAGCTGCGTGCACAGTTATGATCACCGAAGAAGAAGAGGAGAGAGATGAGAAGCCGAAGATTGCTCGATTGTGGTGAACAAGTTAGAATAAATCAATTATGAGAGTGACTGGATCATTGACTCTGGTTGCTCAAACCATATGACCGACGACATCAAGATGCTCGATGGTCTAGAAAAGTATAAAGAAAGGCAGATGATTGTGACGGCCAACAACTCAAACTTACCAATCACCTATATCGATAAGGCTACTATCTATCCTCACTTTAGTCCAAATATATTGAAGTTACAAAGGGTGTATCATGTCCCCGGCATGAAAAATAATTAATTGTTGTTACACTTAACATCTTCTTTGATTTGTTGATTTGCAAAACAATCTTGAATTTTACAATTTGCCTTGTTTGAGTTTTGTGCAGGGATTAACATGCAAATGAACTAGTGCACAAGAACTAAGACTAGTGCTAGGATATAAGAGCTTAATCAAGACTGCATTAGGCTTAGGTTTAGTTAGATTCAAACTGGGTTGAATTGATCAAGATAAATTGAGCTTAAACAACAAGAAAATTACATCTGCCAAGGGAATCGTTATAACGATTCAGTAAATGTTATAACGGTTCATCTTAATACTCAAAAATATTCTAAGGCAGAAATATTCTAAAAGAAACCAGAGTGTATCGTTATGTAACGATTCAGTAATCGTTACAATGATTTGGGAAACGTATAACGATTTGATAAATCGTTATAACATTTCAGTTCAGTTGATCCAATGACTATTCTTTCTAAACCGTTATAACGATTCGTAAACCATTATAACGGTTCAGGCCGAAAAATAGTTTCTTTAGAAAATCTATTTTAAAAGGATCACCTCTCTCACTGAAAACAACTTGGATGAGTTGGAAGTTAACCAATCTAGCTAAATCATTACTCCAGATAGCTTACTAGCCATATATAAAGTGAGAGAGATAATTCAATAGATTGATACACTCAATTAGCCAAATCTTTGTTCAAACTCAATCTTGCTTCTCTCTATTCTCTCAACTTGATCCTTCGTGATCTTCTTGAAAACATTCTTTTGAGCTGTAGTGCTCACCCTTTTCTTGAGTGTGTTGTCACTCACATTTTGAGTGTGTTGTCACTCACCTTTCTTGAGTGTGTTGTCACTCACCTTTTTGAGTGTTGTCACTCTTGTTACCGATAGGCTTGACAGCCCATTTTTATAAGGGACCAAGTTCTACAAGTGTAAAAACCCTTTTTAAATATATCGGCTCAACCTCAATTGTTATAGGTTGAGGGTCCCGGAGACGTAGGCATTGTTGAACCCGAACTCCGTTACATCTTGTGTTCTTGCTTTATCTTTACTTTCTTTTCTCACATTTCTTTGATTGCTATATTCTTGTGAGAATTGAATTATTTTAAATCGTATTCCGCTGCAATTACTCTTGAACATTAAGCCCCAAATTAGTTTATATATTTCTACCTTAGGTTCTTTACATTCTTGCACCTTCTTGACCTTTCAATACCACCATCCTAAGGCTTCAAATTTCTATCAATTATCAATATCACAACTGACAACACAAGATAATTATGTAGTGTTCGGACCACATGAAATCAAGGTGTATCGCAATTTGAAGACCTTAGGCATACCCATAATGGAAGGTCGAAAGCTGAGTCGATCTATGTGATATCGGCAGAATCAGCCTACATCGACAAGACATGAAGAAATGAGACATCTAATCTCTGGCATGCACGACTAGGGCATGTGAGCTATTACAAGCTCAAAATGATAGTTAAGAAGTCTATGGTGAAAGGTCTACCCAAAGTGGAGGTACAAACTGACATAGTATACGTTGGGTGCCAATTCGGTAAGGCTCATTAACTTCCTTTGAACAATCTAAATTTTGAGCTAAGAGCCACTAAACTAGTTCACTCGAATATTTTCGGTCTAATAAGACAAGCATCAGTTAGCGACTTGAAGTACATGGTGACTTTTATCGATGACTTTTCAATGTACGTATGGATATATTTTATGAAGAAAAAATCTAAGACACTCTCTAAATTTAAGGAGTTCAAAGAGAAGGTAGAGAGTGATCTTGACAAGAAGGTACAATGTCTTCGTACTGATAATGGAAGAGAGAGTATATATCTCATGATTTTGATATATACCTGAAGAAACACAAGATTTAGAGATAATTGACTTGTCCCAATACCCTACAACAAAACGGTATAGTAGAGAGGAAGAATCGATATATTGCAAAAATATGTCGAAGTATGTTGCATTCCATGAATTTGCTAGGAAGGTTTTGGGCTGATTGTACATGAGGACAGTGGCTCACATCATCAACCGACTACCATAAGAGAAGATGGGTTACATCTCGCCATTTCAGAAGTTATGGAAGATGAAACCCATTGTAAGACATTTCAGAGTTTTAGGGTGTGTGTGCTATGTATTCGTGTCTGATCATCTCCAAAGCAAGTTAGACAAGAAGGCGGTACGATGCATCTTCATCGGCTATGATGATGAGCGAAATGGCTGAAGATGTTGTGATCCAACAACCGGGCGTATTCACACATCAAAAAATATGATGTTCAATGAGGCGTCGCCATGATGGCCATCCAAAGATATAGTTCAACTAAATGCAGATCAACATGAGACACATATTGAAGATACAATGCGAGAAGAACAAATGTCACATGCGAAGAAGATAAAAGTCTAACTTCCTCCATGACAAAGAGTCCTTGGCAGACAGGAGTAAACGAAGGAGATGAAGAAGCAACTCCAAATTTGCTAGAAGAATTAGAAAAAGTACCTCCACCACTTCGAAGGTCAGCAAGACTAAGACGACCAAACCCAAAGTTCACAAACGCGACGATAACCGAAGAAGACTTGGACCGATAACTTATGAAGAAGCTGTCAAGAAAGATAAGTAGAGAAAAGTGATGAAGGAAGAGATGATAGTACTAAGGCGGAACTAGAAATTGGAGATAGTGCCTACGTAAGAAGATGTGAAGTCGATCTCGTACAAGTGGATGTACAAGGTAAAGACTCAAGCGGACGGTTCAATTGAGAAGTACAAAGCTCGACTTGTTGCACGAGACTTCTCACAACAGTACAGGTTGGACTATGATGAGACGTTCACTCCAGTGGCAAAGATAACTACAATACGAGTCCGTCTAGCACTAACAACAATCAAAGACTGAAAGTTATGACAAATGAATGTGAAGAATGTTTTCCTACATATCAAAATCTACATAGATCAACCTTAGGGGTTCGAGCGCAAAACTTATCCATAGTTCGTATGAAAACTCAAGAAGACATTGTATGGATTGAAGCAGGCTCCAAGAATATGGTATGAAAAAATTGTAGAGTTTCTCATACGGAGTGGATAAATAGTGACAACATTAGAGTCGAGCCTATTCATCAAAGACATTGAGGTAAACTCGCCATAGCCTTGGTGTATGTAGATGATCTATTCTAACCAGAGACCTTATAGAGGAAATTCAACATACAAAGGAGAATCTATCAGTTCGGTTTCAAATGAAGGAGTTAGGCGAGTTGAACCACTTTCTAGGTCGAGATAGAGAAAACACAAGAATTTATATTTGTATGTCAATAAAAATATGTAAAAGATCTTTTAAAAACATACAACATGATAGAGTGCAAGCCACTGACCACACCAATGGAGCCGAATGCTAAACTTCGTTCTGTAGAAGGGAAGGACCTAAACGACGAGGATGTATCGATAGTTGATCGGTAGTTTAATCTATCTGACGCTTACTCGACCAGACATAGCATATATAGTTGGAGTCATAAGTCGTCACATGTAGAACCCTAAGAAGTCACATCACGAAACAATCAAGAAGATACTTCGATATGTGAAGGGTACACTAGACTATGACATCTTATATCAGAAAGATGTAGTATGTCAAGTAACGAGTTATTACGATGCTGACTATGCTGGAGATTACGACACACGAAGATCGACAATTGACTATGTGTTCAGTCTAGGAATAGGAGCAGTGTCTTGGTACACCAAGAGACAATCAATTATGTCTCTCTCGACAACGGAGAAAATAAAGTGGCAGCTATGGCAGCACAGGAGAGCACGTGGTTGACATGACTACTGAAGGATATGCGTCAACCAGTTGACCAAGTAATACTTCATTATGATAACATGTCAACAATTCTCTCGTGAAAAATTTAGTATTTCATGCTAGGATGAAGCATATTGAAGTATACTACTACTTCATTAGAGAGAAGGTTTTGCAAGATGAGATCAACATTTGTAAGAAGAATAAGTTGCTAACATCTTTACAAAAGGAATTAGTGCAAAAAGTTTGAGGAAATGCGTGCACAACTCGATCAGAGTGCTTAGCCGATCAATCATTTAGAAGACTTCGATGCTGAGGGGAGTGTTGAAGGTAGCATTGAACAAAACGAGAAAAAGAAAGACCCAAGTCCATATACAAGTAATTTATAGAAAATAGTAAATTGAAGATTTTTGTTAAGAAGTTACTAGATACTAGAAGAAATATCTCAAGTCTAGAATATACTTAGAAAATATCTTAGATATTTATATACAAAATATTTAGGTTCTAGAGATGTCTTTTGAGTAGTATAAATATGGATGTCATGCTCCTCATTTGGCACCAAACAAGAGCAAAACAATCCACTCCAAAGAGAGGAAGAGAGCTATAGTAGTAGTAGTAGTGTGGATGTTAGAAAAATATTAAGAAGCTAGAGGTATAATAGTTGAAGGTATAAATATTTGAGTAGTAGTGGTTGTAACAATAGTTTGAGAGATTAATGTAAGATATAATTTTAGTTTAGTGTCTTCATAATCAAGATTATCAATGGCCATCTTTGAGCTACAGGCTGGTTGTCGACTACGTTCAGCCTATTGTGGAGGACAAGCTAGAGAAAAAAATATTCTTAGCGAGAGTTTGGGAGACTAAAGCTTTTTAAGACTAAATTAGGGATACCCGGGTCGTTGAAGAAGCCATATGCTGACTTGACGAAATTGTTGTGTGTCGGTTAGTTTCATATTAGACTACCATCTTCGATTGTGTTTATTATGGCATTCCATATAGGAGTGACTTTGAAAATGTATTGTATGAAGAAAGAGTGGTTGTGTTGTAAGGATGAGGTAGGTAAGATTAGTTGTGGGTTGAGGTCAAGCGAATTGAGCGTAGGTGGTCCATAGTGAATCATTATCGGAATGGGTGATCCGAATCCATTTGAAGAATATGTCCATAACATCAAGACTGCCAAATTTTTTTTAAGTAAGATGACTTTGCTCCATGGTACAAGATAATGACTTCCCGAGAACTTCTCGTCTTAATTAATATTTTCTTGAAGTAAAGTTATGACAATTTTAATAGAGATAGGTCAGATTTGACTAGGCTACTTAGTTTTCTATTTTTTATATTTATTACGAATTCTAGAGTTTTCTTTGATGTTTTGGCTCTATAAAAAGAGTTGTAATCTGTTGTTTTGTAAGACAATGTAAGAGAGATAATATAATAGAGAATTACAAAGAGTTTTTCAAATAAGAACTTGTTTGTTTCCTCCATCTCTTCTCTCTACCACTATATGAATTGTATCCACTATTAAATATACTCAACAAATTGGTATCAGAGCCATGACCAATAACGGTGCAGCCATTGGAGGTGTCGGGCATGTATCATGCTTGCGACTTTCGAAGACCAACTATGAAAATTGGTGCGTACACATGAAGGCGCTACTCGGCTCGCAAGATGTGTGGGAAGTCGTTGAGCTTGGCTATACCGAACATGCGACCTTGCAAGGCTTGACGAATAATCAAGTGAATGAGTTGAAGGAGTCACGCAAGAAATACAAAACCGCGCTCTACTTGATGTACCAGGCGGTTGATGAGTCAAACTTTGAGAAGATATTCGGTGCGAAGACTTCAAAAGAATCATGGGAGACTCTTGAAAAGACATACAAAGGAGCAGACCGAGTGAAGCAAGTTCGCTTACAAACACTTATAGGTGAGTTTGAAACTTTAAGAATGAAAGAGTCGGAAGGTGTATCAGATTATATCACACGGGTAGAAATGGTGGTGAACCAACTCAAAAGAAATGGTGAAGAGATAAGTGAAAATAGAGTAGTAGAGAAAATATTAAGGTCATTAACCAATGATTTTGAGAATGTTGTGTATACCATAGAAGAGTCTAAGAATTTGCCAGAAATGACGGTGGATGAGCTCTCAAGTTCCTTAGAGGCTCATGAACAAAGAAAGAAGAAGAAGAAGCAAAAGATGTTAGAGGAATCACTTCAAGCTAAGGCAACACTAAAAGAAGACAAGCTGGAAAACGGTGAAGGTGGTCGTGGAAGAGGCTGTGGTGGCTTTAGAGGTCGAGGTAGAGACCGTGGTAGAGGACAAGAAGAGAACAAGGAAGAGAAGAACCAATCGATCTCATACGACGGAGGCCGAGGTCGAGGAAGAGGAAGATCAAGTAAGTACAATGTTCAATGTTATTCTTGCAAAAAGTATGATCATTATGCAGCGGAGTGTTATTACAATGAAAAGAAAGATGATGAGAAAAAAGAAGAGAAATGAGGTGATGGTGTGATATTACTAGCAAGCAAGGAGGCTGAATCCAACAACGAGTCGATGTGGTACTTGGACACCGGTGCAAGCAATCATATGTGTGGCTACAAGCACATGTTTACCGAGATAGAGGAGATTGTAGAAGGCCATGTATCATTTGGAGATGCCTCAAAAGTGAAAGTTAAAGGCCAAGGTGAAATTCTTATTCAGTGTAAAGATGGAAATGAGAGGTTTATCTCGAATGTTTATTATGTGCCGGATATGAAGAGTAATATTTTGAGTTTGGGCCAATTGTTAGAACGTGGTTACACAGTTTTTATGAAAGAAAGAACACTTTACTTGAGAGACCAAGATAATCGGTTGCTAGCCCAATTAGAAATGACCAAAACCGCATATTTAAGTTGAATTTGGTGAATGTTCAAGCAAGGTGTTTAAAGACATGTGTAGAAGATATGACTTGATTGTGGCATTTGCGATTTGGACATCTTAATTTTGGTGGTTTGAGACAATTATCAAATAAAAGAATGGTGAAAAATATACCACACATAGACCATAGTGACAAATTGTGTGAAGGTTGCGTGTTAGGAAAGCACCCAAGGAATTTTTTTCCAAAAGAAGCAAGTTATCGTGCAAAGAAGGTGCTTGATTTGGTTCATACTGATATTTGTGGCCCAATAACCCCTAATTCACTTGGTAAACACCGGTATTTTATTATCTTTATTTATGACTTTTCTTGAAGAACTTGGGTATATTTTTTAAAGGAGAAATCCGAAGTATTTTTTGTTTTTAAGAAGTTTAAGGTGCTTGTTGAAAACTTAAGTGGTGAATGCATAAAAACTTTGAGGTCTGATAGAGGCGGTGAATTTACATCAAAGGAGTTTGTGAATTTTTGTGAACAAAAAGGTATTAGAAGGTTCTTAACAGCCCCTTATTTACCTCAACAAAATGGAGTGGCGGAAAGAAAAAATCGGATCATACTCGACATGGTTCGAAGCATGTTAAAGAGCAAAAATATACCGAAGGAATTTTGGGTTGAAGCGGTGAGGTGTGCGGTTTACTTGCAAAATCGATGTCCTACGGCGAGTTTGGAGAATATTACCCCACAAGAAGCATGGTGCGGTGTGAAGCCATCAGTAGCTCATTTGAAGGTGTTCAGAAGTGTGACTTATGCTCACGTTCCAGATCAAATGCGCACAAAACTTGATGACAAGAGCAAGAAACCGATTTTTATCAAGCTATGATGAGAAATCTAAGGCGTACAATCTTTATGATCTGCATACTAAAAAGGTACATGTGAGTTGTGATGTGCAGGTCAATGAAGAAAGCATGTGGAATTGGAGTTCCATGGAGGAGATGTCTCATGAAGAAGGAAAAGAAGCGACATCAACAATTATCTCTACACCGACAAACACAACTACATCGACAACATCACAAGCTGAACCATCTTCACCTTTATCCGATGATGAAAATGAGCTAAGGATACCAAAGATAAAGAATTTGCGAGAAATATACGAGGCGGCAAGTGAATTGCATTTGGTGTGTCTTTTGGCGGATGCGGAGGACATCACATTCGAGCAAGCCGTAAAAGATGAGAAGTGGCAAGCCGCTATGCAAGAGGAAATGAAAGCAATCGAGAAAAATGACACTTGGGAACTTGCGACGTTGCCCAAGGGTCACAAGCTGATTGGTGTTAAATGGGTTTATAAGAAAAAGATGAATGCGCAAGGTGAGGTTGAAAGATACAAGACGAGAATAGTGGCGAAAGGGTACAAGCAAAAGGCGGAGATTGAATATGAAGAGGTGTTTGTCCCGGTAGCAAGAATGGAGACAATCCGACTATTAATCTCGTTGGCGGCTCAAAACAAATGGAGCATTTTTCAAATGGACGTGTAATCGGCATTTCTAAATGGAGTGCTTGAAGAAGAAGTCTACATCGAGCAACCTTCTGGTTATGTGAAAGTTAACAAAGAGCACATGGTGTTGAAGTTAAAGAAGGCGTTGTACGGGTTGAAACAAGCGCCAGTGGCATATAACACTCGAATTGATGCATACTTCAAGGAGCATGGGTTTGTGCAATGCCCATATGAGCATGCACTATATTTGAAGGTACAAAAAGATGACATTTTATTTGTGGCCTTGTATGTAGATGATTTAATTTTTACGGAAAATAATAGAGATATGATTGAGAAGTTTAAGTTGGAAATGACAAAGGAGTTTGAGATGACCAATTTGGATCTCATGTCTTATTTTTTGGGGTTAGAAGTGAGACAAGAAAATTCTGGAATTTTTGTATCACAAGAAGCATATGCAAAGGAGATTTTAAAGAAGTTTAAGATGGATGAGTGTAATCCCGTAAATACTCCGGTTGAGAGTGGGACGGAATTGTCTCTATATGATGAAGGAAAGGCGGTTGACGCAACACTATATAGAAGCTTGGTTAGAAGTTTGTGTTATTTGACGTGCACAAGGCCGGATATTACTAATGGAGTTGGCTTGGTGAGCCGATATATGGATGAGCCGAAAATGACGCATGGGAAAGCCATAAAGCGAATTATTCGCTATGTCAAAGGTACATTATCTCATGGCTTATTTTATTCTCATACTAATGAGTTTGATCTTGTTGGATATTCCGATAGTGATTGGAGTGGAGATTTAGATGATCGGAAGAGCACTTCGGGTTTTGTGTTTTTCATGGGAAGCATGATATTTACATGGCTCTCTAAGAAGCAACCTATTGTTACTTTGTCCACATGTGAAGCGGAGTATGTTGCCGCATCTTCTTGCGTATGTCACTCTCTTGGCTGATTCATTACTCCATAAAAAGCATTGATTAATTTTGGTAATAGTGCTGATTATCCATGATGGTAATAGGAACGCTTGCTTGTAGTGTTGAGGGAGAGTTGTAAAGACAAATTTAGTGAGAGTCGTTCATCACTTGCTTGTAGTGTTGAGGGAGAGTTGTAAAGACAAATTTAGTGAGAGTCGTTCATCCTGCCAGCTATAGATATTTTTCAGCCCATCCCCCTAATCTATTTTGAACCCTTGATATGAGGGGAGGTATGTATTCCTAGTTGGTTTACAAATGGTAAGCGGAAGACCTAAATATATGGATAAAGTGTGTGATATTAGCTATGATTTAGGTAAGGTCGGGGGGATTACAATTAATATGAAGCTGCTCTTCTATGATTGAGTTTAAGATCTAATGCCTCGCCAAAGACTTGCAGGATAGAATCGATGATTTTGAGGTTCATTACGTGAGCCGGGGTTATGATAGCGGCATCGTTTCCGTAAATTGCAACACTGTTGTTTGTAATGTAGGCAAAGATATTAGGAGATTTTCGACTTTCTGGATGAGGGTTTATAGTGTATCTAACGCAATGATGAAAAGTAATAGTGAGAGTGGATCCCCTTATCGGAATCCACATCGATGATAGAAATAATTTGTAACAGGAAGTCCATGATAAGGTATCAACAGCTTGGTAGAGGTAATTTCTTATGGTGTTCCAATATATTGGGAAGAATTCAATAGGATAGTTGTCCGGGCCCGTCGCTTTGTCTTTCAGCAAGGTCAAGACTGCTAGCTTGAGCTCATCCAGGGTAATTGGATCTATTAGAAGTCGGACATAATCTGGATTAGAAGTCCAAACTAATCCCAACTCCAAATTATGTTCATTTTTTGACCCAAGTAACAAAATTTGAAAAGATTGATACAATCTTAGAACAAAATTGATTTCAAATGTTTTCTTCTAGTGAGAAAAAGACCATTAAAAGTTTAATCTTATTGTGCAGACGTAGCTGCCATATGGTGATTGAAAATTTGAAACCATATAACAAAACGCAAGAGATAAGATGAGGGAGAGACGCTCTCTTATTATCATAATTGCATTATTTGAAGGAAAAATTATATCACTTAACCTCTCAACTCTCAAGCAGTGACACTATTTTATATGGTCCCAGCATCAACATTTATCTAATTCAACAAAAGCAAGGTTGTAATGATATCAAAATTTGACAGGCGATTCGCAAACTATGAGTCACAACATAGCAATTCCTGACGGATATAATAACCCACGATTGGCATCGGAGGCCCTGATGGTGGCTCTTAAGTAGTTCACACTTTTCTATGCAATAGCAATCCCTTTGGGTCACTTCCATAGGCTTGACAAAACCTCAGCAGTTACGAATATAACACCAATTGATTTCAGAAATCAGGTACTTAACGAATTAGCAATAATCCAATTCACTTTCCTCATCTCTGTTTCTCTGATGCGGTGTTTTCATTGGATATTTCAGAGGCTTTAATCGACACTTAGGACAAATTCTTAAGAAACAACTAAGAGATCGATAAATATATAAATGTCATCTGCGTGCGGTACACAAGTGGTACCTAGAGCAAGTGGACCACCAAAATTTTATGTAAGTTCGTAAGCCACCTGAAGTTGAATGGTTTGTATTTAGTTCAATATTATATGAATAAATGATTTATTTATAGGTGCCAAAATATGATCCCATCTGATAAATCTGTGCGATTCGATTTAGTCTAAAATGACCATAAACTCGAAATCACCTCATATCCGACCCGATTCAATTTGATACGACCTAAACCCCAAATGACCCGACACTTAACCTAACTCGACCCAACCCGACCCAACCCGACCTGATCTAATATGACTGAAACCCGAAATAATCCAACATTAAATGACTCGATATTTAATCTGTCCTGATACGACCGAAATATGAAATGACCCGACATTAAATGTTCTGATACTCGACTCGATCTGATCCGACATAACCTAAAACTTGAAATAACACAATAACATAAATCCCAAATCTGGCCTGATATGACCTTATTCAAATTCTTATTTAAATCGTCCCTGAAAATAGTTTCTTTGTTTCCTTAAATTGTTACATAAAATTTTATTTAAGTTTTTATAAAATCAATAAAAAAAATTTAAAATTATGAAATATGATAATGTATAATTAAATTAAACTAAAAAATAATTAAGATTTTTATAAAGAAAAAATATTTTTGCACATTAAGTTTTACATATCAAATATATACACAATATTTAAATAATAAATACTTTTTGAAAAAGTGTTTTTCAGAACTTAATTTAGGGTCCGTTTGGCAAATCAAGGAATAGATTTGGAAGAGTGGTAATTTTGGAAGAGTGATAAAATAATATTTTTTTGGAAGAGTGGTAGAAGAGTAATATTCTTGACTATTCGGAAGAGTGAAAATATTGTTTGACAGTTGTTACTCAGAATAGTTAAAATATGAATAATTATGATACTAATAATGATGATGATAATAATAATAGTAAAATAATTATCATAATAGTAAGATAATAATAATAATAATAAATTAATAAAAAATAATCATAATAAATAATAATATTATAATAGTAATATAATAAAAATATAAATATTATCATAATATAAATAATGTGTATATAAGGTCAAATTATCACACATGTTTTATAAAATGACAAAATTATTTGAAACATATTTAAATTTATTAAATGATAAAATTACTCTCATATATCAGGATAAAATTACTCTCATGATAAAATTACTCTCATAAAATGACAAAATTATTTGAAACATATTTAAATTTATATCATGATAAAATTACTCTCCTTTTATTTTTTTTTTCTTATGTCTCCATTAGAGATGATAAAAACCGATCCGACTTGATAAAAACGCTCGATCTGATCTAGTTTGATATGATTTAAAATCTGAAATGATTTAATATTAGATGATCCGATATCCAACCCTATCTGATACGACTCAAAATTTAAAATGATCCGTCACTGACTCGATACTCGACCTGATTGTACATGATACGACGTGAAATTATCCGATACTATATGATCCAATATCCTATCCTATTTGACCAGATCAGACTTATATTCTAATAATCTTACTTAGTCAAATTGATCTGTCCCGCCCGATTCAAATCTGAATCCGTTCGATTGTCACCAGTAAATTTAATTTTGATAATCACGGATTATTTTCTTATTCTGATTTTAGTTTATTAGTTGTACACCGGCCTTGTAAGAAAATGTTAGATCAGACGATACTTGAAAAAGAGTAGTCCCCACAGTTTTGCTTATGACTTCCCCTTCATAGCAAATTGGCATAACATGCCAATTCCGATTTGCGGCCCAAATGAGCCTATTTTTATCGACAGCTTGCCTTCCTCTATAATAACTATCGGATGATCTAGATCTCACCCGACCCGACGAAGTTGTGACGAACCCATCTCCCTTCTCCTTTAATAATTAACGAAACATAAATATTTTACACCCTGAATCGGAATCTCCCATCCAAAAGTTTCTTTCGATCATCAATTACACCCAAGTTTGAGCAAAATTTTGACTCCGAGGAATGAACAGTCAGAACACAAACAAACTAGAAGGGAGAACTGGCGCAATTCCTAGAAGGTGAGGCTCTTTCGATTCGAGCGTTCTTCCGACCAAAACGCGGTCGGTTGATTTGGTAATTCCTTGAACAATCAAATCATGAGATTCTGGTTGATTTTCTAAACAACTGTAGCAATTTCTGGTGAGATTTGTTTCTCGCTGTATTTATTTGTATTAGGGTTTCTCTCTGTAGGTAATTTCATAAGGTTTCTCGCCAAACAAGACAGACTGGCAATTTGCTTTTTAAGATGGAATACAATTAAATTACAATTGTTTACAACTTTCTGATGCAGTAGTTACACTTAACAATCATTGTTCTGCTTTTTAGATCGTATCAGTTGTTATCCAGAAAATTAATTATAGAATAAAATAAAGAGTTCCTTCTCAATCTGAAATGCATCACCCGATCACCGTTCCTTTCTTTTCTTGTGCAGTGTACAATTAAGGACTCACATTCATGAATCATTCAGCCAACAAATTTTATATAAATTCAAATCACAACAACAAATCACTTCTACAGTGGTTTTGCACACTCTTATTCTTCCAACTGGTGGCAGAATAAGAGATTGCCAGAAGGACCTCCGTAAGCCGGGCTCTGCTTTGTTACGGGTTGCTGCCTCAATATTCCATGAAATTGCTGAGCTCAAATCAATAAGAGAGAGGTTTGTTGGGTCTGGTTTAGTTTACTTTCACCATGCATGTGTGTTTGGTCTCCTTACAGGATTACTGGGTTTTGATGAGAAGACCGCTCAGCGTGCATATGTGTTTTGCTCTTGATTAGCTCCAAGTTTGGTAAGCTTCAATTTTTTGAGCTTGAATTCTACTGTAATTCTTTGGGAACCATTATAAGTAAATGCTTGCATTGAATAGGCTAGGACCATTTTGTGGGCATTTATTACTTTTCTGTTCATACACATTGTGTATGAGTTCAGTTTACTCTTATAAAGACAATGTGGACTCTCATGTAAAAAATGTGGTCTCATGTATAATGAATGACACAAATTGGTTCAGTTGTGTTTGTCCGGCATTTTGATGGAATATAATCTCATTAGCAAAGAATATTTATCATAAGATCTTGAAATATATAGCAAAATAGATTCTTGTAATTAATTTTGAGCATGGTTTGTAAGTTCTCTGAATTCTGTAGATAAACTACCTAGTTAATTAGTACTTTTGGCTTTTTATATTATCTTTCTATGTATGAAAATAGTACTCACATGAGTTGGTTAATAAAACTTGATTGATCTTCCAAGTGGAATAAAAGTAAGATTTTTTGTAACGGATTTTGTAATTAAAATATAGATTAATTTTTCTGATACATCCTTTGTTGTAGCTCATAGTTTTTTGACTGATTTACTATTCTTTTTCTATAATCACTGTGTAGGCATGTTTTCAAAAGAAATGGTGTTCCATCCTAGAACTGCATGGCTGCTGAACAGCACTCAGTTCAGAAGGCATAAGAGGTGAAACCAAATGGCAAATGTTTCCACAGCAGAATTCTATTGTAGAGTGTAGGTCCTTGTACAAAATGTGCGAGCATATAAATTACAGTATTAGATATATGAACTCAGATGCTCATGTTAATTTCTTTCCTTTGGAATATAATTAATTCTTGTTCAAGGATGTAAATTACAAAACTTCATTACAGAAAGGAAATTATTTTGTTCTACCTAAATTTTCTACATTACACAAATTCATTAGAAAAGTCAAAACATAATTAGTTTTTTGTTGCACCTTTACACAGCCTACAAACAAATTTTTTTGGCACATCTTCAGCATCTTTAATATCTGAACATCTGGTATGTTGCCACACACCACACAAATCACAGGCTAGCATCCTCTCACCATCATCATCCCGAGTCCCACATACACAATTCACCATCCACTTCTCCACTCCTTGTTCCATTTGGTAAATTCCTAATTTTCTTCTACCACCATGGCAGAATCCACTAATGAGTGCACTCCCTCTAGAACCGAACAATAGTTTGACTTGAGTAGTTTCACTAGCAACCTTGCAGTCTAGAAGCTGGTCAGCTTCAAAATTTTGATATATAAAGTATGTCTCATTGACTGCCTTTGTTGCTTCAGCTTTGAGATCCCCCACACTTGCAGTTATAGGCAAAGTGAAAATTTCTGAGGGGCAAACTGTGTCCTTGTAGTCGCCAACAACGTTTATATTACAAGTGATTTGAATTGAAAAAGGATTGCAGACAGCCAAATCATCTTCTTTGTCATAATGCTTTATGAGATGCTTGCAGTTGAGCAGTTTAGTAGCAGCTAGGCGAGCAGAGTCGAGCCTTGAAACTGGCTTGTATACATGCATTGTTTGTGGGTTTAGAAGCATATTATACAAGTACTTAAGGTCATTTAAGAGCTGCTCCTTCGATGGCATGTAGGTTTGAGCAACCTGAGTGCCATGGCTAACCTGTACAGCTGCTTCAAGCCTGAGCCTGAAATCAATTTAATACAGGTTTTGAAAATGAATGACTTTAATCTGTGCTATACAATAAACTATGAAAAATATATATTATAGAACTATAGAAATATAAAGCACCAACCCATATTCAACAGTGTTTCTCTCTTTGTTCCACCTGATAACAACTTCTCCATCTTCTGTTGTTTTACCAGCCAAATTTTTTAGACAGTAAACAAGCAGCTCTAGTGACCCAATTGATCGACAAGTTGCACCTTTAAGAGTTAGCCAAGAGACCCATTGTTGTGAATTAGTAGCTTTAAGGACCTTCAGAATGGTGTCAAAAGAACTATTTACAACTTCAGCAGACCATTTGCATGGTTCAAAACATACTTGTTTCTCTACAGGAGTTTTAGCTTTGCTTTCTCGACTATGCCATTTCAACAAATTGCTGATAAAGTTGAAGAGATCTCTAATTGTAACTAGCGGCTTAACTGAGAGGAATTGGTAAAAAGCAATAGTATCCTGTAATTTACTCCGTGGGAGACGGGAATTGGAGAAAAAGAGTGAAAGAGGTTCTGCAGAGAGGGATTCAAGTGCTTCTTTATAGGCTTCAAATGTGAGACCAAAGCTTCCACTGCCAAATTGATAACCCCAGTTGCCATACCATGGGTGCCCATGAATGACTGCATGGAGGAGGCGATATTCCATACTGTGCTTCTTTGATATGTCTATCACTGTTATTTTCCTGATTATAATGAGAAAAAATAATGCATTTTTCAGTACTCGTACAATGTATTCAACTATTAGTTTGTAGGCAAGTTGAGTTTCCAGAACCCATGTTGTTTTTGATATGTCTACTGAGCTGATAATATCTAGTCGTAGAAAAGAATAAAGACTTTTTTTCACCAAAATTATGTTTTAAAAGAGCTCAAGCTTGACTAAAATTCATCGTTAGCTATGCATCTTTCAATTGATTACCACTAACTAATGTGTACCGCAAAACTGGTATTTCATATTGGGGGCCTGCAAGCATATGCATAATGATTATAGTCCCCCCCCCCCAAAAAAAAAAAATGTTTGAACTTCCCTCCATTCATTTTGTTCTGTCCTTGTATTCCTCGTGTTATTCTCTTCCTTCGTTCACTCTTTGTTATATTTTTCCTTTTTGTTTCTTTTTATTCAATTAATTTTCTTTGTTTTATTTACTTTATGCCCAACCGAAACATATATTTTGCTCATAGGAGAACCAACTAGCAATTGAATGTGGAAAACCAGACAAAATAATCAATTTTCGAACTCGAGAATAATATTTCATCTGGGTGAACAGGTACAGGTGCAAATCTCAAGTATGTCTTTCTAAATTTCAACTATGTATAATGTATGGCATATTCGTCCATATCTATATGTAAGGAATACTTATCATCTCCTGAAGAAGTACAAAGACGTAAGGCACCTCACCTCATTCTAAGTAGTCTACAGAGGCGATCCCAGAAATCCATTAAATCACAGCCATTCAATATTTGCGAGGCCCCTTCAAGGCCGTTGATTCTAACCAGGTGGCCATAGCCGTTGGAATGCACCAGCCCATGCAACAGATGGGTGGGATCTTCTATCTTAAAAAACTGTGGTTTCTGTAACCTTATCTCGTGATTGCATGATGAACACCTAGTAAAGAAATAACATGGGCACACCATAAATTTAAAAACTTAATTACTGGAAAGTGTACTGACTGTGCAAAAATAAGCATATATTAACTTACCTTGGTTCCATGAGATCCAACATTGAGCCACAGTAGTAACATAAATGAGGGCGAAACTTGAATTGGCTACTGCTGTTTCGAATTATGAAATGGTATCGTTTTGCACAAACCGGATGCCTGCCCCAACCTATTATCAAAAGAAAACAACATCAAATCTCAGACAGAGAAACATATTAGGCACGCAAAAACGCATCAGGAATACAAAAATAATATAAAAAGGCGGGGATGAAATCCTTACTGACCAACCACTCGGCAATGGTCACAATAAATCTTCTGGCAACTAGCGACATCCTCTTCTACAACATCAAGGGTCACGACCAATGGATCTGACGTGGCACGGCGTGATTGGCGGACTCGAAAGTTCATCTGCCACCTCATCAGAGCGGGACCTGGTGAGGTGACAATCCGTGCATATCGCGACAAAAACTGTTTGACATTGATCCTGAAGGGGCCCGTATAAGGCTGATCCAGCGAGGAAGCAAAGGTGGAGAAATCGCACAGATCGGCGGTGACTCGGCGCTTGATCCGCTTGGCAGGTCGAGGGTTGACCGTCATGGTGAGTTGTGATCCCGTGCCCGTGCAAGCAAAGGTGTTTGAATCGCCTCAACGGGCCGAGAAGTGAGAAATAAAGAAATTCAAATTTAATTATAATTTCAATTTAAGAGGAGGAACGTTAGGCGGGAGCTGAAAATAGGTTCTCGGTGGGGGGTCGATTGGAGAGCGGGCAAACAAGAAAATTTTGCCGCCTTAAACAGGGGTTTAGTAATAAAAAGAGAAATCAATGTCGGTTCGATGAAACAGGTAAATTGAAAGGACGAAAATAGGCATGGTGATGTGGATGGATGTGATCCTTATCTACGTGGCGGTACAATAATTGTCTCTGGACTCTGGCGAGGAAAAAAGTTTGACTCCTCTTGTGGTTTGATATGTGGTGGGTCACTTTCAGGACAAAAAAATCGACCCGACACATTGTTAGGATGATTACTAATTGTTTTACAGGAAATTGTTTTATGTGGTTTAAGGCTGGAAACGGATTAAGTAGATTGTCGGTGTGGGCTTATTGGGCTGGATTGTCAAATGAAATCTCAATTTAGGCCTGTGATATACTTATCCCCCCTTAGTGTGCCATATGATTATGAACTGAGAAAGTGGCATCATCAATCTTCACCTAGGGACCGTTTGGCAAATTAAAGAATAGGTTTAAAATAGTAGTAATTTTGGAAAAGTGATAGAATAGTATTTTTTTTTTTAAAGAGTGGTATTCCTGACTATTCGGAAGAGCGAAAATATCATTTGACAGTTATTACTCAGAATAGTTAAAATATGAATAATTATGATATTAATAATGATGATGATAATAATAATAATAATAATAATAGTAAGATAATAATAATAATAAAGTAATAAAAAATAATCATAATAAATAATAATATTATAATAGTAATATAATAAAAATATAAACATAATCTAATATAGTAATATAATAATAAAAAATTATAATTACAATCATAATTATAATAATAATATAATAATAATAAGTAATCATAATTTTAATAATATAATCATAATATAATAATCATAATCATAATCATGATAATAATAATTATAGTCATAATCATAATAATATAACCATAATCATAATAATATAATAAAAAAATATAATCATAATCATAAAAATAATTATAAATAATTATAATTATAATAATATAATAATAAATTAATCATCACTATAATCAACATATAATAATATAATACAACATAATAAAATAATAATAAGTATTAATAATCATAATCATAATCATCATAATATAATAATATAATAATAAATAATCTTGATCATAATAATATAATAATAAAATAATTATATTTATAATAATAATAAATAATATAATAATACTAATGGTAACGATAATATAATGATAATGATGAAAATAATAATTTAATAATAATAATATAATGATAATAATAATAATAAGTAATAATCATAATATTAATATAATAATAAATTATAATCATAAATATAATATAATAATATAATAATACTAAATCTTAATTATAATCATAATATAATAATAAAATATGAT
This sequence comes from Schoenoplectus tabernaemontani, assembly GCA_037127355.1. Classification (NCBI taxonomy): domain Eukaryota; kingdom Viridiplantae; phylum Streptophyta; class Magnoliopsida; order Poales; family Cyperaceae; genus Schoenoplectus; species Schoenoplectus tabernaemontani. The sequence continues at coordinate 17,771,254 of CM073739.1, forward strand.
ATGATCAAACAATAATCGTTATTCCGACGAGAACTAATCCAGTATTCCACCTATAAATTGGTATACCGGATTAGTACTATTCCGCACTCTTCAACTTAGTCTAAAATTCGTTTGACAAATTAATTCGTCGGAATAGTTATTCTATTCTAACTTTTTGCTATTCCATTGAGTGCCAAACACTCCCCTATGGAATATTGGAATCATAAATTATTCTTGGAATTAAGTACAATTAATTGTAGATATTAGATAGACCTTTTCTTTGAAATTATACTTCACCCAACTTTCTTTTTCCTCTCTTAGCATCACCTAGGTTGTAACTTGGGGAATGTCTGGCGTTTGTCGATCATGCAAATATTGGAATGTGAATGATCATGAGGGCTATTGAAGGCTCCTTGGTCGCATGTCAATCATGATAATGATAAGCTATTTCTAGTTTGCCATTTTTTTGTAAGAGAAATTGCATCGCTCATTACCTCCTCCCATGTCATTGCTTATCCATAAAGCACATAAGCATGGATTTTCTATTCATTATTTTGCAAGAAATTACTTCAAAATTAATGCCGAATAAACAGATAAATGCCTTTCTTACCATATTATTTGATAAAGTTTGAGCAATTGACCTTAATAATTTGCTCAAAGATTATAAAACAGCATAACCATAATTTTACTTCAACTTTTGACAGAAATAAGCACCAAATATTATGCCAATATGTAACAAACGTCAGCTCAAGCTGCTTTAAAACAAATACAAAATAGATGACAACTGATACAAATATTAATTTGGCATCCTTTGCAGTGTTAAAGGGAAATAAGGAATAAATATTATGTTAAATAATACACACCTCATTCATAGAATAATTGTTATTGACATAGTATGACATATTAATCCCAAGAACAAGTAAAAAAGGAAATTGACATATTATGACATATTAACGCTTTTTTTCTAACGAAGGGCACCACAAGTAGTTCTGCCTCTTAGTTCATCGATGATTCGGCAGTAAACTTTAAACATCATATTGGGAAAATTATTTTCATTGTTTGTTGCTCTAGAACATATACTTACCAGTTTAATAAAAATAAAATAAAAGCATGTATTAACGTTGGTAATATTCATTTCTTGAAATTATTTACCGCTTCGTTGTAGTTTTTTATTTGTTAAGTTCTTAGTTGTTAAGATTGTTTCATTAATTTTTAATTATGCTTAGTATTTTTTTAATTTTTTTTTTGAGGAAATGGCATTTTTATTTGTTGTAACTTGTAATACTTTATTGTACTACATGAATTGATTTTTTTTTAATTTATTTCAATGATGGCAATATTTTTCAAAAATCATTAATTATTGCTAACCAACTAATTAATTAGATTACTGATTATTTATTATATTAACTAATGATTGATACAACAATCTTAAATCACTGAATCAATTGAAATCAAATGAAGAAACTCGAAATTTTTTAACTGGATGGCGCAAGATATTTTCTTAAAATTGTTTAAAAAACAATCGAACTCAAATTAAGAGCATGACGAGAAGAGCAGCAGCCTAGCAGGTAAATGCAACCAATCTTTATACCTAGAACAGGCATAATATAAAAATGAAACCCAATATTCGAAAATTGTAAAACAGTGTGTGCATGCCTTTTATCGAACGAAAAGAACCTTCCAAATGAAATAAGAATTAAGTCAATTCGCTTCGAACTAACAAACCTTAACGTAGCTTATACTTATTTTAATGATTGCTGATTGCTGGGGCAGCTACCTTGCTTGCCTTATGTGTTCGATCAAAAATCAGAGAATTAAGGGCACCTAATTATATTATATCAAACAAGCTCAAAATTGAATTTCCTTTCCAACAAACATCGACCATTCAGTAAAAGCCTAAAAGGTGACGGGGAGAGTTTCAGTGAAGATTGTTTGTAGTTGAAAGGACAAAAGCTACAGAAGGCTAAGGGTTTGTTGTAAGAGAGAAGATTTAACAGGTGGAAAGGTGGATCAAAGTCACAGAGATGACCAATTTCATATGGACTGTTTGTTTTGCATGATAAAGTGAAATAATGAGACGACTTACAAGCTGAGGCATCCTTTCCTCATAATTTTATTAGGATTTGAAATCAAATGTACCAGCAGCAGAAAATATAACTAGATTCTGGAAGAAATCAATTTACCGCAGAATATACAACTAGCTTTGATAGAACCCTATTTATTACTGAAATAACATCCAAAGTCAAAATCGTTCCGTTAAAATTGCTTTCCATGGAAAGTCATTACATGTGCAGTATGAAGACACTACCATAATTAAAAAAAAAGAAGTTTATGCATCTCTACTTCCAGAACAGAATCACTTTCTTGAGGCACTGGTACACAGACTACAGACAAAACGACATGGTATCTTTTCATCATCACCAATCTGGAAACATCTTGTATGTTTCCATACACGACACCTACCACATTCGACCATCCTCTCTCCATCATCATCATTGGCCCCACATATACAATTGACTGACCCATCTTGTCCTTGTTCCATTCGGTAAATTCCCCTGCACTTCCCCTTGAAATGCGCCACCCCTTGAGACCCGAGCAAGTGTTTGACTTCAATATTCTCCCTAACTTGCCTGAAATCTGCAAGGCCCTCCATTTCAAACTTGTCAAAACTTATATAAGTCTCTTTAAATATCTTTGTCACTTCATGCTTGAGAACCCTTAGAGTAGTTGTTTCTGGTAATGTGAGAAATTCAGGGGGGCAAATTGAGTCTAGAGAAACTCCATCTATTTGAATATAGCATTCTGTTTTAATAGAAGATTTCGGAAGAGCAGTATAATCTGTTCTGTCATAATGCTTAACAAGAATCTTGGAGTTGAGCAGTCTTCTGGCAGAGAGACGAGCAGCTTGTAGTTTTGTCTCGGGCTCGTAACTTTGCATCTTCTCAGGGTCAAGAAGCTCATTATATAGGATTGTAAGGTCAGTTAGAATATGCTCCTTTGATAACCGAGACTCTAGTGCAATATGGCTGTTCGCCAGCAAAGCCTCAAGCCTGAAAATCACACAATATGTAATACATAAAATAAGTTATTTGCAACCTTATAACATTTTTTTTATTTATGTTTACAAAGTCCTGACCTGTATTCAACGACATTGCTCTCTTCGTTTGTCCTAGAAACAACAACCTTCCCACTACTTATTTTACCAGCCAAATGCTCTAGACAGTAATCAACGAGCTTTGGTGACTGAATTGATTGACAGAGTGCATCCTTTAGACTCCTCCAAGAGACCCAGTGTTCCAGTCTACTATCTTGAAGAACCCTTAGAATTTTACAAGTACAGTCCCTAATTTCTTCTTCTGTCCAGTGGAATGGCTCAACAAGCAGTTTGTTCTGTACTGGAGATTTGGCTCTGTGTCCATGATTACTTCCCAGTAAACTTCTGACAAACATAAAGAGATCTTGTACTGTGATAAGGGAGTTGTTTGAGATGAACTGGTAGGATGCAATGACATTCTGCAGATTTCTTCTCTGGAGGCTGGTATTTGAGAAAAAACATGAAATGGACTCAGCTGAAAGGGTTTGTAGCGCTTCTTCATAGGCTTCACGTTTGAGGCCGAAACTTCCTCTTTCAAATTTATATCCCCAGTTGTCATACCAATGTTGCCCATCACTTATCACATGTAGGAGGGGGTATTCCATTTCGTGTTTCTTTGAGATGTCCATCAAAGATATTTTCCTGCCACAGGGAGAGGAAAATTTTCACCACTTGTAAAACGTTTTCATTCTGAGGCAAGCTGAATAACATGTTGAGGTTTGAGGAATATAACCGGGGTAACTATTTGTTCTAATATCAGACTAATGAGATAGTTAGCTGGATCTATTTTGAAAGATTTCATATGATCATATCCATGTGGTATCTGTAACATTAACTTTGATTTCAGTCGTAATTGACACAGCATGTTAGTGCATCACTAGATTTGAGTTATTCTATCAAAATGGGATGATTTGGACTGCATTTAATCCCATAAAAGAATTTTGAAAATGGAGGGCATAAACTTGTTGAATTAGAATGGACATTGCAGATCTAAGGTGTTTGCTAATGTCCCTTAGTCTGATATGCTTACATCCCTGATAAGAAACTTCCATGAAATATAGATGTTTGATCAAAAGATGTTTTGAAAATAGTACAAGCCTAACTATAATATTCATCATGCTGGAAGCATCCCTATAAATTAAATTAAACCATGCTGCAGGAGTTAGTTCCTATTACATAATTAAGTCTGTGAGCCAATACAGTCAATCTAACCCATGGTAATTAAGAGCATTAATTCCTTCAAGTTAGATTTGTTAATGCTTCGACCCTAAAATTTTTCATTCTTTGTTATTTGACTAGCTTCCTATTCTTTTATGTTGTTTGTTTTTCTCCTCTTCTTTTCCCTTTTATCATTCTGAGGAAGGACAAATACTTAGAACCAAGTCACTAGCAACCCCCAAAAAGGCAACCAAGAGTAATACTTGGTTTAAAAATAATATAAATGAAGAATCAATAAATAGAGAAGCAAAGCAAGAGAAAACAACCAGAAAATTCAAAGCAACATTATTAACTTAATAGGCTAACTATTGCAGCAGCTAAAACCTCAATTATTCACTTGAAAACTACAAAATAGCAATATTGCATTGGACCATGACGGAAGGAAGGTCTAAAATCCTCTCCAGAGAAAGTAGAACATCGATAGATGCCTAACCTGACTCCCAGCACCTTACAGAGACTGTCCCAAAACCTCATTAGATCGGAACCGGTCAATATTTGAGAGACGCCTTGTATGCGGTTGAGACTTATAAGGTGGCCAAAACCATTGGAATGTACTAGACCATGCAATAAGTGGTTAGGATCTTCATGGACAAGACATTCTGGTTCATCTAAACCTTTTAAACCTAGGACTCCATTGTTGTAACGGTTGTTACGAATTATGAAATGGTATCGCTTTGCACAGACAGGATGCTTACCCCAACCTATGAACCAAAGGAAGCACCAAGTCGTATACATTGAAAAACAATGATAATATAATAACACATAATAAAAATAATATATGTAACAATACCGGAAATTAAACGCAGGAAGCATACCGAGAAAATTTTATAACGTCAAAACAAAAGGACAAAAGTTGAGAAAAAATATTTCTTCCCTACCTGCATATGAACAATGATGACAATAGATTTTCTTTTCCTGGAGCTTAGGCATGGACGCCAAATCCTCCTCGACCACCTCAAGTGTCACGATTGACGTGGCACCGTCTGGTTTTCTGACACGGAAGTGCTTATACCACATCTTCATCCCGCACCAACCACGACGACGATAAGCAACGCCCGTGAGATCTGATTTGAGGACTTGATTTGCATGCAGTGACAAGAACTGCTTGATGTTAATCCTGAAGGGGGCCATGGAATGCTGATTTAGGGAAGAAAAGAAATCGAAGAAATCGGACCCATCAGCTAAGACTTCGCGCTTTATCTTCTTCCTGGGTGGATTGTCGGCCTCCATGGGTGATCGCGATTCGGTGCAACTAAGATCTTGGATTAATTTCTCAGTTTCTTGCGAGAGGGAGACGGATGAACTTCAATTTGTGGAGAAGCTTTAGGCGGGATTTGAGAATGAGGAGGCGATCTTGAATTCTTGATTAATGATTGGAAGCGACCGCGAATAAAAAAAAAAATACTTTCCCGCTTTATCCAAGATTTTGGTGACCCTGAATAATATTAAGGTCGATTTCCGACCGGACGATTTAGGTTTACTGATTTCAATGGATCTGATTATAACTACGTGGCCAAAAGGCATGTGTCCGCGAACGAGCACAGGTATCCATTTCGATATTCAGTCTGTACATTCTTTTCGCCGAATTTTTTTTAAATAACATTATTATAATATATTATTAAATATTTAGAAAAAAAAATGAATTTACACATTTACTACCCTCAGACTTGCTAAGTCCGCGTCTATATATATATATATTTTTTTTTTTAAAAAAAAAAAAAAAAAAACAAGATGCGGGGTTGCCAACCCCGTACCCAGGACCTAGCCTCGCCCCTGGCAACCCCATGGCTAGAATCTCGAAGCCACGCGTCAGCAATCTAGAAGCGTTGTTGGCAAACCCGTAGCTAGCATCTATTTCAACCCAAAATGCCAATTCAAGCTGCTTTTAATTCGCGCAATACAAGAACAGCTCAACAACATCAATCAAAGGTATTATTTTAATTTATAATATTATATAAATTTATATAATAAATATTATTTTCATATATTAGAAATATAACAGTTCAACAACATCAATCAAAGATATTATTTTAATTTATAATATTATATAAATTTATATAATAAATATTATTTTCATATATTAGAAATATAATTAATTTAATTTATAGTTTGTATTTTTTTTGCAGATTAATGGCTTTATTTTTAATTAGTGTTTATTTTGGAGGAGAGATAACAATTACCTCACAAAGTGGTGCAGATTACACATTAGATCTAATACTTACACTCTCGAAAAATGAAAATACAACTTTCGAACAGGTAAAATATGAAATATTTCAAGGTTTAGGGTTCGAACAATCTCAATACTCGATTGATATCCAATGTCAGATAAACATTGCACCAATGGGTTATTTTTACTTCAATTTGATAAGAATATATGACAAGAGTTCTTGAAAAATAACTAGTCAGATGGCTATTTCAAAAATGAGAATTGTTCAATTGTATGTCAGAATGAATCCTGTACAAAATAATTGACGCGATGAGATTATAATGGGTAGCCAATCCGGAGGTAGTAATGCACCTATGTTAATGTCTCAACAATCAAACATTGATAACTGTTTAAATATAACCAGTCAACCAGTCAATAATACCCTCGATTGTGCTCAGCTAGAGGATCAAACTATCTTCCAATTCCTACCGACCAAGAAGAAGAAGACGACGACGAAGATGATGATGATGATTATAATGTAGAGTCAGATGATAGTGAGAATTTTTCAGAGGATTTAGATGTGGAGTTGGAGGACTATGATGGTGAAGAGATTATAGATCATGTGGTAAGTCGTATGGACCAATATAATATGTTTATAGGTCGGTGAGAAATTCATCCGGCTAGGAGCATGCATGATACTGTTGGTTGGGCTCCTACAGACTATAGTTTATATGAACCTCGTGTATCTGCTGATGGTCCATTAGATGAGCATCAAACATTTAACTCAAAGAAACACTTTCAATTTGCTATTTCTATGTGGCATATTAAAAAAAATCGAGAATATATTGTAACAGATAGCAACAAGCAAAAATTAAGAGTGAAGTGTAAGGACCCAGATTGTGAATGGAGATTGTATGCAAAATCAATAGGCAATGCGGAGGCTTGATAAGTCTCATTTATATATTATATTCAATTAGGGTTTTATCTCAAAAACTATATATTTTACATTAATTGTTAAGAATTTATTCAGTTTTTATGTCGAGTTCGAGATACTGCTGCATTTCTTATTATTTTACAGATTATGGAATGTAAACAAGGATGTCAACATGAGAAATGATGCTTGGAACGAGATGGATCGAACCTACATGAAGAAATCAAGTGAAAAGCACTTCTGGACAAAATTTACGGACCGCAATCATCAAATTGCGGATCACAATTATGAGATTTGCTCTCTGGTTCGCTCTGATAAGAAAGTGCAAAAATGTCAGACCGTAATTTTTGGGGCTGGAAGCGCGAACTTACAGTTTTAAAATGGTTTTCTCATTGGAATTAAGATTTTTTAACACCCCTTCGTCCAGAACATCTCTCAACTGACTGGAGAATAGATCCTAAGCAAGAAAGAAGAGGAAGAACACCATTGGAGAGAAATTTGAAGGAGAACTCAAGAACCAGACGAGAAATCGTAGATCTTCTTGGTGTATTCTTTTCTTTACTCTTTTCTCATGTTGTGTTGTTGTTTAAACATGAATCTTTGTGTAACTTTTGACATGATTTGTGGCTAGACACCCTTCTAGGGGTCTAGGTGTAAACTCGATAACTCGAATGGTTTAATTTATTCGTGTGTTGATCTTTTAGTTCTTGTTGTTTGTGATTGTTATTTTGTCTAAATTGAATGTTTAGTTTTAATCAACTGCATGTTACCCTAGAAGTGAAAGCGGAAACCGAAAGGTGGAACTGAATCTTCTGACCCAAAACAGTAATTTAGGTCGTAGGCCAAGTACTTAATCGTGAAACTTATTACTTAAGGGAAAACCGAGAAAATCCTAGAAATTATGTGAGGTACCGAAAGGTGAAGTACAAAATCTAGGTTATGCCAAAGTGATTCACTGATCTTAATGGGCTTAGACTTGTAAGGTGAGGTACTTAATCGTGAAATCCGAATTGTTTAGGTACAATATCAAGCCACGAAATTGTAATTTTGGTACTAAATCTGAGATTGAATCCCCGATAAATACTAAAACATATTAAAAGATCAAATAAAGTGAATTAACCAAATGAGTGAGAGTGAAGCCGAAAGCCCCTAGAATCCTCTATTTGATAAATTTTTCAGTCGTTGTTGTTAGATTTAAGCACTCTTAGTTTAATATAAAACTCGCATTCGATTGTCTAGATTAGTGAAACTTGCGAGAACCGGTAATTCACCCTTGTCCTTGTGGTTCGACACCCCGACTACTACTTGACTAGGCCGTGCGCTTGCGGCTGAAATTGAGTATAAATTAGGGTATTTATTAGCTTAGCAAAATATACATCAAGGCTATAATGAAATGTTCGTACAAACATATATGTAGGGCTACTGCTGTCAGAGTTGATCATGCCCAGCTGACTGCTAAGATGATTGCGGATGTTATCCGTGAAGATGTAGAGAAAGATCACTCTATTACAATTAAACAACTCCGAGTACTAGTGAGAAAAGTTTATCCTGGAGTGAATCCAAAATATAACAAGTTATTGCGTGATCGAGAAATTGTTATAGCCTACAATTATGGGAGCTGGTCCGGTTCTTATGCATTATTACCTTGACTTTTGAATGTCATTATTTTATCGAATCTAGGAAGCAAGGCTCAACTATTATCAGATCCATTAATACAACCAGGGGTACGTCAATTCAAATGTGCAGCATGGGCGTTTGCTCTGTGCATTCAAGCATTCCACTATCTACGTCCATTTATTAGTATAGATGACTCATTTCTTCGTGGGAGATACGAAAGAAGATTTCTTGTTGCCGTTGGATATGATGCTGAAAACCAACTCTTGCCACTTGTATTTGGACTCGTTGAGAAAATATATCAAACTGGGGATGGTTTATGAGATAGCTGAGACGTGAGGTGGTCAGAGATGATAGAAGAATTTGTGTAATATCTGATCGGCACCTAGCAATAAAAGCGGTTTTCTAAAGTCCCATATATGGTTGGGACGAGGTAAGTGGTCTAGCCGTACACCGATTGTGCGCACAACACATCGCTGAAAATATGTTGAAAATGTGTCCAAATAAAATTGTTGTAAGTAAATTTAAGAAAGCGTGTAGGAAAAATAGTCCATGGAAACTGAAAGCTTTATTTGGATGAAGTAGAAGGGTGGAGTAAAGATGGTAGGGCATATTTGAACAACATCGGCACAGAATGTGATACAGATCCTAATGCAGAATGGGCTCCTCATATGTAGTCATTATGTCATGATAAAGACAATAGGTGGGGGGATCATGACTAGTAATGGTTCTAAGTCTTTACACAAAGTGTTCAAAGAAGCTCGTGGCTTATCGGTATGTGCACTCGTTGAGACATCATACTATAAGCTTTTGGAGTGGTTCAATAAAAGAAGATTGATTGCTAGAGAGCTAGCAAGCACAGGATAAATATTTTCTAATAGAGTCGCTGGTATACTTAAAAAAAACAAATAAAGTCATGCGACATGAGGTTCAGATAACAAATCTAGATGAATATGTGTACGAGGTGATAGCCAAATACGAACGTGTTACCAAACAAGGGAGGCAAGATCATAGTTATAAGATAGTTGTTAATCCGGGTCAAAGACCTAAATACAAGTGCCACAAATCACAGAATACATACATTGCATGCTCTCACATTCTTGCAGCGTGTGCAGCTCGAAATTATGATCCAAACGAATTCACTGATCGTTACTATACGGTATCTGCCTTGCAACACACGTGGGAAGGTCGGTTTGAAGTTTTTGGTCGAACAGATGATTGGTCGTCATATGAAGGTGACAAAATCTTACCTGATCGGAAGGTAGCAAAGAGAGAAAGAAGAAAATCAAAGAGGTTACCAATAACAATGAATGTCCTCGAAGGGAGGATGGGACCGGGGCATTGTGAAAGTTATGGTACAATAAATCATACTACAGATCATTGCACCCAATCTAACTCATAAGCAGATTCATAATCAGTTATTAGAATATTATTTTTATGTTATATTTGGAACAAATATTAATTTGCTACTTTTTTCAAGTAGGACCTTCAACAAGCCATACAAGAGGATTCTTCATTCGTCGTCGTCGTTAGTGATTTGGACTTGAAATATTATTTAGTAATTTACGTGTAGTAGAATGTAATTTGAACTTCGAATATCGTTTAGTATTTGTCACGGTGTAGTAGAATATAATTTGAACTTCGAATATCGTTCACTATTTATCATATGAACATATAATACAACATAATCATAGAACAAAATAATATCAACATAACAACATGTAGGGATTCTGAATGCCCAAATCCCATTAATGCTCAAGCTGCGGAAAGACCGTAGAACAAAAATTTTACTTCTACTTAAGTTAGGGATTAAAGTATGTCGGATAATAACCGAGAGTTACGTACATTTAATCCTTTACAAAAGACGGTAAAATATTATTTTACTTCTAACTAGCTTAGGGTTAAAGTGATGTGTCTGATGATTACCGAGAGATACACACCTCTTTAAACCTTTATTGATCTACTCCATGATTGATTTTTAAAATATTAATCTACTTAACAATTAAATAGATTAATATAAGATGTTATACCTCGCTTCCAAATTTTAATTGGAATGAAAATCGGCTTGTCTCGGAGCACCAAACGTCTCGATGCCTCTCGTAGGTTATCCACCAGACTAACTGTAGAGCGGCTTATTTCTTTTGCCGTAAATATCGTAAACCGCGGTTTTCGCAAAAACACTATTCACCCGAGAAAAGACGAAATAGTACTATTCACGACTCGCATTAATTGTTTCACAAATGTGCGTAAATACCGCAACTTTCGTAAAAACACTATTCACCGATCCCGTGAATTCTCAAAACAACCGTATACCGAGAGAGAAAAGAAACCGATTTGTGGAACTTTTTCTCTCACCCTACCCCTCTATTTATAGAAAAAGTGGAATCACAAATTACCAAAATGCCCTCGTGAATAGTAGGAGGTTTCAAAGCGAAAAGACCAAAATACCCTTAAAGTTCATCCAATTTACCAAAACGCCATCGGGCTTTTTGGCCAAATTACCGAAATACCCTTGGGCTTTTGGACAAATTACCAAAATACCCTTGAGGTCGTCATGGGCTTTTCATGGGCCTTTTTGGGCTTTTCTGGATTTTGGGCTTTTTTTTGGGCTTTTTCGATTTTGGGCTTTTAATTATTAATTAAGACTTTAATTATAAATGGGCTTTGGCCCATAATTCAAATCCATAATTAACATTTAAAATCCAAATCAAATATATATAATTGTCATCTACAATTATATTTTTCTCTAAGGTTGTTGTTTCGGCGAATTTATACGACGTGTCCAACACGTTATAAATTCAATCGATTTTTGCTTCTTGTCATCTCTATGACAAATATAATTATATCATATATAATTAATTATAACCATCTTATTATTAATTATAAACAATTCATAATTAATCAATAAGATTCTCCGATTAACTCCTATACGGTATGCGACCCGACAGATCCGTGTTATGTCGGTAAATGAGTTAAAACCGTTTTAACTTCTATAATCATAGTGAGGCATCCGCGTAATGCACTATGACCATCCAATTACACAGATGATGATGTACTCGTACAATATCATGATCCAAGAACTATTTACTCGTGTTTAATTCTTTTGTCTCATACCTATCGATCGCTTTCAAGGTAGTATGTGTCATCCTTGCAAACTTAATCTTTTCGATCCCGAGTAAATTATCAAATATAATTACTCTTGTAATTATACCGCTAGCGTATAATCTTACTCTATCAAGGGCCCAAATGATGCTATAACTCGTATAGAAATACGAGGGACAATAGTACTTTTGGCAAACCATCTCTTCCTCCGCATAAGTTATGTATACCGAAGAGCTACCTTTATAGCCACCTTTACGATAACGTTTGGTAGAAATCACACACATACATATCTTATGTAGAAAGATGAATACCTCATACTTTAGAATTTAATACCGAACGAAAACATTAATGACACGAACACAATTCCATTTAATGTTTCATTCGGGGTCTATCAAATACGATGTTCCTAGAACATCTATCTATGCGATTAAAATGACAACTCTTTGTCTATGGTCCGTAAAACTTGACCATCATTTAATCCACATACTAACCTCGATAACTGCTAATTAGTGTTCCCGCTAATTACCTTGGTTAGTGACTTTTAAGAGTATATTCTATATTATGAAGTTTCACAATTCCAAATATGAACTCTAATGATTCATAAATTCAATAATACTCAAGGAAACAAAATATCGTTAAATATCCAATTCATGAACAAAGCTTTATATAACAAATTTATCGTATTATCGAACTTCAAGATTATTACAAACTAACCCATAAGGCACAAGTCATGGGGTCATGTGCGGTGCTACCGAAGGAGGATCCTAAGGTAAAACAGGAGGCTCCTCAGACATAGGAGGAGGATCCTCAGGTAAAGGAGCAAAACATGTTGAAGTATATGTCGCGGTGAAACTCTGAGATGCGCCTGTGCTAAAGTATAAGTCCAACACCTGCATCAATAATAATGTAAAATAAAATAGAAATTTTAATTGCACTTAAATAAAAAATAGACAAAAAGTATAATGTACCTGCATCGATGGTGTACCAAACAACATATGTGAGAACGTGGAATCATAACCCGCATCTTCCATGTATGCTTGTGATGGTTGAGATGGATCTATACAAATGTCCTGATACGAAGTCTGAGAAATATAGAAATCATAATGTCCATCATGATATGCTGTCTCAGACCTAGGCTCGCCTCAAGCTCACGGAATCAGTAACGGACTCAGTCTATATAGATGATGGCTAATTAAAACGATACTCACTATAATCTTACATGTACTAATTGAGATATAAAGTAAGATTACCTGCACAGATGAAGAATCATCATCATCATTATCCTCAATTATCTCGACATCAGCAGAAAGCCCAGCATCTACGAGCACTCTCTCAAACTCATGTAGTATGTCAGTATCCACAACATCGAGCTTATGACTCCTCAGCAAAACCTTACAAAGTCTCTTTGTTCCGCGCTTATATAACTCCTTGATGACATGCTTCACCCTATTTAAACCTCACAAACCCTAAAAAATGACATGTTAGGAATGAAGCACAAATTAGAATATTTTTTAATTAATCAAATTATAAAATATACCACTCGTCGAAGACGATTGCCACCTGAACGTACCCAAGCTCCTCAACCGAATCACGTGGAGGTGATAACGATCTCTCGAGACCGGCCTCTATCTGTCCCCAAATATATACTGAGTACATGCCATATATCTGAAACCATCGACGGTACTCCAAGTACTGATTATGATCATAGGAACGTGACTCGACAATGAAATCGGCCCTACCACATCTCTACGTACACTCGATGTTTCATAGCCCAATTCGTAGACTTATGACTTGTGTGCACTATTTTATGAAGTCTACGTAGCTCAGTCCAAATGTGAGGAGCGATCGGAGAAATCGACTGAAATAAGTCAAATTATCTCATGACTCTCTCCGGATAGTGCTAATACTCTTGCTCGTGCAAAACCCGACCTACAATGATAAAATAATATGTAAGTATTCATTGCAAATTTTATTTACAAACATGCATTACTTAAAATAAAATAACAAAAAAGTACCTGGTAGTACGGCGAGGACAGAATCATAAGGCTGCCAATTCACGTGCTCGGCCAACATATTTTCAAACTCATTTTTGTAATATGTAAGGCTCGAATGCGCAGGAGCAAACTCATATGTCTTATCATATTTCCACTTAAGCGCAAATGATACCCGAGAGTCCTCGTCATCCCCCAAACTGCACAACAGGACCCATAGGCCTTGGACGAGCTATCGAAAATCGAGTCCAAGACCAATGCTGTAGTAACAATAATGCTCCACTTATTATTCTATTCCGGCTCAAACTTGCAGTCGAGAGATATCTGTAAAGACAAGTAAGCACTGCCGCACCCCAATTGAGATTTCGTGGCGTGTTAAAATCCTGAAGAAACCTCAAATACATCATCAGAACACTATCTCCTGATGCATCTGGGAAAAGAACTGAACCAAACATATCAAGAATGAAAGCTCGTCTGTAGCATTGTCATCCAATTTTTTAAACTTTGCACGCAACAAATTCAAACTAATTTGATACCCAGATTGTACGACTTCATCATCATTGTCTTCACCCTTCTTTTTCATTGATTTTAACAATGTTCTATTCATATCAACTCCTAAATTTATCTCATTAGTTGCTGCAAATCTCGATCACTGGGTCCAATAATGTGATCACCAGTGATAGAGAAATCCCATAAACAACTTATATCTTGTAGAGTCACTGTCAGCTCCCCGACTGACATGTGAAAAATATGAGTCTCAAGACGCCAACACTCCACAAGCGCTGTAATAAGCCTGTGATCAATCTTTAACGTGTTGTATCTAAGCAACTTCATATAGCCCCAAATTCTTTAACGCATACTCACACTGTCTATCAAATGGTATAATAGGTTGGTGTGCTCTACAATCCAACACATTCTATGGCTACATTACGCACATATAAATGATTAGTAATAATTTCTAAAACTAAAAATAATTTTAATTTGACGTAATAAAAGATTAAATTCAAATTTATTTTTACTTACGGTGTCCAATAAATAATATACTCTAGACATGCATCTTGGTATGCCCAAAAGCGAAGAAATAGGTTGTCGATCAAGATCGCCATCGCTATCCTCCTCTTCTATCTCAGGACCAAATAAATTCTCATTTGCCATAACTAATTTAAACTCATTCATTAATTTTACTAACAATCCACATAATAGAAAAATTATCAATTTCACACAATATAAAAAATTTACAATTTAAAAATCCAAATAATAGCAAAATTATCAATTTATACTAACTAATTATAAAAATTACCAATTTATACTAACAACCTATTTAACAATCCACATAATAGCAAAATTACCAATTTATACTAACAATTTATTTAACAATCCACACAATATCAAAATTACCAATTTATACTAATTAATTACAGAAATTATCAATTTATACTACTAACTAATTACATAAATTACCTTAATCTTGTGTCTTCTTTGAGATTACCTCCTCTCCTTTTTTTTACGAATTTTAGCAAATTTTTGGGATTTTTTGGACTCTCTTCCATCTGTCCACGCGGATTCTGACGAGAAGGGTGAGGGGCGAGCAGACAGAAGCGGGGAAAGGCTTGGGGGGAGGTGATTAAAGTCTGGACGCGGGAGTGGGAGACGCATGGCTGGGTCCTGGACGCGGGATTGGAATGGGCGCGACTAGGGGCTTCTGGATGCAGGGTTAGCAGTGCCGCGGCTAGAGTGTGGGGTTAGTAAGGTCGCGTCCAGGGGCTGGGAGCAAGGTTGGCAAGGGCACGGCTACAATTTTTTTTTTCTGGAAAAAAACGTCTAGACACGGACTTAGCAAGTCCGAAGGTAGTAGATGTGTAAATTCGATTTTTTTTCCCAAATATTTAATAATATATTATAATAATATTATTTAAAAAAAATTCGGTTCATTTCGGATCATTTGAAAAGTTCAAATTAAACCTGACACATTACGATAGTGCATCTCTCTTAGTTTTTTTTAATGGTAACTAGAAAAAAAGAAAATCGCAAAATGGTATGATTTTTTTTAGGCACTATCTGGATCGAGTTAACTCGATCCCAGCACTTTTGACCGAATTTAATAGGACGTCTAAAAAAAATAATCATAACAAAATTCTCTTTTCCTTTATTTGAATTACTAAAACAAAAAAATTAGAGAATATTGGGCCACGATTATTGTAGTACAGAGAATGATACCCTGAACTAATTTCAGATAATGGTAATTCTTAAAAGGCCACTACCTTTTGTAGGCCTCAGGCCCTTATAAAAGTCCACCGGATATACGATTAACGAGTTCATTCTAGTTCCAAATGGACCCAAATTGTTTAGATGTTTTTTGTTGGTTTACAACTGAAAATTTTCATTGAACTAAGAAAATGTTCTATCAAAAAATACATGTTAATAAAATTAGGGATATAAGAGCACGTAATAAAATTAAGGATAACTAAACTGTAAATATGCACGGAAATGCGTTTCACCATAAGTAAAAAAGAAAAAAAGTATCCATTTAGCCATCGACGACTTGAGAATGATTCTTGTCCACGGAAAATTACCCTAAATTAAAAACAATTGACAACGATGATTTTGTATCGATATCAACTTCAGATAAAATGTTTGTACGGCTTGGTCTCTTGTCGAAAATCCTCCTGTGCACCTTTCATATCAATTACGCAGCAGCCTATAAAACAGTACTCCAAATAGTTACCTTGAGATAGTTATCATGAGTAGTCAATCGTCTCAAGCTGTCTAGAGTTTAGGATAAATTTATAAATTACAATTTCAGGACGAAATTTGCTTGAATTTTCTATTACTATAATGATGCGTTTTAGAATTAAAAAGTTTCCACATTTCGGGTAAAAAAGATGATATTTGTTTTAATGAACTTTTATGCCTTGAGCACATATTGTCCGCAGTTGCAATTATATTTGATGAATTGGTCTAAGAATCTGAATATGGTCGGATGACTCATACAGTATATACAGATTTTTTTTTTAAAATTAATTATTTAAATAATCATATTTTTAATAATAAGAGTGATTAAATTAAAATTTTAAAAATACAAATGGCAGCGCGCCATTGTCAGTGGCGTTGTACAAACGCGTTAGTCGGACTGACACGTTTAAAGCAAAGACGCCACTGAGAGTGACGTCTTTTATCTTTAATATTCATCCATCTCCAATATTGTAACAGTGACGCCAGTGGGAGAACGCGCCACTCCCACTGGCGTAGTACTATTTGTTTTAAATAACTGAAAATAAAAAAATAAAGACGTCACTATCAATGACGCGCTTCTATTCATATTTTTAAAATTTTGATTTAATCACTCTTATTATTAATAATATGATTATTCAAATAATTAATTTTAAAAAAATCTGCAGTATATACTAGTTGATTTCCTTATTACTGAATGTTTTTAGTAAGGGGTGTGAAAGGATTGGTTATACAGACGAATAATGATCTTATTGTATCTGTATTTATTATAATTTTTGTATATAATTTTGAATATGAATAATCTCGAATACATATATGAATTGGATATTCGATGGTTATCTAAATATGGTCAGATATCGGGTAAATATAAATATGAATACTAATATATATTTTGGACATTAAATTAAAATATTTTATGTATCATTCAAAAATAATTACATACTATTTTTAAATAGAATCATTAATTATAAAAAGTAAATATTACTTATAAAAATTAAATACTTATTATCATTATATTAGTAGTCAAATATATCAATGAATTATAAAAAAGATATATGAGCACTAATTAGATATGTTATCTATGCTAAAAATTTAATAAAAATATTTAATGAGATTTTTTCGGATATATATTAAGATAAAATCGCATAATAACGAATACATATATTTTTCCAAATCTACCATACTGAGTAGGGCTGTTATACGAGCCAACTCGAGCGAGTTCACATAAACTCGAACTCAGCTCATAAGGTATACGAGCTGAGCTGACTCGTATTATATACTCTAATCCGAGCTAGTTGGCTGACTCGAACTCAGCTCGTTGTTAACTCGAGCCAACTCACAACTCGTGTTTTAGCTCGCACAGTTACCAGTTAAAAGCTGGTTCTACTCTGCGGAGTGACTTGTGCTTACTCGGATCGCTGAAAGAGTGAAAGTCGATGAAGTGCTGAACTGAAGCAAATGGCGCTGGAAGCCGGTGAGAGAAGAACACGGGAATTCTGGGGCGGCGTCGAGGGAAGAACATGGGAAGTCCGAAGTGCTTGGGAAGTCGGGAACGGGACTGAGAGCCTGAGAGGTCACGACTCACGAGTCACGAGGGCGGGGGGGCTGGTCGACTGGGCGGCGCCGCGACTGTGAAAGAGAAAATGAACGCATCGGCGTCACTAGGGTTAAAGTCTTAGAGAAAGAAAAGGAACGAGGCGGCGAGGGAGAGAAAGAAAAGGAACGATCATGTAACTGCGTAAGTCTAACGCTGCGCCACTCCGATAAAAAAAAATTTGCGAGTCCACGAGTCATCGAGCGAGTTTACCTCAACTCGTACTCGAATAAAAAGATATACGAGCCAGCTAGCTCGAGTCAGACTAACTCGAGTCAGATTAAACTCGAGTTAAGACGAGCTAAAATCTGAGCGAGTTACGAACGAGTTACGAGCCACGAGTTATTTGCCCGGCCCTAATACCGAGCGGAGAGATTCAGCAGTTCACTGATCCATCCAAAGAAGGTGTGATTTAAGAAAGAAAGGAACTAAACTAATTATCTCTGGAATGACATTTTTTATTGGACTTTCTCCGCTTCTTGAGTGAGTGAAGTGGGTCAATATCTCATACGGGATTTAAACTATAACTATTTATTATTACGTATGGTACAAAAAACAACTTTGACTACATGGTCATATTATTATATGTATGTAATTTGTATCAGTTTATGACTTAAGATACTTATTTTCAACCTACAATGCTAAGATCTCTCTATGTTAGGATGATATAAAAAGTAGAAAAAGGAGTTCTTTATAAATGAATAGTGGCCCTCCGATATCAAAAATCCCCTTTTTATAATTGAAAGTTTGAGGAACGATAAGAGAGAAAAAAAGGAAAGCTGAAATGTGAGAATTTTTAATATGAACTCACTATCAGAAAAATTGGATTTAAAAACGCTTATTTAGAACCGGTTTTTAAAAAACAGGTGTTAAAAGGTGAGAGTGGCGTATTTATATATTTTATTAAAATTATTAGAACCGGTTTTGTTTAACAACCGGTGTTAAATTTTTTTATTAAAACCGGTTTTATAATAACCGGTTCTATTTCATTTTATTACAACCGGTTGTAAGAAAACCGGTACTAAAAGATTTGTTTTAGTACCGGTTTTATTAAAACCGGTTTTAAAACAATAATTTTAGAACCGATTTTATAAAAACCGGTTCTACAATTTTTATTTTAAAACCGATTTTGTTAAAAATCGATTTTAATTGAAAAACAAAGTATTCCCATTTTAAAAAACCGGTTCTAAATTAATATTAGGGTTATTTATCACACCTTCCTCTCACAGCGCCGCTCTTTCATCTTCATTTTCACTATTCACCATTAGAAGCTCTCTGTTCCATCTGTTCCTTCTAATCACGCAACAACATCCACTTACCGATTAATATTTTGAGATCTCTTAAAGGTAATTTTTCTATACATAATTTAAATTTAAGTTCATTTTCTTATTTTCTTATTTAAGTACATCCTTGTTAAATTTTAACACCCATTAATTTACATAATTATTGCATAAATTGATTACATATATATAAATAAAATTATATATGTGTAATTGATAGTATTATCATATAAGACCAAACTACCTAATTTTTATTAATTTAGGTCCATACTCGTTCGGGATTAATCCAATAGGGATTAATCCCGAATAGTCCCCGATTTGGGATCGTTTTGAATACTTTGTCTCATTTAGGATAGTGAACATATACTAGCTATAATTTGGTGTTTGAAAAAATTTGGTTAGTATTTTCCCTAATGTTCCTACGTGTACGTACGTATATGAAAATTTACGTTGACGTACTCGGGGAGCATAGGGGAAATGTTTGCCGAATTTTTTTCAAACATCAAATTAGCTTGTATATGTTTACTAATGAGACAAAGTATTTAAAAAGTGAGTTAAGGTGGTTGACCGGCCCAGAATTAGACCTTAAATCTGAAACCCTAAATTCTAAACCCTAATTGTGAGATTGATGTTTTTTTTTACAGATGGATCGCAATACTTGGATGTATAAAATCAAAAGGAATACAATTGAATATTTTAGGGAAATTGATGAATTTTTGGAATGTGCCTCAGAAGATATGAGAAATAGGGGTGCACGGACACTTGTTTGTCCTTGTGAAGATTGTCAAAATTTATGAAGATTTTGAAATATCAAACAAGTGAGAGATCATTTAATTTGTCGTGGGTTTATGGATCGATACACCCGATGGGTACGGCATGGAGAAAATATTGAAACTGAAAATAGTAGAAATTATGAGAATATTGTACGAGATGAATCTGAAGGTGATGACTTAAATTTAGACAATGATGAATGAGATGTATTGGAGAATGAAAATGTGAGAAATACGAAAAATATAGACAATGTAGAAAATGAACAATTGGATGAAATTATGAATGATATTGCAAATGGATTTTGTCGATATTCTGAAATTTTTAAAAATTTGGGTAATGATTCCAATGTGCCATTATTTCCTAGGTTGTACAAAATTTACGAAAATATCTGCAGTTTTTAAATTGTATAACCTGAAAGCTAAAAACGGATGGAGCGATAAAAGTTTTATCTCTTTATTAGAACTTCTAGGAGAAATGCTTCCAGAAAATAATTTAATACCGGACTCCACATATAGAGCGAAGAAATTATTATGTCCCTTGAGTATGGAAGTGGAGAGAATTCATGCATGTCCGAATGATTGCATATTATATCGAAATGAGTACAATGATTTGGATAAGTGTCCGAAATGTAACGCTTCACGGTACAAACCGAGAGATAATGAAATAGAAGTTCGAAAACGACCAAAGAAAAAAAATGTTATGGTATTTACCGGTTATTCCAAGATTTCGCGTCTATTTGCAAACTCAAAAGACGCTTACTTATTACGATGGCATGTGGATGGCGAGAAAAGATGATGGAATGCTCCATCACCCCAGGGACTCTCCCGAATGGAGAAACATTAACAGAATATTTAAGGATTTTGGCGATGAACCAAGAAATTTACGATTAGGGTTATGTACAGACGGGATGAACCCTTATGGCCTTATGAGTAGTGGTAACACAACATGGCCTGTTTTATTGTGTATTTATAATCTCCCCCTGGTTATGCATGAAAAGAAAATACATAATATTGTCGTTGTTGATTTCAGGTCCAAAACAACCCTAGCCAGAGAATCTCTTTCTTCCCATTTTTCGCTACCTCGCCCGCCGCTACTTCGCTCTCCGCTGCCCCTTGTGCTTCTCCGCTGCCCCTTGTATTTCTCCGCTGCCTCTTGTGTGTAAGGTAATAAATATTATTCTTTTATTTCATAATTTTTGTGGTGTCAACCCTATAATGCAAAATCAGTAAATTAATGGTCAGTTAAGAGTAATTAAGCCATTTGAATAGTCAAAACTTCATATTTTTAGCTTAAATTTTACAATTAGGTTCTAATCTCTATGTAGAATAAAAATATAAAATAAATTTTATGTGTAAAATTAATTACTGTTATCGGTAAATAAAGTATAAAATAAATTTATTTATAATTGTTATTTGTTTACTCTTATCAACCATATTTCAAAATTTCTAAACCCTAATTGGATATCATAATATATCTAAAAATTTATTATAAATATGCTAATTGAATTCTTTATAATTTTATATAGTACTTTGATAATAATGGAAGAAGGAACGGGAAAAAGATCAAGAACATCTTTGTCGGGTTTTCGCGGGAGTAAAATAGTTGATGAGAGACATATTGAGTTTAGAAGTGACGGCGTACCGATTGGTGATAACGCATCAAAATTTGTGAATTATTACGCTATCTTGGTAAGAGATCGGGTGCCATGCACAATTCAAAGTTGGAAGAATGTCAATGTAGAGCTTAAAAATGAGCTTTGGAATGAAATTAAGGTATCTCCTAAATCATACACTAGTTATTACTATATTTATGCACTAATTTATTTGTTTATTTCAGGAATGGTGGAACATAAAGGACGATAAGAATAAAAGAAAAATCCTAGTGTTAATGGGTGCGCGTTGGAAATCTTGGAAAACTAGATTGGTGAGAGAATACATCACCAATGCAGATCCGAAAAAACTGAAGACTCCGTGTGATGACTTCAATATCACATTGGAGCAGTGGGAAGAGTTTGTGAATCAAAAAGCCAGTGATGAGTTTAAGGTAACCAAAAAATCTTTCTAATGTAATATTTGTCCATTAGTATTGACATGCGATAAGTGCGATTAGTATTAACCAAAAAAACTTTCTAATATAATGATATTTTTCAATTTGTATTGACAGGCGATAAGTGCGCAAGCACGAATAAATGCTGAAAAGAATTTACATCCTCACAGACTAGGTTCGGGCGGTTATAACACCGCAGAGAAAAAATGGAAGGAGAGCGACGTTGTTTCATCGTCCTCATCCTCCTCGGGCATCACTTCAAAAGCCGACATTAGAACCTTTAGATGGTGCATGGCTAGGTCAAAGCCGACAGCCGAGGGAACTTATGAAATTGTGAATCCGGCGACTAAAGAAGTACTTCAACGAGCAGTATGTTTAAAAAATCATTCAAAATATGTACATGTTACTTGTTATGAAATGTTAGATATCATATCGATTGAAATACTTGAATGAAATGCTATATACGCTATAATGACAGAATCAATAATTCAAGAAGGATCATTTCAAATGGGACCGCTATAATGACGTCTTGACCGGTTCCATTGGGACGGTGAGCATCCGGGGAGATTGAGAGGATTTGGTGGCGCGGTGTGAAAACGTGTACGGAAGGGGTCGAAAGGGAAAGCTTCTCACGCCGAATGCATCATCAAAGCCGAGTTCAACGAGTTATTGGGACAACAAAGGGCGGAGATGACAAATCATAGTTTAATGATTTATTTCGAGAATGTTGAGACAAATACCTACCGATTCGGTATACATACCACCTTCCATGCCACCTTCCATGGATGAAGTTATCCTCCCGACTCAAGGTAGCTCCAATACCATACATCCGCTTCGGACTATCAAGGTCAATTTATTTATATATTTATTGTCAATTAATCTAAGTTTTGAATGATTACTGAAGTATAATTCATGTACTTAACAATTAATTATTTTTTATTTCAGGAATCTACACCCTGCAAAATCCTTGTTGAGATAGATAATAAACGATATGAGGCGGCAATCGGGAGGATTATTCTGACTGGACTCGCCGAGTATATGCACGGCTCTCCAATCTTACTCGATGAGGTCCGTGTTACTCCCGATGAGGTTAAAGATGGATTTCAGCACATTTGTGTTCCGTTTCCGCCGCCAAATGGACCGGAGTGGCTCGGTGAGCTTGTTGGATTCTTTATCAAATGGCCTATACACCTTATCGAGCTTTGTGAGGTATTTTTTTATTTATCTCTATAATTTTAAAATTCATAAATTATTTGTTCACTAATATGTTTAAATACAGGATAATACACCAAAGAAATCTATGTCCAACAAGAAAAAAATATTCGAGCCAGAACCAATTTTAAAATCTCGTAGAGAGTCGCTTCTTGATGATGACACCTTACAACGTCTTTCTAGACGTTCATTATTTCTATATAAGGTGATCATGATGCAGTCCGTTAGTACGACTTATTTTCCTATCGCATTCTCGGAGCTATTCTTCTACGATGGTGATGCTTATGTATACGTGACGGATATCATCGAGCTTTTTAAGGATGAATGGCTCAATGTCCCGATTCTAATATTTCTTTTATATTTTAATAATTATTTTAAGACTAATTATTATATATATTGTAGGGTTTCCCACGATATGTAAGAATAGAATCATAATATTTCTTTATTTGGGGCAATGCTTTGTTAAATGCGAGAATCCAAACTCCTACATGTTTCTTCCGTATTTTAATAATTATTTTAAGACTAATTATTATATATAAATTGTAGGGTTTATGTCTTTTGATGGACTCATTGTTTAATCGTAAAGAAAGATGAAACATATATTATCCAACCAGTATTAAATACGTAAGTTTTTTCTATTATCTTCGATAATTTATTATGTATTGTAATTGATAACTCATATCATTGTTATATAAGGGCCTTACGCTATTATTGGATTGAAAAACAATTCGCTCAAGAAAAAAAACTCAAGTTCACTTGGAAAACGATTCAGGTGTGTAATTTCAAATTTTAAATGATTTGATTTTTTTCAGGTGTATAATTTCTAACTTTAAATGATTGTTATATAAGGGCCTTACGCTATTATTTCATTTTTTTCTTGTAACATTTTAGAGTCCAAACCAACCAAGCGGTAAAGAGTGCGGCTATTATGTTATGAAATCGATGCATAATATAATAACTACATATTCTAGCAACAAAATTTACCACAGGTATAAAAAATAAACTTCATATTAATCTTTAATTCTCTTACATATTTGTTTGCTTAATCAAACTAATGAAATTTTAATTTTTTAATAGGCTATCAAACCAGCTCCTCAATCTTATTCACTGGAAGATATCGAAGAAATTAAGGAGATGGTTGTAAATTATATTGTATCTAATATTTGATAATTTATTTTATATTTTTTTTCTGTTATTTGTAATGTTTAGTTACTTATATGATATTGATCAGTTATTTAGTGAGTTATATTTGTGTTATATTTTTTGTGTTATATTTGTATGTGTTTGTTTTATATATATGGCTGATATATGGACTAGTCACAGAAAATAAAAAATTTATTAAAAAAAAATATGTTTAGAGCCGGTTATTCAAAGAAACCGGTTTTATTGTGTTATTTTATTAGAATCGCACCGGAAGTAAAATAGAACCGGTTATTCAATAACCGGTTTTAATGGAAGAAGTAAATTAGAACCGGTTATCCTATAATCGGTTTTAAATGAAGTAAATTAGCACCGGTTATAGGAAAACCGGTTTTAAATGAAGTAAAATAGAACCGGTTATTGAATAACCGGTTTTAATTGTTCAAAGTAAATTAGCACCGGTTTTGTTAAACCGGTTTTAAATATTTTATTTTAACACCGGTTATAAACCTTTAGCACCGCTTACTTTTAAAACCGGTTTATAACCGGTGCTAAATTGTTTATAAAACTGGTTTTAATTCTTTTTTTTCTGGTAGTGACTCTTGATATACGAATCAATAGAATTTATATTCTATAAGTGATGAGCACTACACCACAAATAGGCTTTTATAGCGGTTATTTCCCCCAGTTAGCAGTGGTTGTACAACCACTATTATTGGGAGAGCTGTAAAGTTTAACAGCGATTTTATTGAAAACCGCTGCAAATTATTTACAGCGGTTCTTATCTAACAACCGCTGCCAAATACCATTTATAGCGATTTTTAAAGTTAAAAACCCACTGTAAACATCACCTTTTACAGCGGTTTTTACATTAAAAACCGTTGTAAATTTTTTTTATATAAATTATTTTACAGCGGTTTCTTCATAAAAACCGATGTAAAAATAATTTGTTTTTTTAAATTATTTTTTTATTTATTTCTGTGACTAGCCCATATATGCTAGCCATATATAATATTTTCATCACATGCATTTTCACAAAAACAATAATAACTATATTTAATTACTAATTAACTATATCTAATTAAGTAATTTATCTAACATACACACATAATACAACAAAATATAATAAATATTTATAAAATATTAAAACTTGATAAAAAATGTCAAAACAAGGAAATCACAAACTCTGAAAAAAGAAAAAATGATTAGTATGTAAATATATATTGAAAAAACTAATAAATTTAATTATGTATATTTTATTTCTACTCACCTTAGGAAAACCATTTAATGGATAATTTATGATGATTTCAATCATGCTCCGCATGACATAATATCCGCACTCGTTGCCGCTAGATTGTGTAAGGCACTAATAATAATTATAAATATAATAATAATAGGTTAATACACATAATTATGCTTGCATGTACAAGGAAATTATTAATTATAATTAATCGTAACGCTAATTATATAATATATAATCATACCGGAATCTGTCGAAAAACCAATGGATCATTTACTCCCACAAGTTTACTTGAGTTGCGCAGTTACCAATAACGCTTGCACCCCTTGCAAGCGAATTTTTAAGATTTGTACAAATGTTTGAAAATTGAACAAGTATAAGAATACTTACGTTGTAAATGATTTTACAGCGGTTGTTAGCTAACAACCGCTGTAAACTTAGCAGCGGTTTTCTTTTAACAACCGCTGTAAACCCATTTACAGCAGTTTTTAACTGAAAACCGCTTTGTAAATGGTGCGCTGCAAAAGGGGTTTTCTGGAGTAGTGGAGTGTCATTAAAGAGTTTTTAATCATTCGAACCCTTAACTATATAGATTAGATAAATTATTTAGATGAAGTTTTTTTCATGCATGGTGAATTAGAAGGATCGATTGAAACAATTAGTTATTTCAATGCACCTCATTTTTTAGTAGAAAAAATAGATTCTTACATTCACTATTCTTTTTTTCTGAAATTTTGAGAATTTTTGAAAGATAAGTCTAAGAAAGCACGCAAGGAAGCTACTCCACTAGTTCAACCATTTATTGAACCACAGAAAGAATAGAAGAAGGTTCTCTGCATAGGCATGCTTTTTCAATACTCTGGTATCTCCTCGAGCATTCTAATTGTCCCCCATCAAGGTACGAATCACTCTGTCATGCATCGTTACGCGCCTCACCGTGCCAACACCAGCAACCTTGCAAAGATATCATTGCCCAAAAAAACTCCACTAGTAGGCTCCTACGTGGTAAACTACTCTAGATTTGGGGTCATGTATTGAGTAAGGTCACCAGAGAGAGCGAGAACTGTGAAAAACATAAGTGCATTGACTCACTTCGCGCCTTATAAACTAGCCCCCCCTCAGACCAAAACCCTTCCTCGGGCCCGCCCGTGTCACCACCAGTCCACCAAACCAGTTGTAGATCGTTAACTCTCTAGTCGACGCCCTCTACTTATGTATGAGTTTAAGAATGAATTGTATCCAAGTAGAGAGGACAGGATAAGAATTTAGTAAGAAGGAGAGTCTACTTATGTAAATGACATCCTCTCTTTCCTAAGTAACGGAGTGACTAGCTACCCTGACTTTTTATTCCATTTCCATTCTTACTGGTGTGGGAGTCTAGAGTAAATCTTCCAACTCCCTAACTGCGTCTTCCATGAAGTTCGGGAGACTCCTCACGTACCGCTGCCCGCAAGACTCGCCTTTGTACACTTTGCGCACCGCTTCAACGAGACCTCGCTACTACCTCGTATCCAATTATACCAATTAGCTGAAGATAGATTATTTAGTTCTAAAACAACGTTAATTTGAACAATTAATGATTAGAGTGTTAAAAAGAACGTTCAATGTTGGATCCAAGATAGTAGTAAAACAAAACTTATTTGGACAATTAATGATCGCAACTCTTTCAATATAATTGCATTCCTGTAAATTTATTTCTTAGACAAAATTATGCTAGAATTCCATTAAAATAAAAAAATAATTACCTTCCATCTTTATGAATTACAGAAATATCTTCTTCACCTATTAACTCGTGAATGTTCTGCGACACATCTCTATCTGTTCTTCCTATCACAGGCTCACCCAATGTCCATAAACCCCACAAACATACGATATCATATAAATTTACTACTATTTAGTATTTACTAAGAAAATAAACTAATTTAATAAAATTTTATATTTACTAATTACCTCTAATGTCACTATCATCTCGTCATTGCCCGAAATGAAAAGTGTGAGTCTCCAATCTCCAAAATTCTACCAGTGCGCTAAGCAATCCTGTGTCGATTTTAAGATTTTACGTCTCTCTCTTCAACATAAATCTCATGAAGTCTGATGAGATGAAAAAGCCCGAGCGACTGCAATCTAATCTCAATCGTGGAGATGTAGGCCATAATAGGACGATGTGTGTGAAATCAAATAACATTCGTATTTCTCTATAATTTTTATTTTGTATTAGTTTCATACACATATTTAATTATAAATTATTTTTTAAAATTAGTTTAAAAGTACCTCTGACAATTATGAGATGCTTGATGTCTTTCAAAAGGAAGAAAAAGGATGACACTCAGATCACGCTGGTCTGTCATATCTATTGTTCAAAATAATAATTCAGATTCAGATAACTACCAGATTAATTTTAAAAAAATAATAGGTTCAGGTAAATATCATATTCGAATTTAAAAATCAAATCATATTCATATTCATGTTAATATATTAAATTCTAGTTTTAGATAAATACCAAATTATAAATTCAATCAATACCAAATACTAGTTTTAGATAAATATTAAATTATGGGTTCAGATCAATATTAAATTATAGGTTCAAATCAATATTAAATTCTAGGTTCAGATCAATACTAAATTCTAAGTTCAAACCAATATCAAATTCTATATTAATATTAATACCAAATTTTAGATTCAGACCAATACTAAATTTTAGATTCAATTCAATACCAATACCAATTATAATTAAAAAATAAAAAATACCTTTTTTTCTTCCTTTTCTTTTTTTCTCCTTCTCTTTTTTTGCCACGGCAGCCAACCTCTTCTTTGTGTGCGCAGATGGTGTGACAAATTGACTTTATATAGGGAAGGAAGACATCACTCCCACTGGTGCACTGGGAGGATGACGTCACTCCTACCGGTGCACTGGGATAAAGGCACCACTCCCAGCGGCACACTCAGGGAAGACGTCAATGCCAGTGACGCATATCATGTGCACCGATACTAGTGACGTACTGTCATTTTTAGTTTAAAATTTGATAATTTTGATTATTATTAATAATAATATGATTTAACTTATTATTATATTAAAAACATATTTTTTAGTATACATGTAGATATCCCGAAAGAATCTTAAATTACATGAACTAAATATAATTTTAAAGAATTGAATAAAAATAAGAAATAATAAGTTACTAATATAGTTTTAGATTTTTTGAATAGAAGATGTTATATGACTAATTTTATGATCTAAATACGATGAAAATTTTAAAAATCGTAACCCACTATGGATTATACTGCATATTTTTATAACATGTTGGATGGGATAGGCAATTATCTGTCCTTGTCTCTATATTAGTAAATTCTTGCTCGTGATTATTGATTCAACACATATTTGCTATGTAGGCTTTTGTTTCTATGAAAAGATATCAAAACACCAAAGCTTGAACGTATTGTTTAGAGAGAATTCCTTGAGGTGAAAGGCAATATAGTACTTGAAATCAATGTCTGATTCTTTTTACATATGAGAGCTAGGTAATCATGAGAACTAGTTCTTAGGTGAGTTGATTTCATGTCAATCAAGACAGCCCTTCTCGTTTCTCATCATTGAGCAGAGAATTGCACTGTTTTACAGCAGTTCCTTTTCGTGTCGTTAGTTAAGCTTGACAGCCTGGGCTTCCGGCAATATGTGGGTAAAGAAGTTAGATAATTTTTAATTACTCCGGGTATGTTTGGATAGCACAAGAACAACGGAATAGCTGTTATTATCGGAATAGTAATAATAACGGTGCAACTAAACGCAAATTCATTGTTCCAGGGTAATAAGAATAGCTGCTATTTTGCTATTCCGATGGGGAAATGAAATAACTGTTGTTCTTCTCAACTCTCTGTTACTATTCCAAACAACATTCTTATCATTTGGAATAGCATCATCTTTTTACTATCCTCGTGCTAACCGAAAAATCATTATTTTTTTTCACTATCCTCACTTACTATTCTCAATTCTTCTATTCTTACGCTATTCTTTGCACGATCCAAACATACCCTCCATGAAAATGAGATATCATTTTTAAGGGTCGGGTCTAGTTTCTCAAGGACCGGATCAGATGAACCTATGAAAGGACTGGATAAGGGCCGGGCTGGACGAGCCTATGAGAGGGTCGGATAAAGGTCGGGTTTGATAAGGGTTTTTAGAGAGCCGAGTTTAAAGGGCTTAATTTTTAAGAAGTGAGACAGGCTCTTGAGAAGTCTGCTCCTTATCAAGCACTCCGGACTTTAAGTGTCACACTCCAAACCAAAATGAATATTGATCGGGGGTGACTGTCGCCACGTGTATATGAAGACACGTGTACACGTAAAGCTTAAAAATACATAATTCATTAATTTATCACAATAAAAGAATAACAGTCCATTTATACATATCAAAATAAATAAAATATACAAATATCAGAGTTTTATGAAAGTAAAAATAATAATTAATACAAATGAGATGGTGTCGAAAGGGCATCCAAAAATCAAATATAACTAAATAACAACTCAAATGAATAAAATAAAATAAAATAAATGATGACGGTACAATCATGGACATCACCTAAAGTCGGTCCTTACAATCCGTCATCTAGCTCCAAACCTGGACCCCACAACCACCGTGAAAATACGAGTGACAAGTCACTCAATGTGGTTTTAGGTCCAGCTCCGAGATATTACAAATCTCTAAGTTTAGACTTAAAACTATTAAAATTATTTTTATAACAAATATAATAGCAACATATAATATGTGAAATTTTAGTTTCAAAATTCAAATTGGATTAATTATATATGAGTACAGTATGAAAAGAACCTAAAAGGGTTTATAAAAATGTACTACTCGAATGTCATGAAATTTTATTATCAAGGATAAACTCAAAAATGAATAATTCTAAAATATTATAATATAATAGTACAAAGTCAAACATCCATATCACACGAATTACCTTGCGGGATAAATTCTTTTCAGAAAGAACCGACCTCAACCAATGCTCTATAGAAGAGAGCATTCATCACTATCAAACCACCCCTAATTTATCTCACTCAGTCCCTTACTATAATGAAATGAACAACGGCTCGATTTTTAATCAATATACATAAATCAGATTGAAGGAGACCATTCGAAAATAATATGAAATGAAATGAACCAATTACAAACAAATATAAAGTGACAAAATAGTCACTACCAAATATAAAGTGATAAAATAATCACTGTAACCGTGGTATAGCTCCTTAATAATAAATTAAAATTTTTTTACTTTGAAATTGAGCCGGTACTGACACTTTTCCCAAACCAAATTTGGATATTCACTTTTAACTTATAATTTTCCTTAAGTTTCTTATCAGCATGCAAATTATAGAAAATGAATAATATGTAAATTTAAATCTTAATTCAATTTAGTTATAATTCGACTAAGCTTAACTTGATCAGTATATCAATACAGCTAATTACCATCTATATCATTATTTTTATAAATATTATATCAATTCATAGTAAATATCTTCGTAATTATATCTTAAGTATTTATAATTAGTTACGTATGTGAAATTATGAATTTAATTATATTCCATATTATGATTAAGACTTTCACTTAGTCTTAATTTATATTTTACTAATTACCTACTAATTTTAATACTTAATTATTTAAATAAAATATTATGTAATTAATATTACCTCACAAATACATAAGTATTTTAGAAATTTATTAAAACACTATAATTAAGTCATTTATATAATATAATTAAGAATACTAAAATTGAATTATTTATCTAATATAATTCCAATATATTTAACAAATACTATCATAAATTATTAAATACTAGTTACGCTACATAAGATAATTTATCCTACAACTAATTAAACTTAAGCATTAACCTAATTAATGATCAAAAAATGAAATGCATAACAAAATGAAATGTAGATGATATGAACAATTTTCAATATCAAAAGAAAATAAAATATAAATTAATGTATTACCCTAAGAAATTATAAATTTCAGTTCAATCCGCACTTGAATATTTCGGCAAGGTTGATAGCGTCTGACGGCTCGGCCTTCGGTGGGGCCCACGATCTCATCCGTCGTCTCATCGTGAGTGTACTTGATTGTTGGCTCATCAAGATATTTTTGCGAACCTATAAAGTCAAAATAAATTAAATTGGCAAGTATTAGGGTGTCAATTCTTGACCCGACCTGAAGATAAATGGGTCGGGTATGGGTTCAATTTTTTTGATCCGAATCGAATTGGGTCGGGTTTGGGTCAACCCGACCCGACCCGATTAATTATAATTTTGAAGTAATTTTATGATTTAGTACTAATTAAAGCTTAAATATACACTAATTATTGTTAGTTTATAATAATCTTGAAGTCAATAATACGATAAATTGGTTATATAAAGCTTTGTTCATGAATTGGATATTTAAACGATATTTTGTTTCCTCGAGTATTATTGAATTTATGAATCATTCCGAGTTCATGACTGGAATTGTGAAACTTCATAATATAGAATATACTCTTAAAAGTCACTAACCAAGATAATTAGCAGGAACACTAATTAACCGTTATCAGGTTAGTATGTGGATTAAATGATGGTCAAGTTTTACAGACCATAGACAAAGAGTTGTCATTTTAATCACATAGATAGATGTTCTAGGAACATCGTATTTGATAGACCCCAAATGAAACATTAAATGGAATTGTGTTCGTGTCATTAATGTTTTCGTTCAGTATTAAATTCTAAAGTATGAGGTATTCATCTTTCCTACATAAGATATGTATGTGTGTGATTTCTACCAAACGTTATCCGTAAAAGGTGGCTATAAAGGTAGCTCTTCGGTATACATAACTTATGCGGAGGAAGAGATGGTTTGCCAAAAGTACTATTGTCCCTCGTATTTCTATATGAGTTATAGCATCATCGGGCCCCTTGATAGAGTAAGATTATCTCGCTAGCAAGATAATTACAAGAGTAATTATATTTGATAATTTACTCAGGATCAAGAAAATATTAAGTTTGCAAGGATGACACATACCTACCTTGAAACTGATCTGATAGCTATGAGATAAAAGAATTAAACACAAGTAAATAGTTTACTGGATCATGATATTGTACAGTACATCATCATCTGTGTAATTGGATGGTCATAGTGCATTCTGCCATATGCCTCCTATGATTATAGAAGTTAAAACGGTTTTAACTCTATTTACCAACATAACACGGATCTGTCGGTCACACCGTATAAGAGTTAATCGGAGAATCTTATTGATTAATTATAAATTGTTTATAATTAATAATAAGATGGTTATAATTAATTATATATGATATAATTATATATGTCATAAAGATGACAAGAAGCAAAAATCGATTGAATTTATAACGTGTTGGACACGTAGTATAAATTAAAAACAACAACCGAGAAAAATATAATTGTACATGACAATTATATATATTTGATTTGGATTTTAAATGTTAATTATGGATTTGAATTATGGGACAAAAGCCCATTAATAATTAAAGCCTTAATTAATAATTAAAAGTCCAAAATCAGAAAAGCCCAAGGGTATTTCGGTAATTTGGCCAAAAGCCCAATGTCAAACTTATAAATTTGGACCTTAGATGACATCATGTATGACATCATATATGGCATCATCCATGACATCATATATGACATCATCCATGACATCATCCATGACATCATATATGACATCATATATGACATCATCCATGACATCATATATGACATCATCTATAACATCATCCTCAAGGGTATTTTGGTAATTTGGCAATCCCAAATTTGGCTATAAATAGAGGGGTGGGGTGAGAGAGAAAATTACACCAAATCAGTTGTACTTTCTCTCTCTCGGTATACGGTTGTTTCAGAATTCACGGGATCGGTGAATAGTGTTTTTACGAAAGTTGCGGTATTTCTGCACATTTGTGAAACAGAATTACTATGAGTCGTGAATAGTACTATTTCGTCTTTTTCTTGGGTGAATAGTGTTTTTGCGAGAAACTACGGTTTACGATATTTCTGGCAAAAGAAATAAGCCGCTCTCTGGTTAGTCCTGGTGGATAACCTACAGAGGCATCAGACGTTTGGTGCTCCGAGACAAGCCGATTTTCATTCCAATTGAAATTTGGAAGCGAGGTATAACATCTTATATTAATCTATTTAATTGTTAAGTAGATTAATGTTTTAGAAATCAATCATGGAGTAGATCAATAAATATTTAAAGAGGTGTGTATCTCTCGGTAATCATCCGACATATCACTTTAACTCTAAGCTTAAGTTAGAAGTAAAATAATATTTTACCGTCTTTTGTAAAGGATTAAATGTCTGTAACTCTCGGTAATTATCCGACATACTTTAATCTCTAACTTAAGTAGAAGTAAAATTTTTGTTCTACGGTCTTTCCGCAGCTTGAGCATTAACGAGATTTGGGCATTCCGAATCCCAATAATTATACACTAATTAAAATTAATTATAAATTAATTAATATTTTATTGCTTAAAATTATATAAAAATAATTAATAAATATTTAATTATTTTATACGAGTCAGGTCAGGTCGGGTATGGGTTAAAAATTTTTGACCCGAATTTAATCGGCTCGGGTTTGGGTCGGGTCAAATATAATAATAAAATAATATGACCCGACCCGAACCAACCCATTGACACCCCTAATGAGTATCCTATTCATGTTGGGTTTGGTTAGGTCAGGGTATACTGAGTTGAAGACGGGAGCGTTATTATTTAAAGTTTATAATTAGAAAAATCAATTATTTAGAATTAGAGAAATTTATTAATATATATTATTATATAATTAATATTATTCTTATTAAAAATAGGAAAAATAATTAATTAAATATATTTGTAGTATTTATTATTGTCATTATTATTTTTATTTGTATTATTAATAATAGAGAAATTGATTAATATATATATAGTTTATAATATTTATTATTATTCTTATTAATTAAAAATAGAGAAATTAATTAATATATATTTTATAATATAAATTATTATTTAATAAATCTTAATTATTTATAATATATATTAGTATTATTTTTATAATTTAGAGATTATTTTATTAGAAGTGAAAGAAATTAAGAAAACTCAATTAAATTAAACTTAATTTAATTTAACGTTTTTATTGAATTAAAATGTATTGATGTTTTAATGTGTTCAAATTCATAGGCGGTCTTATTTAACCCGTGGTATCTGTTCAATTATAAATAAAAGCAGATCATATAATCATTTCATACATTTTACTTTACGGCACTTATCAATTAATTAATTTTACTTTTATCGCGCTTAATCTTTTGACCCATTTAGTTCAGATCAATTCATTTTCTGACCTATATTATGGCATCAATTATCAGCCCACATTTATTTTGTACATATAACCCTAAAAAAAGTGTTATTAATATAAATGTTCATTTTGACCTTTAAACTTTATAATTTCATAATTTGACCCTAACTTTTACTGTCATGTCGAATAAGCCCCAATTTATGCCAACAATCAAAGTAACAACTTGAAACAAAAGGGGTAAGATTTAATCATAATCATCACAGTGGGGACCACTTGGGTTTCAACTCAACAGAGGAAAAAAATGGGTTAGTACAACAACAAGCCACACTAGTGAAAAACAACACAACCAGTAACAATGAGATACACAGATCAGAAAATCAGGGAAGGCCATACTTGGCAAAGCAACCCAACCCAAAGCACAACAACAGACAACAATCAGCATAAGATGATGCACGGGGCTCAACCTTATTTCAACTAACGACCTACACAGCCGGAGAAATAAGAGAAGATAATATCAATTTTTGGGACGGAGGCAGCAAGGGCAACAAGGTCGCAGGGGAGGGGGCTCAGTTAGCTTAGCAAGAGGGAGATTTGGGGCAAATGGGCGCGCTGCAAGGGATGAGGCGAGAAAGAGGGGGGGGGGGGGGTAAGAGGAGAGGGGAATATAGCACTGGTGCTTGGCAGCGAGAGTGAAGGGAGAGGTTTGTGAGGCGGAAAGAAGAAGGGCAGGGAGGGGTTTGAGTGAGGGGGTGCTATCGCCAGAAAAAGGAAAAAAAGAGAAAAAAAAGAGAACGATCACGGATAGAGAGAGGAAAATAAAAGAAAGGAAAGAAAAAGAGAGAAAATTTTAATTTTAGGATCAGTTAGATGTTTCATGATCAAATTTGTACAGTCATTTGTGTAATCATCTGATTCTTAAACTTTATTAATTGATAAATTTAATAATTATCATTGATTCCCAAATTTTAAATTAATAGAAGTAATACGTCAAATTGACCAACGTCGAATAGACAATTATGTGTCTAATAAGTTTTCGAATTTAACCGATTAGTTCGTTTACATTCTTAGTTATAAATTTAGGTTTTAATAAATTGAGTTTTTTTAGCTAATTATTTATTATTTTTTCAATAATTTATGATTTAATTTTTTTCTTGGAATTTAAAATTTATTGGTTGCGATAAATAAATTTCAATTTATTATGAATTTATATTTTTTCTATTTACCTTGAAATTAAATTAATTATATTTTCATCAATTTTAAATTTGTTCTTTGAGTTTTATTCTTAAGATTCATATTTTATCTTATTAAAATTCAAAATTTTATTGTGAATATTTTCTCAAATTTCATTAAATTTACTTTTCCTATATTTTATTATTTTATAATTTATGGGGTTTCACACTAAGGGTCGGATAAGGACCAGATAAAGATTGATGGGTAAGGGCTTGATATATTTTTTCTTTAATGATTATGTATTTTTTAATGTTAATTTATATTTATATAAAGATATTTATATAAAGACACTTGGCAGTTGGGGGACAATAAACACACACTGGCTTTCAATAAGGAAAGATTAAAAGAATAATGGCTCAATGAGGAACTAAAAAAAAATCAAGACAGGGGTTGATTGATCCGTCTTTTTAATTTTTTTTAGTAGAAAATAGAAACGGACGATTGAATTTGTCACTTGTCACAGAAGTTATAAACAGTTTGTAAACAAGTTTTGTATATATCTGCTTTTGTTCTTTTTTCAACTTTTTTTTTTAAATTGAAACATGTGTGAGTATATTTAAGTGAATAAATTCTTCTATAATACACTATTTTGTTATTTAACACCGAATATATGTAATTAATGGAACTGATTAAGAAGCTTAATTAAACGAGGTTCGGATCTAGAAGTGTAAAATGATTCGAATAATTCGATGCACTAAAAATAACTAGTTCTGTCGTTGAGAAAAATACATGGTGTAAAGGGGAGATAATTAAGATGGATTAAGACCTAAGTTTCTCTTTTGATATAAAAAACATATACAATGAAGTGTCCATTCCTTTCAGTCCCATGAATAAAGCTTAAAAAAAGAACTTTTCTCCTAACAGATGGACACTAGCACGGTTTACTTTCATCTTAATATAATTTTTTTGTACTAATATAAGGTCAAGCTAGTAATTAAAAAGATAAAAAAGGAGAGCAAAAAATTGTCAAACTAGAGCATGTCATATCATACCCCATTAATTAGTCTAATAATTACACCAAACCATCATAACATTGGACAAGGCCCATTTCCACCTTCCTTTGTAATGCTATCATCTGTTCCTCCTCTCTATTTGTGTCAACAACATACTCATTATCCGGCTGAATGCTTGTTGAATACCATCTAGACCAAAATAAGTAGTTGAAGAAATTTAAAATGCTAAGCGCCGCCAACAGCCAATAGAACAAATCCAACCTATCCCTGTTTAGATCATTGCCACTTAACCAGCCGCCATGAGTAGACGACTTGGTGAACTTGTTGATCAAGGAAACAAGGACTGAGCTTAGGTAGAAGCCGAAAGAGTAAGAACAATAGGTCATGGAGGTTAGAAAGGATTGCATTCCGGCTAAGGATTGCTTGTAGAAAAATTCGATTAAACCAACGGCCGTGAACATTTCAGATAGACCGAACACGAGAAATTGGGGCGCAATCCACCAGATGGATATGGGTGTTTCGGATTCTCGTCGCTTTTGCTCAACCTGTAAATGGTCAGAAAAACATAACATATGTCAGGACAATTTTAGATCCTTTGATGTACATATTTTACATAGAAAAGGAAATTGCATAAATCCTCTTTCTATTGGAAGTTGCATCATTGGTCTTTCAAAATGTCAAGTGTTTTGCGTTCTCCTTTGTTTTTTTTTTTGTTTTTGAGAAAAATGATTAGTACTCTGTTTCAAAAATATAAATATGCTTCTTTTTGTCTTCAAAATTTAAAATATTGTGGTTTGTACGTGTTCCGAATCTCATTTCAAGCAACAAAAAGAACTCCACATAACTATGCTGAACTCTAATTTATTAGCGTAGTGTTCCATTTATTACCATTGCAGCCGTGACCATGGAGAAAGTGACAGTGAACAGCCCCACACCGATGCGCTGCAGGGGTGTAATGCCAGAACTTATTCCAGTGAATCCTCTCATAAATGGCACAAAAAGCAGCTCATACAGCGGTACCAATAAGATCAGCACGATATATGGAATGGATTGCAGTGATGCTGGTGGTACCTTGAAGGACCCCGAGAAAAGTCGATTGTCCATCAAGGTGCCCTGCTGCACTGAAAACGTCTGCAGCTGTGCGAGAACAGTGTTGAAGACAATTGTGCATGCGAATATTGGGATGACCAAAATAAGCGACTTCACCTGCTCAACCTGAGCAGCGGTGCAGAGCCTCCATGGCGATTCTTTCATGTGATCTTGGGTCTTGATACACGCCTTGTCAAGAAACCTATTCCATCAGCAGGGGGAATAATTATTAAAGGTATATTGCTAATTTGACATGGAATTTTTTTTATTCTGTTAGGAATATGTCATGTTGCTCAATGAATAACATTAGCAAATTAAGTTACCCAAAATAAGTATATTTATGTTTTAGATATGATTTTTTTTTTTTTTACTCTTTGAGGTATTTTAGCTACTTCATAGTAGCTACCAGTAAATTAATCAATAGTCTCTTTAAGGACTGACAAATAACTGTAGATAAAGATACTGTTAAATGTTTTGAGGTAAGTAGGTCAAGCCTACTTTAATTTTTTTTTATTAAATAATAAAAAGAGTTACGCTAGACTAGAGAAGCTAGAGGGGTGAGAATGAGTATGTAATACTGTTAAATGTTAAAAAAGAATAAAGGATGAGTTACAGTTTTCCGGGACTAACCTCAATTTATTTGTGTACCGGATTTTGCTGGCATGAGGCGCACCTTCATGAGACCTAATAATTGTATTTACATGGTTGTGTTGGTTGGCTTGGCCCCGGTGTATGGATTCTGGATTTGATGGGCATATTTGCTTTCTCTTTGTAATGGCTGCCACGAATACCTACATGTGTTTAACAAAATGTGTATTATTTCAAGTTTTAACATTCAACTTGAGAATTATTTATAATTTGACATATCAATTGACTAAAATTCAAAGAGTTTTGTTAATTGACCAAGCATACCCTTGCAATTGGTGTGAAAATGCTCCCTTGAGGTGGCTTGTTCCTGTGGAAAAACACTCCCGAAACCAAACTCACAAGTGCAAGTGCCATGGCTGCTGCTGACATGCCAAACCCAACATCCATACCAGACCTAGTCTGAATCCATACCAGCACTGTAAGCGCTACCAGCTCCCCGAAACAAAAACTGAAATATGCAGCATTGAAATATGTCGATAATTTTTTTGACTGCAGTGGATCGTCCTTTCTGAACTGGTCAGCTCCATGAGCAATCATATTGGGTTTCAGGCAACCACTGCCTAGTGCAACAAGGTAAAGAGCAATGAAAAAAATGGTGGATTTGAATCCCTTGGCCTCTTCACAGATGTTTTGTGTTGATAGCATGCTGCACTTTGGTGGCCTCAGCTGAGGTAGATGCGCTTGCACAGAGAGCAATATGAAACCCTGAAATAAAAGAAATTATGAAATTAATTGAGGCTGTAACTGATATTTTCCTTTGTATATTGTTCAATCCAAAAACCATTTTTTACTTGTTTGAAGTTTCTTTTAAAAAGTTACAATTTTTTTTCTTGATCTTTATGTTTAAGACTTCTTTTAAATATTTCTTAGCTTCTCTTCTCTAAGCATCAATTCCAATTCAGAGGACTAAGCTATGTCCCACAAGAAATATTGGTATAATCTAATTATTTTTCTTTTCAATAAAAGAACCTGATGTGAATCAGATTGGGACCTAATTCCCAACTTGAGGTGCCAAACTGTTTCCTTTTTAAAGTTTGATCAAACTATGCTAATCCAAAAGCTATCACTTGCCTGCTTTCTAGTACTAAAATGCCAATTAAATATAGTTAGGTATAGTAATGAGTTTTTATATGGTGTTTTTCATAGTGCGGCCCGTCATCATAACCGCTTGGCTTTTCATATTTAAAACTAAATTGATTGATTAGTGATTACTGATAGAAAACAAAAATAGTCAACATTGAATTTAATGTAATTTTTCGTATTTGTTAAAAAGGAAGAAACATGCACCATTAAAAAATGTTAATACTGTTTCCTAAAATGTTTACACTATGGGAGTGTTTGGCACTCAATGGAATAACAAAAAGTTGAAATAAAATAGCTATTCCGACGAATTAATTTGCCAAACGAATTTTAGACCAAGTAGAAGAATGCAGAATAGTGCTAATCCGGTATACCAACTTATAGGTGGAATACCGGATTAGCTCTCGTAGGAATAGCAATTATTGTTTGATTATATTATATTATATTATTATATTCTGATTATGATTAAGATTTAGTATTATTATATTATTATATTATATTTATGATTATAATTTATTATTATATTAATATTATGATTATTATTTATTATTATTATTAAATTAATATTATCATTATTGTTATTATATTATCGTTATCATTAGTATTATTATATTATTTATTATTATTATAAATATAATTTTAATATTATATTATTATATTATGAATATAAATATAATTATTTTATTATTATATTATTATGATCAAGATTATTTATTATTATATTATATTATGATGATTATGATTATGATTATTAATACTTATTATTATTTTCTTATGTTGTATTATATTATTATATGTTGATTATAGTGATGATTAATTTATTATTATATTATTATAATTATAATTATTTTTAATTATTTTTAAGATTATGATTATATTATTATGATTATGATTATGGTTATATTATTATGATTATGACTATAATTATTATATCATGATTATGATTATGATTATTATATTATGATTATATTATTATAATTATGATTGTAATTATAATTTTTTATTATTATATTACTATATTATGATTATGTTTATATTTTTATTATATTACTATTATAATATTATTAATTATTATGATTATTTTTTATTACTTTATTATTATTTTATTATGTTGTATTATATTATTATATGTTGATTATAGTTATGATTAATTTATTATTATAATTATAATTATTTTCATGATTATGATTATATTTTTATGATTATATTATTTTGATTATGATTATGGTTATATTATTATGATTTTGACTATAATTATTATTATCATGATTATGATTATGATTATTATATTATGATTATATTATTAAAATTATGATTACTTATTATTATTATATTATTATAGTTATGATTGTAATTATAATTTATTATTATATTACTATATTATGATTATGTTTATATTTTTATTATATTACTATTATAATATTATTATTTATTATGATTATTTTTTATTACTTTATTATTATTTTATTATGTTGTATTATATTATTATATGTTGATTATATTTATGATTAATTTATTATTATATTATTACAATTATAATTATTTATAATTATTTTTATGATTCTGATTATTTTATTATTATTATATTATAATGATTATGATTATGGTTATATTATTATGATTATGACTATAATTATTATTATCATGATTATGATTATGATTATATTATTAAAATTATGATTATTTATTATTATTATATTATTATTATTATGATTATAATTATATATTTTTATTATTATATTACTATATTATGATTATGTTTATATTTTTATTATTTTACTATTATAATATTATTATTTATTATGATTATTTTTTATTACTTTATTATTATTATTATTATCTTACTATTATGATTATTATTTTACTATTATTATTATTATCATCATCATTATTAGTATCATAATTATTCATATTTTAACTATTCTGAGTAACAACTGCCAAACGATATTTTCGCTCTTCCGAATAGTCAAGAATACCACTCTTCCAAAAAAATACTATTCTATCACTCTTCCAAAATTACCACTCTTCCAAAGTTATTCCTTGATTTGCCAAACGGACCCTATGAGTTTACATGCTCATTAGTAAGGATAAAATTGTCATTTCTCCGAACAGTACGATCCAAAATTGCTTGAGGTTATTAAGATTGAACAATCGAAATAGTGTTAGAGATTGACCGTTCGATGTAGATCATTTTCGAACTAGCCTATGAGTTGTTACGGTGATATCTTTCAGAAGTATAAAAATTCATATCTTCATGTGAAAAATAAGAAAATAAAAATAAAAATAATTTAATAATTAATGTAAATTTCAATCATGAATACATAATTAATACAAAATAAATATAAATTGAGAGAAAAATTAACATTTAGCGTTTAAAAAAGTTAAAATTTATAATTGATGACAATCTAAAAAAAAGAAAACAAAATAAAGTAATTGTACTCCTAGATTATATAACATTTTGTGTAACAAATAAAATTGAGAGAAAATTCTAACTTCAACGCAAATGATCATAGAGATAGTAATATTATTTGATGAATAACTCAATCTAATGAATGATATTAGATCTAAAAATTTAATAAAAAAATTGAACCGTTGTAAAATCTGAACACATACGTGTTTAATAAAGAGTAGAGATATGATAGTTACTTATCCATTGTTTGTATAAAAATGGATAGGAAAATAACATGGGGAAATACCAAAAAAGGGCGCATCACGGACACTGTTCCAGAATGTGGATAGAGAATGGGACCAATTGCATGAACAAAAAAAAATTACAGATACACGACCAGATCGGATAAGATTCGGATAAGTTATCATTATTTTTTTTTTATACGACTCGACTCATTTAAAATCAGTCAAAAAGATTTTTGATCTAACTCCCAATAAAATAATTAAGTATATAATTAATTTTAATTAGTGTCTATATAATATTTAATTAGTATTAAATTATAAAATAAATCTGAAAAACATAACTAAAAGGATTGGGTTGATCTATACTCGACCCGATCTGTAATGAATCAAAATTTTTTGATCTATATTTATTTATTTATTCTCAAATCATTTTGAATTAGATCAGATTAAATTTTGACACTACATTAAGGTTAACATTGTCTTTTTCATGTTTTGAATGAGCAAAAAGCTAAAGAAAAGAGGCTCCATAGATAATAAAAGATAAAGCACTATACAAAACTTTGCCATACGAATATACGACGGTATCCTCATTTTAAAAAGTATAATCTAACAAAAAGGGTAGCGCAGACTTAAGGAAACGACACACTGCTATATGTTCTATACGGTCCTTTTCCTCCAAAATACCTGAGATCACAATAACAAAAGAAAAATAAAGTAATAATGATGACAATAATGAAAAGGAAAAGTGGTTAATTACAGAGAGCTCCACAAAGCCAAAGATGAGCATGGTCCAAAAGCTGCCGAGATAAGAATCGGAGAGGAATCCACCGAGCAGGGACAGCAGAAATATGGTGCCGATGAAGTCCGTCACTATGTTCGCCGATTCCGACAGCGGAAAGTGCATCTCGTTGAATACATACGTTATCAGATTATTCCCCACAGCTGCTATTGCCATAATCTCAAATGCTTGTATGCCTTGTATGTGTCAAATTGTCAACAAAAACCAATATTAGGGAAACTGAAAAAGATAAACGAAGCAGAAAAATATTCAGCAGAGAAAACTTTGCAATAAAAGAAATTAAACTAATAGTGTAAGTAATAGTTTGTTCATGATATGACAAAAATTTCATTAATTATGATAGGAATTGTCTGCTTTGTCTTGTATTAATTGGGAAAAAAATAAATAATTAGCCTACTTAATACTTTTTAAGTATGTAACACCAAATTTAGCATCAATTGACAACAGACTGATGCTTTACTTGCAGACAAGCTATCCTAATTTTCTTGATGTTTAAATTTTTTTTAGAAAGCAGGGTATTATGCTATTAGATTAATTAAGTTGATCTCAATAGACCAAATTCTTAGTCTATATTATTTTATACTGTATATACTGTACACCAGAAACAGAGACGGCCAAAAAGCAAATACAGAATAATCACAAAATGATCAGATAATGGAGGGGGGAGAGAGAACCTAGAACAAAGACAGCAGCTCTCATGCCACCGTGCTTGTTATTTCTGCATGGTCTTCCCTTCCAATCAACAGAGACTTCATGTCTCGCCTCTATA
This sequence comes from Schoenoplectus tabernaemontani, assembly GCA_037127355.1. Classification (NCBI taxonomy): domain Eukaryota; kingdom Viridiplantae; phylum Streptophyta; class Magnoliopsida; order Poales; family Cyperaceae; genus Schoenoplectus; species Schoenoplectus tabernaemontani. The sequence goes on from CM073739.1 coordinate 17,815,862, forward strand.
TCCATCTCTTTGACTCTCTCTTTCTAAGTAGACAGAGAAAAACTTTTCTGCATACCTCACTTCACAACACACTATGTGCTCGCACTAGCACTCCCCTTTCTCTATCTCTTTCTAGTGCCCTTTAATCCTTATTGAAGCGTGGTCCGTGGGCAAAATTGGAACAAATTGGAGCAGTTATTTATAGTGGTCTCATGAGAGAGGAATAGAACTCGGAAGAGAGAGAATTTGTTGTGAGGTGAATAATGGAGAAATGTGGAGGTCTCTGTATGGGAGTCATAGTTTGTTATGCATTATATTGAGTGTGCAAAACACTGCTGTCGCCACGCAAAAATGCCTGATTGGTTAATTTGTTATACCGTGCAATATATAATAATAATTAATAGTATATAACAAGCAACTGCCATTAGCAGAGAAAATAGCAAGTTTGGTCAGTTTTCATAGGTTCTGTTTAAATGGTTAAAAATATGAAATCAGAATGTCAGCACAATCCGTTATTTTATTTTTTTTTTTTCAAAATCAGAGGTTTTATTTTTTTAAATGTATTAAACATGCATCCTTGTAAATCTCATGATCGAGAATATTTTTAATATATCTGCTATAAAGTGGAAGACTCTTAATGGAACTTTTTGTTGGTACACTATGTTTGAATAATGTAACCGGACACTGCGACGTTAATTGGAGGGTCACTGTCTCTAATTTTTTTTTTCCAAAAGTATCCACTTTGTATTGAAGTTGTATACTGATTAAAGTAGAATTTTTCATTTTTTTTTCCTTTCACTTTACAGAAGTCAACTGAGATTGTATGGTGGTACAATTTGGTGACTACTAGCATAGGGTAAGGGAAAAAAATGCACATAATCTCATGAAATTTAGTTAGTAAACAAAATGGCCATGAGTTATATTATAGGAAACCAAACGTACGGCTAATTTGTTTTCAGCTGGCGATGCTGATTATGCACTGAATTTATGATATGTCAAATAAAAAATTGAACTGCTTTTTGTATGATGAATGTGATGCGCGGAGGCAGAAAGTGTATAGCATTGCATCAACTTAATTAAATACCACCTCTTAAAATCTAATTACGTTAGATTACTTCAGTGATTTTTTTTTCCTTTCTGCGCGTTTGTGTGTTTGGGTTGCGCAGCAGAGGTGGGGGCGGATGCGCATCGTCTAACGCGCTGCAAAGTTGCAGCACACAATGGGACGTTTAGATTTTCAGAAGGGTACTTTGAGATTGATGAACGAAAATCTCAAATGAAATTTGAGGGATGAAATTGTGCGCTGCAAAGTGGCATCTGATGCCGATTCGGGTGGGGCCGGGTGGCAGTGGCGGCTTGGTTTCATGATACTGAATTGCCTACTACAGTGCTTACCACTCAGGTAACCAAAAGAGGAAATAGACATATTACATATTTATAATGAGTTATATATGCTACATTTGAGGTAATCATGTAACTAACTATGCACTTTAATTGTTTTACATTGAAAAAAAAAAATGAACTTCCACTCTTTGGATAACAATCCCAAGTGCTCGTCACTATTTTTAGACATTTTTATGAAATTTAATATTAATTAGTATATAATTAAGCTCAATTAGAATATATGCTTTGGTTAGCGTTAAATTACATAATAAATCCAAAAATTACAATTAAATAGAATGGGTTGATCTATTTATTTTCGAGTCATTTTGAGTCGGGTGAAGTTAAGTTTTGACACCCTACTAGCCCAAACAACTCATTGTTATCTATATATATGTTTGAATCGTATAAAGAATATTATAAAAAAAGAGAAATTAACAATAGTAAAACATAGTTAATTTAATATTAACGTGAGTATGACAAGTTTTATTCGCAACTCGTTCATATTTGATTAAAAAGTTTGCAACTAGCTCACTCGATCTCAGCTTGAATCGAAAAAGATTCAAACCGGCCGGCTAGATTTGAGTTTGATTTGAATCGAACTCCAATCATGGCCAGCTCGTGTGTAAAAGAAAAGACTCCTTAGTTCGAATTAAATGTTAAATAATAACAACAATAATAACAATATAATATAATATCATTATAGAAATAATAATAAAAATTATAATAATAACAATAAAAATAGTCTACTGTTTGATAATAGAGTTGTTTTATTAATTTTGAACTATAGATGAATCGAATTGAACTGGATCGAATTATCATAATTGAACTCGAACTCAATCTTCACCTCACAGCTATACTTCTATTTCAAATTGGCTCGATTTTTTAATCTCAAATCGAACTAGTGTGACTGAACTTGAATCATACTAGTTCACACCATTTCAATTCAAGTGCAGTCGTCAAATGGGAGGAGAATGAAAATATGATGCCATTTCAATTCATAAAAACATTTTTTGAATTATATTTTGAAACAGTAATGAAAAGTTACAAAGAACAATAACTATTTCAACTCTTACTCCGAATAGGAGAATAGCAACGAATATATATCATTATTTCAGAATAATAAAATTTTGTTTGGATGCACCCTAGTTATTCTTATTTAGAGAATAATAGTTATTCTGCTATTCTTATTTCTTGCTACCACTAGTTCAAAAGGGTGAATCAATGTCTCCTTCTTAGTGTCAGATTTTTTTTTATTTAAAAAAAGCGACATTAAAGATGTTAGTATCAAATTCTTTAAAGAGTGGAGATCCATTGATAATGGGTTATTTTGATGATCTTGACAATGGACCTCTAAATAAATACAAAAAAAAATTAAAAAAAAAAAAAAAAAAATTAGATGTATTCTTCCATCTTTAGATGGATGGTAATTTTATTATCATTTGATGGTCCATCAAAGACCGTTAAATTGGAAATGTTAAAAATTATATGAAAATTTGATGGTCTTTGATGGACTATTAAACGATAATGAAATTGAATGAAATTTGAATGACGATCAATCTAAAAGTAGAAGAACATATTTATAAAAAAAATTCTATTTTTAAGATTTTTTTAATATTTATTTAGAGGTTCTTTGTCAAGGTTGTCAAAATAAACCATTGTCAATCGATCCCTTCTCTTCTTTAAAACTCTTAGTGTCCATTTTTGCAAAAAAACTAACATTAAATTTTTTGACACATTAGTGTCAGATTTTAATAAAAAAATTGATACTTAAAGTATCTTTATTCATTTAATAAATATCTTTATTTTATTATAAATAATGTCATCTCATGTTACTTACCCATATACTTTGTATGCAAGCTTAACTACATTTCCTTGATGACTTTAATTGTTCTTCTGAAATTCAACTATATTGATGCATTCAAATTTCTTCAAATATCATTTATATAAAATTTCATATATTTTTAACATTATATGATCAGTCAATCAAACCTCATATACATATACCTTCCAATAAAAAAATTATCGATCGATGGTCTTTTGATAACTAATTGATCTCAAATTTTGTGAAATAGATCATTAGCTGATGAACAATAATATAGAAGAAGTTAATTGACAATTAAAAATTTTTAAATGAACATTAGTATCAATTTTTAATGATAAATTTGTACATTGATCATTTTAGTGTCAATTTTTCATTGAAAATTTGATACTGATCATTTTAGCAACTGAATTTCTACCCAAAATCTGACATTGATTTTTTAAAAATTCGACACTAATTATGTATTTCTGCCTAAATATTTAAAATAAATAAGCAAAAATCTGACTCTAAAAGTTTTAATCAATAGAAATTCAGAAATGATTTTCTCATGAATTATGAACTTTTATCATATCCATCATTCATTTTCTACTCCATTTGACGCTTCCAATCGAATGAGCCTTTCAATATAATATTATCCCTTTCTTCTTTTATTCTCCCTCTATTTATTTTTAAAACTCACATTAAGAATAATTCAACATATAGATAAGAGATAGAGAAAAGTTGAGATGAAATCGACAAGGAAAATCAAAATCTGAGCACCTCAGTTTCAAATGGTCATAACTTTTAATAAGAAACTCGGATTGAGACATTCTTTGTGATCATGAAAAGCTTACAATGATATCTAAAAGGTTAAGTACTTATGTTTTTACAGTAATTTTCAGCGCAAAAATAACTTGACCGAGGCCTCAAAAACGCGTTTAAAGTTTTGAAAATCTATTTTTTTTCATTATTTTTTCAAATTTATAGTTAGAAATTATATATTTCAGTTTGTATTCTTCATATATAGTTGTAGTTAGTAGCATTATGATGTATTTTTGGATTAGTTGCTTTTAGTTATATTCTTTTTGTATTTGTATATGTTATGTTGTAATATCAATTTATGTGATATATATAGTTGATTTTTTATTGTGATCATCTACCTATATATTACTATTGAATGCACAATATCATATTTAACAATGTTATTGTTCTAACTACATAATTCATTCATTTAAAAAAATATTTAACTAATAATGCTGATTTTTTTTATTAAAAGTCCAACATAAATTATAATATTTAGTATAAATTATTATTAAAAAAATTTGACATTAAATTAGTGTCAGATTTTTTATTATGTCAGTATTATAATTAATGTCGTAGATTTTAGTATCGGATCAAAAATTAAACACTAAAAATTTCAAAACTCCAGCACTAATTGACCCTTTTGACTATTGTACATCGAAACAAAAGTATTTTAAATTTTTTATAACATATTTAGATGGGAAGGAAATTATTCTAACTAGAGAACATGGTGGCATTCTGTATGAAAAGGATATAAGATGATAGTATATACTCCGAATTTAGTAGTACCTTTTGCTGTTCTAATGATATTTGAGGCGGCTTCTAAGAATCTCGAGCACCAATCTACATGGCCACATAGTACAAAACAAATCATCAAGTTGCATTTAATTTAATGATACCCTTTGTCTCTCAATAATTAGTGTTTAATTAGATACGCTATGTGAACCTAATTTATCTATACCAAACAATTCACATTAGTACATTCTGTTTTTGTCCGCGTACTTTTCAGAACTCTGATATCGATCATACATAAAGCTTGTGGATTTTTCAGCATTGTTTTTCTCTTTTTCTCAAATAAAGGGTGTGAAGCATAATCTAAGAATTGTTTAATCTCTGAGAATAGTTTTACAGTTTTTTTCTAAAAAAACATACAAAGAGAAGCTTATTTTTTTGATAAAAAAAACAAATTTGAGCTAGCCCTAGCTTCATGTGACTTTACCCCTGAATAAAAATCACATTAAGAATAATCATAATATATTTATTTTAAAAAAATATATATTTTATTACTTATTTTATTTTTAAACTATTTATTTATTCTATCAGTTTTTGGAACTATTGATATTTTTTTATCGCTATTTAACTAATATAATATTGATTTAACCAAATAAACCAAATAAAATTTCAGTTTATTCACATCTCAATTTATTCGGTTGATATTCTTATAAGTTTGATTTGGTTCATAATTTTACAAACTAAACAAAACTTTGGTTATATATTAGAATTTTAATTTGATCTTACAAACTGAACTAAACATCATTAATATTAATTTGATTTAATTTTTTTACTAAATCGAACATTCAGGAAATTATTATTTTTCAAAATTACTGAAAAATACCATTAATTTTGGTAATTTAATTTCTATCTATAATTTCTAAAATAAAACCATAAAAAATATTATCAAGTTTGTAAATGGTTGACTTTTGTTGAAATTATTAATATTTTTATATATTTAAATATGAATGTCAAATTGTCCGTAAAAATCTGATTAATCGTTAATTGACTGCATAACGATTAATCTCTTAATGTTGTCTCATTCGTCTATTGAACGTATTTCGTTATTTACAATACTGCTCGAGATATATAAAAAGAGAAGAAAAAACTAGTTCTTTCTTTTAATGTTTTTCTTTTCTCTCCGATTTCTCTAAGTTTTTTTTTTCTCTTTCTTGTTTTCTTTTATTTCTCTATCCCCTGTTGTTGACTGTTGCTCTACCAGAGTTTAGGACATGTAACATTGATATATATATATGTGTATATATATATAATGTTTGTTTAATTTTATCGGCTTATTTAATGATGGTTTTACTAGCTCTAGTATCTTGTATCCAGACAATTGGTACGGGACTGTTGTTTTATCATTCTTCAAATTTTCACAGAAACTATCCCAAATAAGTTATAAAATCATCTGAACTTGGTTGGACGTTATTAATTTGTGCACTAATGATTATGTTGAATAGGCTAGGGAGCAGTTCCAAACTAGTATGAATCTATCTCATCAAGTCATGAAGATTGATTGTATCATCGGCAAAAAATATGTTTGCTTCATAAATATCATAACCCATACTAGTTGAAGTGTTTAGGATTTTACCTCCGTAGTACACATTGATCAACAACATGATCGAATTTCTATTAAAAATTAAGTATAAACTTATTATTAATGTATTTTAATTTTAAATTAAAAAATGACGCCGCAAAAGAGAAAAAATATTTACAACAGAGATGAGAAGTGATTGCTAAACACAGACCTGGATTGGATTTGTTGAAACATAAATTTTGAGTTGGAAGCTCTTATAAATTTAACAATTGGCGATTTTCAAGAAACGATGCCAGAAAGAGGAAGAAAAAGAAAAAGAAGAAGAAGAAGACAATTGTTTTGGGTTATATATAAAAATAATTAAATATCAGAAACTGAGTTTCAAACTCGGTCCAAAAGTAGCTGAGTTATGAGTTATACGTAAAAAAAAATTAATTCAATCTAGATCAATTTAAATTTCGGTCCAGTGTTCTTATTTTCTTTTACATACATTCATTTCAACATTGGCAAAAAAAAACTAGTAGCGAGTTTAAAACACGGTCCAGGGTTTTTATTTTCTTTTATATACATTCATTTCAACATTAGCAAAAAAACTAGGAGTGAGTTTAAAACTCGGTCCAAGTCCTGAGATCGAGTTTCAAACTCGATCTAGACTAGCCCAAACGCAGTCCAAATTCTTATTTTTTATTATTTTAATTACCAAAATATTGTGCATCTAAGATATAAAATACACTACGTACATATCTAGTTTCTTAGCTTTGTTTAGGCTGCAAACGAGATTACTTTGAGAGAATTAAGATTTCCTCATTTCATAATATGAGATGAGTCGAGCTAAGTTTGTAAAATACTACGAGCTAAAAGATCCATTTCAACCTCAATTCAATTTGTCATAATTCAAGCTAGTCACGAGTAGGTTAACGAGCCAATACATATATATTAACTCGATTTAACATTTAAATTTGATACATCTATAAACTACAAAGCCGATATATCTTCAAACTAGTACAAGAGTTGATATAAAATTGATATATTAACAAACTATGCCTTGAATGATATATTTGTTGCACTTTGAGGATTTCTTTATCGGGGAAGTGGACCTGTCTTGTATTTGTTGCAATGTTATTTTTGGTCACGATTTGAACAGGTAGAATGACAACAAAAAATCCTATCGAGTCAAATATATGAGTCGAGTCACGAAACAAATAAGAGGTGTACCTAAACCGCTGAGATGATGGGAGAGTGAAAGAGGGGTTACCGGGTTAGATTTGACAGGAAAAAATATATAAAACTAAGCCAAACCAACTCCAACTCAAACTCGACGCATTTAACTATGGAACAAAATTAGCTCGAACCCGAATCGATACCGAATTGAATCACGAGCCTGAGTTTTTTTTATGTAGCCTTAAATACGTATACGATTTTTACAAATTATAAGATAAAACAGTTTTCAATATGTGATATTAGTACAATTTCAACTGTACACGTATGAAGGGACGACTGATAATTCAGTAATCTTACTATATTAATAATTTTGCTTAGAGGATCACATCAACATTTAATTTGAGTATGCTTTCTAAGTATTAATTTAGAAACACAAAAAGTAAATTATTAAAATATAAAAAAGTATATCAGAATGGAGTGCGTGTCTGGGGGGGGGGGGGGATCATTTGAAATTGATTGCATAATAATTAAGTTATCGATGTGGTAGAAAAATTATATTTAAAATTAGAAGGATGATTGTCTAAACAACATCAATATTCATAACTGATAACAGATAACTGATCGATCAGTCCGACTGTGACCTGTATTGATCAACAAACTTGTGTCAGGTGTCTGAAATTGGTAAAAAAAAAAAACTTTTATTAAATTCATTACATAGTTCATAATCATATATAATTAATGTAGCTGTTGCAAGAACTAGCATTTCAAATTCCTAAAAAAAATTTATTTGACTGGACTCAACAAAATATTATATATATATTTTTTTAAATAATGTTACCATACCTCAATAAAAACAAGCGCCTCTACATCTAGTGCGCCTTGCATTTTCCAAGCTTTAGAAATTAGAATCATCCCCACAGACAGAAGCCACCAATGCATATCCAGCATTCCCACTATATGATCCATTTTATTTACCACTACCTTTGTTGCCTCTTTTTTTGTCTTACTTTATTTGGTATGACCTCCTCTACATCTCTTTTTACAAGACCAAAATGTTTACTTTATTTGGTAAAACTGGAGGTATGCAGTCTTTACTATTTTTACATCCATTAGGACCATTACTACAGTTGTTTGGTCACACTCCCACTTTTTTCTGCTGTATTTAAAACTGTAGGACCTCAATGACAATAAAAGAGTCGAAGCAATAGTGGAGATCATATGTTATCTGTGCACAGAGATTTCTCAGGTTTGCTTAATTTGTTGGAATTTTGACTTTCTGGTGCTACAAATTTCTCATCTTCATGGTTGAACTCGTACAAGTAAATTTGTCTGTGTGTTGGTCATGTTTTTTTTTTAAATGAAAATTTATGTTAAATCTAGTATAAAAAGTTCCCCATCGACAATATGCATATTTTATTTCGCAGTGCTGAGGTGGAGTTAGATTTCTCATCTGCAGACAAAATTAATTTTTTTTTTCTGCAATATAAAATTTATTTTTTAATATAAATATATTTTTTAATTTTTCTGAAAAATATATATAGTCAAAGCATGAGTTAAAAAAATTTCGGCTATTTGAGCTATATAGGAAAACGTTTGGCAAATCAAGGAATATGTTTGGAAGAATGATAGTTTTGGAGTTATAGAATAGTGATATTTTTTATCATTCGGAAGAGTGAAAATATCATTGATAATTATTAATTAGAATAGTTAAAATATTAATAATTATGATAATGATGATGATGATGACAATGAACAATAATAATAATATAATAAAAATTATGGTATAATAATAATCATAATATAACAATATAATAGTAATAATAATAAAATAATAATCACAATCATAATAATAAATAATAATCAAAATAATAATAATATAACAATAATGATGATGATAATATAATCATAGTAATATAATAATAATAATAGTGATAATATAATAATAATAATAAATAATAATAATAATAATAATAATATAATAATAATAATATAACATAATTATAGTTATAATTATAATAATATAATCACTATCATAATGATAATAATAATAATATAATCAACAATAATAATAAACTAATATAATCATAATTATAATAATAATAATATAATAATAATAATAATATAATCATAATAATAATAATAAAATAATAACGTAATTTTAATATATAATAATAATAATAATTTTAATATAATATAATAATATATAATAAATTATAATCATAATATAATAATATAATAATATAATATAATTAAATAATAATTATTATTCTATAATAGTTAAATCGATATACCACCTATAGTTTAATATACCAATTTAACATTCTTCTGTACTCTTTTTCTTAGTTTAAAACTCATTTGACAAATTCATTTGTCAGAATAATAATGTTATTTTTAATTTTTGTTATTCCCAAAAAGTGCCAAACTAGTATGCAGGGTATGTACGACGCTATGAAACTAAAACTAGGTATATACGAATAATCTATTTTATATCTTAACTGCACAGCCTACAATTTGCAATAAGGACCGATTAGCAGTTTAGCCCGCTATTTTTTTCCTCTTTAATTTCTTCTCCTTTTTTTTTCTCTATTCAATGACTTCTCCATTACTTGTCTCATATCAAAAATTATGAATATAGAAAATATTTTTTCCTAAACTATTTAACTTTTAAATATTTAGAAAAGACTTGCATTCGAATTTCGAATCATACACAAGGGGGAGCGAACTTGAAAAATAATAAATGAATAAAATACTTCTCGACTTGATAGCTACTAATTTCAGATTTTTTTTGCTAAATAAAATAAAAAAATGGGAAATGATAAGAGGACTCTAATTTTGTGGGCAACTAGTTTGGACCGAGTTTAAAAATCGGTCCCAGATGTCGGGACCGAATTTCAAACTCGGTCCCAGATGCTAGGACCGAATTTCAAACTCGGTCTCAGATGACGGGACCGAATTTCAAACTCGGTCCCAGGCAATTTTTTTATCTTTGCTTGTTTATTTGTATTAAAAACGAAGCACACCCGAGTTTTATAATGTGAAATATGAACATGATAGTAGATTATTCTAAAATAATGTCAACCAAATTAAAATATTATAAGAACAATTAAAATTAAATTGTTCTGGCAATAATAATAATAAAACATAAACAATACATCATGTAATCTAAATCATATACTGTTGTAACAAGTTGGGCTAAGAGTTGATAGTCTATTGATACGACCCTCCATTCATCCACAATCTAATGATCAGATCGTTATACATTGATAAATCTCATTTATTGTCATAACTATTTCAATGATCAGATCATATGTTTAATGTAATACTGAATATTATAATATAGACTAACATACGAGTGTAATTCAGCCTCCTAAATGAATAAATGACAAGCAAGTGATCGCATGGAATGCCGATCAATTATGATTTCTGACACTAACAATTATCAATTTCCATCATAGCTAATTCAACCTCATATTTTATTTCACCCATTTATCCCTATTATTTGAAATAAAAATTAAAAATTATTGCTTAAATTTTAAAATTCAATAAAAAATTATATAAACATAAAATATTATCGTTTCAATAAGTTCATTTTTGTTGTAAACATCATAGTTATTTATATCTCAATTCAGTGGTATGACATCATCAATTTCCTCATTATCACCGTGATGTTTTATCAGTTTCTTGGTCTTTTGGGAGAACATCATATTTTGGACTTCCCAAGCTGCTGTAATTTTTCGACACTTATAGAACCACTCAACATATTTGTGTCATGTGTTCTCAACGATAGCACATACCAGAAATTATTTGGCGATTATGAACACGTTGTTTAGTGATCATGAATCATTGTTTGACATTATTCCCCATCGATTAAGAGCTCCGTCTAGATTTGTGCCTATTTTTTTTGATGCAATGCAGCTATTGATCTGGGGTTAACTCCTCATAATGAAATTTCTCGACTGACACTTCTTCTGTTGGCATAAATACAGTAATTTGGTTATTGTGATTTCTATTATTTTATGTCATTCCGTTGGATACTTGTTATGTTGACACAGATACATCATTCATTGGGACATTTTTCTTGAATGATTTTTACTTTTCTTATTTACTTATGGGATGTTGGTCTAATGTTGTTAAATTTTTTTTCAGAAATTTTTCACACCTCCATGACTTCTTATATCTTTTTGTTTGAAAATTTTTTACTCTTTTTATATGATAGTCCTTATACATATTTTATGCAATGTATTGAGTACAAAAATGATAAACAACCTCGCATGCTGATTCCTATCATCCATAATATAGTCTCTCAAAAACTGCATTTATATTCAGATGTTGATATGAGATAACAATAATTTTACTACGACCGATAACCTCTTTACGCAATCACTACATGAACCAACCCTAGTTTGCTGTACTTTTCTCATCTGCTACCACAGCAAATGCAAGTGGTAGTAGTTGTTGCTCCATATCATAAGCATGTGCCATAAATAGTTTACCATATACCAACCCGATAAAAATTTAATATCGATAGTTAAGACTGACCGTAAGTAAGGTCATGCTGCAATGCACAAACCAAAGGTCCATACAACACGATCGAAAATTTCAACACCAAACTTTATTTTGGGTGCCGTCTCTATGATGTATTTAGTGTCATATGTGAAATTTTATATGGCTGCTAGCAAAGATGGAAGCATCTCGTATGATGTCTCCCAACTACCAAAAAGACCTGTAATTTCCAGTTCCTTTTCTCTTCATAATTTATTATAACTTGCTTATATTGTGGGAAAGTTTTATTTAACTAAACCCCTTACTTCTTTGACTATCATTTCTAAGTTTTCTCTCAATCAATTTTTAATAGTATCTGCTATCATTCTATAATTCATCTAACCATTTTCTACCCTAGTAGCACTGTCAAAATAAGAATGCTCGAGCAGATTTATTTTGATTTTTCAAATATCCGTTATGTTGGGTGTGTCATATAATCTCCTTGGACAGTTGGAATCTTTACATGTCATAACTAACTTTGATTTGTTGCTATTTGTTACTTTCAATTCTATATTCCGTTGAACATGAAAATCAATGATTTTCAATTTCAACTCTGATTTTGTACTAAATTGCTGACCAACACCAAATTGTTCATCAATTTTAGATGATTTAAAAATAAGGGTCGTCTATATATGACATTGGCATATTATCAGCAAATTATGTATACGGTACTTCATTCCCCAATTAATCAAATGAACAGACATTTGTCACTCTTTAACTATTTTTTCGACATCTATCTTGTCTTTAATTTCATTCATATTTATATATATTGCATCCTAGATGTCATTCTCCTCGACATCCAGGTGTCACTATTCTTTTTCCTCATCCTCATCCACATTCTATACTGAGACACGGGTTGGTGGTTGCTCCCGAGCTTGGGAGTGGAGTCTTTTCTCAGCCAAGACTGGATTACTACTTATAGGAATACTAGTCGGACATGGATCATAGTGATCAGAACTAAATATTAGTTCAAATTCAACTACTAACTCTAATATTTTATACTTGGATATTTGATACGAGTTGTTATTTTAATCATTCGCCAAATTTTTTCAGAATCTATCCAAAATAAACTATAAAAAAATCTCTCAAACCTTATGGGGCAATGTTGATTAGTGCCTCATCGAATCAACATGGATCTATCTCTTCAAGTCATGAATATTGATTGTCTCATCGATAGAAAATATGCACGCGACATGAATATCATAACCCACACCGGTTGTAGTGTTTAGGATTTGACCTCCATGATACACATTGATCAACAACATTATCGTCTCTACAATATGAATAATAAACCATACTGTTAGTGTATTTTAATTTTACAGCAAAATTAATAGTCCAAATAGAAATAAAAATATATAATATTGATGAGAAGAGGATGGTAAATACAAATCTGGCCTGGATCTGTCGAAAGACACACTTTCAGTTTAAAGTTCTTACAACAATAATGATGATTTTAAAGAAATATTTGGAGGAAGATGTAGGATAATATTGTTGAGTGTATGATAATATATAAATAAATTATCTCCTGCTGCTAATGCAATAAATAAGCAAACGTAAAAAAATATATGGGATCGAGTTTGAAATTCAGTCCCTACATCTAGGACCGAGTTTCAAACTCGGTCCGACTATTTACGCACAAAATTGAAGTCATCTTACTATTTCCCTATTTTTTTAATTTTATTTACCAAAAAAAAAAAAAAAAACTGTACTAATTCGCTCTGAATGTCCAGAGAAATGGTAACATTTCTGTGCCTTAATCAATAACAGTTTTATGAAAACATAATACAATTTGAATAAGTTTCATGATGCTAAAAAAATAACTGTAATTCTATCTCAGTTAAATATTTTCCTTCACGACTACAAGAGAACAGGGCATTTTTATCCGAAACTAAATCCCATCTCATTCATATTCTCACGTTTGAACTTCTAATTTCTTATTTAAGTTTTGTATGATTTTTTTATTTTTTTACATAGAAGTTATACCTGCGATTAACAGAAAAAAAAAGCCTCTTATGAAGAAACTGATGTTAATTTATTAAATTTACAATTACAATTTCTAATCATTTATTTAGCCTTCTTAGACATTTTATTAAATTTAAAATTTTAGTGTCGTGAATGTGGTCTTGACGCGCCCTCCAGGTGTCCACGTGCATATGCCGTGAAATCCCTTTCACTGAAAAGATCTAGCGAGGTTGCAATCGCATAACAGACAAGTGAAATGGCCCTCTGATATTTTATGAGATCCTAATTAATTTGTTAGCTAGTGTGTTAGGCCTAAGACGACTAAGATTCAACCTTTTTTAATAAAGTTATTCTTACACATTATTTGCAGTTTCTAATTACATTTAAAATATATTTATAGTTAATAGTAAATGCTACAGTATTTTTTTTATAATAACCATTATTTTTTTCTCATTCTAATAATAACAATGTGTCAGTCTGACTGATACTTTGTGCAAATGCGCTAGTCTGACTGACGTATAGTATTTTTTTTATTTTCAGTTACTTTCCAAAAAAACAATCTAGTGAGAGACTGAGAGTTCTGTTCTCCCACTAACAATTTCAATTTGCAAATGGCAGTCTGCAAAAAAAAAAATTTTAAAAAAGAAAAAAAAGATGTCAGTTTCAATTTTTTTTTCTTAAAAAAGAAAAAAAAAAGACGTCAGTTTCACTAGGGTTTTTGCACAAGGCGCATGTCGGACTAGCATGTTGTCATACTTATTATTAAAATTTTATTAATTAATATATATTATTAAATTATGAATTAATTAATGCTTACTATACTAAATCACAGAAAATGCTAGCATCATTAGCGAAGTTAATTAGATATAATCATTTCTAATGATTAACTTATGTCAATGTACTGAATAAAAATTTAGATGCATTGTACACAAATTATTACAAAATATTTTTATCTAATTATTACAACGACTATGTGATATTTTGTAATTAATATTTTGGGTATAATGCATATCCAAACTTCTATCTGTCACATATCCGAAATTGAAAAAAAACCTTCTCCTGAATATTTAAATTAAGCTGAATGATTTCACCCTCATCTTAATTATCTCAATAATATTTCTATAATATTCCCTTTTAAGATGTTTCAAAAGCACAGGAAGAAGGATTACTAGATAAGATTTAGATAAGCTGATGATATTTAGTATTGATTATACTTAATTTACCAAGTTAATTAACAAAATAAACAT
Source organism: Schoenoplectus tabernaemontani (assembly GCA_037127355.1). Lineage (NCBI taxonomy): Eukaryota > Viridiplantae > Streptophyta > Magnoliopsida > Poales > Cyperaceae > Schoenoplectus > Schoenoplectus tabernaemontani. Next base: position 17,831,046 of record CM073739.1, read on the forward strand.
CTATTTCTAATCCAACAGATTGATTGTATACCAATTTTTATTAAGTAGAAAATGCCAATAATATTAATCAAATGTTATTTAATATAGACGTTTCGAAATTTGGATCCTTGATGAACAATGATAATTTAATTAAATTTGATCAATTTTCTCTGTATATTTATAATGTGCACAAAGTACATACTAATTCCTATTTGCAGGACTTTCGAATTACAAATTATTTTATGATTGTTATATTTATCGATTTAATACATTTTCAGCGTATTCAACCCTATTATTTGAAATTAACTACATTTTTCTGATGTCAATAACTCTGTTTCTAATCAATCGCTTCTGGAATATCTTTCTTTTTGTGTCTTAAGCTCTTTTGAAGTTTTCCTTGAGAATGAGAATGAAAGTTAAAATCTGTAAATCATCTCTAGTGGTTCTTATATATACCGAATTTTATAGGGGGCACCTGACGTGTTAGGTCATTTTTATAATCTTCACGATAATATTTCAAACCAAGTTAGAAAAAATAAAACTGATGCAGCATATACTGATTGTTTTTTTTTATTTAAAATTATTTGAGTTTCAACTGATGCACCATCGCAAAACATTAAAAGTTTTTGGTGGACTATTAAATGATATAAAATTGCACAAAATTTGAAATACAATCAATTTATAAGTTCAAAAATAAGTTTAGTTTTTTTTTTATCTTTAGAAGTGTTTTAAGATTTGTTTCAAATTATTTTAATCTCATCATCGAGATTGTCAAGATACCATTGCCAAATTATTCCTCCCAATTTTGTACCTATCTTTTCCGAACAGATAATAATTTCTAAAACGAAATGGTTTGTGACGTAGTTCTATTGATTAACTTATTTAATCAAATCATTTTATCATTTTGATACCCATATACTAATATAGTGCATATGACACAGCATGACTCAACCAAAAAATCTACGTCATCACACTATTAGTATTTCCTTTTTTACGATGTGACCTAATGGAATAAATTAGAAAGTCAATAATTTACAATGATAGCTCAAAGTGATCAATATTTGGAAATTAATAAATTAATGACGTTAAAAATTATTCTCTCTGCACAGAGCACTAAGGCCAAGTGCACATCTTCAAGAAAGGGCCAATTAAAATGACTTGCGTTTTCCAAAATGAATTGTGTGGTCTATTAAATTCAGCCTTGTTAGAAACTTTATTTCAGTTTTACTTTTTAACACTTGCGCGCTAATTAAGCGACAGTCATAATGTATTTTTTGTTGGATCCCAAAGTCAACAAATAGCGAGCATATGACTGGTTTTGCTCTGCATGGTGTCACTTTTTAATAGAGATTTTCTTTTTCCAGAATTTATAATCATTATTAGATTCATGCAACTAGGCAAATCAATATTTTGTGGGGACTCCAAATATTAGAGCAATAATCCGAGTAGATTCTAATAAAACGATAGCGTACGTGGCAATCCAAAGAAATATATTTAATAAAAGAATTGTGTGCTTTAAATTTTTAAATTCCAATATGACTGTATATATTTTGAGGGTTTCTTTGTGGTAATGTTACAAACTTACTTTACTTTTATTATATATTTTTAAATTTAACACTCAAATTTTGATCTTATTAATTTTTATAGTGGACGAATGCCCGTAAAATTTGTAGATTTTTGGAGGTAATTTTATACTATATCAAATAATAAGAAAATAAATGTATTGAAATTAATTAATCATGATTAACAAAATTCATCAATTTTGTTATCATTTCATCTAATATAAAATGATCTCCAAAAATCTAAAAATTTTACTAGCATACATCTACCATGAAAAGTAATAAGATTAATTATTTTGATGAGAAATTTGAATGTCAAATTTTGAAATATAAATTAAAAAAAAGTTTGTGGCATATTGTGCCACGGTATTAGAACCCTCATAAAAAAATGGTCTATTAATGTCAAACAAGTAATCTGACATTATCATAACATGCACTTATGTATATGCTTTTATCATTTTTCGTAAATTTTTTTCTAAACATGTTGTGCATATTTTAAGGTTAGTATTAAATATAAGAAATATAATTATGTCTTTGATTTGTTAATTGCTTCATACCATCTTCTAATTATGGGTATTTACATAAAAATATATGTTTTTGTTGTCAAATTAAATTGTGAAATACAAACAATGGAAATAATTAACAATTTGGGTCTAGTATATCTGATGGTAAATAAGAAGAATGACAACTTTCTTCAAAAAGAAAATCATGAGTTCAAACTTTTAATCTAATTAATTACTTAAAAGTTCAATTTGTTTGAATGATTTATTACAGATCAGTTTAATTGGATGATTGCCTTGATAATAGCAATAAAAATAGCTCACGTAAGGTTTGTCTCTAATAAAAACTCGATGAAAATTGAGATTTATTTGATACAAAGTTCATGATTCTCGGATTGCAATCTCCCCCCTTTGCCTTTTTTTATTCATTATTTTCCTTCCTAGGGCCTAAATTATTCCGCAAATGGCATTATAACATGGCGTTAGAAGCGCCACAAATAAGTTGTTATTGAAGTATCTTAACCATGCTCTGCTAATTTTAATTATAGACGGGATTAGGTTCGGCAAGCAATAGGCGCCCAAAAAGGAGAGACATTTGTTATTTGTTAATTGATGCATCCAATTTCAGAAGCAGCGGTTCGTTTGGCAATTAAGAAATAGTTTTGGAAAGGTGATAATTTTGGAAGAGTGATAGAATATTGTTATTTTGAAAGAGTGGTATAATAGTGGTGTTTTTGACTATTTGAAAGAGCAAAATATCATTTAACAGTTATTAATCAGAATAGTTAAAATATGAATAATTATGATAGATGATGATGATAATAATAATAAAATAATAATAGAAAATAAATAATAATATAATAATCATAATAATATAATATAATATAATATAATATAATATATATAATACAACATAAATAAATAATAATCATAGTCATAATCATGATAATAATAATTAATAATAATTATAGTGGTAATCATAATAATATAGTAGTAATATAACCATAATCATAATATAATAATATAATAATAAAAGTTATAATTATAATCATAATCAGGAAAATATAATAATAATAAAAAAAAATCATAATCATAATTATAACCATAATATAATATAATATAATAAAATCATAATAAAATCATAATCAAAATAATATAATAATAAATAATCATAATAATATAATTATAATATAATAATATAATAATAAAAATAATAATTATAATAATAATATGATAATATAATAATAAATCATAATCATAATCATAATATAATAGTATATTTACAATAAAATCAAACAATAATCACTATTCCGACGAAAGCTAAATCGGTATACCATCTATAACTTGATATACCGGATTAGCACTATTTTAACACTCTTGTACTTAGTCTAAAACTCATTTGATAAATTAATTAATCGAAAAAATAATGTTATTCCTAATATTTGCAATTCCATAGAGTACCAACCACCGTTTTATGTACCATCACAATTCATCACAATTCACAAGCAACAAAGGAGGGAGAATATCATAATATTTTGTTAATAGTGTTTTTAAATTTGAGATCATGGGGGACAGCCCAACAGCCTTAAAATCACTTCCAGAGGTGAAAAATTATCCACAGAAAAGCTCACCCCACACCCCCGTTTGAAAATTTCTTGTTTAAAATTTTGTTAGCTAGTAAACATCCGTTCCAGTGTTTCCTAGGGGATCTAATTAAGCAACGTCAGTTCCAACTCCCACCCCAGAAAATAGGTATTTACTGGTATCAGTATCCGCTCTGTTATTCTAATTGGAAAACAGGATACAATTTTTCCCTGATGCTGATCTTTCAATATAAAGAATGGTTTAGATCGATTGTGTTGTTTTCATCTCATATTCTCTGACCTGGTCAAAGATGCTTCTAGCATTTTATATTTGACTTGTTCTCTTTTTTTCTTTCTGGACTCCACATATCCGGGGAAGTGAACTAGAGTGAGAATTCAATAGAATAGAGAAATGGACTTCAATAGAATGAAATTCACAATTGTGTTTCAGTGATGGTGATCACAGAGAAAGAAGATGACTTAATTTTGTGCTACTTCAATAAATCTCTCTGTTAAAAAATTACAGATTTACCATTCGCTAAGGTTGGAAAAATGGACTGTTATCGCTGCCAAACCTATTCTCGCCTGGACAAGCTTTCAACAAAACATTTAATGTAAAAAATAAAGTAAACGATATAAAAACAATATGAAAACCGCTTCCATATTACAATATTGTGGCAACGTATAGACCTAAGTGGTTTTATAGGATCCTGATATTAAAAAAATATCGAAGTTAATAGTAAAAATATTTAACATGAATAATGATAAATATTATCTTTAGCCATATTTTGCTAACTTCCTTTTTTATTATTAATGTTCGTTACTTTATTATTAAGTTTGTATGTTCTATTATTCGCATTAAATATTTATACTACAAAGTTGCGCTGAATATCCCCAAATATTTATATGGCAGTAAGAACTTACTTCACACTTCACTTGCCAAATACTAAATGTCAACAAAAAATTGTCTAAAGTTCACGGAGTTCCGTCAGATGTTCGTTGAAAGTTCACTTGAACTCTTACCATATGTCCAGTTTCATATAATTTTAACGTCATTTAATATTTCATTAAATATTATTAAATGTATATTATTATAATTAAGTTTATATTGATCGTTTGGAAACGGTAGAACTTGCATCATGTTCTTGTTTTTTTTTCTTGTGCGCATTATATATAAAAGGGTGGTTATCACTTGATAATGGGTTATTTTGACAATCTTGATAATGGATCTTCAAATAAATATAAAAAAATATAAAAATAAAAATCTTATGGATATGTTCATCTACTTATAGATTGATGATAATTGAAATTTCGTGCAATTTAATTATCGTTTGATACTCCATCAAAGACCAATATTTTATATAATTTGCAACGGTTATAATTTGATGATGGACTATCAAATGATAATGAAATTTGATTCACCATCAATCTACAAGTAGAAAAACATATCCATCAAGTTTTTTCTCTTTTTAAGATTTTTCATATTTATTTAAAAATCATTGTTAAGATTGTCAAGATAACCATTGTCAAGTGATCCCTTCCCTATATACAAATAGTGCACAAATGTGTTGCACGAGTGCGGGTATCGTATCAAATACGGTGTGGGTGCGACGATACGAAAAAGTTAAAAAATACATAATACATGTGTGACTATATATAATAATGAAAAATATTTATATAATATATAAAAAATAAATTGTTTTAGTATGATAAAAAATAAATTTAAGAATTTGAGATAAATTTGTAATTTTGTCACTGATTATAAAAAAGAAAAAAATATGTGCTAATTTTTTTAAAAGTGAATAAAATAAAGAAAAAAGAACTAATTAGATTGTCACTACATGAGAGCGTGATGCAATAAACACTATTTACATCAGTAGGCTTATGATAAAAATCTTTAGCATCCGAAAGCTGATGCAAAACGCAGATGTAAATACGCTTGATGGTGATAATCAATTGCATCCGATTTTTTATTTGCATCAGCATTTTATTACATCAAGAAAGACATGCAAGATTCATTGTCATTTCCATTTGTTCCCTGAAGCAAATATTATTTTTTTACGCATAATACTGATGTAATTATTGATATTAGCATATGTTAATATAATGATATTTTCTTTTATTTGCATCTAATAACAGATGATGTCTTTCATTATTCTTTCTAATAACAGATGATGTCTTCCATTTCTATAACAAACGCTAAACCCATCATTTATACCAAGATTTTTCAAAATTCCAATATTCATACCACGATTTAAACCTAATAGATCTTATATTAATAACAAAATTTCTCAAAATATTCACACCAACATTCACCAACATTCAACATGCATATTCAGACAAATATAATCCAGATCAGAAAATAGTTTACAATTAAGAATTTTCACACACTGACAAATCCAACTAGCAAAATATCACGTGCTAACCATTGTCCAATTACTGTATATCAACATGTCACACACTTCTTCTTTCAAAAAGAAAATAACATAATAAATAAATTAATAAGCATGCCTAGTGTCTTGGGGAAGTATGTTTGCTTGGAGGGGGGGAATTGAAGCCTCCAACTACATGTTAGTTCTTTCTTTTACTGCAATTGACAAGATTATAGTTAGTTATTTGAGTAAGTGATATCTATTTGTTTGAATCCTTGCAATTTGTCATTCCAAGATGCAACCCAAACTTCTCTGAAAATTCTCTGAAAACTGCATCATATCAGATAATGATCTCAATTAATGGTTAAAAGTTCAAATTTCATATGGACACTACTTCCCCAAACTTTCTGACAAGTCCCTCCCGATAAATAGTTCAAATTTTTTGTTCACATGTCTATAAGATGATAATATATGATTCTGTGTTTTAATGATATATACTTTCCCTAAAGGAGGTTGCGCATGGCCGGTTCAAAATTTTTATTTGCCAGAGCTTGAAATTTTTATTTGCGCATGGCCTTCTTCTTTTGGGAATTTAAACAAATACCTTCCGTGCAATACCCAAAGGTCACTCCTTGGCCTGGTGGGGAGGAGAAGAAGCAACAGACAATGGTTGTTGTTGGGCTTAGGCGAGATGCTTCGAGTAGGAAGGAAGAGGGCAGCACCGGGTGAAGCGAAGGAGTGAGGGCGGTGGTCTTGGCGCCGGCGCCGGTGCAGTGCGGTGACCTAGGCGGAGATCTCCGGCCTAGATCTCTGGGAAGACGAAGTGAAGAGATCTCCGGCCTGGATCTCTGGGATCTCTGCGCAGAGTAAAGAGCGATGTGAGAGATTTGAGAATAAGCGGCGTCGCTTATAACCTTGGAGAGAACGATGAGAGAGAGAAAAATCAGAAAAATGGGATGGGTGAGTGAGTTAAAAGGTTTAAACCTAGAATTAAGGGTGCAGATCCATCTTCACCTGTATCCAACGATTCAGCGACAACTGGAAGAATTTTTTTGGTTTTTCAGCGCCAACTGGAGGGAATTTATTTGCATCTATTAAGCTGATGAAAAAATATCATATTTATTTACATCAACGAGAACTGATGTAGTACTGATGTGCATCAGTATTTTAGTGCGCCCCCTTCCATTCATTTTCGAAAAAAAAATAACTACACTTACTTGCATCTACAAAATAGATACAAATATATAATTACATCAGCATTACTAATGTAATATGTTCAAATCAAAATTTCGAGGTCGAATTTTTTTTTTTGCTATGCTAATAAAAAAGTGCCGATGCAATTGACCATTTCCAGATGCAAATACGACACTTTCCTGTAGTGTATCCAAGACGTATCTAAGACGTATTAAAAATACATCGGGGTGTATCGGAGACATATCGGGACGTGTCAGAGACGTATCGAGATATATGTATTGAAAAGTTTCAGAACATATTAGAGCGTATCGGATACCAAATCGGGAAGACTCGACATCGTAGTCAAAATAATATAAAAAACGACAACTATCCACAATATAATCCAGGGGGCACGTACAGATTTTGAAAAGTAGGTGCATGTTTTCGATTATATCAGATTTTTTTTGCCCCCCCCGAAATTTTTTTATTGAGAAAAAAATATTTATTACAGAATGAAATAATTATAGTATCAAAATAAAAGTTATAAGTCGAAAACTTTGTTCATCAACTTGATTATCTATTACTTTGAGCTTTATTTTATTATTATTTTAATATATAAAATATTATTATTTAATAAAAAAAATTATTAGTTAAGTATATATATTAAATTATTAATTTTTTTATTTACCTGACATCGTTTGACCCGTCACCTAAACTCCAACCAATATATAAAACAGACAACTATCGTCACTAATTGCTGCTTCCTTTGTCCATATATCACGCTGGAAGTTGTGTACAGTTCGTATTAAGTAAAGTCAACTCGTCTTATTGCCAGCATGAAGACGAGTCCACAGTCAGAGCATTTCTAACAAAGTCGATTGCTTCGCGCCTTATATATACTAAAAGAGAGCTGACGAGAAGCACCCATCATGCCATGACTACCATTCCCAGCTCAAAACATGTTCCCTTCAAAAGATTATGGATTCAAATTTTCATACACATAAAATAAAATTTATGAGCTAAAATCTCATCTTTCTTTCAAACGAAATTTAATTATTATTTATCCTTATCATAATTATGAAAATTAATGATGCACTATCATTGGATCCCACCCATACTAAATACATTGGACATGGAATATTTCTGATCCATGATTGGGATTCAGTGCGATCTATTTAACATTTTCGGTTGTCTACATATTAATAAAATATCAAAGCACGAACCAAAACGACATGCATCAAATCAGTCTCATAACCACAGTGTGTGTAAATACGTAGATATGGATAATTTCTCATCTGTGATGGGCTGGGTCCACTACTGAGGTTTATATCAGTACCAGCTCGATCCGTATCCAACACTATCCAATTATTATTGGCTGGCGATTACATTCCCCAAATAAATAATCAGCACTATAATTATGGAAAAGATGAAACGTCTGAATGTGCATTATGCGCAGGAACATAAGGTGCATACTGCATAGCAGCTGGTCCTAATAGGATTTTTATAGTGCATAAGCGGGATGCAAACATGAGCGGATGCAGAATTTTGATAGGAGGCAATTATCGGATTGTAATAGCTTATTGATTTCAAATTCATTAACTAATCGGGTACTAAATAAAAATTTAATAATTTAATATATATTCTTGCCTAATAAAAAATTATTAAAATTATAATATTTTATATATTAAAAATAATAACAAAATAAATCTCAAAGTAATAGATAATCAAGTTGATGAAGAAAAATTTCCGTTTACGGAACTTTATATTTTGATATCTTTGTATATTTATTTCATTATGCACGATATTAAATATTTTTTCTCAATAAAATTAATCAGATAATCTATGGGGGGGGGGCAAAAAAAATTCAAAGGGACAAACTACTGAAAACATTATCGAAAAGCACTATTTTTCAAAATCCAGGGAGGACAGTTGCAAATGTAATTGCATATGCATAAGCGGGATGCATATTAGTGTTTGCAGATGTAGAAGATGTTAAAATGAATCATAGAACTTAAAATTAAGTGGATTCAGTATCGAATTGTTATCGAAATTAAGAATACACGATAATATTTTTGAATGAACCTAGTACAAGCTTGCTCACAAGTCCTTCTAGGAGTTAACTCAAAAAATATATTTTATGATCTATAAATTTCATGTTGTATTATTGTTTACACCTAAAAAATGTAAAGAAGAATCATATAGAATACCTCATTATTTTTTTTTCATTTTTTAATCAGATGTTTTTGAGGTTCGTAGTTCAAAAAGAATTAATAACGAAGACTTGCGGATCAATACATAATATGAGCACATTCAAGGACGGCCATGTCATTTTTTATCTTCTCTAAATCCGAGTGATAACTAATGACGAGGGTTTGCGGATCAAACAAAATATGAGCACATTAAAGGGCAGCCTTTCATTTTTCATCTTCTCTAAATCCGAGGTATCACCCTCCAAGGACGGAGTTCAATCGAGACCGGAGGATTAAATTCCCTCAATTTAAGAAATTTTTATTGTAATTATACTGTGGTTCCAAACATCGCAATCCCTAAAATTTAGGACATAATATCTTAAGTCTTCATAAAATTATTTTAGTCCTCCTCCCCAAAGTTTTTGATCAAATTCCGTCACCACCCCCACGACCTTCTCATATAAGCGTGAAAAAATATTTTAGGATACTAAGATTTTCTACCTTTTCAGAGTTTTTAACTCTTTTTCGGATACATTAAATTGACTCTAAAATAATTTTGAATGTTTGTATATAAAAATATATCATTTTGAAAATCCGAAACATCTTTTTTTTTTAAATTCTAATAACGAATAATTTTTATACCGCATGAGATCTGAATATAAAAAAAATATTGAGCAAAATAAATTAAAATTTAAGGATATTAAAATGTATTTTTGAAATAAGCTCACCACAAGACTTAGGGAGTTTAAGCTCATACTAACCTTGCTCTAAGATTTTTAGTATAAATTTGCACTTATTAAATAATAAAATAAGAGTAAATCTAGTTATACTGAAACATACCAAGGATCTTGGTGAGTTTAACTAAAAAAAGTTATTTTTGTACATTAAAATTTTGATTTATATTACCCAATAAATTTTTTATACCAAAATCTTATACGATAATAAAAAAAATTTGTTTTGAAAAAAAGTTCCATTAGAAGTCTTCCACTTTACAGAAAGTGGAATAGTCTTAATGGAATAGATAATAATAATAAAAAATAATTACTTACATACGGAATAGATCATTAACAAAATCTAAAACAAACACATAAAAAATTCTAAATCTAAAAGATTTTAGTATTCCATAGTATTTTTTTTATAAAAACTATTAGATAATATAAATCAAAATTTGAAGATAACAAAGTATTTTTTTTATTTAAGCTCACTAAGAACTTTGATGAGTTTAATTAAAACTAAATTTACCCACAATAAAATAGCTAAGTTTATTTGTAAAACTAGATTCAAAATGAGAAGTTAGAATATATATTGATTAATGATTATTGAATATTGCGAACCAACACGGAACATTCGTGTTAAGATAAAGTAAAGAAACTACATTCGTGTTAATGATTTCATGAATTGCCGCCAATTACCAAGCAGGCTCTAAGTAATTCAGCTGCATTGAATAATTGGCGGCAATTCATGAAACAATCAATTCCTGTCATGTTTCTCAATATTTTCATAGTGTTTACTTCTTACACTTCTATTAATTTTCAATGTTTCTCTATTCTTCTCTCCACTATCTTTTGCGCCGCTTTTCTTTTCCTCCCATATAATCTATTGGTGCAATAAAAATTCATAATTCATAATAATTTATTCAGTGTTCAAATTAATTTTAGCTCAAGTTCAATTTGTTCGATCAAACTTTTTGTCATTTTGATTCAAGTTTGGTTAGATAATTTTTTAATGAACTATTTCGAGTTCAATTCGTAATAGTTCTATATGTAGCTATTTGTATATATTTTAACTATTTAGTAATAATATAATTATTATATTATAAAATTAATAAGATATTATTAGTTTATTATTAAATTAGTAAATATTAATTAGTTATTTTTAATTTTAGTATAAATTAATAAAATATTAGTTATTTTAGCTATAGTTATTTTTGATAATATAAAAATTAAAATAATTGAGTTCGTCTAGAGTTCAATTTAAGTTTGAGTTCAAATTAATTTGAATTTGATTTAGTTTGAGTTCAATTTAGTTTGAATTAATCTCAAATCAAATTAAAATAGAGTCTAGTTTGATCGAATTCGATTTGTTTAAGCCCTATTTTAATCTAGACTCAAATGTGTGACAAGTCTTTTAATTGAAATTTCACATCGTATATTTTCACTTTCTATTTATATGAAAAGTTGGAGAAAAAAGGCAAATGCATTGATAACTGAAATATCATATCTTTTTAAGAAAAAAAATGAGGCTCGTAGCTAATGTTCGTGAACGAAATTTTTTTATTCTTTAACATTGTCTGGTATCATGTTCGTTTTTATGTAGCGAAATTCATATTTTATAAAATTGATTCATATAGAATGAACACAATCCAAATTTGATCTGCATATATAAAGAATTTTTTTTTCCAATTTTAGAATATGCAATTTTTAATTTTGTTTCTATTTTCATATTAACATATTAAGAAAAATGATCATTAATCCTTTACAATAAGCCTTTACTTGTTCCACTACACAACATATGACCTCTCATTAACCTCCACTAAATCAAGCATTATAAATTCATGAATGGAACTCTGAGAAATATGCCTTTGTTAAACACATACTTGTTTTAAAAGGTGAAATTGTGCCGCATGCGTGACTTTTGTTTTCTGTTACACCTAAGTTCTGTTCGGCGTTGTTACTGTGCGTGTGGGGAAAAAAATTGAGTCCGAATGAAATTTTTTTTCCCACACACACAGTAAAAATTAGTTCAATTCCTTAAAATTTTCCCACATATGGAGGAGAAAACGAACAAAAGCCCTAGTGTTTAAGATGGGAATTTAACTTAAATCAGTTTCATGTGCTTTTGTCCAGAAATATAAAAAGGAAAAGACATTCCGGTCCCGTCAGCAACAATTGTATGTCTTAATTTTATCTTTTGAGACCACCTGTCCATTACCCATGAGCACACTTTGCGCTGCTCATATTGACTAAGATGCTTGTGTAAATGTCTAATTGACCGAGTGCTTGCAATTTCGTCCACCCATCAAATTTTGAAGTAAAACAAATAAATTTAAGGTTTCTAAAATTATTTTCCGAGACTTTAATTTAAGAAAAAAAATACTTTTCTTTCTGATTCTCTGTCAAAAAAATTCTGAATGTGTTACTTTTCTAAATAATATTTAAAAAATATTATAATTGGTAGCTCTGACTATTGCATGCATAATATTTTTATTTTAGCTTCTTTTATCTTACATTACTGATGTCAATTATTCTTGCGTCAAGTTATCTGATATAACTATAACAGTGGCAAAAATTATAAATGTTTTTTTTTCAAACTCGAGCTTACACGCATCGTCACTAAATATAAGTAATTAAGTTTGGATTTGACGAGTACATGTGAAAAACTTGCGCTAGATCAAGGATTTAGGAACATTAGCGTGCAAATATAACAAAAGTATTTATGAAAAAGAAAAATGTATTAGAAACTGAGACGGGAAGGTTGGGGGTACGCGATTAACCACAGAGAACAAGTCAGAAAAGGTACAAAGAAGAATCATACAATGGTAGAAATTAAAGATAGGATTTAGAGTTTGATTAATCTTTCATTCTCTAATCTCTATTATTGGTGGAATTAAATTCAATTAAAACATATATTAAAGACAAAAGAAGGATTAATTAAAGAAAAAATATGCAGTGCTTTAGGAATTCAGAAATTCAGAAAAGTAGAAAAATAATAAATGTAACATTCAGAGAACGTGTAAACAACTATTAAGGATAGAAAACTAGCGGCTGAAGCAGCTCATTAATATATCGACGATAGATGTAATTTTTTGCAACTTGTAACACTTGCATGGTCTAGAAAATCTATCCGGAAGCTATAAAGGGGCTATATAGGACTCTTTGGAACATGATTTGATATTACAAAATTGTAGGATGATTGAACTTCTAGAGTTAATGATTATCTAGGAATTAAGTACTCAATTGTTTTCTTATGATGTCTCCAATATATATGTTATAATGTGCTTGAGACTTTCGGTTAAGGAATCTTTGAAATTCGTCATGTGTAAAGTCAAGAAATTAATAATTGTTCTCTAGTAAATATATAGTATGTACTTGATTTTTATAATCAGTGATACTCATATATATTATAGATTTATAGCTCACAAAAATTGTTGGTGAACTCCGTATGAAAAAAAAAAATCTATTGACATCAAATGATGAACTCCAATTGTATAAATCGATGTACTTACAAGTGATGCATTTACATGATAATTAATTTGATAATCCAATTCGCACTATTATTCTATTCATGATAATTTACAAACAAATATCAAAATACATCATTGATCATAATATCTAAACGTTAATTGGATATCAGAAAAATCAGACCCAACAACACTTCCATTTACTTCATTTTGTAATCTTCCTACTGTGTGCAAAGAAGTATTCCGATAAGCCATCAGTTTCCATTACTAAGAAACTAACTAAATGCATCCAATCAGTTATCAAAATAGAATGAATCTGAATTTACATTTTTTGTTTCATAATTTGTTAAAATTGTCCACTTTTAAAGGGTGATAGTGCACCAGCTGGCGATGTTTGGACACAGTATCGACTATTGACAGCTGAGTGGATTCTCTTTTTCTTGCTTTTCAATTTCTTCCAATTTTAGGCCTCAATTTTGTGAAAGTAATAATTGAAGCCTTGGAGCAGAGTCGTAACTTGTGAATGTTAAAAACCCACCACTCGTGAGAAAGTGCATTTGCTTGTCTGACCTAGTCAATGTCCTGGTCTAAAGTGGCATCTGATTTTCCCTATAGACGCCACCTTGTAGGAAGAAAACAAGAAAAATAAAATAAGAATAAATATATATAAAATAAAAATATTGTCTGGTTTTTGGGAAAACTTAATGCAAAGTGACGACATTCTGTATTTCAGCTTTCTGTAACCGCCTAGTCACGCCATAAACAAGCCATGAATTATGGCAACCTTTTCCTTTCTCTCTCTACTGGAACAGAATTTCATAGTCCATTTTTTATCCATCAGCCGTTGCATAACGCTAAGAAAAAGCCAAGATATCACCTAAATCTTACCATAAAAGAAGAATATTGCCTCAAACTCGCATTTTAGAAATTAGAAGAGAAAAAGTTGAGAAAAAGGAAGGATGAACTTCATAAAGTCAATTATATGTTGTTGTCTTCTTATAACCAATGTAAGGATGCTATTGCTGGTAAACGGGGCGAATGTTACAAAACAAGCTTCAGCAATGTTCGTATTTGGGGATTCGCTGACAGATAATGGAAATAACAATTATCTCAACTCCATTGCTAAATCCAATTACTATCCTTATGGAATTGATTTCTTTGAAGGGCCTACTGGGAGGTTCTCCAATGGTAAAACCGTCATAGATGGAATCTGTAAGTTTATATATATTGTCATGTTTTGCAGTGGTATTTCTTTAGGTAATCAAGTTCTATTTTTTTCCTTTTTTTTCTTGAAGTAAAGTATTGGTCAATCATGCTTTAATGTAACTAACAGAATATTATTCAATGTAATCATGTATTGTTAAAGTTAACCAGGCTTTCTGAGAGTATTTATTATTGGCGTGACTTAACTGGTATGGTTATCTCAATACCTCACGTCTTTTGCACCCATTAGTTTCGGAGTTGTGGTGGGTCTAACTGTGCTTAAAATAAATTCATGCCACCAATTAGAAATGGGCTCTGTATATAGGCCCATCATAATTTATGGGCTGTATGTGGCTCAAACTAGATAATGCTTTTAGTAAGGCATTTAGTACGTAACCACATTTGAGAAATTGTTGAACAGGTGATTTACTGGGTCTTTCTTATCTTCCTGCTCATGCAAATTCAAACCTAAGCGGATCACAATTACTCTCTGGAGTTAATTACGCTTCTGCTGCAGGTGGTATTCTCGATGTCACAGGCACATATCTGGTAAATAACTCAAACATATTTCAATGCTAAATCAAGGGAAATCATTTCTTTGGTTCATAAAAAAAATTAGCTCTAGTCTCCTTTTTAAATATGATTAGTATTACTGTATTAGGATTTGGTTTGGCTGGAAGTAATTCCAATCGCTTCTAAACTATGTTTCAAATTTGAAATATAAAATGGCAGGGAGACAGGTATAGCTTGAAACAACAGGTCCTGCACTTTGAGGAAGATCTAACTGAGATAAAGACTTTATTTAGCAGTGACAACGACTACAACAAGTATCTCTCAAATTCAATTGTAGTGATGGTGCTAGGGAGCAATGATTATATAAACAATTACTTGCTCCCTACACTGTACACTTCCAGCTATACATACACTCCTGACCAGTATGCCAATCTTCTACTCAATGAATACACCAGACAGATACTGGTATGTGAAATTATTACCGTCTATTAGCGTAAGTTTTGATCTGTCCTATGGGAGTGTTTGACACCCAATGGAATAAAATAGCTATTCCCACGAATTGATTTGCCAAACGAATTTTAGACTAAGTAGAAGAATGCGGAATAGTGCTAATCCGGTATACCAATTTATAGGTGGAATACCGGATTAGCTCTCGTCGGAATAGCGATTATTATTTCATTATATTATATTATTTCATTATATTATATTATATTATTATATTATGATTATGATTATGATTTAGTATTATTATATTATTATATTATATTTATAATTATAATTTATTATTAAATTAATATTATGATTATTATTTATTATTATTATTATTATCATTATATTATTATTATTAAATTATTATTATCATTATTGTTATTATATTATCGTTACCATTAGCATTATTATATTATTTATTATATTTATAAATATAATTTTAATATTATATTATTATATTATGAATATGAATATAATTATTTTATTATTATATTATTATGATCAAGATTATTTATTATTATATTATTATATTATGATGATTATGATTATGATTACTTATTACTTATTCTTATTTTATTATGTTGTGTTATATTATTATATGTTGATTATAGTGATGATTAATTTATTATTATATTATTATAATTATAAATATTTTTATGATTATGATTATATTTTTATTATTATATTATTATGATTATGATTATGGTTATATTATTATGATTATGACTATAATTATTATTATCATGATTATGATTATGATTATTATATTGTTAAAATTATGATTATTTATTATTATTATATTATTATAATTATGATTGTAATTATAATTTATTATTATTATATTACTATATTATGATTATGTTTATATTTTTATTATATTACTATTATAATATTATTATTTATTATGATTATTTTTTATTACTTTATTACTATTTTATTATGTTGTATTATATTATTATATGTTGATTATAGTTATGATTAATTTATTATTATATTATTATATTATAATTATTTATAATTATTTTTATGATTATGATTATATTTTTATTATTATATTATTATGATTATGATTATGGTTATATAATTATGATTGTAATCATATTTTTTATTATTATATTATTATATTATGATAATGTTTATATTTTTATTATATTACTATTATAATATTATTATTTATTATGATCATTTTTTATTACTTTATTATTATTATTATCATCATCATTATTAGTATCGTAATTATTCATATTTTAACTATTCTGAGTAACAACTGCCAAACGATATTTTCACTCTTCCGAATAGTCAAGAATACCACTCTTCTACTACTCTTTTAAAAAAATATTATTTTATCACTTTTCCAAAATTATCACTCTTCCAAAGTTATTCCTTAATTTGCCAAACGGACCCTATATGATTTGAATGGACTGTTTGACGGGCATGAGCATATGTATTGGTTAAGAAACCCATAAGCTGATAAGAATTTTTGTTAGATAATTCAATGCAGATCCCCAGTTAAGTTAAGGAATAGAAGCAAAATAATTACTGAAAATCATACTAAAAAGCGATGTTGTTCTCACTATGATTTTGCTGTTTAACGTTAACCTTTCTGCTTTTTTCAGGCGATACAAAGCTTAGGCATAAGGAAATTCCTACTAGCTGCAGTGGGTCCCTTGGGTTGTATACCAAATCAAAGGGCCTCAAGCACAGGACCTCCTGAGCGATGTGTTGATCAGGTTAATCAGATAGTTGATATCTTCAATAGGGGGTTGAGTTCACTGGTCAATCAATTGAACACAGACCACCCCGATTCCAGATTTCTCTACGGCAATACTTATGATGCACTATTTGACATAATAAACAGTCCCACGAAGTATGGTACGTTAGTGCCCAAGTATAACAATTTTCTTTTCTTCGTACTTAGCTTGTTTCTTGTATCTATACCAGAGCATGCACAGTTTTCATATTGTTAAGGTCTTCTTTTTTACATTTTTTGCCAAATTTTTTTTTATGAATATCTTCATGTGCTTGCAATTTTATATTTGTTATTAAGAATAACAAAGCAAAATACACGAAAAGAACTGGCATGCCCTGGTATGATGATTATTATGAAACATTATGTCATTTTTAATTATGTATCAACGTAAAACTTCAGAGAAAGCTAATAAGAAAGAACACAACACTCGACTAAAGTTAGAAAATATTTGTTACTTCAGGATTTACTATAGTCGATGAGGGATGCTGTGGGGTAGGGAGAAACCATGGACAGATAACATGCCTTCCATTGGCAATTCCATGTACTGAAAGGGACAAGTACGCATTTTGGGATGCATATCACCCAACAGAAGCTGTGAATATGATCCTCGCAAACAAGGCATATAGGGGACTACCTTCTGATATTTACCCCATCAACCTTCAGCAGCTGGCTCAGCTTTAGGTGCAAGGGTGCAGAGATCGGACTGAACAAGAGTACGTGCACTTGATTTCCATGAAGAGAGTTTTATAAAACCGTAAAAACTTCATGTTTGGCTATGAAATATTATGTAATATGCTAGGATATCAAGTCACTGGATATGCTGAATCAGTTATTTATCAAACGCATGCGAAGAAAAGCTTGCTGTTTTAGTGAAAAACTTAGTATCAACTAACAGCAGCAACACGATTCAAAAGGATGACAAAATACAGCAACATCAAATTAACCCAATATCCATTTATCATTCAACCACCTCGACAGCTTTTAGTATTACTCCAGCAAGTAAAAGCAAACAAAGCTGTTTTCTGATATCATTATTAAGCATAGAACCAGTCAATTCGAGCTGCCATGAACCATCATCAAATTACCCAACAAAGTGAAAACAAATTACCAAAAGTCCACAAAAATCCTAAGATTTTATACTATATTACTTGCTCGAAGAAGAGGCATGGAAAGTGGAGGGCTTGTATTTCTCCATTAACTCAGTAAGAGCAGCATCCAGCTGCTTCTCCAGTTCTACGTCCCTTGCCAGATATTCCCGTTTAAGTTCCACCTTCTTTGTCTCATGAATCTTCATCAGTTTCTCCTTCTCAGCCTCAAATTCCTCCTCGCCCTTCTCAAGGTTGTCAATAAACAACTCAATCTCTTTATTCCTGGAAACATGTGCACAATTAGAAGTATAATGCTGCAAAAAAGAAAAAAAATTGTATATTCCTTCTATAATGCTGCAAGAAATTTAATACCTCAACTCACGATCTTCATTGGAACCAAAGTTAATGTCAGATTGGGTGGCCTTGGAGAGCTCCTCCTGCCGCTGATTTTGGAAGTTCTTTTCCTTCTTTTCTGTTACTTTGTGAACATTTTCTATTTGCTCATTAAAAAACTGTTCCAGGTTGTCCATCTGAAAAGTAAAAACCAAAAACATTAAATGACTGCTCACTAAGATAATTAAATATTGATTTTGCTCTAAACTGAGCTTGAATTTTCAAAGAATGAGACAAGAATTATAAGTCCAACCACTTTCAAGATTGAATGTCCAAGATTGTCAACAATTAAAAGCAATTCACGTATTCATCTCAAAAACATTGTCAAATCCATGATTAATATATTTATACTTTGAATACACATTAGTGACAAGTTTATTTTGTTCAGAGAGGCATGTTAGTGCATCAAAAATTGAAATCCAAATTTCAGCAGTTTGAATCTGGTGCAAGAGCGTCGTATCTTTTGTTTCCAGTTAAGTCTAATTTAATTAGGAGGAAACTAGTAGCCTCCAGTACACTTTAGGCAAAATACTGGTACCAACATATAATAACAAAGAATGCAAAAATTAGAGTATAAAACTATTTTTGTTACATACCTCCTCTTTTGTTTCTTCATGGTGCTTGCGAGTACGCTCCCGAACAAGGTCAATACTCTTGTTAGAGTCACGGAGACGCTTGGTGACAATGCCAAGTGACTTCTCAATCTCCTTGGAGAGCTGCTCCTGCTTTACAATCTTCCTTTGCAGACAGTGCAGCAGCTGATTGTCCTCATTCATCTGCCGCATGGACCCCACAACCATCTCCTGGTATGACCTCATCTCATACTTGAGCTTCATCTTATCTGTCATTTTTTGGATGTCGTTTGTCTTAGAAATATATGGAAATGCTTACCTTAATAGCTAAATCCCTGAGTCTCAGCAATGCGTTTTTGTTGTATCTAGGAGTGCATAGAGAGAGAATGTAAAGCTCATCATCAATGTAAATATTGTGGTACTTTTTTAGTATGATGTTAATTCTTAACTCAGTAACCTTGGCAATCTGGTAGATGGTGGCATCACCATCAGTGAATCTTGATATAAAAATAACAGAGTATACAATAGGCATTTATTAAGCAAACAATAACTATGAGCTATCATAATTAAGCATACTGTAAGTTGTTCAAGTAATACTGCAAGCAAGAGATGCACTTTTAATGAATACCTTTGCAGTGCCGGTTGAAATCATCAAGGTCCTCCTTACGAGCAAGGTATCCAAAGAGCTGGCGCTGGCCTCCAGGCAGGAGCCTAGATTTTGTTTTGCCCTCCCATGCATGCCTGTCAGTACCCTGCTGCTCAAAATGCTGGTGCAGACGCTCTGCCTCCATGTAACCCACTGCAACAGATTCAAAAATCAGCAGGCTGATCCCACGGTGCCCTTTTGGTCCATAAGAGTGGCGTGCCTTCTTAGCAGAATAACCGCTGAAGTATTCTAGTAACTCTTGGTTACCCATGCCAATATGCTGCCAAATATATAGCCGTAGAAGTTGGAACATATTAACAGACTCTGAGCAAGAATTTTCCATAGTGTTGTTAGGGATATTAGTGGATTTTTTATTAAATTTCACCCCATTGCCACAAAACCCCCCACAAAAAAAACAAGACAGAAGAAAAAAACAAAACACAAACAGACAGAGACACTATATTTCCCTTTCATTTTCATCCAAGCGCTAAACTCAGAAAGAGAAGACACTATTAGATTGGGATCGGTCAAAGTGTACACTCAAAAATCTCAGTGCAATGACAAAATCCAGCACCCAAAAAAAAAAAGTCTTAACATACCATGGTAGTTTTCTCAAATCACCAATGCAAAAAATAACCTTGAAAAAAAATTAATGAAAGAAAGCAAACAAGAGAAAATGAAACCTTGTCATCTTCATCAGTATCTAGGAAGGTGTTTGTGATAACAACCATTGGTGGCCAGACTATCTCATGGTCTGGGGTGGTCTCTCTGAGCCCCTGCCATTTCCCATATTGCTCTCCTACTGGAATGACAGAAGTGCCTCTGCACCTGAGCTCATCTTCAAGAAGGGTTGCAAACTCTCTGTGTAGTTTGACCTTGGTAGACCCCTTCGTCTTAGCATGGGTCATCAATGGCTGAAGCTTGTACCACTCTGTTGCCCCTGGCCCTTTCGCACATGCTGGGCAGTGCCATTGCCTTGTTTTCTCATTTATCTCATTCACTTTCAGCCTACATATATTTAGTATTAACAGAATTCTTACTAATTAACCAGCAGGCCAGATACAGAAAAAGATTGATTTAATAAGTCCCACTATCATGAGTGCTGTTATTACCATTATATTAACAATGTATGCTGTTATTACCATGCTTTTTTAAGTTGTTGCATCATCTACTATTCACTTTCTGGTTGAGCTCTTCCAAGATTCCTTTGTCTGATTTTCTGTTGGTAGGTATTATCCAACTACAATCATATCTGGTTACAGAAACTCCAAATTGTAACCAGGAAGCCACAGACATAGATGACATAACAATTTTCTTCAAGATGAAAGCAAAAAATAGTACAATAATGAAAAAACAATGTATTAAATGACTAATCACAACCATTACCCGTCTAGCTCGTCAAAAAATGCTTTGAACCACTTGCTCTGCTTGCGGGTCCCATGGCTTTTTTGGCTTGCATCAGAGTCAGAATCACAAGTAAGGTCGTCATCACTATCAGCGGCCAGATCATCATCATCGTCATCAGAAGCATTATTGTTTTCTGGGTCAAATTCTGGTGGGAGTGGCGCCACTTCCACATTAGGCTGAGGGCCAGCTATGCGGACCATATCAGCCCAATTACATCCACCCGCTAGTGGCGGTTGAACACCTGGTTTAGGAGCAGGCATGGCTTGTTGAGGTGGTAAATGTTGCGGCTTAGCCCAAGAAACTGGTTTACGTGGGTCAGGAGTCACTGGCAACGGGCTCGGATTTGGACCTGAATTGGAGGCCTGGTTAACACTTGACTTTGGGTTCATGTTAACAAAACCACTTCTAGATCCATTATGACCTCTGCCAGAACCATTACCAACCCTTCTTGGCTGTGGAGTAGAAGATGCATAAGGAGTGGGCTGACGAACTGATGCTGGGACTGGTGGTGTGGCTGTGGGGGGCCCAGACCGGTTTCTGTTCTTCTTGGTAATCATCTCCCAGCCATCATCTTGCTGATTCACAATACCCAGATCATCACGGGTTATTGAATCTGGGATTGCAATGGACTTGCCTCTGTCTGAGGTATCAGCTCGGCTCCCGTTGGCCCCTTGGGAGTTCATTTTTTTAAGCCACTGAAATGAAAAATGTAAGAACATATTATACTTGTTTTGAATACACCAAACGTTTATTGAGATACCAAGGAACTATATGTGATGTTGTTGATAAAAGACCTGGGAACTATACAAATCAACCTTAAATGGGGCAAGATATCAACATCTTGTCTCAGGACAATGGTTTTGTACCAGGCTACCCAGCAGTTGCTGTAGAACATAGTCTCGACTTGTTAGTACGTAGGTATTATATACAATCAAGAACTAAAGGGAAAGGGAAGGATAAATCATGGAAAAACCATAGGCACGGATTCAACTTTATCTTTCACCACCGAGAATTATTAACATTTTCATCAAACTAAAGTAGAAAAACGATTCATTACCCAACCCAAGAAATAATAAAGAAAAAAGGTAACGCGGAATACAAAAACCCAGATAAGAGATTTTTACGTCATGTAATAGACAATCTCACGACAGAAAGTACTATAGATCTGATCATAGTTCTATTAATTGCAGTAATAAGAAAAAAAACTCGTCCAAAGTAAATTATTCTACTCGAAGAGACGGGTAAAAACAGGGGTGGATCTACAGTACTAGTATTCTTTGCTGATTGTGCCTGATTCTGCACACAAATTAGATTTGACGCTGGACCGAATAAACTTTGGATGAAAAAATTCAGCCAAAAATCTGAATCGCATCGCGAATCTATATCAAGAGATGGAGAATTGTCGGGAAAAGAAATGGCTCAGGAAGAAGTATTCAGGTTGGAAGCCGTTAGAGATTTGAAATTTAAATGGGACGGATCTATAGAGGCCGAAGGAGTTAAGCAGTCGGGTGTAGCGGGCGGCCCAGTAGCAACTAACAGGAAAATAGCGAGGCCTGTTTTGCAAGGAAGGAAATAGCGGGTTCGTTGGCCACGGAAGATCAAGGAGACGGCCGCAGAGAATAACACAGAAGCCGTTGCTGGCCGTTATACTGATTTGGATAAATTCTATTCTGTTATAATTACTTCTTTATTTTTACTAGTAATGATTATAGTAATTAGTGAATGATATAAATAGGCAAGGCAGCCTTCTTAGTAGTTTTGTTGAGAAATTGAAGAACTTTGTTTTTTTTCTTATTTTCCACTTTTACCTTTTTTATCAGAAAACGTTATAATCTCAGATATCAATAAAATTCTGAGTTGCAACCCAATTCTTGTTCAATTACATCTTATTGAGTCGGGAACCCAATTCATGCGAACGACGAAACCTAACCCGACAATTCGGTCGCCTACTTACTTGCCTGGTCTCGCTGATATCCACGCTCCGCCCGTCTCGCTGGTCTCTGCCCCTCTCTCAGTCTCTTTGATCTCCGCTCGGACCGCCCAATGACTCGGTACCTAACCCTGAATGAAATCCTGAATCCGCCAATGAATAAAAACAAAGGTTTTCTAAACACAGCATTTTCATAATTAATAACAAATGTAAGAAACCCTTTGCACAACAAAACAAGTACGGAAGAGCAGTGATCTCCCATTTTTACGAGGGGCTAAAAAACCTAGCCAGATTTTAAAAGTAAGTGCAGGAAAAGTATGATCGAACTTAAAAAGTACAAAAAGAAGGATAAGAGATGGTTGATCGAGGGAGATGATACATGGGAATAAGAAGGATAAGAGATTTCACCTCTCCGAAAGCAACCGATCGCCAAAATGCTTGAAGACGATCGTCAAGGAGGGAGATGAATGGAGAGAGAGAGAGAGAGGTGGCAAATGAGACTGAGAGTGTCGTCGGAGAAGAAAAAGCGAGGTGAATAGTGGGTATCAAAATTATTGGTGGTCTCGTTTCATGAGTCGGAATGAAATCTTCTGCTGTTATTCAAACGTCTGTTATGCTCTTTAATTGTCTCTGACAACGGATCCCTGTACGTGAGAGAATAATAAAGAATAACATAAATTTAGAATAACAGCGGAATTGAATCCCATGAGTCAGCGCTTTTTACTTACAGGGGCCCACTAATTCTTCTCATCGAAGAAAGGGAAGAATCAATAATAAACCTTGTCAAGAATAAAACCTTATTCAGTAATATGGCCCCGAATCATAGTAAGACCTGTGGATTTATATAAACCCGGTATATGGATAAATGACAATATCTAAGAAAATCTCAAGTGGGACATTTAGTTCGGAAATTCAGTGTGAAAGAAGACCAAAAAAGTAATAAATCTCTGGTTTCGGTTTATGTTACTAGCAATAGATTATGACCACGCTTGATTGAAGCAAAGGTTAAATGTATTGTTTGCCAAAAAAAAAATACCCACCAGGCCACAACGCCACAAGTAAAGATTAATGCGCATTGAAAAAAAAGAAAAAAAAAAGGTTAAGAGGCATCTAGTTGTACGATAAGAAGTGATGGAGGTCTCCTTTCATATTTCTTTTTGTTTTCTTTTCTGAATGGCATTTCCGAAAGTGTACTAATAATTTATAGTAGCTAGGGGTGGTAAAAATATTTCTGATTCGTAATTCGATCGTGTTCGATTCGGCCTAAATTCGTTATCAACTCGTTCGAATTTCAAATTGAAATTAATTCGAATCGAATCGAATCAATTCGAATTAATTTCGAATCGAATTCGAACTCAGTACAATTCGATCGAAATAGATTCGTGAATTTCATAAGTTCGAATCTCAAATTATTTTCAACCGTCTGATCTTTAAAACACGATGTATATAAAGTTTATAACCCTAGCTCTCCCAGCCGCTCTCCCCCTCATCTCTCGTTCTCTCTCCCTCACGCAAACCCAACCAACACCAGGCTACTACCATCCCTCCGACTAGGCAACCGCCATTCCTCTGACTACTCCCGACTCACCCAACCACCACCAGGCGACTCAATCCCTCCGACCAAGCTAGCACCAGACGACTCACGCAAACCCTAGATCCTACGCAACTCAATCACTCCGACCAAGCCAGCACCAGGCGACTCAGCACCCTCCGTAGCATTCCGTCGACTCAGGTATAAGTTTTGTCAAAACATGGGCCATTTATGTTGCTGAGTCAAAGCCTCGTGTATTTTCGGTACTAATTCATATTCCAAATGTAAACTTATTTGAATGGGTCTTCATATCCGACTCAATAGAGGAAATGTCGTTGTTGTATTATTGGCCCTCATCATTAGTGACTTACTGGGGGGTCAATCCTATAAACTATGAAGTACCGAAGGCTGTAAATCTTCCACAAATTAGAAGGTTGCATTTAGAAAATACATATTTGGATAAAGACAACACATCTATACTTCTTTCGGGGTGCCCAGTTTTAGAATATTTGATATTAAAACGGTGTGAAGGTGAATTTGCTTATGTTTTTAGGCATAAGTTAAAATATTTGGCTATTGAGAGATGCAGCATGCAGTGCTCTTCAGGAAATTTTCCAGATATGAACATTATTATGGGAACTGAGTAGTTAGTGCATATCCAACTATTTGAACTCTCAATTTAGCACTAAAATAGTGCATATCCAAAAATCTGAGGTTGTTTAGGGCTGTATGAATTGAGTAAAATTATGGACTATATGAATTGAGTAAAATTATGGGATTGTATGAATTGAGTAAAAATCTGAGGTTGTTTGAGGTTGTCTGAGGTTATTTGAGATTGTTTGGTGCCACTTTTTGGAACCCACATTGAAGCTTGATGTTGTAAAATTGTTATACCACTTTTTACCACATTGAAACTAGATCTGCTGGTCCTCTTTTATACTGGTAAGCTTGCTTGATGCAAGTAATCTTATCATTAGTAAACTCATACATCTTTTGTGTTGGTCCCCTTTTATGATTAGGTTACTGGTAAGTAAGTTGTTCATATAGCATCTGGTATTAGTTCATAGAGTTCTTCCTTTAAATTAGATGGGTATGTAGTTAAGGAAGCATACTACAATCTTTATTTTATACGTGATGGTTTTTGTGTATTCTGAATGTTGTAAAATTCGTAGAATTTCATAAAGCAGGTGATATGTACAAAATTGTTGTTTCTTAAAAAATGTCTTTTGTGCTATTGTCTTTCAG
This sequence comes from Schoenoplectus tabernaemontani, assembly GCA_037127355.1. NCBI lineage: Eukaryota > Viridiplantae > Streptophyta > Magnoliopsida > Poales > Cyperaceae > Schoenoplectus > Schoenoplectus tabernaemontani. The sequence continues at coordinate 17,857,348 of CM073739.1, forward strand.
GTTGAACCATTGAAGTGCAAGGAAGATGACTGCTGCTGTTGGCTTTTAGGATTTTGATTAATGTTTAACTTAATTTATACTTTTGAGAGTTTGAGACTTAATTTAACTATGAACAATATTTGTATTGTGAGTTTGTGACTCTTTTAAACTTGGGTTGTTATTTAGGATTCTTAACTATTAAAGTATGAATTTGTATTCTATAGTATTTTCTATGAGATTGAGATCTATTTAAAATTATTGAAGTTAGGACTATTTTTAAAATTTTCTGAAATCAATTTCGAATTGTTACAAACCGAATCGAATTCCGAATTCACCCCTCAATTCGAAATTGGGTGTTTAATTCAAATCAAATTGGTCGAATTGATTTCAAATTGAATTAGCACAGTGCCCAGTTCGATCGAATTTGATTCGTTTACAGCCCTAATAGTAGCAGTAGTTATTCTAATAATTAATAATTGACAACTTTAAGTTCAGGAGGAACTTTTTTTTATATTCACATAAATGCGTAAAATGAATTACTTATTCAATTTAAAGGTTAGACACCAAACAATGAACGATACTCTTCTTTTATTTTTATTTGCGTCTTTTAGAGAGAAATATTTGAAAGAGGTTGGTCGATTTGAAATAGTTTCGAATTGAAATCAAATGAAATTATTAGAATTTTTTCTCAAATCAAGTAAGAACGAATTACGAACTACGATTTTTTCTTGCAATCATAAAGAGAAGACCAAAAAGATAATAAATCTCTTGTTTCGGTTTATGTTACTAGCAATAGATTATGACCACGAGCGGAATGAAGTGAAGGTTAAATTTATTGTTTGCCAAAAAAAAAAAACACCCACAAGGCCAAAGTAGAGGATTTGCCAAAAATAAATATCCACAAGCGAAGGTTAAATTTATTGTTTGCCAAAAAAATAATGTCATTTTCTTCTTAAAAGTATATTTCCAAGACACTGAATTTTTTTGTGGGCTTTAAAAGCATTTGAGTCATTGTTTGATATTAAAATTAAGGATGCAACTATCAATACCCAGCAATAATTCCCCAAAATATCCCCCGTAAATGACTTTCCATTTTCAAAAAATTTCTCTCAAATACGCTTAATGAACTTTTCTTTTAAGCGCGCACGCGATTATTAATCCGCCGCGTACAAACCATTAGCGCAAAAGTGTACGTGACAATTTATAATTTCCGGACCGCCGGTATTTAGATATGTGTCCTGGGTTACATATATTATCTAGGTATTTAGATTTCTTACTTATGTATTTTGGGTATTTAGATATAATATCTAGGTATTTAGATTTCTCACTTGGGTATTTAAATATTTGTTCTTACGTATTTATATATTTAGATTTCTTATTTAGGTATTTATTGATGTGTTCTGGGTATTTAGATATTTATTTTAGGTATTTAGATATGTGTTCTGAGTATTTAAGTATAATATCTAGGTATTTAGATTTTTTATTTAGATATTTATAGATGTATTCTGGGTATTTAGATATTTATTATAGTTATTTAGATATGTGTTTTGAGTATTTAAATATAATATCTAGGTATTTAGATTTCTTATTTAGGTATTTAGATATGTGTCCTGGGTATTTAAATATTATTTATATGTGATTATCTAGAGTATGAGATTTCTTTCAATTATTTACTGAATAATACGAAAAAAATTAAACTTCACAAAATAATATTTTCTCATAAAGCGGTAAATATATTTTAAATATATCTTTATATAATTTTATCAGCATAATAATATAATCAATATCACAACATTTTAATTTATGTTCAACATCAAAATTATAATACATGAAATATATTTTAACATCATAAGTTGTAAGGAAAAGAGAATTTAAAAAGAAAGCGCTACATGCCACATCTAATTGAGCAAAATATTGAAGAAATTATATATATGGGATGTCGGGCTCAATTAACACGTGTTTAATTAAAAGAAATGAGTGCTGATAGTATGGGGATTATTTGAGGATGGAGGATCCGGGGACAAAAAGATTTTCTGTAAAATTAATTACACCAAAACATAAACGATTCGTCATCAATATGGATCAGGCTGAGGCTCATTCTTTCTCATCTCTTATTAGCTGTAATCTCACTTCTTTCTTATTACATATCTAGGCATACCTATACATGATAAGAAATTAAAAAAATAGAGAATGACAGGTGTTGTAGAGGAAACTAGAAGTAAATTATAAATTTAGAAATGATCTTTGTTATCTTTAGGGGGGAGTTTGACTTAAGTCAATTAAGTACTGTGAGTCATGCCTTTATACATTTTGTCTCTGTATAGATTGCCTGCACTCATCAGAAAACAAATGGATAGTATTAGATGTTAATTTTTTTGAAATGGTACTTCTAATCACAGAAAAAAATGCTTTAGTAAGATAAAAATGAATTTGTTTACCTAAGGATATGAGAGGGCTTGGTGTTTTTGACCTGAATATTATGAATGTTAGTCTACTGTTAAAATAATGGTGGAAACTCAAACACCCATCTTATTTTAGTTTATGGAAACAGATCATTCAAGTTAAATATCCTCCTAATACAATTACTCACTCAATATCGGGGGTCTAGAAAGTCATTTATGTTTTATCTGATATATATAACATAGACTATAATGTGAAAGTGGAAAATGGTATAAATACTTTATTTTGGGTTGACAGATGAATTTCTGATAATGCTTTAGTCTCAACTTTTGTATAGCTATTGCAGTGTAGTAATGTTCCAAATGTTACAGTATTTGAGGTAGTAATGTCTCAAGGTAGAGTTTTAACTTTTAATAGATAATTAACAGGCATGTTGTTACAGGACTTGAATGATTTATCTACTTGAATGATTTATCTAGTATTATACAGAATACACACCTTACAAGTGAATGTGATCAATTGATTTGGAGATAGCAGGGTACTGGCAAATTTATCACTCTCTCAGTATATGAATGGATGATGTATATGGGAGTTGCTCATTCTCTCAATTCAATCTGGTAAGACCTTAGAATTTCTCTCAAGATTAAAGTTTTCATGTGGCTTGTTAGTAAGAAAAAAATTTCTCACTAAAGATAAACTCCTCAAAAGAGGACGGTCGGATTTGCATTCTTGTTGCTTTTGTTCTGAGGCTGAAACAGCGGACCATTTGTTTCTGCAATGCTCGTTGTGAGGCAGAATTTAGTTTTGGATGAAGATCTATCAGGATCTCATTGTGCATTGGTCTTCTTTGGATGATGTTCTACAGTATATTGGTTCTCTTCCTAATAAGGAAACATGTGCTTTTAGTACAGTCTTTTGTGTTGTGTGTTGAACTGTATTTTTAGAAATGTTCAAGGAGGAGGAAAAGAAATACAGTTATTGGGCAGAAATGTTTGATTATTTTTAGAAAACAAACAAATTATTTTTAGAAACAAAATTGGAAGCACTTTAAGAAATATAGTTATACTTATACAATCTTTGATTTCTTATTGGGCAGAAATGTTCGAGGAGGAAAAGAAGTTGATTAAGAAGTGGATGCCTCGTGATGTTGATTTGATTCCTTTGCAGACCCTACCACCAATGCTATGCATTACTGCTTAATGCATTTCTCTCTTGGTTTCATTCAGAGAGCTCTAAAAAACTTTTGCTATGAGATGTTATGTAATAAGTGATACTGAATATGCTGTCATTGTGGATGTTTATGTCTTTGTGCTTAGATACTACAGCCTAGTTGGAACTGAATAGATTAATGCTAGTTCGGTTGTGTTTTTCGCTAAGTCTGGCGATGATGTTATGGTGTCGCTGAGATGCCATCCCTAACTGCAACATTGGTCTTTTGATTGAGGTCCTGTCGTACAAAAGGAACACTTATCTTCCCAACTGAGAAATTTATGGGTGTATATTAATATTATTCTGAAGAGTTGAAATATGCAAAATCCATCGGATACACTGTAATCCCTATAAAAGAATATATAGGTATACTTTACAACGTCACAAGAAAGACAAGAGATTAATTAAATAGGAGCATAGAGATCAACCAGTAAGAGAGAATCTAGGTTAGTAGATAGAGTTCCTCGCTGCGCGCCTTTATATTGTTTTGTGTCTTAGAAGTATGTTGATTTCGTGTAGAGGTAATTCCCCCCAGATCAGAGAAGAGCCTTTTTTGATGCAACAGACCGACCAAGTGCTCTGTAAGTTGAATAAAGAATATCCTAGTAAACAGAAATTATGGATTTCCCCTGGTCTACTTCGGACTCTTTATTTTTTATTGCAGCACAGAATCTCATATATATAATCTCATATATATAGTGTGTATACATGATTCAAACTATCTATGCTCTCATATACTGATTTCAGAGTGGACTTTAGTGACCAGCAGATAGACGCTAGCTCGTAAACAATATCCTAGCTCTCCACCCGCCTCTGAATTTCTGCTCAATAGAAGCACATTATTCTTTAGTGAGACAGAGCATTAGAACGTTTCAGGCGCGTGAGGCAGATCAAGAGAATATTTGCCAACACGAAGACTCCATGAAGCAGTAAAGCACTGAGTCGGACTCGGGGGTTTTTAATATGGGTTGATGGGATTAGTTGTTTGTGCTGATTACTGATGTATGTGTGTATGTAATGTTATGATTTTTTATATATTAAAAATAATAATAAAATAAAGCTAATAATAGAAATCGGACAATATAGCTTTTTATCCGGAAAAAAAAAAGCCACAAGTAAAGGTTAAAATCCAGGCGCATTCAATAAAAGAAAAAAAAAAGGTTAAGAGGCATCTAATAATTGTACGAAAATGGAGTCGTGGAGGTCTCCTTTCATCTTTCTTTTTGTTTCTCTTTTTCTGAATGGCATTACCAAAATGTATTATTTTACAAATAATTCGTTTTAGCAGTAGTTATTCAAATAATTAATAATTGACAACTTTAAGTTCAGGAGGAGCTGCTTTTTATTTTGACATTCAAATAAACGCGTAGAATTAAGTACTTATTCAATTTCAAGATTCGACATTAAACAATGAACGATACTTAAAAAATTTCAACCAAATTTAAAAAAAAAGTTGAAAAAATTTATAATAAGTTCAGGGCAGGGCAAAGCCAGGAATTAAATATGAAGGGCGGGTTGATGGAATCCAAATATTAAATAATTGAAACAAATTATGAAGGGCTAATTGATAATTCCTATACAAATATAATTATCGATCCACACTGTTCAATTAGAGGCATTCTGGTTATTAAGAAAAAGCTGAAAGTTCAAGATTAATGGATAAATTTAGTACATATACTATTTATAATATAGTATATATATATATATATAGATAGATATAGATTTGTGTTTTTTTTTGTAGAGAGAAACATTTAAAGAGGTTTATTTTTAGATGATTATGATCCAAGCCGCACCTGCTTCGTTATACGCGGAACTTTTAATATTTAAATTATTAATTTTTAATTGAATAATATAACATAATTCTTTATTTCAGTATCTATTATTATTTGCGACCTAGAATACGACCCCATTAGTTATCCCATTGAACCACCGAGTAAAAAAATTATGTGCCAGACAAAAAGAGAAGAACTTCCTATGGGAAATTTGCTCCGTATATCTTTCATTAGAAATACATGCTTCCAATAAAGTCCGATACTTAATTTCTACAGCGATGTTTAATAAAAGTTATGACTTGCATTAGTAAGGTTTTTCATTTTGTGACAGCTAATGTATTCGAAGGCAAATTAAATAAATGTTGCGAATAGTGACGGATTAATTATCCGTCGGTTTATTTTGCCATAAATTGGGGGTAATTAAACAGATTATATTATATATACGCACAGTAAGTATGGACAAATAATAGTCGAAAAAAATATTAATAGCACGTTATTATGAATGGCCATTGCAATGTGGGAAAAAGATTTTGTCACATCCCAAAATAATTAAAATGGATTAGGGGTAATTAATTTTATCACGTACGCACGACGAGACATACGTACGGAAAACTAAATGAATAAATACAATAACACAGAATAAATAATAATAATAATAATAATAATAATAATAATAATAATAATAATAATAAATATATCACAATACAATCAAAAAAATATAGAATTGATGGGGCCGACTCCATCGAGAACTTTCTCAAATTAAAACCCAAAAGAAAGAACTAAAACCCGAAATCGATGAATCCTAATTAGAACTACCCTGCTCATATGTTGATACGATGAATCACCTCTGTAATCACGCAGGATTGCGTCTAGCACTCTCTCCAAGAAAAATTATGTACTTGTAAACCTAGATCTCATAACCATCGTAGAAACATGAGTAATTTAAAAATTACTCAATACAGATTTAGATCCAGCCTTAAAATTTGATCTTTTTTCCTATACTGGACCCAAATATCGATACAGATGCTTTAAAATACAATATAATAATAATTTATGAATATATTTATATTTCTATGCAATTTTTGAGAAATTTGCTAAGATGCTATGATATGAAATGATAAGAAAATCCAAGATATAAAATCTGAAGAAATAATATAATATAATATAATATAATATATAATACGATAAAGAAACACTCAAAATAAATACCCATATTATAAATTATCAGATCCATCTCAAGCAGACACCAGGAGCATCTCAACTTACAAACTTGAGTCTTGCCTAAACGGGCGCCACCAGTGACCCCACTTACGAACTTATGAATTTTATGTTTATGCGATGACAATGCCGTATAAACGGATAATTCGGGCTCGCGGATGATAACGTTCTAGGAGAGTGAGCATGCAAAAATACACACTCTGATTTGCTAAATCTGATAATTCACCTTACAATATAAAGACAAGTGGATTTAGAGTATGACTTCAGTTGTCATATCGTCAAAAGGAGATAATTATCCATATAATGATAAATATAGATATAATAATAAATAGGAGACTCTCTGTACTAACCAATGGCCAAAGAAGAGCTCCCGATTTTTTCTATACCAACTAGAGGCCAAAGGAGAAAATTTTTCGGATGTACCGAGATCTCAAATAAGCCGACTAAATAAAATAATATAATAAAATGAAATAGAATCCAGACTCGAATATGGTAGCCCACACTAAACACTAAAAGTCATTTCAATCATAATCTCTCAATTAAATTTAGAATCGAATCAAATACAGAGTAATAAGTAATATAATATTGGTCAAAGAAAAATGCTCGTGGCACTGCCGAACTCGTCAAATGGCGAGGTCGGTGAATGACCGACAGGTAAAGGTGTGTGCAGTGTGTATACAGACCAAAGGGCCTCATGGGCCAACTGATTTACCGAACGTAACTTGTTGGTCTGGTTATACAAGACAACCTCGGATTGAGATCACCTGGCCCGCCTCTCAACACTCTCATGCATTTTATGCATGATTAACTGCCTAACTTAATTATTTAAAAATGATAATAATAGTATTTATCCTAATAATTATAATCTATAACTTATTATTTTATTTCTAATCTAATCCTATCTCGGAACTAATTCCCGAATCATACTCATGTTCTGTCTATGTTTACCCTTAAAAAATCTCAAGGATAAAACAACCGAACAATTAAAGATAAATATCAATTATTAGTGATAAATCATAAGAAAGGGGACAGAAAGACAAGGGAGAGGGACCACCATCCAAAAGAAGTCGCTGATGAATGCGGAACAAGTCCATTAGTCCCACAAAAAATTTCGGGCAAAGGTCAAGGGTATAAATACCCCGCTATCCCCTATTCAGTCGGAGTGGATGACACTCAAGAGATTAAGGAAAGAGAAAGATATATCTTGAGGTGTCGTCATTCATGTGATCATTTTCATCTGACAAGTGGGACCCACCTGACAGTCTCACACAAGCAACCCTAACAGCCTGAACCTAGCCTACCCACCCGTCCGATTTGGACCGTGGACTGTGCGGGACCGTGGACCGTCCGGGTTTGGACCGGACCGGACCGTCTTTAATACTCTAATTTTACTAACGGTTCAGAATCACTATTAAATATTAAAAATGACTGTTACCAGCAAAAAAAAATTGCGGTAGTGAAGGCAGATTATTAGAGCATATCCTCGCTGATTAGGGTTGTCAGAAAATTATTGAACCCATCAATTTGATCTAACTTGACTTATTTAGAGTAGGGCTGTGGATATCCATAATACGAAAATCCGATCCAAATCCGCAAAAATAGATTCATATATGGATCCTTAAAATATATTTGTTAGTTTATTGGATCCACAGATGGATTTTAGAAAATGATCCATCTAATATAATGGATCCGCATTTGGATCTTATAAGAGTCGAATTTGAATCCGCTTATGAATTCGATAAATAAATAAAATTATATCATATGACAATTAATAAAATAGACATGCTCAATTTAGTTTAAATTGAAGAGCAATATTTATGTTTCACTATGTGTTTATTCATAAAGTTAAATAATAGTTATTGTATTAATTATGTATATTTTATAATATTATTTGATGTTTATTATATGTTTTGAAAGTTGGAACGAATAGTTATGATTGTTGTTATGTTTGAAATAATTTTAAGATAACATGATAATTTTTCTTGCCATATATTAATTATGCTATTTTTAATATTATTATAATACAAGATCCGAAATATGATCTGAATCCGATCCGAAATATGAATTCATATTTGAATTCTCAAAAAAAATTGAATATAGATCCACATATGAATCTTATAAATTTTTAATGAATTCGTATTTAAACCCTTCACAATCCGATTCGAATATGATCCATTGAGAGCCCTAGTTTAGATCCCTACCGCGATTAAACAATCATATGGTTTGGTTTTCAAAATTATCGATCGCGCGGGACAAGAGAGCTGAACATTTTTTATCCCTTATGCATGTATGCTGTTAGCTCATAGTTATAGTTATTTTACAAAAAAAAAATATTAAACGTACATACGTGGTCCTAATTAATTCATTCCTAACTTTCTATATAATTCTCAAATGGTTTTCTTCAGCTTAAAAAATATAATACAAAATTGTTGATAGCTGATTTGACAATTTTATTTTGACTGAAATAAACATGTACATGAACATTATAAACAAGGGTGCACTAATTAATACTGTTGTGTACCCGCGTGTTGCAATAATTTTTTTTATTTAGATATAAAAAAATATCACATAATAATATGTACGTCATTCTAATATAAAAAAGATTAATAAATACAAGATTAATTATAAAATCAATTACAGATGCTATATCAGATAAAATTTTACATGATTTCTCTCAATCTTTAATTCTCTTTCTTCTATATGATAAATAAAATGGAGAGGAATACAAAATAATGGACGCTATCGTGTTCGTCTGATTAGTCAAAATTAATGTAAATCATTAGATGAGGGATATTTTGGGATATAAAAAATTCAAAGGGTATGACAAAAAATGGGTCCGTCCAATTCTTAACTGATTTTTATAATAGTATAGATAATGTGAAATTGCCTCACGGCAAATAAACAAACTTTCATTTTCTTAATACAAACATAGCAACCAATCGGCTGCTACTTAAAAAAAAAGATATCAGAACTGAAGAGCCACTGTAAAGAGGCCTTAAAAATTAATTATAGGTAAAGATTTGCTCCAATACATTATATATTTAAGCAAAGCTAGTATGAGCTAAATCTCACAAAGTTTTCAGTCAACTTAACTCAAAAATATAATTTCAGTTTTATGTAAAATCTGATGGGATACAATAAAAATTCAGTTTTATAATTTTTAAGTATTTTTTGCAGTTTTTCAAAATGACCTATTTTTATATACAAATATTTTTTTAGTTAAGCTCACCAAAAGAGATTCGTGAGTTTAATTCATACAAACTTTGTCCTATGTACTTGTATTAACTATTTTACTCGTTTGGCTATACATTCAGTTATTTAAAGAACTAAGATCAATTGATAATCTCATTATCTAGAGGTTCGAAAATTTCGATCAGACGAGCTGAACCTTTAAGCAGAAGTGCTTGTTATATTAATTTTCAGGGGTTCTTTTAACTTCAAAATAAAATTTCTAAGAGTTAGAATTACTTTATAATCAAATTTGTATGAAAATTATCATAAGAAATGTACCCGACTGATAAATTTAGGATCCCAAGTCATGTACATATTATTTTGCATAAAATAATCTATGAAATATCTTACCCATTTCCTCCAATTTATTCATGCTTTGAAGTTAATGTATTAATTTAAGAGCTAATGGTGGGGATTTTATACAAGCATTAGGCCCAATAAAACTTCGTGATACACTCATCCCCTTTAGATTTAAATTTAAGAAATTAGTTTCAAAATGGTCGAAATAAAACATTTAAGGCCCTCAAACATTAAACTATATGTTATTGTTGAGAATTTATTATCTTTTATTTCTCTATCTTGTTTCCCTTCTATATTTACAAACAATGTACATTATAATTGCTATCTTTACAGAACAACAATCAACCAACACCAATATGCATAAATGAAATAATTATTTTGACCCACCAGTTTGGCTGCTAGAACCCGGCAAAGAAAGAGGAAAAAGTGGCAATAATTCTGGTTCGGACATGCTTTCCCGTGATCGGGGCGACGGGTGCAAATAAAATCGTCTCTCTCTTATTGCCTTCTCCTCCGCTTCTTCATTTATTTCCACTGATGGACTCCTATCATTATCCTGTATGCTCAAGCTTGCAACCTCTGATGAAGGTGAGATGACACCAGGTGCAGCAAATAATATCGGGTTTACAGGACTCGGTTTGAGGATAGTAAGCTTTGCTCGGTGTCCCTGGGTTTTGAATGCAGGACGTCGCATTATGATACCTACCGGGGGTTTGCCTGTTGGTGAAGGTGGTGTTGAGTGGTATGGATGGTGGTACAAATGGTGTTGTTGTTGTTGCTGCTGCTGGTGTTGGAGCTCAATTGCGGTGATACTGGTACTGGTGGAGCCAGTGAGGCGTTGCACGAGTTCTTTGAAAGTGGCTTGGTCGGTTTGGACGAAGGTGGTGGTTGGAGCTGCTACTTGAATCAAAGAGGAAGGGGAAGGAGGCCTCTCCATGACTTTCTCTTGCGTGAAGCAATGGTTGTTTTGGAGGCCCTGCATGCATGGATAGAAACAAAATATCTTATTAAGTAATGTATGAGGAGAAGGCATGAAAGATAGGACACTGATACAGTGTCTTTACTATGCCCTCCTATCTCACTCACCATCTTTTAAACTTGGGTCCATGCGATTCGGCTTTTAGGGGGCTTTTTTTTAAAGATGGTGAGAGCAATTGGGCATTGATTGGCGGCACTCAATCATTTTAGTGAAAGATATGCTACATTTTGTAAATTGCACGTTAGTTCATGCAGAGAACAGTGAATGTACTATTTAATTATAAATTCCACATCTGCTAAATGCTAGAAATAATATACTGTGTATGCTTTATTAGTTCAAACCCATTAACTAATCAGATACTAAATAAAAAATTAATAATTTAATATATATTCTTACCTACTAAAAAATTTATTAAAATAATAATATTTTATATATTAAAAATAACAACAAAATAAAACTTAAAATAATAGATAATCAATTTGATGAAAAAAAATTTTCATTTACGGAACTTTATATTTTGATATCTTTACATAATTATTTCATCATGCACAATATTAAATATTTTTTTCTCAATAAAAATAATCAGGCAATCTAAAAGGGGACAAAAATTTTCCGGAGAAAAACAAATTACCGAAAGCATTATCGAAAAAAACTATTTTTCAAAATCCAAAAAGAACAGTTGTCGCCCCTGAAATAACATGATCTGCCCCTGCATATACCCTTCTACATTATCCTCCCTGTTCGGTTCCAGAAACATAATTCTACCTTTCAACTTTTCTATATAACAAAAACATCGTGGATACTCGACCATGGTTCTAAAAATCATATTCGGAAGCGAAATCAGTAAATTGAGCGTGATCTCGAAATGGAATGAATCGGTCGGAATCGGATGAATCGGATCGAGACTCAAATTTTTTAAAAATATACTAATTTTCATTAAAAGCATAGGAAACATTATAAAAAATTATTTTATCAAAAACAAGCGAAACTTTTCAAAAATGGAAAGTCATTTGTGGGGATTTTTTGAGAGATTATTGCTGGGTATTAGAACTAGCTGAGTATATAGCTGTAAAAAATTGTTTTATCAACAAATTGTGAAAAATTGTTTCGTAAAAGCAAATAAGTATATAGTCTTACGATTCGTTTCACTCCTTCCAATGCTTGTAGGCCAATATTACGATTCATTTCACTCAGCTAGTAACAGGTCCATGCATCTAGTCCAGCTGAAATAATTAATACATTGCAGCTGCTGAGTATCGTTCTTTCTTCTTTGTCCCGATGCTCTCGTTGACGATTCTCCCAAAAATGCCCTAAATCATCTCAATCTCTCAAATTAGAAGGTTTCGTCTCGATTTCTCTTGTTCTTTTACAATAATTGGTTGTGTAGTCCTCAATTGCATCAATATGGATCAATAATTTGGAAGAAATAGCAGTCTAATTGGAGATTTTGTGCAAACACTCACTTGGGCGAGTAACTCGGGTGAAAATCGACTCGCCTCTTAACGATTCCGAGACGACACGGCCGATCCAACTCGGGATCGGACGATTTTCCAATCCATGTACTCAACATTGCGTAGGCACACATAGAAGCAACGACTTCAATGTGTGAAACACTAATTGTTGATATTGACAAGATTTAAAGGGACAACAGTACCCAAATTGCAATGCAACTTCTTTTCCAAGGACCAGTCCATTCCATCAAATAATTTCTTAGAGGACCTAGCATCCAAATAATTGAGATAAATTCCACGTCAATCCCTTCTAGAGGAAATAAGACAATCCTGCTACTAGATACACGCACAAACAGGAAAAAAAAAAATCATGCTGTTGTTGTCAACATGCCTGCCTGAACTCTATAAGCAAAGAAGAAACCGGAGCTCATCAAACACTGCCAGATTTGTGTTTCATATAGCTCTTGTGCTGCACAGCAACCCCACAAAATACAGTAACATAAGGGGTGTATCCATGTTCTGTGCCCTTTCAAAATTGCAGTGCAACAGCAGAGCAACTCAACTTGATGCAATCTCAGCATAAATAAAGATTCAATCTCCTTTTTCAAATCAAAGAAATAAAAGGTATTTAATTAGCACAAATATTTTTAGTACCTTCCTTGACTTTCCCTTGACTGCATGTGACTGGAGCAATCTCTCAATTCATCATGTTGTTCTTCAATTTAGAGATTCTCTCTAAAATTGCTGATTCGCTCCACCTGAAATAACAACAGAAATAATCTCTTCTCAATCTAGCAGAAAAATGCAAAATGATTGAATTTTCCCTTGTATTTATTCCTCATTTACAGCTCAAAAACTGATATAATATAAGGGGGTATTTAAGTAAAGCTTGGAAGGAAAAGAGATAATCTCTTAAGGTGGCAATTGTCTGCAGGGTCATGTGAGAGAAAAGGACATGGCACTTCGTGTATGACTGGAATAAATGTTATTGATATGATGATATTCTTTAATTGCTTGTAACTGAAAAACTTAGCACTACCAGGTGGGAATGTGCAAATTGAAAGCGACTCCCTTTTCAAAATTTTACAGGACTAAAGCATTACATTGGTAGACTTAATGCACCACCACATGGTCCACATCGCTTTTGGCCAACCATAGTAATTTAACAAAAAGCATATGGTACTTTGGTTTCCAATATATGCGTAATCTTCATTTTATAAATTAAAGATTAATTATCTTACTAGTTTAAAAATAACAAAGTACCTTTTTCAATAAACTAGCTAGAGGCTATACCTCAGATAAACTCCTCCCACATATATAGTGTGAATTGTAATAGAACTATATTCACCATAGACATTGTGACTTTAATATAAATATATAATCACCTAAACTTATAGCGTGATTAATTAAATTTGTTCTGCGTCGCTTGGATAAAAATTTAAATTTATAGACTATTAGTCCAACTCAAGGCACAATAAATTGGGAGCCGTCTAATTAACAAACCTTCTCTTGGGGACTAAGAAAGATTTCTTGGATCTATTTGGCATGGTGATGACCTGGCAGATGAGGTGTATTAATGCAAATTCTTCCTTGGAAGGAAGCAAGTCCTTGGGTGGGCATGTGTTAGACTCCAACAAAAACAGAAAGACATCACATCGTGCAGTTAAGGAAATGTGAACCCCAATTTTTTGTGCCAACTAGCAAGAGCCAAGAGCTTTGCAATGGCAAGCCCAATTTTTTGACCAGCATTTCCTTCTTTTAAGGTTTACCGAGAGAAGTTTCTTTAATGTGGAAAAGGAAATAGTTAAGCTGGTCATGGAGGTTAATTAAGTTATGGGGTCCATTATGCATGTGATTTTTTGGCAATCAAATTAATTTAGTGAGTTAAAGAGTGCATGAGGAATTTACCAAGAGATTTTAGTGAGAAAAGGCAATGATTTTGCCACAGAGGTGTTGGACTCGAGTAGTTGGTAATTATATGACTAAGGTTAATTTTTGCAACAAATGAGGGCAGATGAATTACAAATGCAATTTCTCAGTTGGATTTCATTAAACGGTGGAGACGAGAGTGCAAAGCAGCACCGTTTTATAATCTTTTTTTCTCAAAAGATATTTTGCAGTGCGAAATTAAATATTCCAGTAAACAACCAAATATTATTACATACTTTATTGTCAAAAACAAAATCCATATGACAAAAATCTGTTCTGTGAACCCATGTGGAAAACTTTGTGACTTCTCCCAATTAGTCTTTTCAAACTTTTTACATCTCAAGAGAAATTCAACAAATTCTATTCAGGAAATCCAGGTAAACACTTAAGAATTTCCTCATATACTTTTCCTGGACATATCAATGTGGCATGGAAATAAAATTTGTAATAAATTGTAAACTCATATTCGACCTTAAAGAAATCAGTATTTAAATATTTTCATCTCTTCTTAAAAACTGAACAATCAAATTCGTAACGCCAAAAATACAGATAAAACAAAATTAATTCCAAATCACGAAAAGCAATAGGCATCGGAAATGCACATACATATGCTAAGAAATTAGTACCTTTTTATGCAAAGGACGAATCAATCGCGTGGGGTTTCGTTGAAAGAAGAAGAACTCGCCTCGCACTCCTCGTATGGTCTCGGCCAATGGAGGCCGAGTTCCAAGGCAGCAACAACCAAAGTTCCCCCAATAATCTCAGAACTTAATAGCGTCACAGAATCCAAACCGAAACAAAGCCATATTGGTTTTTTTGTTAATGCGTGCAATTAAGTCGTTCCCCACGAGAGAGAGGGAGAGAGGGAGAGAGGGTGAGAGGGATTTGGCTTGGAGGCTTAGCGGAGTGAATTTCAGGAGTGGACACGGCATATTTTGTCGGATTGGACCGAGACGAAAGCTACGCTAGCGGGGTTTGACCGAGTTCATAGGGATGATATTGACTCCAATGCTAAAACGGCTTGTCACGTTAGTTATAAGAGCAATGGGTAATTTAAATTTCAATCAGTTTCTTTAAAAATTATACCAATAAAAATTAGTTCAATGGGTAATTTAAATTTTAATAAGTTGCTTTAAAAATTATGCCAAAAAGAACAAAATATATCGTAGTTCAGTAACTTGTGAATAAACAACATGTTATTATAGAAAATTTGACATTTTAAAAAAATTTAATGCATAATTTATTTGAAAACGATTAACCGATTAAACCAATGTATACATGATGAAAGGTCAAAGTACAACTAAACAACAACATTCAGGGAAGGAAAATATATAGTTCTTCAGTTACAAGCAGCTGGGCGCTTCACAATGATTATTGGACACTTTGTGTTTTTGGAGTAGTAATCACTTACACTGCCAATTAGAGCCCTGAAAATAAATGAAACTACTAATTAGTCCAAGGGAAAAGTGTAACAGTTAACAAGAATTTTTATGTAAATTATCAAGTACTTGAGATAAATTTTGTAAGCATGGTGAACATAACGTAGGATGATCTTTTTTACTTACATTATAGTCTTTGCATATTTTCTGAACCTTGCCCATAACAGAAATGAGTTCTCTGCTTTACTTGTCAAGAGAAGTTGTCACCTCTTCTGAGAACAAAACACCTACAAGCGGACATGCACAACTAATTGAAAATCAAAATTTGGATAGTATTGTTGAATCTAAAACGATAAAACATATGTAAACTTAAAACTCAATCACCTGAGTCAGCGGCTACTTTCAAATCAAGTTCAAAATAAAATTCTGTGCCAAAAAAAATGGTGCTCCCTCCCATTGTCTGAATATAATTTTATGGAAATACGAACAATTACAAATTTGTTCAAGATGTTCGAACTTTCATCTGATCAATTTCAACATTCATAACATTCAAAATCACTACTTAATTACATGGTCATAAAGCGCGTCTTAATGAATTTTGGAGAAGCAAAGATACATATTAACAATCAACTCATTTTGATAACCATTAAAGAACGACAAAGTTCATCAAAATTCACAAATAAATCCATCAATGTGTTCTTTATATATCACTTAGGTAAACAATGTGTCAAAATCATAGAGTTTAATCTTTTCCTACGGTTTTTACTTTGTCCGTTAACACCTAGTAACTAGGTATAATAATATTTTAGTTTTATAAGATGTAAAGTAATTCAGAGACAAGCCATATATGATCAGTAATTTGGGAACTTAGTCTCAGTGCATAATCTTCATTTTCAGTCACTGGTAAACTACGCAAGGGGAAATTCATCAACAAATGAGCAAGAATCAGACCTTGACCATATTAGGGTTTTCTTTGCTGACATATTGACCAGCGCAAAACGGATGTTCAACATTCTCAGATGAACATATTCAGTTATGTGTTACTTCAATACAAGGACTCACCATATCATGGAACTTGGAAGGTGCTTGTGATGTGCTTTAACAAGTGCTAATAAATACCCTAAAAATGATACTAAATGACGGGTTGCAAGCGCACAACCTACCGTTAAGTATATTGTCGGGTGTCGAATCCACAAGGAACGGGATTTAAATACCAAATTTATTTCTTTTAATTAGCTAAGCAACCAATTTCAGATTTTTAGAAAATAAAGAACTAAATTCTAAGATTAAATTAATTGAAATGATAAAATGCGAGAAATTGAATATTTTTGGTATTCTTGGGATTTCGCATACAAATTACTAGAGGTTATTGGTATTCATTTAATTGATGTTACACTCTTATATTTTCTTTGTGGGTTTCTAATCCAATGGTAGTATTTATCCACCGTCGTGGCTTCGTACCGTACTCAATTTACTTAAACACCCGCTTTCGCGGCGCATTTTCCTAAACTAAGTCCATTAAGTTTCATGATTAGCCTAAACATATTTTAGTAATTTACTTTCTCCTTTCGGTACTTCAATAAATCATTCAAATAAATTTAAGTGTCCCCATTAGAAACGGGTTTCTCCTTTCGGTCCTTCACCTATTCCTACGTTGTCTTATGTTATCGGGTCTCAAATTATTATCTTTCGATCTAACAATTCAAGTCCTAAGTTTAAACCATTTGTGTGATTAAGTTATACCGTTTTTCTTGTTACCGATCCAACGTGGCCATTCGTTAATCGGTATTTGCAATTAAATCAACTCATATCATACAAGTAATTTAACAATTCAATTCACAAGACAAACAAAGATCAAATAAAAGTAATAATGCCAATTAAATTAAACCAACAACATAGTACTTTGTTACATGCCTAATCCCAAGAAAATTTGTTTAGCCAAGCATGGCTTCAAGAATACAACGGTTCAGTTTTTGGTCCATCACAATGGATAAAAGAGAGTTAAAAAGAGAAGAATAATAAAACCCAGTTGGAACCAAGGCTCTCCAACGTCTCCACCTCTTCTCTGGTCCGAACCCCTTCTCTGTTGCAAAACCGAACCTTCCTTTCCTCTGCCTCTGGAGCCGACAATGAGAGAGTCCCTGCCGTGCGTGAGAATCCCCTCTTTTCTTTCCTTCTGTTTCCACACCGCCCATTTCCTATTTTGGTTTACCTCTTATGGAATCCCCTAGATCTACTCCCTAAATTTCAGCAATTCATTTTCTCTCTCACCTCCTCTTTCCAACCAAGAGGTAAATCTCTTTCCTATTTCTCTCATTAACTGCATTTAATCCCTGCTAAATCATAGATGAGATCTCTAGATTTTCCTTCGCGTGTACAGCTGTTTCCTTGCTCAATTCGTGTCTGGTAACTGCTCTCTGCCAAGGGTCTCGCTGAGAGTCTTGGCAGAGCCGAATTCTGCTCTGATTCCTCCAGAAATTTCTGAAAATTACAAAAACCAAGAAATGCGGCGGTAACAAGGTCTAGAAATAAAACACAGGCTAAAATAAGCATGATTCAAATAAATTGAGTGAATTATTGTGTTAAACCTTGTGCAAATATTATATAAAATGAGCACCTATCAAATCCCCCAAGCTTAAACTTTGCTTGTCCCTAAGCAAATTAAACTCGGAAAGGTCAAGTGGATGGATCTTAGTCTAACTCAACTTGTTTGAAACCATACCTAAAAGGAAAATTTTGTGAACTCACCAAATCAAAAAGGATCAAGATTCAATTTGGGATTATTTTCAAGAATATTTTCGGGCAATCTTCTTCACCTCACAGGGGCATGGGTCGAAATACGGCTAAGTTAACCGAGCGACTTTTGAGCCAAAAATAAGTAAATCTTGGAACCTTAAACCTTAGCCTCTCTAATTGTCGTATATTTGACGGCTTTACTCGATTTGTCTCATGACTACTCAAACAGATACCACGACTTAGCTATTAGGTGCCTTGTATGCCTTAAATAATTTTTTTTTTTTTTTTTTTTTTTTTTAATAAGCGAGCATCCTTGCTTTATCGTGAGTCGAAGCCCGTCACTCAAAGAATGTTTAGGAGCCGGACCCATTCTTTCTCGATATTACAAGGCGTGTTTTCACACCCTACTCATAGCCCTCAAAACAATAATATACAAAGTGCTAGCGGAGTACCGATCGAACTCGGACTATGTTTAATTATATTTTTTTTTTTTTTTTTTTTTTTTTTTTTTTTTTGATTTTTCGAAGTAACAATACAAAACATACAAGGCAAGTTAGGTATGTGGGTATCCAATTCAATTATTCATGAAACAATTCGGGTAAAGAGGCTAAATAGGCAACAATAATATTAAGCAACCTGTTCGGTCGTAGTTTCCAAGAATTCAAATCATTTAAGGGACTAGACGCTACAGGGATTAACTCTCGATTTCAACACACTAGCCCATGAGGTTATATTGCCCAAATTTTCAAAACAAACAAAATCCCATAAATTCCCTTAATTCTTTTACTTCAATCAATTCATAAATTTTTCTCAAAAATCCTAGCTTACTTATGACACTACATGAATTAACGTGCAAGCTACATGCAATTACACTACATTACAATGCAAACTACATGCCATGAATTGCAGATACAATTCTCTTTTCACACCACCCCCCCAAGCTTAAGACTTTGCTTGTCCCCAAGCAAGAAAAGAAATTTGAGAAGGTGGGAAAGAGAATGAGAAAGCTCACAAAGTCAATTGTGTGGAGGCGGTAGGTTGAAGTGGCCACACAGCCTGCCCACGAGATTTTTGATGGAGTGCATGTCTGAGCGCATCTCGTTGTTGTTTGCCTCAAGCCGTTCAAGGCCACTTTGCATTCCTTGGAAGTCTTGGCGGATTTCATTCATTTGCTCCCTTATTTGTTGTTGGTCCTCACGCATCACCCACATATCACCCTAGATTTCATGTACGGTGGAGTACATGTCGTTGAGGTTGAAATCTCGAGACCGAGAGGACTGACCTGCATCTTGAGTTGTTGTCGTGCGGGGCATCCATGTTGTGGGGTCGGCTGGATCGATTGGTGGGATCCTGAGTGGCATGAGGGTACGGACCCCATCGTGCCCAATGTGATAAATTCGCTCTATGTCCTCTGGAGTTTGGGGTTCCTTGACCTGTATAAGCCGAAAGTAGTGCAAGGTTTTGATGTTCAAAAATGGTTGGTCGTCAAGGGCGTTGAGGTATTCGAATGATAGGCCGTGACCTTTGGCAATTATGGTCACTAGACCGCCGATTGAAATAATCCCCCCTGTGTGTGCATTGCGGCCACTTGCGCAGTTTTTCATCATGAACCACCAAGGTTGGGTTGGCGGAATTTGTTCGGGTCGCATGCACTTGAGGAAGAAAATTCTGCGTCGGCAACCGTTGATGCGGTTCCCCCACGCCCAAGATGGATCCGGCCGTAAAGCGTCGTTTGTAGCGGAATGCCGGATGTTGGAGCTTCGTTGTTGAGGTTGCGCCTTTCTCGTCAGTGAGGAGCATTCTGAAATTTTCGTCGTGAGGTGCTTTTTCCTCGCCTTCTGTGGGAAATTGTAGAAATTTGTTGAGCTCGTGTCGCTCATCTGGAATTCCTCACCACACAACCCGTACGTCATCTTCTTTGCATTTCTCGTCCACCTTTAAAGAACTCAAAAACTCTAGTGTTGGTTGCTTATATGTTTTTTCGGTTCGTTTGCGAAGTGCCAAATGTCAATATGTTGCAACAGGTCATACACATCGTCAAGGAGGCCAAGGGTTCTGAGTGTTTGTTCGCAGGCAAAGCGAGTTGTGATCAGTTTTCGCTTGAGGAGGGAGTTGTATTTAGTCTCTTGTTCGTTGTCCCGCATAACGACCGGGTCAAGGAAGGTTACTGTGGTTTCGGCTTGCTTTAGTTTTGTTCTTTTAGAGGCTAGAACTTTCTGTTTCTTTGGAGGCATCGCTGTTTAGGGGTTGAAGAGTTTGGGAGTAAATTTGGTTGGGTTGAAAGGGATGCAACCAACACTAGTAATTTGTTCCAATTTCACAGGTTATCTTCCTGCCACACTACCCAAACTGGAGTTAGTAACACAAAATGAGTTTGAAAAATTAGGTTTGGTGTACCTTTCTGTGTCGGACTAGGGGATCAGAGAGGAGAAATTTTTGGGTAGTGCAGGGGTGTGAGTGGCGGTGGTGCGGTAGGGTGAAAGGCGGCGACGATCGGTGGAGTGTAGTGGTCGTCGGCGGGCGGGGTGAGGAAAAAGCTGTCGGGGTCGTCGGTGAGAAGAACTTGTCGTAGAGCGGTGGCGGTTGCGAGAGAGAGAAGCTTCGGTGGGCGGCGGCTGCGGAGTGGAGATCGGTGTGGTGTGAAAAGAGGTTAGCGGAGAGGTTAGCGGAGAGGTTTCGGCTGGGGTCGAGAAGATCGTCGGGTTTTGTGAGGAGGATTTGAAAGGTTGGGTTTGAAAGGTTCTGTTTCGGCTGAAAGGGTTTTGTGAAAAGATAGGTTTGAAAGGTTCTGTTTAAATCAAAATTCTGAGTATTCCAGCCTTTTCGCTTCGGCCAAGGGTCTCACTGAGGGTCTTGGCAGGACGTGTTTTCCTTTCAATTTCCTGTACTTAACCGAATTTTTGTGCCATCTCCACTCGTCTGTCCAAAATTTTAAGATCCTCTTAATTTCTCCAGTCTCTTCAACCAATTCCCTACACCAATGAACTATGTGAGCAATAATTATTCAAAATTCTAAATTAAAATGCATAAAGGAAAATTATAAAGACTAAATAAAAAAAAAAAATATAAAAACTTGGGTTGCCTCCCAAGAAGCGCTTGTTTAAGGTCTCGAGCTTGACCCCTTGTTTCACGTCTCTCCTATTGGGTCGGTGAGAGAGTACACTTGCTTATCTCCAATTGGTTCTCCATGGAAATAGTGTTTGAGCCTTTGCCCGTTCACCTTAAATATTCCTGTCTTTTCGCTCCAAATCTCCACTGCACCAAACGGAAATACCTTTTTCACTTGAAATGGGCCGGACCACCTAGAGCGCAATTTGCCCGGAAATAGCTTGAGGCGGGAGTTAAACAAAAGCACCCAATCTCCTTCCTTGAGGTTTTTCCGAACAATATGCTTGTCGTGCCACCTTTTCGTTTTCTCTTTGTAAATGCGCGCATTTTCATACGCATCAAGTCGGATTTCTTCTAGTTCATGGAGGTCTAAGATCCGATTTTCTCCTGCCACTTGCATGTCAAAATCAATGGCCTTGATTGCCCAATATGCTTTATGCTCAATTTCAACCGGGAGGTGACATGATTTTCCATAAACCATCTTGTATGGGGTCATCCCGATTGAGTTTTATAAGTCGTCCTATCAGTATGCCCAAAGTGCATCATCTAACTTGAGAGATCAATCTTTTCTCAACCTTGATACCGTTTTTTGGAGAATATTCTTTATCTCTCGGTTTGAGACCTCAACTTGCCCGCTTGTTTGAGGGTGATATGGGGTTGCCACTTTGTGAGTTACCCCATATTTCTTCAAGAGATTGTTGAGTTGACGATTTACGAAGTGAGAGCCTCCATCACTTATAACGGCCTTTGGCACACCAAAACGGGGAAAAATTACCTTCTTGAACAACCGTTGAACCACTTTTGAATCGGCGGTTGGACTTGGAATGACCTCCACCCATTTTGACACATAATCCACCGCAACAAGAATGAACTTGTTATTGCAAGAACTCGGAAAAGGGCCCATGTAATCAATCCCCCATACATCAAACACTTCTACCTCAAGGATGTTGTTGAGAGGCATTTCTTGTCGCTTCGATATGTTGCCTACTCGTTGGCAATTGTCACAAGAGAGAACAAATTGGTGTGCATCTTTGAAAAGGTTGGGCCAAAAAAATCCGGCTTGGAGCACTTTTGCCGCTGTTTTTCGAGTTGAGGCATGTCCACCGTAAGGTGACGAGTGGCAATGTTGAAGAATGGACCGAACCTCTTGATCCGGTATGCACCGTCGGTAAATCCCATCCACACCAAGGCGGAAAAGGAGTGGCTCATCCCAATAATAGTGTTTGATATCGGCTAGAATTTCTTCTTTTGTTGGTATGTGAGCTCGGGTGGGAGGATTCCACATGCAAGATAGTTAACAAAGTCGGCATACCATGGGACCTCCGTTTCTTCCACTTGGCAAAGTTGCTCATCACGAAAAGAGTCATCAATGGGGATCTCATCCTCCTCTTTTGATTCTTGCCGCAGCCCGCGACAAGTGATCGGCTATCTGAATTTTCTCGTGCCCTTTTTGTCCCTTATGTCAAGATCAAACTCTTGAAGCAAAAGTATCCACCGAATGAGGCGTGGCTTGGCATCTTTCTTGCTCAAGAGGAATTTGATGGCGCATGGTCGGTGTAGACCGTGACCTTGATCCGATTAAGTATGACCGGAACTTGTTGATTGCAAAAACAATGGCTAGGAATTCCTTTTCGCTTGTTGTGTAGTTCGCTTGTGCCTCATCTAGGACTTTGCTCGCATAGTATATGGCATATGGTTTCTTGTCCTTCCTTTGCCCAAGGACGGCTCCCACGGCATAGTCACTAGCATCGCACATGATCTCAAACGGGAGATTCCAATCGGGTGGTTGTAAGATCGGTGCGGAGATGAGAGCGTCTCTCAACCTACAAAAAGCATCAACACAACCTTGGTTAAAATCAAAAATTGCATCTTTCATTGTCAAATCGCTTAAAGGTTTAGCAATTCCCGAACAATCCTTGATGAACCGCCTATAGAACCCAACATGACCGAGGAAACTTCGCACTTCTTTGACATTGGTCGGCCATGGCAATTTCTCGATCACTTCCACCTTTGCTTTATCGACTTCCAACCCTTTGGATGAGACCAAATGACCCAACACCACACCTTCTCGCACCATAAAATGACATTTTTCCCAATTTAGAACAAGATTGACTTCTTCACATCGCTTCAAAACTTTAGAAAGATTAGTCAAACAATCATCAAAAGAAATACCATAAACCGAAAAATCATCCATAAACACCTCCATGATATTTTCAATGAAATCGAAAAAATAGCCATCATAGCTCTTTGAAAGGTACCGGTGCATTACAAAGACCAAAGGGCATCCTACGGTATGCAAAGGTACCATATGGACAAGTAAAGGTTGTTTTTTCTTGGTCTTGTGGGTGTATTGGTATTTGGAAGAAACCGAATAACCATCTAAATAGCAAAAGTAAGAGTGCTTAGCGAGTCTTTCAAGAAGTTGATCAATGAAAGGAAGTGGAAAATGATCCTTTCGGGTCGCTTTGTTGAGCCTCCGATAATCTATACACATGCGCCATCCCGTGACCAATCTTGTTGGCAAAAGTTCATTATTTTCATTTTTCACCACTGTCATGCCTCCCTTTTTTGGAACAACTTGTACCGGGCTTACCCATTTACTATCCGAGATTGGATATATAATGCCGGCATCTAGTAACTTGATCACCTCTTTCTTCACCACCTCTCTAAGATTCGGATTCAACCTCCTTTGCGGCTCTCGTGAGGGTTTATGGTCTTCTTCAAGTAAAATACGATGCATGCAAAGAGAGGGGTTCAATCCCTTAAGATCTTCTATTGAGTACCCAATTGCTTTCTTGTGTAACCTTAATTCATGCAAAAGTTTCGCGGTTTGTGTTGTATTTAGGTGTGCACCGACAATCACTGGGTATGCCTTGTCGAGGTCTAGGAACTCATAGCGAAGGTTAGGAGGTAGAGGCTTTAACTCCAGTTGGGGTGTATTGCTTCCAGCTTTTTCTTCACTGTCTCCAGTACTGTCAGGACTCTCGGTGAGACTCTTGGCAGAGAATCTGTTTTCTTTCTCCAGCAATTCTGTTGCTTCGTCTTCTTTCATGTTGAATTGCTTGTTGAAAACCTCTGCTGCCAGCGTATCCATGGCTTCAACCCTACAACAAACATCATCATTAGAGGGGTATTTCATGGATTTTGTAACATTAAACTCAATCTTTTCATCCCCTATTGCCAAGGAAAGTATGCCATTTTTCATGTCAAGATTTGCCCCAGCGGTGGCAAGAAATGGTCTCCCTAAAATTATAGGAACTTGGTTATCCTCTTCCATTTCCATTACAACAAAATCACCGGGTACGAAAAATTTACCAACTTGGACCGGTATGTCTTCAATTAAACCCAATGGAAATCTAACGGATCTATCGGCTAGTTGTAAGGAGATTCTTGTTGGCTTAAGGTCCCCAATTCCTAACTTATCAAAGATTGATTTAGGCATGAGACTCACACTAGCACCGGGGTCACACAAAGCCTTTTTGAGTTTAACATTACCAATGGAGCATGGCAAGGTAAAACTACCGGGATCTTTCATTTTTGGTGGTAGTTGGTTTAGAAGTAATGCACTACAATCCACCGTTAGAGCTACAGTTTCACACTCCTTAAGTTTTTTTTGTTGGACAACATTTCCTTCAAAAATTTAGCATATGAGGGCATTTGAGTGAGCGCCTCAATAAATGGAATGTTAATGTGCAACTTACTTAAGAGTTCAACAAACTTACCAAATTGCTTGTCCTTCTTTACCTTGGCTAACCTTTGCGGGAAAGGGATTGGAGGTTTGTAAGGTGGAGGATCATACCTTGGTTCTTCTTCCTGTTGACTTACCTCTTCACTTACCTTTGGAGCTTCCTTCTCTGTCAAAGACTTCCGCTGAGACTCTTGGCAGACTATTCTGAGGTGAAATTGAGTCTCCGTCTCGCGTGACGGTTGGATTTTCATATTCAAAACCACTTCGCAAGACAATAGCTTTACAATGCTCCCTTGGATTGAGTTCGGGATTGCCCTGAAGAGTGCCGGGTTGCCTTAAAGAGGATGATGCTTGCTGTGCCACTTGATTTTCCAACATTTTTATTTGTGTGGATTGTTGTTTTATTGTTTCTTTCATTTCATCCATTGCTTGCTTTTGTTGGTTCATGAATTGCTCCATCATCAATTCCAAGTTAGATTTTGGTGAGATTTGAGGTTCAAATTGCCTTGGAGCAAAACTTTGTTGTTGCGGCACATTTTGAGTTGGTGCAAAACCTTGTTGGGGCCGGTTTTGGGTTTGAGACACCGTACCTTGATTGTTCTTGTATGAAAAATTTGGGTGATTCCTCCAACCCGGATTGTAAGATTGCGAGTATGGGTTGTTTTGAGGCCTATTGAAATTATTCAACATGTTCACATTTTCTAGGTTCTCTTGAGGAACACTCAATGGACATTCAAGTGCTGTATGTTCCATGGCACCACAAATTTCACAAGAAGGAGAATGAGTTACTTGATTTACCTTGGAGACACTCAATTGACTGATTTGATTTTGAATTGCTTCGAGTTTCGCTTTCATGAAAGTCAAGGAATCTAACTCAAGCACACCCGGAGTGCTCCTTGTTGTATGGCGGTCGGAAGGAGACCAATGATGTTGGTTCACCGCCATTGTCTCAATCAAATTGTATGCCTCATTCGCATTCTTGCTTGTCAATGCACCACCCGCGCAAGATCAAGAAAATTTTTATCATTGCTAATTAGTCCATCATAAAAAATTTGCACAATATATTGTTTAGCAAGACCATGATGTGGACACAATCTAAGCAAGTCCTTAAACCTTTCCCAAGCATCATACAAACTTTCATTTCCTTTTTGCCCAAAATTCACAATTTGACCTCTTAATTGAGCAGTTTTACTTGGTGGAAAATATTTGGTCAAAAATGCTTCGGTTAATTGGTCCCAAGTGGTTATAGAACCAGCAGGTAAAGAATGCATCCAAGCTCTAGCCCTATCCCTAAGAGAAAATGGAAACAATCTAAGCCTAAGGGCATCATCACTACACCATTACTCTTATATGTATCACAAATTTCAAGAAAAACCGCAAGATGCAAGTGAGGGTCATCGCTAGGTAGCCCAGAAAATTGATTTTGTTGCGCCATTGTGATGAGATTGGCTTTCAGTTCAAAGTTATTCGCTGCAATGGCGGGTGCAACAACACTTGGTCGCATGTTGGTCGCCTTTGGGATGATGAAATCCCTCAAAGGTCGATTCAGATCATCTTCTCCGTTAAGAGCCATCTCAGTAGCAAGATTTTCGTCAAGGAGAGGCTGAGAATTGGCTGAAAATTCTTCTCAGTTGCGAATACGCCAAGACTCTCACGAGACTCCCGGCGGGGATTGAGATTTTGAATTACTGATTCTTTCTTCGTAGCACCTTGTCTCCGGCCGACTTGATCTTTCACCAAATTCTCAAGATCCTACAATGAGACAAAATAAAAGGAGAAATAAAAATAAAGATAAAAATAAAAATAAAAATGCTTAGTCTAATTGACTCAAAATAAATTTTGATATTAAATACACCGCTCCCCGGCAAGGCGCCAAAAAGCTTGATGTGTTTTAACAAGTGCTAATAAATACCCTAAAAATGATACTAAATGACGGGTTGCAAGCGCACAACCTACCGTTAAGTATATTGTCGGGTGTCGAATCCACAAGGAACGGGATTTAAATACCAAATTTATTTCTTTTAATTAGCTAAGCAACCAATTTCAGATTTTTAGAAAATAAAGAACTAAATTCTAAGATTAAATTAATTGAAATGATAAAATGCGAGAAATTGAATATTTTTGGTATTCTTGGGATTTCGGCATACAAATTACTAGAGGTTATTGGTATTCATTTAATTGATGTTACACTCTTATATTTTCTTTGTGGGTTTCTAATCCAATGGTAGTATTTATCCACTCGTCGTGGCTTCGTACCGTACTCAATTTACTTAAACACCCGCTTTCGCGCGCATTCTCCTAAACTAAGTCCATTAAGTTTCATGATTAGCCTAAACATATTTTAGTAATTTACTTTCTCCTTTCGGTACTTCAATAAATCATTCAAATAAATTTAAGTGTCCCCATTAGAAACGGGTTTCTCCTTTCGGTCCTTCACCTATTCCTACGTTGTCTTATGTTATCGGGTCTCAAATTATTATCTTTCGATCTAACAATTCAAGTCTAAGTTTAAACCATTTGTGTGATTAAGTTATACCGTTTTTCTTGTTACCGATCCAACGTGGCCATTCGTTAATCGGTATTTGCAATTAAATCAACTCATATCATACAAGTAATTTAACAATTCAATTCACAAGACAAACAAAGATCAAATAAAAGTAATAATGCCAATTAAATTAAACCAACAACATAGTACTTTGTTACATGCCTAATCCCAAAAAATTTGTTTAGCCAAGCATGGCTTCAAGAATACAACGGTTCGCTTTTTGGTCCATCACAATGGATAAAAGAGAGTTAAAAAGAGAAGAATAATAAAACCCAGTTGGAACCAAGGCTCTCCAACGTCTCCACCTCTTCTCTGGTCCGAACCCCCTTCTCTGTTGCAAAACCGAACCTCCTTTCTCTCTCTCTGGAGCCGACCAATTGAGAGAGAGTCCCTCCGTGCGTGAGAATCCCCTCCTTTCTTTCCTTCTGTTTCCACACCGCCCATTTCCTATTTTGGTTTACCTCTTATGGAATCCCCTAGATCTACTCCCTAAATTTCAGCAATTCATTTTCTCTCTCACCTCCTCTTTCCAACCAAGAGGTAAATCTCTTTCCTATTTCTCTCATTAACTGCATTTAATCCATGCTAAATCATAGATGAGATCTCTAGATTTTCCTTCGCGTGTACAGCTGTTTCCTTGCTCAATTCGTGTAATCAGTAATCGCTCTCGCAAGGGTCTCGCCGAGAGGGTCTCGCCGAGAGTCTTGAAATGCGAGCCTAGAAATAAAACACAGCTAAAATAAGCATGATTCCGATTCCTCCAAAATTTCTGAAAATTACAAAAACCAAGAAATGCGGCGATAACAAGGTCTAGAAATAAAACATAGGCTAAAATAAGCATGATTCAAATAAATTGAGTGAATTATTGTGTTAAACCTTGTGCAAATATTATATAAAATGAGCACCTATCTCGAACTAAACTAATTAGAAGAAAATAGTCTAGTTGAACATTTAAAAATTATAATTTTTAGATCTTGGTACAGAAATGTCTACGAACTTACCAGATCTCTGAACCAAATATGGAATTCTTTATTTTGAATGCGCTCAATATCCTTTACTGTTAATCGACGGTTGCGATTTTTCCTCTTAATGTCAGCAACATGTTCTCTACAGACATAAGACAAATGTTAAAAAATAATTGGAAGGGCAGCTTTTAGAAGTTACTTGTATTTATCAGTCCTTACTTGAGATATGGAATAACCTCTGGACAATTAAAAAGTACATAGCGATGTGCCTGCACCATTTCCAAGTCTGATAGAATATATGTACCATGCTTCCCCAAAAACCGCCCTCTCTTTGAGAACAATGAAGAATTGGCTTCCAGTGAAGTGGATCCACATTCACTATTTCTCGAAGGACGATTTATTTTTGTATCGAATCCATCTATATATCTAATTAAGAATGTCATATATGATCAATATGAAAATTTTAGAAGGAAAACTTAGTTTAACAATGATTAATGAATGTACCTTGAACAAAATGTCATGCATTCAGTTGCTAGATAAGCCTCTGCAATGGATCCCTCTGGTCGTGCTTTATTACGAACATAAGACTTCAATACAAAAAGGAACCTACAAAAAATATATAATTAACTTATTATTAAATCATTATCTACATAATAAATTATAAATTTCATATAAAATATTAAAAAAATACCTTTCTATAGGGTACATCCATCGATAATGTACTGTTCCACCAAGTTTAGCTTCTTCAACTAAGTGAATTAATATATGTACCATAATAGTAAAAAATCCTGTTGGAAATATCATCTCGAGATGGCAAAGTATTAACTTAATTTGTTTATCAAGTTGTGAAAGCTTATCTGGATATAGAACCTTTGAGCATAACTCCCTAAAATAAGAGCATAACTCAAATAAAACATTAGTTACATTCTTAGACAACAACAGTGAGATGTGTTATGAATTTTTCTTAAGCATACATATTTTCAAATATGTATATTTTTTTCATAGAAATATTGATTTATATATTCATTTACATTTCTTTTCAATTTATAAAATTATGAACCTTTCTGGATATAAAGATTTTAACATTACTTTTATGATTATGAAGTTTTTTTAGCTATGTTTCATCCAAATAAAAGCCGTTGTCAGTATTCATCTATATATATTTCGTATATTCTCATATTTATGTTTGTACATCTTAAATTTGAATTTGGCAAACATTTTCAACTGAGACCAAATAATGAACACCATAGAAGCACTCGGTATAACCAAAATGAACACCATCTAGATTCTAATTAATTACAAAAATATCAACGGAGACCAAACATTGCTGCTTAACTACTGCTTAATTACAAAATATCATAATAGGTTAATAAACTCCATTTAGAATATGCCTTAATTAATTAATTACAAAAATCATGGAGTATAAGCAAAGCAATTAGCACCCTCAGAACTTTCATAATCAAAATTCAGGAAATTCACCATAATCCTGAGTTCCCTCAGAACTTTCATAATCAAAATTCAGGAAATTCACCGTAATCCTTAGAACTCAATAGATTTATAAAGCCACCTGAAATAAAATTAATCTATAATTAGTTAACTATGAATAAGTTATAAATACCAAGCTTAAAAAAATATAAATTAAGTGCATTATTTGACAGTTCACTAACTTTGATTGTTGTACTCTCATGCATTAGATGAAGGACTAATGCCTTCACTTGGGGAACTGCTAGTTCTCTGGACCTGAGAAGTGCTAAATTCCATTTGGTTAACCTTGCTTTTTAGTTCTTCTAATTCAAACCCTTGTTTCTCTACTTTCTCTAGCAATTCCCGAACAAGTATTATTAATCTTTTCTCATCCAGTGTTGTTATATCCATATATTCATAGCGACGCGTTGGCTGAAGTACACTCTTTGGATCAGAAACAAGACCTATTCCACGTACATGTCCACCTTTATCTTTACCCAAAACTTGAGATATCACATCTCCATCCCAAGCAACTCGTCCTTCTAAGTTGCTTGTCATTTCTGGGTGTTCCATTTGCTTTTGAATTGCTAACTACATACATGTCAGGTAACACAAAATTATTCATATTGTCTTATTGAATCCGATACTAATAACTTATTCTCCTCAATTTTCAAACTTACTGCAACTTCATTATCTAGATAAGTGCCATCTGGGCGCTTGTGCGTTGCTAGGTACAACACTGCTCGATTTGGTTCTTTTTTCTCTGGATCATTCATTTTCTACGATAGATAATTAAGAGGAACAATTACTTGATACTTGCAATAAATGGATATGTTCATTACAGAAATATACAAGAAATTTTTTTATTTGTATTTACCATCTCGTGAGCTTTGCGTGCAAAACTCTTCGTCCCTGATGTATGAGTAGTCTTCAGCATCGCCCGAGCTCTTTTATTTCGTTCACTCACAGCCTGCATATCATCTTCATTAATGTCTTTCAATTAATATAAACATAGTATAGAAGATGTCCAATAACGTGTGTGTTGTATTGTACCTTTCCCTCAGAAGATGCCCAATAGCAAACTAGATAGATCCATTGATCTGGAATCACACCAGGAGGTACATTTTTACATATCTCCTCTACAGGTTTATGTTCATCAAAGTGAAGGCCCTTTAGAGTACATTTGTGTTGAGACCATTTATTGTTTAGGGATATAAGAATCCACTTTTCACACTTAACATTGTAAATAAATTTTGCCTACAAATTAAGTGTAAAACAGAAAGTTAGAAAGGAAATAAATATGTCAAAAAATTGATTATTAATTAATGATCAAATTAAGTGTTCTGTATGTATCTTTATTAAGCGAAGAATTTCTGGTAAAGCAACCTTCTTAAGAAGCTTCCAATCTTTGTAACTTAGGCTACATATAGTTCCGTTTCTTGCCAATGTTCCCAAATATTGACCCAAGAGACCCGCTTCAGCACCGATTGGTTGAAATCTGGAATTTTCTCCTACGACAATCCTTTGCCCAGCTTCCATATTCCAAAGATGAGAAAGAAGGGTTCTTCCCCAGTGTCTTTTGCTCACACCGTCATATCTGGTGCATTATTTTTTAAGCAATATGTCATTCACATAATCATAATTAAAAATTATATTTACAAAACTAAAGGGAGACAAACAAACAACCTTGGATAACAACATCAACACCTTCAGCTGGCAATTCAGATTCCATATTGAGTTCAAATTTCGTGCGTGTGCTTGACTTAAATACTCATTGTTGCTTTGTACGCTTCTCAATCTCTTCTTTCTCGCCATTGATACTAATAATTGGTACAAAAAAATATTTAAAGGGCAATCTCTTATGAAAATAATGCTTCCTGATAATTATCAAACGAGGTTGAAAGAAATAATTGGAAAAACGAGGTTGAAAGAAACACCGAGAAAACAAAATCAAATAATTATCAAATTGAGCGAATTAGAAGATGATGCCTTGTCCTTTCCTTGTCCTTTAGAAAACAAAATGTCCGAGGAACCAATCCAATGTCTTTGTATGCCTCATCACCATTTGACACTGCAAAAAATAATTCACTAAGGTTCATTATTTCACAATTAAGATCCTGTAATGAAAGATAGTATTAATGTCAGAAAGAAACCTTCAATATCTCAAGGATTTTTGGGAAGAGTACAAAAATGTCGAGTAATCTCCATAGTTCCGCACCAGATGGAATATAGTACCATGCTCCTTGATTCCTAAAGATACAAAATGAAATCTTCATCTCTTCAATTCAAGTAAATCTTAAAACATTACTCACAAGGGGATTGATATTTGGAGTTCCTTTCGGGTAGATGGCTTGACAAGTAGAGGTGACCCATCTTAGGCCTTACTAGAACATTTCCGGAGAGAAAGAAACCGTTGAGGCCATCACTTATTCCCAACTTCTAAGCACTTGTGAAAGAACAAAACATGTTAGTATGTGAGATTAAGTAATTTGATAAAAAAATATTGTAATTTGAAACTGTCAGCAAGTTACAATAAAGACCAAATAAGTCATTACAAAAATTAGTTGACTATATCTGAAAGAAATAAAGAACTAGTCATTATAAAATTATTTAAAAGATGATGATTATTAGAAGAATTCATACGACTTTGCATGAAATTATGTATAGAAATAAGGTCAAAATGATTAAAAATGCAAATAACTAGTTTAAACAGCAATTTTTAATGCATCCGGATGAAATTATATAAAACTAATGTCATAAAATGTTAATATTGAAGAGTTAATTAGATAAACTTATAATAAACATAATAAGGAATATTTATATGAATTTGCACAAATTTTGAGTAGTTATGGTGCAGAAAATAATGAAAAACTGAATAACTTATTTTAACGGTAGTTTTATTGTATTCAACTAAAATTTTATGCAAAATTAGTTTTACAAAATCTTTATATTGAATATATGATTATAAAAATATATAATAGTCAATATTAGAAATATCCATATGAATTTGCATGAATTTTTGTGCAGTTATAAGTCCAAAAATTATTAAAAACAAAAATAATTTGTTTAAATAATAGTTTTTAATGCATCTGAGAAAATACTATCATAGAATATTCACATTGAAGAATTAATTATAAAAATAGTTAATAGACTTTATTAGGAGTATCCGTAAAAATTTGTATGAAATCATGTGTAATTATGAGACCAAAAATGATGAAAAACGTAAACAACTTATTTAAATAATAGTTTTATTATATTCGAATTAAGTTTTGTGCAAAATTAGTGTCGTAGAATTTTTATATTAAATATTTCATTATACAACATATAACAAAGAATATTAGAAATATCCTTATAAATTTGCACCAATTTATATGCAGTTTTGAGGTAAAATGATTAAAAACTCAAAAAACTATTTTAAACACCAGTTTTTAATTATTTTGTGTTAAGTTTAATATGAAAATATTATCGTAGAATATTCAAATTAAAGAGTTAATAAAAAAATAGTTAATACATATTATTAGGAGTATAGGTACGTCTTTGCATAAAATTATGTGTAGACATAAGGCCAAAATGATTAAAAATGTAAATATTTTATTTAAATAGCAGTTTTTAATGCATCGGGTTAAGTTTTATGAAAAATAAGTGTCATATATTATTCATATTAAAAAGTTAATTGGACTAATTTATAATTAATTAGGTTTATTTATCTGAATTTGTATGAATTTTTTAGTGGTTATGGGACCAAAAAAATAAGAAAAACTCACATAACTTGTTTAAACAGCAGTTATAATGCATCCGAATTAAGTTATGTGCAAAATTAGTTTCGTAAAATCTTTATGTTGAATATTTAATTATAAAAATATATAATAAACAATATTAGGAGTATTGATATGAATGTGCATGAATTTATATGCAGTTATAATGAAAAAATGATTAAAAACTAAAATTTATTGTTTAAACAATAATTTATGTCGTAGAATATTCACATTAATGAGTTAATCATAAAAACAGATAATAGATTTATTATTAGGAGTATATGTACGAATTCAATTCAATACAAACTTAGGATTTTTGAGTAAGCGGACGCCAATGCCCTGAATACCCTGGGAAAATTTGGCCTCCCGGAGCGATAACGCTCTAGGAGAATGACGGCTAAAAGTACGTACTCGATATTCTGAATCTGATGATCCACCTCGCAGAATAATAATAATATAATAAACAAAGGGGATTAAGAAGTTATGCTTTCAGATGTCATATCGCCAAAAGGATATAACTACCCGTGAATTGACAAATCGAAAACAAATAAGAGCTTACACTGTACCAACCAAGGGTCAGACGACCGCATTTTGGTAAATTATATATTTAAGTTTTAATTGCTAAAAATGTTTCTCTTCAATTGTTCTTATCTCATCCATACTTGTAGGTACCACTGCATTATTGCATATGCAAAATCTCTTTAGATCTTCAGGCATGTAGAGATCTCGAGAATTTGAAGTCAGTGCTTACATTATTTCATTATTTTTCTATTAGATTTATTTGACTTGATTGGTTGCATCTCTGAACCTTGATGCTTTAGGCCAAAACATCATAGAAAGCGTTAATGATTGCATGCTGCCTACTATTCACGTTATAAAGTGTCTGAGGTCAGCTGTATGGTTTAGAATCTTATGATCTCTGTGCAAAGATGCAATCATATATTGATTTTAATTTTTATATTAATTTTCTTTAAAATGATGCAGGAATCAGGATACGCGCACGATCAGTTTCTTCGAAATTCTAAAAAATTTAGTTATTGAATGTAGCTTGGCAATTCCTTGTCAAATTTAAAACTATAAGGTGTTTTTTTTGCTTAATATGTATAAGTTTATGTTGAACTACCAGAGGTATTCATTGATAAGAAACAACAAAGCATTTTGATACATCATCTGTTTAAGTTTTAACTGCTAAACATGTTTCTCTTCAATTGTTCTTATCTCATCCGTACTTGTAGGTACCACTCATTATTGCAGATGCAAAATCTCCTTAGATCTTCAGGCGTGTAGAGATCTCGAGAATTTGAAGTCAGTGCTTACATTGTTTCATTATTTTTCTATTAGATTTATTTGACTTGATTGGTTGCATCTCTGAACCTTGATGCTTTATGCCAGAACATCATAGAAATCATTAATGATTGCATGTTGCCTACTATTCAACAAGAGGTACAACAACGAAAGCTTCTATAAATGGTTTTGTACCTGCTATATTTTGGGTGAGGCGGCCAATTTGAGATTCATGAGGTCGTAAATCTTTAGACGATATAAGACAAATCAATTTGAATTGAGTTCAACAAAGGTTGTGTATGTTTGAATTTAATTTAATTTAATTACATAATTTAGAAGAAGAGTGATTTGTTCATTCTTTTATGCTATTGTGTCACAGTATCTGCTTCTGACTTTGGGTAAAGATTGATTATTAGTATTTTTATATTAAAACTTATTATATAATTATTTCATCGTACTATTCGTTATCATCAACTTTTTTAGGTTTTGGACTTTTGAATCTCGGCACTCTCTAAAATATGTACCAATTTATGTATAGTTATGAGGACAAAAATAATTAAAAACTCAAACAACCTATTTAAATAACAGTTTTTAAAGCATCTGAGTTATGTTTTGTGCGAAAATACTATCGTAGAATATTCACATTGAATAGTTAATCATAAAAATAATTAATAAACATTATTATATGTATCCATATGAATTTATGTGAAGTTTTGTATAGTTATGAGGCCAAAAATGATGAAGAAAGTCAAATAACCTATTTAAACAGTAGCTTTTAATTCATCCGGTTTAAGTTTATGTAAAATTAACATTATATAATATTTATATTTAATATTTAATTAGATAATTTATAATAGACATAATTAAGAATATTTATATGAATTTGTATAAATTTTTTAATAGTGATGGGGCAAAAAATGATGTAAAACTCAAATAACTTCTTTAAATAATTATTTTTAATACATTCGAATTATGTTATGTGCAAATTTGGTGTCGTAAATTTTTTTTAATATTGAACATTTAATTATAAAAATATATAATAAAAATATTAGGACTTTTCGTACGAATTTACATGAATTTATATACAGTTATGAGATAAAAAATAATTAAAAACTTAAATAACTTATTTAAACAATAATTTTTAATGCATCGGAGTACAGTTTTGTGCAAAAATACACTAGTAGAATATTTACATTGAACATTTAATCATAAAATAGTTAATAGACATTATTAAAAATATTCGTACGAATGTGCACAAAATTATGTGTAGTATGAGGTAAAAAATAATGAAAAAACTCAAACAATCTGTTTGAATATCAGTTTTTAATGCATGAGGATTAAGTTTTATGAAAAATTAATAGTGTAGAATGTTTATATTAAAGTGTTTATTGAAAAAAATGTTATAATAGACTTAATTAGGATTATATATTAATTTGTATGTATTGTACTAAATAATTTCTTTAATTTGACGATTTACAAAATAACCTTAAATTTTATAATTTGTCTAGTTTAATTATTGTGCAAGGACTAAAATACAATATGGATGAGTGCACAAGAACTAAGACTAATGATGGGATGCAAAAAACTAAATCAAGACTACATTAGGCTTAGATTTAGTTAGACTCAAACTAGGCTGAATTAGTTAAGGTAAATTGAGTTTAAATAGCAAAGAAAAAGCTTTATGTGCATTAAGCCGTTGTAATAATTCAGAAAATGTTATAACGGTTCAGTCTTTCTATCCAAAATTTCACTAAGTTAGAAAGCTAGTATTTTTATCAGAGCCTATCATTGGACAATGGCTTAGAATCATTGAACGACTTGAGCCGTTATAACAGTTCGTCAAGTTGTTATAACGGCTCTGTTTGTCAAAAACTCAAGAACCCATAGTCAACCACAATCAAAATGTTATAACGATTCACTATAACGTTGTAACAATTAAACAGAACGTTGTAATGATTTATCTCTTCTTTCCAAACCGTTAGAACGTCTCAGAAAAGATTCTTAAAGTCAGACAAAGGCATTCTTAGCAAAATTAACGACTACTCTTTTAAGCCGTTATAACGGTTTAAGCCGATAACAGATTCTTGATTAGTTCCAAGAAGCCTATTTAAAGGTATTAACTCTCTCACTTGAAATCTATCTGTTCCGTCTAGCTAAATCTTTATTCCAGAAAGCTTACTAGCCATATACAAAGTGAAAGAGATAAGCTTAAGAGATTAGAAACACTTAATTAACCAAATTCTTATTTAAACTCAATCTAGCTTCTCTCCATTCTCCTAACTTGATCCTTCGTAATCAACTCTTCTCTGATTCTTTTTGAGTTATAGTACTCACCTTGGTTTTGAGTGTGTTGTCACTCACCTTTTTTCTTTGAGTGTGTTGTCACTCTTGTTACTGATAGGCTTGACAACCCATTTTGTGTAAGGGATCAAGTTCTACAAGTGTAAGATATTTTTATTAGTGTATCAGCTCAACCTCAATTGTTGAGAGGTTGGGAGTCCCAAAAACATAGACGTTGTCCGAACTCTATTACATTTTGTATTTTTATTTGTTATTTCTTTTCTTTTCTCTTTTTGCTTTAGTTGCTATATTCTTGTTGAGAATTGAATTGAATTGTCTTCCACTGCCATTAAACTTGAATATTAAGGCCGAAATTGATTTTTACATTTCTACCTTAAG
Source organism: Schoenoplectus tabernaemontani (assembly GCA_037127355.1). NCBI lineage: Eukaryota > Viridiplantae > Streptophyta > Magnoliopsida > Poales > Cyperaceae > Schoenoplectus > Schoenoplectus tabernaemontani. The sequence goes on from CM073739.1 coordinate 17,895,419, forward strand.
TTCTTTACTTTCTTGCATTACTTAGTCTCTTAGGTGTCCAACTATAAGGTGCATCAGTATGAATTTATGTATAGTTATGAGGCTAAAAATGATGAAAAACTCAAACAACTTATTTAAATATCAATTTTTACATCTGAATTAAGTTGTATGCAAAATTAGTGTTGTAGAATCTTCATATTTAATATTTAATTATACAATATATAATAGACAATGTTAGAAGTATCCATATTAATTTGTATGAATTTATGTACAATTATGAGACAAAAAATAATTAAAAACTCAATTAACTTGTTTAAACAGTAATTTTTATTGCACCTGAGTTAAGTTTTATGTGAAAATACTATCGTAGAATATTCAAATTGAGGAGTTAATAGACAATTTTAGGAGTATTCGTATGAATTTATAATAAATTATGTGTAGTTATGAGGTTAAAAATGATGATTAAAAAACTCAAATAACATGTTTAAACAATAAATTTTAATGCATCGGGATTAAATTTTATGAAAAATTAGCGTCATAGAATGTTCATATTGAAGCATTAATTGAAAAAATCTTATAATAGACTTAATCAATAATATTTATATTAATTTGTACAAATTTATGTGTAGTTATGAGATCAAAAATGATGAAAAATTTAAACAATAGTTTTTAATGCATTCGAATTAAGTTTTGTGTAAAATTAATATTATAAAATCTTTATCTTGAACATTTAATTATATTATAAAAGTATATAATAGACAATATTAAAACTATCTATATGAATTTACATTAATTTATATACAGTTATGATATCAAAAAAATGATTAAAAACTAAAATAAATGATAGGATAACAAGACTAATTTTGGGAATTGGATTCGGAGGAAACTCCATCTGGCGAATGCTTCGCTATGCTAGTTCTGGTTGGAAATTATTAGAAACAAAAATTTTGCTATAGCTTTCTGACTGTTTTCTTGTTGGAAATTCGCTTTATGTTTTGTGATCACATAGATAGATAGGTCAGATTCTTGTACTCGTCAATCGTCACCCAAAATTCAAAACTTATTCTTAACAATCATGTATGATTATGAATGACCCTTATCTACTAGCAAACAATTCGACTCGGCTCTAATTTGTTTCAAGCACGCACATAGCTGGAACCGGAACGGCGCCACCCATACTATTTCGGTTCATTTCAACGTTCAGGTCCAATATACAAAGTAGTGCAGTCAAACAATACACAACTATGATCTGATTCAGCCTGAGTTTTGTATTCGCATCATATGGTGAAGCTGAACTATTCGATTTGAATCAAACAGTTTTAAATTTGAGGCAAATGATTAATAGCTCAAATAATAGTCAATTAGAATGACCTTAAAAAATCATGATTTAAGCTCCTATGAACACAAAATTAAATTTGTGAGCTAAACTATCTAGACCTTCCCGTTATATCTGCCCGATAAAAGAGGAACTTATAATTAAAAAAAGAGGCACTATTTAGTGTACGAATTACATTTGACTTCGACGAAAAATCTGTCAAATGAGACCATTTTTTTTCAGAAACACGAGGCCATCTTAATGCAAAATAAGAGACCAAAAACTAGAAAGCACACATCTTCACGCCTAGAGAAGTCCTCATACTTAATTCTTAATATTGTTTGGAAATTGTTATATATATTTTTAAATTAGATGAATTTTTGATATACTAATATTGAATCTGGAAAAACTTGAAAAGTAATGGAAAATGAAAATGTGGATATACTCACCTTTGTGCGAATGCTTATGTGACTGAAGTCGGCCATTAATTGGCTATATACATCACTTTAATACAACATTTTAAGCACAGCAAAAATAATAGAAACCCTTTTTTTCATGTTTTACTATATCTACGCTCATTACTATAGTGTGTAAAACAACATCAACAATGAAGAGAGAACCAAATCTCGGACATTTTTGTCAACATGTGCACTTCAAAAATGATTATTCGAAGGCAAAAATGGGTTTAAAAAATAAATTCACTTGTTAAGGCAAAGAGAAGCCTTCTTTGAGGCATTCAGTTCTCAAGTCTTGCATGAGCTGAATGAGTTTAGTAGGATCACTTGTTACAATGGCATCAACATGCTCAGAAAGCATTCTTCGCATTGAATCAGTATCATCAACTGTCCAAGCATATACCTTTTCGCCCCTCCTGTTCATGCAAGTGAAGTATTTTCAGTTGAATCAACAATTCAACATGTATGGAATAAGAAATTAGACCCTCAAATATTAGGTTCACAAAATTTCATTGTGAAATTGATGTAGTCAAAACTATTCTTGCAGAACCACAAGACTTGATTAATTTCATTCCAAGAGGAAAACATATTTATGCAATGTGAAATTACGGCCAATCAGCTCAAATGGACAGTTGCCAACAAAAACAAGTGCTTTGAAACAAAGCTACACTGCTCCATATTTAATCCTCAAGTTTTGGGAACAAAGCATTTCAAAGGTGTTATTTAAATCCCATCAAGAAGCTTTGAACAATACGATAAGTTGCTTTCGTGACCAAAGGATGTGCATGATAATCTTCTTATAATACTTGCATATATAAAATCAGAAATGATGCATGAAATAAACTGAAAAATAAGTGTCATCCCAAAGAGAAAAATGAAAGAGACCATAAAAAACCAGAAAAGACCAAAGTATGACCATGCAGAAATGGTGATGATGAAAGGTGCCCGCTAAACAAAAATGTTACTAGGTCCCGTACCTGTGGAAATTTCTTAGAAGTTTCCCGTTAACCAAGGGATGGTATACACCACCAACATGAGCTCCTTTTATCCTCCCCACTTTACTAGTTGCACCTGTTATGGGATCCTTCATGACAATATATCCAACCTACAGCCAAATACACATGGCCTTTATGAAAATCTAGTCAGAATTGTTTTTTCTTTCTTTTTTATAACTTGTTTGAGCTCATGGTTATGATAACGTACCATCACATCTTGCGATAACCTGACAACATCCCTTGAAACTGTGTCACTTTTCGCCCAAATAAGGCAATTCGTGCATTTAGTTTTCTTCACCTGTGGCCAAAAAGAGACCAGTATTTATTTTCTAGATAAAAACTTTGCAGACTGATAACAAATATAAGATCTATACAGCATTCATGAAAATAGGTCAGGTTCGCTTCACAATCGTTTGTCTGGACAAAGCAGAGAACTTTGGTATTGGACCTGACAATGGCTCCAAAAAGACTGAGCAGCATCCAACCCATTGAACTTTGTATCTAAACCTGGTCAGATCAACTCAGATGAGCCATCATTTGACAATATGCACAAATAATATCATTTTTTTTATCATTTCAAAGGATTAACAAGATATGAAGGAAATTGAGAACATTACTCAGTAATTCAAGAAGATATATAAATTAACGAAGATCAGTAAAAATGTTGGATAAGATAAAGTTATGACCTACTAACCTGAAATCCACTAAACAATTGTTTTTCTTAACAGTAAAAAGGCATTAATTATTTTCTATGGTCCATAGGAACTTACGATAGACAAAGTATTCTCTGCCAATCCTTGCTCATATAATGGTGGGCCCACTTTGATGTCTAGAATCACCTGCCTCACTGATTCAGAAATCAGCTACATAAATAAAATAGGAAACATCAGATTCTAATTGCACCAATACAGTCTATACTTATTCAGAACAAAAGGACCTGAATGGGCAGATGAACAAGCAACGATTATTACAGACAGTAGCAGGGGCAGAGGAAGAAAATTTTTGTATGGGGTCAACATTTTGGATCTTTATATTACACAAAATAATCATTAGTTAATTTGTACAATTTTTTGATATATGTAATTTGTATAATTTTTTGATATATGGGGGTCAATAATGTAAAAATATTATAAATATATGGGGGTCAATAATGAGTGAATTTACTGATTTTCATAAAAAATATAATAAAATTATATGTAAATTAATGATTTTTGAATAATAAATGGGGGTCAATTGACCCCCATTGGCTGCATTTCAATCCGCCTCTGGACAGTAGCATCATGACTTCTTATACAAAAATCATGTATACCTCCAAAGCATTCTCAACCAGAGGAACTACTTGCTTTTGCATTTCTCTTGTTGATTTAAAACCTGCATCCAGCTCTCTTATCTATTGAAGAGAAAAAAGTTCAGAAATTCGGTAATAAAGAGACAGAAAAATTATGACAAAACAAATATCTAGGATTCTTCAAGGCAAATAGGCAATGTCGATATTAATTGATCTCACCTCATCAAAGGTCATATGCCCAACTTGTGCAGTTCTGTTACCAGATATTCTTTGTAGATCCCTGCCTGTGTCATGTAAAAATTAATTTCACATGCAAATCATAACTTAATGAAGTTACTGAACATGTAAACAGCTTTCACTTGCATAATCTCATGCCAATCACAGTTATATAAAATAGATAAGGAGCCTTTTTTTATCTGAAAAAAAATCTCACAAAATAAGCATCAATTCACATAAAACCCTAGATGAGCACTAACTATCCTATGTACCAACTTCTATCAGATCAAACTAAGTTCTCAAATCTAATACACCAATATTTATTTAAATGAAGTCATGCCTATCATGAAGGGCAACCAAGAATCCATCAGAGGTGCGAGAAACATCCACCTCTATGCAGTCCACATGTGAATGGAGCGCGACTCTGAATGCCTCCATCTAATGAGGATAGATAAAACAGGGACAATAATATCAGATGTTCAGAAAGGGATAGTCCTCTGCAATATTGACTAATAAGTACTTTTACATTTCAGTGACATACTGTATTTGGAGCAGCCTTGCTAGAATCACCACCATGAGCACATACTAAAGGTGCTTTCTCAATCCAACCACAATTGTGTGCTTGCATCTGACAAAAGAGAAATGGTAAAATTATATTATTCTGCTAATTGGAAAATTTATAGAATTTTAACAAGTTGCAGAAATTAGGAGCTCTTAGGACCTTATATGCGGAACCTCACATGATAATGATCTACAACGGCTTATATCAGATCCATTCCAGTTGGATCGAATTGTTTAAAAACAATTACGTTTGCTTCCTCGGTTCCTTGGATTAATATACATCTGATATGAAACCTAATTAAACGAAAATTTCATCCGCTAACATCTTACCTATCAACCATATAACTCGGATCACATGATAAAGAAGCGTTTATGAAGCAACTCAGAAGATAAAGTGATCACCGACCTGTTGCAAATGGCGAAGGCGGAAGTGGAAGAAGAAAGGAGGGATGAGCGCGAGAAACCCGACGAGAAGCAACAGGCGGAAGAGACTGTTGGAGGGAAGCAATCGCGAGATTCCGCGCGATAGTTTGCGTGAAACTGTGCGAGGATCTGTGATCGAGGGTTTCCTCTTCTTTGTAGGGAAGAGGGGTAGAGTCGCGGGAGGAGGCCGAGACCATCTCATTTTCTCCGCGGTTTCTTCTGTGTCACAACTGAGAAGGGTAACATGGTGGTGTAAAAGGAGGAACCGCCGCCAGGGTTGCAAACGGATCGGATACGGACGGATAATGTTTTTTATCGTATTCATATCCATTATAATTTTTTGAATATGAATTCGGATACAGATAGTTTCGATATCGGATGGATATCGGATACGGATCGGATATTCAATGGATATCGGACGAATACATATACAAATACAGATATATTTTGGATATTAAGTAAAAATATTATATATATCATTAAAAAATATTTGCATATTATTTTTTGATAGAATTATTAATTATAAAAAATAAATATTAATTATAAAAGTTTATTAATTATCATTATATTAGTAGTTCAAATGTATCAATGAATTATTAAAAAAACATAATATATTAGCACAAATAATATATAAAATTAGTTAGATTTGTAATGTTTGCAAAAAAATATAATTAAAAACACATAATGAGATTTTTTTCGGATATGTAGTCGGATAATATCGGATCAGATATTTTCGGATAATGTCGGATATTGACGGATAATAGCTAAACGGATGGTTAGGGATAGATAATAGCCAAATCGTATCCATATCCATTAAAATTTTTCGGATACAGATTTCTTCGGATACATATACATATCAGATAATTTTTATTATTTTTCATATCAGATCACGGATAAAATCGGATATTTTACTATCCGTTTGCAACCCTACTGCAGCCTCTCCAGAGAGATGTCCGTACGGACATCTTTAGAATGATATGAACGGCTCGTTTTAATTTGAACTAATATAAAAAAATATAAATATGAATTTTAATATATAAAAAAATTATTATTATTAAATTAAAATTATTAATCGGTGATCGGACAATTTAAAATAAAAAAAAATCATATAGTTCCGTAGATAATTTCTCCATAGGGAATATCATTTCGTAAAAGGGGAGCGTCAGAGCGATCACTCGCTTAATTTGGAGTCTTTTACCATTTTGATAATAGATGTAAAGGAAAAATAAAAATAATAAATTTTGGATCTATAAATTAATTATCATTAAATTAAGAAAAGATAACCCCTTCCAACTCAAATCTCTCATATTTATCCCCCGATCCAATCTCGTTTCTTTCGAAGTGGGATCTGCTGTTATCCGGATAAAGAACATGATCTTGTTCTTTTCTATTTGACAGTGAGCCCTCCTATGATTTCAATTTATAGTGAAATCCATTGTCGATGAGAAAAGAACATGATCATATTTTTCATCCAAACAACAAATTCGGAGCCGTTTCCTTCATCCGGACTCAAATTTAATTCTCTTTTGATATGATTTTGTTATCTTTTACTTTAATTTTAAATAACATAAACACTTTAATAATAAGTTTTTTCTTTTACATTAATTGTCTTTTTAATCTTTATCATTTTATTAAGCAACACAAATTATATACTCTTTTGTCATGCGAATAAATCACAATCTTCACCCATTCTTTGTTTTTGAAAATTTCGTTCAATGTTAACAAATTTTGATGACGTTATATGTAGGAGACGCAACAAAAAAGAAAAAAAAAAAAAGAAAAGAGATTTGGTCAACTCCGTCAATCGATAAAGAATAAGAAAATGATGAACATGACATTCCTTTCCACAAGCCTAGAGCATACATCTATCTTGGAGATTTTTTGGTGCTTCTCCCAAAAGCAAATATGTGGCCAAAGTAGTGAATTCTGATTTACATAAATCTTTATGTTTTTCGATTATTGCTTTAGAAACATACGTATTGTTGTCGATTGTCAAAATTAAAATTTTATGCCACGTCATCAAATTAACAATCTATTTTAAGAATAATATTCTTGAATAAAATGAAATTGTCAAATTAGCATTTTTGTAATTATTTTTTCTACTTCTCTGTTGACGTGGCTTATCAAATGGACTGTCAAATTTAGACAATTGTCTAATCTTGTTTAGTCTCAGCATCTCTAAATTAAAATGATAATTGTCAAATAAAATTTGACAACCAATTTGACAATGGAATACGTGATACTCTTAGTGTCAAGAATTATATTTCAGACCAATGAGGTTTATTTTTCGATTGCACTACTTTTGATCTTCCAGGATTTTTACTTTGTATGTAATGTCATTTGGTAGTTAATCTTGAGTCTTTTTCTTCCAACTTATTTAGCCTTAAATGATCCGCAAAAATAACTGAAATTGAGAACTGTTATTCGATGATATACTGGTTCAAATGGAAGTTTTTGTGCCATTGCTAGTAGGATAATTTTTTTTTTATAAAATATTTATATAGTATATTTTTATTGTTTGGTTTCTAAAAGAATGTGCGGAAAAATTAAAATGTTATCATTAATATATTTTTAAAACTTTATTAGAAGAGGAGGGATTATCACAGCTGGAAAATAATGATAAGATTTGGGTGTGAAAATGACCTTAACTCATTCAGGCGGACATTAATTTCAAGCCTACTTTATAAAAACAAAACTTTTAGCACCAAATTAAAAATTCCTTCAATTTGTTCTTAATAATATATTTTTTTTATTTTGTAAAAATTATGAATTTTTATTAATTATTGTTGTGCTCACCGAAGTAACAACACAAAATGTTTTTAAAAAGTCCATATTGAACTTCCTTCTGAGAAAATGTAATTCAGAATGTAAATAAAAAATTATAATTAAATAAAATACTATATAAAGAGGTGTTCTGCATTTCATAATGTCTCTTGTTGTAGTGCAACCTCTCTTAATTTGTGTTTCCACTTGCCTCGCCATAATCTTGTTCTGTGAAAAGAAAAAAAAAAGTGATGTGTTATAAAATAAAAATATAAAATAAAAGTTGTGAGAGACTAAAATTTTATTTCAATATTATCTCTTCTAGAAATATATGATAATTAACAACATACAATCTTTATTTATAAGGTAGAAAAATATCATGTAATAAAGAAGAAAGTTAATACAAAATTAAATTTAGAATTAAGAAGGAGATAAAGAGAAAAAAAACATCTATCATTATGAGAGAAGATAGAGGAGATGAAATATTTATCATTAATATTTTATAACATGATATTTTTCTCGATTGTTGTGTCGAAAATAAATTTATTATGATCTACTAAATCAATATTAATCTTTTGTTCTCAAATCCAAAAGTGTAATGCTTTAGTTAAAATATCTCTCATGCCTAGGGCTGTCAACGATCTTTCGTTTGACCGTTTCGTCATTTCATTTCGGCGCAAACGAAACAGAACAATCAGGGATTTATATTCTGTTTCAATAAGAAAATAGTTAACGCAATTATATTTTATTCCGTTTCAATAACAAAACGGTTAACGCTGTTATAATTTATTCTGTTTCACCTGTGGCTACATCTATCAAAAAGTCCCAAAAGGTTATTACCGAGGTACGAGGTTATCTTCAAAAGCAATGCCTAAAGGAGCCGTATGAGGTTGAAGATAAAAAAAGAAGCCTTCCTCGAAGGACCCTCTATCCTCTATGGACCGAGGAGGCCACCATGGTCCTGCTGGAAGCCCACTGGCAGCGATTATCGCCTGATCTGTTTGGGGAAGAAAAATCTGTGCCCTGACGATTGGGAATACATGGCCAATTACGTCAATAGCAATAATACTGGCAAGAGCAAAACTGTGGCTCAGTGCAAGAATAGAATCAGAGCCCTCAGAGTACAATACCAGGTTGAATGTGACCGCTTGTTCTTCGACGGCATTGCCAGAAACTGGCCTTACTTCAATAAGGTCGAATGCTTTGTCTCCGCCACCTCTACGGCTGTTTCTCCTTTCAGTGTGCCACAAATTGCACCCTCCTGATGAGCATATCTCTGAACATGGTCTGAAAACCACTAACTTATTTCTGTTTGTACTGCTTTTCGGCTTTTTACTTGATTTTATTTTGTTTCATTTAGTCCCCAGAAAATGGTATCATTTCAGGGTCCAGGGGGACGGTGCAGAGTAAATTTCTGTTGAATTTCTTTTGTGGATTATCTGGTTGTCGAAAAGTTGTGTTAGATTTGGTGAATTGTTTGTTATTGGAGCAGAAAGTGCAAGTCTATGTGCTTTTTCTGTCTAGGCACGATGCTAATTTGAGTCGAGAGTATATCCTTCATCGATAAGGAGAATTCTGCAGTAACTGGTGGTTGTTGCTTAATTGTCTTGTACTTTTGTGTATTCCAAAAAAAATAAGCTCGCAATTATTGCGCCACATGGTTAACACGGGCATGCATCTTTTTTAATCTTTTTTAATCTTAATTGTGAGGTTTTTCATTTTTGAGGAAATAAAGACTTACTAAAAATAAATAAAAATAAAGCCTTATTCCATTTGCGGGCTAAAATCATCTAGTTATCCAATTACACACTGCAGCTTGTAGCCCATGTACAAAGTTGACCAAGGACAAGGAGGCCCAAGACAGAAAGCAGGATACAATTTTGGGCCGTTGATTGTCTTTAGAGGCAAAGGTGAGGTGAGAATGAGAAAGGGACGCTTAGAACTTGTGATTCTTTCTTGTGAAGTATAAAGTATCTATCAGAAGAGAGAAGAAACACAATAATTAATGGATTGAATATTGATCCTTGCTCGCCAAGGTCTCTTGACTAATCAAAGAAAGCTACAATCGACGGTGCTTGGTTGGTTCATGGCTGCTTTTGGTAAAGTCAACAGATGCATCCTCCCACATGTCTATTACTCCATTTACCATATTGCCCTTCATTGCTTCTCAGATATTAACACGACGCTAAGTGCTAACAAATAAATTAATAAATATACATATATCGTTGTCCCATGACGTATTCACTCATGATTAAAAGCAAAACTTAATTGTAAGGTTATTGAAAAATATCATTCAATTATTAGACGAGAAGGAGTGTATCTTAGATTTTAAAAAACCACCCGTTTAAAAGGAATATTGTAACAAAAATTTCAAGAATGATATTGTAATTGTTTTATACATCTTCGGTTCTCCTGTAATCGAACTATTTAAATATGATGGATCTAATAACTAAGTCCATAAATTTATATTTCATTTTTAAATTTTTAAAGTTTACATTCAATGAAATTGAGAGAAACTGAATTTTTTGTGTGCATATATATTCCAATAATTTCAATTTCTTTTATTTCATACAAAAGCGTATTTAAATGAACTAAAAAACTCAAAATTCATAATTTTAAAATTGAGTTAATAATGCATATTAAGATCAACATTTCAAAATATTCATTTGAAGCAAATCGTTGGTGCCTTCTTGGATGGTAAATACGAGAAAACATATATTTTGAAACTTCCGAGCGTTTTCTCGAGTTATTTTTTAAAAATCATTTCTCTGCCATTAGTCCATTACAGTCAAACTGGCCGAATTGAAAATCCTATATGCCCCAACTCCAAGCAACCAGGTCAGAATAGCAAAATTGTGATTTTGACAAAAATTAAGGTACATATTATTCTTGACTTCTTCCCTCCGTAGATCCTTATAAATTGCTGCCTAGTCCATTAGTTTTACTCATTACCAAGAAAGAAAAAAGCAAGTCATCCATTAGTGAAACAAGTCTCACACGTACTCCGCAGGACCGCAACACACAAAATTGAGAGAGAGAGAGAGAGATGAATCGCTTCAGCATGAAATCCTTGGCTAGGGTGCTCCCAATCAAGCCATCACAATATCCAGAGGAGGATAAAGAGAAGCAAGAAAACATTACAAAGAGTAAGAAACAAGAAAAACCTCAGAAAACCAAGGAGAAGAAACAGAGAAGCAACCTCGACGCTGGCGTGGCAAGCTCTCCATACTTCGCTTTCCATTCTCGTCCAGGACTCCGATGATTTAATATAGTTTTTTTTCTTGTACAACTTTTCAGTATTTAAATTTCATTAATTCCTTAGTTTAGCCAGCGATGGAAACCATGGGATTATGATATCAGCGAATGGGGCTTATAACAGTTGTTTGATTGTTATTGTTATGATCCTTATTCTTTTTTTCCAATTAATTAATCAGTACAATACCAAAATTGTTCTCAAGTAGTTCCCTTGTTTTTTTTTTTCATTTCATGTTGAGAAGTTAAGAAATCTTATTATTTAATATGTTGCCAGCGCCCAACGACATAATTATGTAAAAAAATAATTAATGTATTAATTTATTCGTCTATGATTTTATTCCTTTTTTCATGAGCTTTCTCATGGTAAAAAAGGCTAAAATATAGATGAATTGTAAGATCGTAGCAGACGAAATAATCTCGAGCACTGGTCATCTCCTGCAGCAAATCATAACAGAAAAAAGTTTATCCAAACAGCTCTATTTAACTAAAATTTTCGGATTAGTTAAAATGGTGAAGTCAATCAATATTAATCTTATGGTGCTGCTACAAATGTTTGCTTCTCCATTTTTTGGTGCCTAAGGCACGCTCATATTTAATTCAGCTCTCCTCTACCGTGATATTCTCATTAATATACAAAGAAGGTTAAGTTTTCAAACTTTTTAATATATTACATCATTAATTTTCTTCATCATTAATTTTATTTAAATATTTTCATCTTCTTGAATCTAAAGGTTTATATAAAAATATGTTCTCTCCTAATTTAAAATAATATGTGTAATATACTTAAAATAAAACTTAACTCTAAAAATGATCTAATTTTTCATATAATCATTTATAGATTATTATGTATTTAATTATATTATTTATTATTATAATTATTATAATTATAATTATCATTATTACTTAACATTTAAAAATATTATATCTAATTTTTTAATATAAAATTTTATATTATTAGTTATTTATTTGAGAACTATATTATCAGAACGAAGTCCGAATTATAACTCTAGTATTATTAATTTGTAAACAAAAAATGAACTCAACTTGTATAATTTAAATTTTATGTAGTAAAAAGGAAAAGATATATAAAACATGTGCATACATAATAAAAATGTCAACATGTACAGGCTAGCTTAAATTATTATATAATTCATATTTAATTAAATGACTATGGAGTTCATATTTTATGAAACTGTCTACCTTTGATTGATAAATCATACTGGCATCGAATATGACAAACTAATTTACGATGAAATAAAATTTAGCCAGGGACTGCACTGTAACTCAGAAATTGTTCAATTTTCATGTGACCCAACATATGCCCGAGTAAATGATTTTTTGACATTTCAAAAATTAACATTTAAAAACAATTATAATTGCTCGCTATCTGACATTTAAAAAATACTAAATATAATTACTTCATATTTTAATACAGTTAAAATTGCAATTATCTGACATTTTTATATAAAAGTGGTACAGCTTTAATATTTGGAGTTTCGGACTAGTGATCATTGATCAATGATCATCGTGTAACTGTCAGGGGCCGTCGGATTCAATAGATATTTAAAAGTAAATAATGTTTCGCTGGAATCCAAAACCGCCGGAACCACTTCACTGTTCCTGTACGAGCTTTGGACCGAGTCTTTGATAATTAATTGAATCCAATTATCTGCATTTTGATTAGGAGAAGTGCGATTATCGGATTGTAATGGCTTTATCGGGTTCAAATTCATTAACTAATCGGGTACTAAATAAAAAAAAATTAATAATTTAATATATATACTTAATTAATAAATTTTTATTAAATAATAACATTTTATATATTAAAATAACAATAAAATAAAGCTCAAAGTAATAGATAATCAAGTTGATGAAGAAAGTTTTCGACTAAGGAACTTTATATTTTGATATCTTTGCATAATTATTTCATTATGCACGGTATTAAATATTTTTTTCTCAATAAAAATAATCAGACAATTCAGGGGGGGGCAAAAAAAATTTCCAAGGGGGACACGTGCCGAAAACATTACCGAAAAACACTATTTTTCAAAATCCAGAAAGAAGCACGTCCCCCCTGAATACTGCTGGGTCCGCCCCTGAATCCAGTTCCTTGCTTGAAAAGCATATTTTGTCTTATCAACATAATTATACTGCACTGAGCCTTTTGCTTGCTTACGAAGGCGCTTTGGTGCAGTCAAAAAAGAAGAAAGCATTATCATATCATATGTGGAAATTCGTCATGTCTCATGAAGCTTCCTTTAGAAGGAGAACGATTCACAATTCTTCAATAAATAACGGGTAAAGGTCCTAATGGACCCAGATATACTGACAACCTTCTTTTCGCGGAGCAGCTTCTAATTTGGACGTAACCGTTACGTACTCCTAAAAGAATATAGGGTTGGTTTGACAAATTAAGGTGTGTTTGGATCGTGTAAATAATAGCTTAAGAATAAAGAAATTAAAAATAGTAAATAAGGATAGTGAAAAAATAGTGATTTTTCGGTTAACGCAAGGATAGTAAAAAAAATGATGCTATTTCGGATGATAGAAATATTGTTTGGATTGTTTGTTGGGAATAGTAATGGAGAGTTGAGAAGAATATCAGCTATTTCATCCTCATCACAGAATAACAGAATAATAGCTATTCTCACTGTTCCTGAATAGTAAATTTGCGTTTGGATACACAACTGCTATTTCTATTCCGAGAACAGCAGCTATTCTGCTATTCCTGGCCCATCCAAACATACCCTTAGGGAGTGTTTGACACTCAATTGAATAGCAAAAAGTAGGAATATAATAGCTATTCTGACGAATTAATTTGCCAAACAAATTTTAGACTATGTAGAAGAGTGCGGAATAGTGTTAATCCGGTATACCAACTTATAAGTGGAATATCAGATTAGCTTTCGTCGGAATAGCGATTATTGTTTGATTATATTATATTATATTATTATATTATGATTATGATTCAGATTTAGTATTATTATATTATTATATTAATATTATGATTATTAATTATTATTATTATTATCATTATATTATTATGATTAAATTATTATTATCATTATATTATTATTATTAAATTATTATTATCATTATTGTTATTATATTATCGTTACCATTAGTATTATTATATTATTTATTATTATTATAAATATAATTTTAATATTATATTATTATATTATGAATATAAATATAATTATTTTATGATTATAATATTATGATCAAGATTATTTATTATTTATTATTATATTATGATGATTATGATTATGATTATTATTACTTATTATTATTTTATTATGTTTTATTATATTATTATATGTTGATTATAGTGATGATTAATATATTATTATATTATTATAATGATAATTAATTATAATTTTTTTATTATGATTATATTTTTATTATTATATTATTATGATTATGATTATGGTTATATTATTATGATTATGACTATAATTATTATTATTATCATGATTATGATTATGATTATATTATTAAAATTATGATTACTTATTATTATATATTATTATAATTATGATTGTAATTATAATTTTTATTATTATATTACTATGTTATGATTATGTTTATATTATTATTATATTATTATTATAATATTATAATTTATTATGATTATTTTTTATTACTTTATTATTATTTTATTATGTTGTATTATATTATTATATGTTGATTATATATATGATTAATTTATTATAATATTATTATAATTATAATTATTTTTATGATTATGATTATATTTTTATTATTATATTATTATGATTATGATTATGGTTATATTATTATGATTATGACTATAATTATTATTATTATCATCATCCTTCTTAGTATCATAATTATTCATATTTGAAAGAATGATAATTTTGGAAAGAGTGATAGAATAGTGTATTTTTGAAAGAGTGGTAGAAGAGTGATATTCTTGACTATTCGTAAGAGTGAAAATATCGTTTAAAAGTTATTAATTAGAATAATTAAAATATGAATAATTATGATACTAACAATGATGATGATAATAATAGTAAAATAATAATAATAATAATAATAATAATAATAATAATAATAATAATAATAATAATAATAATAATAATAATAATAAGGGAAAATTGGTTATTTGCCATTACAAAGTTTTGAAATTAGAAATTTGCCACTCCAAAGTTTAAATTGAGAAATTTGCCATTATAAATCTCATTTACTCTTAAATTTGCCATTATATATATTTAATCAGATTTTAAAAAATAATAATTTTAAAAATACCAATAATACCCCTCTATTTCTCGATCAGACCCTTCTATTTCTCCTCTTCGACAAAGCAAGAGCAAATCACCGCCCCGCCTAAGCCCTCCCCCTGAACCCTACGCTAAATGTAGGTGGGAACGAATATATCATACCATCTCAGCATTTTGATATCTTTCCCTATCATATATTTGACACTTTGATACCATGGAAGCCTTCCTCTACGGCATGTACGACACACGTGTGCACTCTGCTAATCTCCTCTCACTATGCCATGAGCGCATCTTACTGTGCAAGGTATGTGAATAGGCTCAATTGATACCAGTGATTAATAAACGTTAGGACCAACCATATCACCTGCAGCCCCAAACTAGAATACCAAAAAATAACACCTGACAAAAAGCCAAATTGGAGAAAGGGAATGAAAGTGCGTAACTTGATCAGGAATTGATGAAAAGAATGTGATTTAGTTCACAATCGCATTGCACATCACAAATGAGATGGAAACAAAATCTGATGGTCTTAGCGCGACTCAGGAAGCAAATGGAGAAAAAATTTCCTTGAGCGGTGTTATCGCGGTGCATACAAGCAACATCCAACTTTGCTCTAGACCAAAAATTCGACTCGCAGCAACCTCGCACATAGACAGATGCAAATCACCGATCGAGTTGACGCCAATGACGAAACCAAGCCAGAGAAAACTAAAGCTCAAACCTAGAGCTCTAATACTAGTCAACAAATGCTAACAGAACTGGCGGAGGGTGCATTTGAGTTGTGATTGCTAGACAGTGGAGGTTGCAAGTTGGATTTTCCTTTCTGTCGAAGGGAGGCAGAGGGTTCCTCTCAGTCAAGTAATTTCCTCTCCGTCAAGCGATTGGTTTTCCTCTCTGTCGAGCGGACGCGGAGGAGTCGAAGAAAAGGGAAGAAAATGGTAGTGACTCTAGTCTGATCGAGTCAATCGATCTATATTCCAATATTCTTAATCGATTCAGAGAGAGGGTATTATTGGTATTTTTAAAATTATTATTTTTTAAAATCTGATTAAATATATATAATGGCAAATTTAAGAGTAAATGAGATTTATAATGGCAAATTTCTCAATTTAAACTTTGGAGTGGCAAATTTCTAATTTCAAAACTTTGTAATGGCAAATAACCAATTTCCCCAATAATAATGATAATATAAAAATAAATAATATAATTATAATATAATCATAATATAATAATATAATATAATAATAGTATAACCATAATCATAATCATAATAATATAATATATTAATAATAAATAATCATAATCATAATAATAATGTAATAATAAATAATCATAATAATAATAATATAATAATAACATAATCATATTTATAATCATAATATAATAATATAATATTAAAATCATAATTATTATAATATAATAATAAATAAATAATCATCATAATATTAATATAATAATAATATAATAATAATAAATCATAATCATAATATAATAATATAATACAACATAATCAAACAATAATTGTTATTCCGACGAGAGCTAATCTAGTATACCACAAATAACTTGGTATACCGGATTAGCACTCTTCTACTTAGTCTAAAATTCATTTGGCAAATTAATTCGTTGGAATAACTATTCTATTCTAACTTTTGCTATTCCATCATGTGTCAAACGAATCCTATAGTATTTTCGTGTTTCTACTCAAAAAATAAATATATATAATCATTTCTAAATCTTAATTTATTATACTCATTAAATTTTTATGGGATATAAAAACTTGAGATATTTTGAGTTTTCTAAATAATTATTTTTAAATTTTAAAAAATCAGCTCTAAAAATAATAATAAAATATTTTTTATCTTATGTTTAAAAATTAAAAAAAAAATGATTTAGAAATTTTAAAATACCTTAAAATTTTGTATTCCATAAGATTTACATATGAAAAATTTAATGAACATGATAAATCAAAATTCAAAATAAATTTAATATTTTTTGAAAAATTAAAAATACGGAATAACTTTGTACTTTTAAGAGTACGTTAGTTTTACTCATATTTCATTCTCTTCCTATATAAAGAGGTGTCTTGTTTTTCTTCCCCACAAATCATTCATCAGTGATTTATATAAAAATCTCAGAATAATTAATATAATTCACTGGTCAATGATTTGCGGGAGAAGACGAAAAATGAACTTTATATAGAAAGGAAGAGAATGAAATAAAAATTTGACCCGGTCGGTTGGTATGATTAATATAATTTACAGGTGTTGTTCCATGCGAAATTTGACCCGGTCGGTTGGTATGAAATAAAAAAACAATAAATCATACACTTTCATATTCAATATAAAACAGTAAGAAAAATTCTTTATATATTTTTCATAACATATTTACTTTTTTAAATAAAATATATTCTATATTAATTAAATGGGTAAAAATACTAATAATTTCGTGCAGTGTGGCGCACTTTCTAAAATTTTTAAAAATATAAAAAGTAAAATTAATTCTCATATTATAGCACGAGCGACTAGTTCTCTACACTCATTAGAATGAACCGATTATTTTCGTGCCAGGTAGGGTGACCTAGAAAAAAAAATTCGGATCATTTTTTTAAAATTTTTCTGCTAGCTATTCTGTTTGAATTTTTAATTCAGACCATTTTTTATACTAAACGCTCAAAAAATATAAATTCTAAAAAAATATCGAATAAAATTATTAAAGAAAAAATAATAAATTAGGTATATATATTTTTTATATGAATTCAAATATACAGAATTTATTACTAGCATACCTAAGGGCGTTTATACAATATAATTTTGAATTTAAATTTTTTTCGATATTGAATTTAGAATGTTATGAGATAAAAATTCTATTTAAAGGATACAATTTTAATTTTTTAAAACAATATTTTATCTCAATTTCTTTATGTTTTAACATATTTTACAAAAATATAAAATAATGTATAAAATAAAAATATAAAACATCATAATTTTAACTTGGTCTTTTTTGATTCGTATAATAAATTATACATAATTTATTACTTTTCACTTTAAAATTTTATTTGATAATTTTTGGAACTTATACTCTATAGTCTTTTTGTAAAAAAAAAAGGTACGAATTAAAAATTTGGACCAGGTAGCTAACAGTAAAAGAAAAAAATTGGCCCGATCTTTTTTCGAGCTATCTTATCTAATCAAAAAAAAAAAACTCAAGACCATTTTAGTGAGTGTAGAATACAGTCAATCATGCTGAAATATGCGATTTTTTTAAAATAAATTGGCGGTTTCCTGACTAGTTAGTATGAATTTTGGACTGATGTTTTATAAGGAAAAAAGGAAGTTGTTTTTAGTGGGCCTGGTAACACGCTTGGGTTTTACCTGCATATATGGGCTTTTTCCTCGTTTACAATAGAACCACATTGAGGTTTCCAACTTGTGCTGAATTTATGTCCGTTGATGGTCCTGTTCTTATGGCACAGTTCACAGTCGTCGTTAGAATTAAACAATGCTCATTTACTAATTCCTTCGGCTTATAAATTTCATGCTAAAATGATTTGAACAGAAAACTCCAATTGTTTTTACCCCCATCTTGATGTCAGTTTTTTAAAAGATATAAGCATAGTGCTATATTATTAATAGCTGTAGTAAATATTATCGTATCATTTCCTAACATCACATATAATTCTTCATTTTTCTCTTAGGAGGAAGACAGATGCACATTTCAAATAGCACTTGTTATATCAGAAGTGCTACAATCTGTTGAAAGATAAACTTAATTTTAGTATTAAAGTTAAATAAATTAGGAAATAAATAGAGACTCTTTGGCTTCAGCACTTTGACAGAATTTTAAGGCTGATTAATGACATTATTTGAAGGGGCAAATGGACGTGAAATTTAGTGTATGACCTATGGATGGAAAAATCTTAAAGTCTAGTTTCAAATGGTTCAAATTTCAAATCGTTTGGAGTTCCCTACAGAGAGTTATGACGATTTTAGTGAAAGAGTGTCAGCTGAAAGGGTGCTGTTTAGAATTCTGTTTTTTATTATATGTTTTTATTACGAATTTCTAAAGTCTTCTCAGATATTTTTAGGCTATATAAAGAGTTGTATTCTGTTGTTTTATATCTAAGAAAGATATAAGAGTGTCTAATAATAAGAAAACTGTTTTATCCATCCCTTCTCTTTTCTCAAAGTGGTATCAAAGCCAGGTTCAGTTGATCAAGAGAGACCTACCATGGTGAAGAAAAAAAAGAAAAAAAAAGAAGAAAAAAAAAAAAAAAAAAGAAAAGAAAAAAAGAAAAAAGAGAGATGTCGGAAAAATATGAAGAGAAAAAAGAAACCTGAAAAAGAAGGAGACACTCGAGCAAGCACTTCAAACCAACGCGTCAATCAAAGATGAAAAAAAAATCTATTCTCAAAATTTTCGAGGTAGAGGGCATGACCATGGAAGTCGAGGAAATGGTCACAGTGGTAGAGACCGTGGTTAAGAAAGATATTATGAGGAGAATGGACAATCAAGCCAACAAAACAAGGCGTTGAAAGAGGCGCGATCGAAAGATAAGGCGGCACTATACATGTTGTTCCGAGCCGTTGACGAGTTGGATTTTGAGAAGATTGTCGGTGCAATTACTTCAAAAGAAGCGTAAGACATTTTAGAAAAAGTGTTCAAAGGAGCCAACCGAATCAAGCAAGTGCGTCTCCAAACTCTTCGTGGCGAGTTGGAGAGCATGAAGATGAAGGAGTCAGAAAGTGTATCTGACTACATCACGCGTGTACAAGCCGTGGTGAACCAACTCATTCGTAATGGCGAAGCGTTAACCGATGCGCGAGTTGTGGAGAAGATTTTGAGATCATTAACCGACAATTTTGAGAATGTTGTGCGTGCGATAGAAGAGTCAAAGGACCTTGCGAAGCTCTCAGTCAAAGGACCTTCTCTTTTCTCACAATCTTTATCAAGAGTGATAATGCTGGGAGCATCAGTCCAAACAACATCTTCAAACTTGTGGCTATCTTCTTCTCTAAGTAGATTCTCGCTTCCATTATTGACAAACCCCGCAAAATTGCAGTTTTTGTGAAGGCCGGAAAGGAGCTTATCATAATCAGTATCACCTTTTTCTCTAGTGAAAAGCACCAATTTTGAAAGGTCAATCCCCCATTTTATGGATAAGTACCTAAACAAACATTCATTTTCACAGAAGAGAATTGAGAAATAATTGGGTCAACTGAGCTTGCTTGCAAAATAATTGACCTCTATGCCTGCATTTTTTAGAATTAGTTGAGGCTTAGATCCACCATTCCTGTTACTGAGGTAAAATTGGATTGGGGCAGTGACCAATTACATGTATTAGTGAACTGGTGCTAACTGCTATCTTTGATTACTGAGGATTATAGAGACTATCGATAACACAATTCGGATCAATACCCATTTCAGTGAAAGGCAAACATTAAATACCTTCAAAGAAATAAATGGCACACATATTAGTTCACGGGAAGAGAGCTCTTACCTTAATGCATGCGATCGGGAGGCAAAAAGGGGAATGACATTCAAGCGTCTACATGCCTGTGTATAAACTAGATTGCAACGGAAGCCACGCATTCTCAATCTCTGTTTAATATCATCTTCCTTTCGCACCTAACAAATAAGGATGAATCCATCCAACTTTCCGACCTTCATAACTGTCTCGCTCACATGCTTTCCAGGCCAGAGAAACCCTAGATGTGCCTCATAATCCACATCAGCTGATGTCTCCCGACATGGATAGCACACCTCTGCTCCAATACTGCAAATCAAGGCATCAAACCGGGTTGGCTCGATGTGACATGATTTGATTGCCTTAAGGATTTCAGAATAAGTTGATCCAGTAGAGAGCACATATTTTATTTGGCCATTTAAACTGTCCGCTGATGTCACCTTATCAAGGATTTCCTTTAAGTGGGGATTTCAATTCTTTTTTTTTTGAAGCAGCGGGCGATTGCCTGCTGTATTTTCATTAACAATAAAAGAATATTTACATAATATTTACATAGAGAGAATTAGGAGTAAGTAGTGCGCTACAACTAATAACTAATAAGCAAGAAAAAAAAGAAGGAAGAAGTTAGGTGATAACGAACATACTTTGCCTGAAAATCTATACACAGCTTTCGTTCACTTTTTCAGAGATATGACAACAAAATTAAAAGAGGATTTTAAGTGAAAGAAAAGTGCTTTGAAGTTTCATTTTTAGTATTATTGGGGCAATCAGGTCAACAAAATAAAGCAATGGAAAAGAAAAATGAAATGAAGGAAGTCAACAGTTGAAGAAAATAGTGAAAAAAAAGGGTTAATTAGAAGTATAGAAGTAAATAATCCATCGAAAAAAACATAGATAAGCAAAATAAGAACATTTTTATACCTACATTTAACTTTTGTAACATATCATCAGTAAGTCATCAAATTGTACCCACACTAAAAAAAATCCAAATAGAAAAGTTGTCTTTAAGGGTACTTGTGGCGGTTGAGAAGGTCGCTCCTCCCGCCTGGTGAAAGAAAAACAATTCACAAAAGAAAGCAAAAAAAAAAGAGCAAATCTAGACGGAAAAGGTGGCACCATCCACCTCTCCTGCCTCCTCTCATCCCCCGACTTCTTCCTTTCCTCTCCTTTCCTCATCTCCCCATCTCAGCGACTCCACTTTTTCACCTTCTCTTCTCCTTTGCTTTCTCTTCTCGGAACTCCAAAATACAAGCAATAACTCTAGGTTTGGGATCAAGCAGCCACACTGTGGCACAAGACGACGACGACAGCCACCCTCAACTGGGTTAAAGATTAGGACTAAGATCTAAGATTTAGATCTGCCCGATAACAATGACAGATTTAGGATTTTAGATTGTCCTTGTCTCCACCGCACCACTGATTCCATCAGACCTGCCCTTTCATCACCTCCACCATATCTTGTACGTCCGTCTCTCTATCTCTCTTTTTCTCTCAAGTTGCTGACAAATTCGACCCAGACTGCAATGAATTGGGTCAGATGGTGTTAGGTGCCCTCTCTCTCCTTTCCACCGCTTATCAGGTTAATGGTCGATTTACTACCATCGTCGACAGATCTATTCCCCTCATACTTTCTCTTGGGTCATCTTATGGGGTCACACATGGATACTTGAAGTGGTGTCGTGTGATGAGTGCTTCGTATATCTGCTCCAGCGTTGGAACGCAAAGGACACTAACCAAAGAAGGAACGTGTCAAAACGCACCAAGACTATCCTCCTTCATTTCATTTTTTTTTAGATTTTCATTATAGGGCAATGCTTGTATTTCATTTCATCTCATCTCATCTCATATTTTTTCGTTCATATGTAACTCTTTTTTAATATGATTTAATGAAATTGTATAGTAAACTTTTTGTCTGCTATGACAAAAAAACACAAGTACTTGTGGCCAAGAGAGTAGGAAAGAGCTGAACAAGTCTCCATGCGGTGGAGGCATTGTGGATTGATCAATGACTTTGTGGCCAATGAATATGATGAGTCAGTTGAAAAGTACAAAGAAAGGTCACAGAGCGATTCAGAGAGAGGCTCAGATAGGGGACCCGTGTGGCAGAGAGGGGAGTGATAGAATGAGAGTGATAATAATCTTTGATTATCTTGAAATCAAATGATTACAATGACTAAGTCTCTATTTATAGACTAATTGTCTAACTAACTAATCCTAAACACTAAACATCTTCCACACTACACATCACACAATATCTCATATATAATTATACTCATCTCAACTTATACAATTCCATTCCTATACTCTAACATCCCCCTCAAACTCATCGTGCGGTACACATGATGAGTTTGCACATCTCATGAGTTCTAACATCTCGATTTAAGAATTTGATCTCCAATTACATCACAAAACTCCTTGAAGAAAGATAGAAGAAAAAAGAGCTCTTTTGGCTCAAGAAAACTATTAATTGATTCATATTTTTTGATTCATTTTGAAACATCGATAGAAATATCTTTGTCCTTTTTAACAACAATTCGAAACTCATTTGAGTTATCTTGAAAGAAAAGAAAAGAAGAATAGAAGCCCGGTGCATGGTTTGATCATTGAGAATTGAATTGAGAATAGAGATTTTGGTTGTGAATTATAGAAAGGTTTTGGAGAATTGAGATGATATTGTAAGGGATTTGTAGTACAATCAACAGAAGGCTTGACAAGGCAAAGAGAGTGATCGCAACTCTCTAGCTTACCACCAGATAAATTAACTTCCTGAAGATTAATTTATAAGGGCTTCATAACATGAGGTAAACTGAGGATGGATTAAGGGGTTATAAATTTTCTGATGCAGTAGGTGTCTTACAGTGAATTAAGGAGTTGCAGTACTCAACTATAACAGGATTGGAGGGCACAAGAGGCACAAACTGACAGTTGGAGGATGTGTTGTTGACCCTGTAATAAGGAACATCGCAACCAGACAACCAGTGTTGATTGGTGAGGACATGGATAAGTTACAGCTGGTGTTTTTGTCGACCTGAGTTAAGACATGCTGGAATCTGATAGCGGGTCCATAAATTTCGTCGGTCAGAGCTGAGATATTGAAGGACTTCACCTGAGTTGAGACTGATCGAATCTTATATTGAGGATGTCCTTGTAGGTAGAATTTCAAAATAATGAGAGTTCATCAGAGGTGCTTTGTACCAACTCTCGACCTATAAGTCAAATCCCCCTCTCCAAAAATAGAACACAGTATATGGAGCTATCGATCCAGATGAGAGTGAGTTGATTGGATCACCAGATCAGATCTTTCAACGCTTTTCTGCAATAATTAAGAAGATCGTGACTAGATGCAATTACGTAGAAGGACACTCACTTGAGTTGAAATCGCAATTGTACGCTCATGACAATCGCCTAAGCTAAAATCGCCTGAGTTGAATCGCGAGACTCGAAGCACAAGGGACTCGCCTGAAGCAATCATAGCACATGACACTCGCGATGACACTCACTCGTTTGAATCAGAAAATTTATTGCGAGAGGAGGATTGGAGATCTCGATGCAGATGTAATCTCTTGAACTGTTGTCAGTGATCAGCGAATTTGAATTTCTTGAGCAGCGATCAACGAATGAACTATGAACTCTAGATTGCATGATCAACGATGAACTGTGGTCTGGATTGTGTTCTTGAATCGAGCTAGGTGGAGAGGTGACTTGTTCAGTGAACGACTGAAGTTATGTGGGAATCAACGAGGAAGTAATCTTGATCATATTCTTGAATTGTTGATTGAGCAATACTAATTTCTTGATTGGAGAGGAGAGGAGATTTTTGGGAGAAGAGGCGACTGAAAATGTTGGAGAAGAAGCAAAAGAGAGACTAGAATAGAAATGAGAATAGGTTAGAATTGAAAGTTTATATTGGAATAGCTAAAAAATGGTATAATTTCTGGAATAGGTTGAGATAAGGGCTGTAATAGGTGCATAGTTTCTGGAATATGTGTGAGCCTAATTCCAGCAGTATTTCTGCTCTGATACCATCATAGAAAGAGAGAGTGATAATAATTTTTGATTATCTTAAAATCAAATGATTATAATTACTAAGTCTCTATTTATAGACTAATTGTCTAACCAACTAATCCTAAACACTAAGCTTCTCCCACGCTACACATTACACAATATCTCCTATACAATTTTACTCATCTCAACCTATACAATTCAATTCCTATACTCTAATAAGGAGCGAATGAGAGGATGATTGGAGCAGATATGATAAAGAAAGAGGTGGCAATGGTGTGGCCTGGAGAAATGCTGGTTGTGGCGAATCCCGCTCCGACGACAATCCAGCCAAAGTGACTTCTCAGCTAGGAGATGAAGCAGTGCCTCAGAGATGGCAGCCTGGTCATGTGGGTCCACCAACAGCTCATGTTCAGTGCCTTACATAAAGAATATCGATAGAAATCAGATGCTAAAAAAGCTTTCAGAATGAAGAACAGACAACACTAGATTATATGTTTTGCAGCATCAGCAATGTCCACCAAAAAACTTGTGAAAGAGAACCATGAAAGCACATGGACACAAGTAAATAAGCACCAAATAAAACAAAATAATACACCACTGAACTTTAAAAAAAATGATAGTTGTTATTTCTTCTCAGAGGAGGGGGCCTGCTTTCATTATTTTTTGAAAGGTGGAGTTTACAAATGTGAGTTTGTAGCACAAAAGATTTGTACCTAAATTCTATTGTTTAAATGTTGGCAAGGTACTAGTATTCTGAAGACATATATATAATGAATTACACTTCACCAACTACAAAGAACTAAGGAAACTTATAGTAGCAAGTTCCTCTCCTGCTAGTCCGAGATCAATCCAGCAGATCCTCATCATTGCCCTAAGTTATCTTATCTACATCCTGTTACCTCAAATTTAAGAACTAGAATACTAGATGCTTTTAGCGTGCAATGCTTCAATGAATATGATATCTTTAATTAAGGATCATTTGTCGAATTTTATAACCAAAATATACATAAGGAATAACTGATATTCATATACTTAATCACGAAATAAAGGAAAAATAACTAAGGAAATATAATTTTTGAATGTGCATTATCGTTGTGGGTATGGTCCACTACAGGAAAATAACTTAATTCCTTCGATGGAATCCAGTAGGCATTACTATATTTGCGGTGGGTAAAGGCGATCCCCTACCACTTCCGGTAGGTGTTGTCCCTGAGATAGATGTGGCGGTGGGTAATGATTTTCAACGTCTCAGGATCGGTAGGAATTGAGCAATTGCCTACGGATGCCCCCATCTATTCCCTACCAGCCAACCATAAGCTTATCCAGTCTAGAGAATCTTTGAAATAAAGAACACCGACTCAATACCTATCAATACTGGTGGACATTCTTGTTATTACCACGAACTACTTCATTCTATTATAACCGCTTTACCGTAGGGATTGTTTTATCACCTACCACTTTTAATGTCTTTCACCGTAGACATTAAGACATCACATACCAATTTCGGTATGGCTCTATCGAGCGTTGCCTGTGGGCAATGAAAATAATAATACTATTTTATTCATATGAACCCAATGATATCATAATGCAAAAATACATAATAATCAAATTAAATAATCTAACATAAGAATTTCATCGAATTCATACATCAGATTCAGATATTCTCAAAAATAACACAAAAAAGTGTCATACGAGATTTTCTAATTAATAACACTATAACTCAAAATCAAAACTAAATTTCAATGCAAATTAACTAATACATCAAATTAAAGCACAAATATCTTAAATAAATAATTTCAATAAACTGACTTGCTCAGTTTTATTCTTCATCTGTCTCAAAAATAACTTCATCATCATCATCATTTGAAAAATTTGGATCACACAAATTAGATTGATAATGTGTGTTTCTTCTATGATCCTCTACATGGTAATATTACCCTTCCATCGGTGCTTTATCTAGTCGGAGAGACCTAGAAGATGATGCACCATCCTAAATAAAAAATAAAATAATACACTAGTAAATAATAGCTGAAAATGTCAACCACTATCAAGTTATATTAATTTATTCAGAATTAAGGTGCTCCAAACATACATAAATTATTTTTATTATAAAATTGAGCCAATTTCATACAAAACTATATAGTTAGGTTTATTGCAACCAAACATACATTTTGCATTAGGAATCCCCAATTACATGACATTGCACATATTTTTTTTTGCAATTTGTTAAAACCCATGAATATTCCCATTTGATTGATTGTACCATGTTTTTGGTACCAACAAATAATTTTCAAATAATAAGCAAATAATAAGCAAGCAACTTTCCTAAAAATGCCCCCATTCTTAAACTAATTATTCTAACAACCTTACCTTAATTACTATGGTGCACAAAAGTGAACCAAATCAATGTCACCATTAGTTAAACCCATTCATTAATTGTATTGTGTCAAATATACTTACATTGCGGGTGTTGAGGGCTTGCTTGAACATAATTTGACTCCAACGAAGAGCATACTCCATATCTCTTTTGAATTCCTCATTTCGATTGGCTTCACGCTCTTCAAATTTTTTTTTTTTTCTTCTCGCTCCTTATAGCGTTGCTCCAGTTCAGCCATACTTTCATGGATCAACTTCTGAACTGCCTCATTGTCTAAATATCCAGGTGGTTGATTCATGGATTGTGACTAAGATGATCCAGACAAACGCTTCACCTTAGAATCCACTGCACTTCCAAGACCATAAATATGTCCATGAGGCTTGCCACCAACCACACCAAGCCATGTATCTACATCCCAGTTAGGGTGCTGAATTGAATCATCACCATACTTCTCTTTAAGAGCTTCTGTAATGGCATCCTACAATTAAATACAAGTTGATATATAAGTTTCTTTCATGCAACATTCTATCAGTTTGTTCATACATGTTTTCCATTTTTAGAATTTTTATTCATATTTTTTGAATTTATTTCAGAACTAGTTACTAGTTTCACAAATTATATTTTCTGGACTGAACTTTAAATACTCATAGAAAATCACAGTAATATCCTAAAATGAAAAAAAAATAGTGAAAAAATGTATCTAAATGATCTTTAGATGTTCAAAAAGTTTGAGATGAAAAGGATATGTGTAGATATATTTTTATTTTACTGCTTGAACTATGGTCAAAATAGGGTTATTAACACCATCTTCTTTTATTTTTTAATTTTTGAATGCAATATCCTGGTTTAAAGTTGGTTAAATCGAATTATGCTATTGTGATTAACTTACACTTGTTTTCTGTGCTTTAGAGCTAACTAATTGGTCGGTTCCTTTTTTGGAATGTGTGTCCAAATAACTGCACACAAGGTTGTAAATTATGCCTTAGTTGGTGTATCCACATCCCACAATGGTTTTTCAGCAACCTGAAGATCATAAAACTTTTGTGCTTCTGCATTTGGCTGCTCCTCAGCGACATTCCAATCGAACGTTGGACCAGCAACATCCAAAATCATATCCATCAATAGGTTTCGGTCACTGTCATCTCTACCATAATCCAAATTAACATTAGCATGTTGTCCACTGTTCTCCACATGATCTACAATGGGTTCTCCATGTAGGTGCCATTTATCGTAATTGGTAAATCATTTCCGATATAAATGTATCTTCACTACTTCTCTAGTTAATAAGCCACCCACTAGTCGATTATGCATCCATGAACGTTCGGCATCCATTTTGTTATTTCCTAAGGGGGAGAGTGGCTATAATTTTTTTTAGTTCTGGTTCAATTAAAAGGGGGAGGGGCAACTTAGTAGTTGATCGATAATTAGCAAGAAAATGCATAATTAATAATTTTTAATTGGACCTCAAAGTGAAAAAAAAAGGTAGAAGCTTCCTCCATTCTTTAATAAAAATATTAAAAATGTCTTTTGCTGCATAGTGGTTTGAGGTGCAAACAAACTATACAAATTAGGATGTAAGCTTACAATAGTGAAAACAAGCTATAGAAATTACACTCTTGAAACCCATTAATAATTTTTAGCTAAAAAAACTAAAAAGCACAAATTAGATGAACAATTTTAGAACAAAAAGAGAAAAAAAAATGAAGGCCATACCTGACACCACCAAAACAATGCCTTCAAGAATTGTTTACCCTTGAAAATTAGGAGAATTTAAAAAAAAATAACTTGGGACAAAATATTTGAAAATTTAAGGAGAAATTTTAAAAGCACAAAGAGGTTTAATTCAAATCCAGAAGCACCAAGGAAAAAAAAATTCATAGAAATGCTCAAAAATGAAAATTCTTAAGAAAAAAATTTAAATACCAAAGCCCTAGAAATTCAAATCGAAAACTTTTTTGAAACCTAAAATCTCAAAACTCAAATTTTATGGAAAAATAAAATTCTCTATAAAATTCTACGAATTTTCATATATTACTTCATATTTTTGCAGGTACAAAAGTAAAAAAAATTCTAAATTATCTACTAATATAATGAAATATTAATTTATTAATGATTAAAAAAATTAATTCATACTTGATTAAAAGGAAAAATGGTAAATAAAAATTTCCATAAATTATATTATATTTTAAGGAATTTTTAAACAAATTTTGATACAATTTGGAGAAAGGGATCTTTGAGAAACAATTTAAAAGTAAAAGAAAAATAAAAAAATCAACAAATGGAGGACTCCAATTAAAAATCAAAATGGAGAGGGCTAATTCGATCTTTTTCATTTTTTTTTCTTTTTTTTGGCTCAAATATGCATATAAACATGATTGAATATTAGATTGAGGCAAATGATGTATTAAATCATTTAAGATCAATGAATCTCTTATAAACGCAAAATCAAGCCTAAAATGACTAAAAATGTAATAAAAAGAAAACCATAATGAGATCTATTCTAAATTTTATAAAATTTCAGATCTCATATAAATAAGTCATATGAATCTATAAAAACTGATTTTATATTTATTTAAATTTTCTGTAAAAAATATAGCCTTTTTAATTCTGATAACAAGTTTGGGTAACAATCATTTCCCCTTTTATTTTTTCATTTTTTATTTTTTTTTCATTTTTTAATTTTTTTTATCTCAAATCTACATATAAATATAATTGAATGTTAGATGAAGGATAAGTGATACATTTAAACTGTTTAAGATCAATGAATCCCTTATAAATATAAAATCAACCTTTAAAATAGCCGAAAATACAATAAAAAGAAAAATAGAATGAGATCTACTCTGAATTTTATGAAACTTTTAGATATCGTAGATATTAGTCATATGAATATATAGAAACTGATTTTAATTTTTTTTTATTTTTCTGTAAAATATTATAGCCTTTTTAATCTGAAAAATAGAAAATACCGGTACAACATTTTCCTCTTTTGCCCCTGATTTGATTCGAAAATAAAAAGTTATATATATGCTACTCTAATTTAATTGAAATTTTGTGAGTATCTAGATCTAGTTATAATGCATCGCTCTATGTAACATTTCATAATTTTTAGAGCTTCTTACAATTTTATACGAATTTCTGAAACTTCAGCCAACAATTTATAAAATAATTTTGTAAATAAATTTATTATTTTTTTCTTAAGTTCTTTGATCATGTGTCACAAACAATAGCTCATCGACTATATCATAGCATAAAAAATGAATAAAATAATAAATAATTTCTCTCTTAAGTATTTTGATCATGTGTCACAAACAATAACTCGTCGACTATATCATAGCACAAAAGAGTGAATAAAAAAATAATTTGGCAAATAACTAAATTCATTTTCTTAAGTGCTTTGATCATGTGTCACGAGCAACAACTCATCGACTTTATCATAGCATAAAATAGTGAATAAAATAATTAATAATCCCTCTCTTAACTGCTTTGATCATATGTCACAAGAAATAGCTCGTCGACTATATCATAACACAAAAGAGAGAATAAAATAACAAATAATTTGATAAAAATAAACTAAACTCGCTCTCTTAAGTGCTTTGATAATGTGTCAAAAATAATAGCTCGTCAACTATATCATAGCACAAAATAAAACTCTTCTTAATATTGAGCTATTTTCTGAAAAGTGAGATATTTTCCGATTTGCTTTGAAACTTCTTTATTAAACAGCTCCAAAGGTATATTAAAACAATTTCAAATAAAAAAGTTTTCAACACAAAAATTATTCATTATAACATTATTGATAGAACCATGATCTGGTTTGAAAGGTTTCTTAAACAAATTTTTCAAAAATACCAAAAATAACCTAAACTATCCAGTTCAGCCCTTTACGAGAAAAAAATTAAAAAAACTGTACCGATCCGTGAATGTGACATATATATATTATTTTATATTATTAAAATAAATATAAATAAGAGATTGTACATAAATTTTCATGCAAAAATACGTTGTAGATATCTTTCAAATAAGCAAAATAATTCTGATAGCTCCAGATTTTCAAAAACATCATATGCTGATATTTTTCTCAAAACAGTAATTTAAAATGCTCAAAATAAAAAGTGGTCAAAACAAAAGTTGTTCATAACATCTCATTTGAATTTTCTTCAAATAAAATCAGTATATCATTAATTTTATTCTCTCTAAATATTCAAGAAAACGGTATTATCTGTTGAATTCTTTCACAATTTTCAGATTTGTCTATTGCTAATATTGTTCCCGAAATAAAGCTTGTTCATAACATTATCATTGATATTTTTGTTAAATAAATTATTATGTTACTGATATATTTTTCTCAAAAAATCCAAAATAATCCCTGAATGATTGTATTTTCTTTGCCGTTGAAAACTAAAAAAATATTATGGTGCATTCTATAAAAAAATAATAATAAAAAATATAAAAAAAATTATAAACTTACACAAAATTTTAGAAGTCATAAATATTTTTGATAATAAATATAGATAAACATATAATAAAATTTTCTTTTCAAATATATTCCAAGAAAATAAATACAAATAAAATAATAATAATAAATTATTTGTTTAAAAATAATTATTTCAAAATAAGATATAATAATTATAATAATAAAATAAGTAAAAATAATGCATTGATTGAAAATAAAAAAGCAACTCTCATACATTAAACTAAATTCTAAATAAAATAATTTAAATAAAAAATAAAAATAAACAAAATTAAATATGTAATGATTAAAAAAATAAAATAAATGAAACTTAATAATTAAAAAAATAAAACAAAAATGTAATAAACATAACTCTTATTAAAAATTAAATAAAATTCAAATAAATAATAAACAAAATAAATAAATAAAACAAATAAAAAATAAAAATTTTATTTTCTTATCAAATAGAAAAATTAAATTTTAAAATTAAATCCACCTTCACCTAAAAGAAAAATAAAAATAAAAATAATTCTCAATCTCTAAAATTAAATACATTCAAATAACAAATAGGTAAAATAAAATAATTATAATTAAAAAATAATAATTGTAAAAAATAAAAGATTAAATCATTTTATCAATAAAAATAAAAGTCAATTTAAAATATGATTCACTAAGTGTAGACTATCTTCAAAATTTCATATCTTCTCTGACTTTATTCATAGCAATCACTTAAAATTACTTAGCCATTTTATTTATTTTTTTTCCTTTCTTAATGAGAGGTTTCCTCAGATTCAAAGCCTAGGATAATTAACAATGAAGGCTTATGCCCATTAAAATCTTAAATACTCCACAATCATTAAAAAAAAATTTAAATGTGTAATTCAAATTCATATAAATATACTCAATGCACACTTAGAGGGATCTCCATTTTTTTCCGTAATTCATCGTCAAATTTCTTTTCAGGGCGGTGAGAGACGCGAAAAAAGATCGCACAAGAATAGATTATCCTCCACCCACTTTTCAAGGTCCTTAGTCAATCTATAGAATTGCATATGCAAAAAATAAACTAAGCAAATTGACAGAACCAGAGTAAATACCAACTATAATTTCAATGCTAGTACAGTCTTAATTTTAGAAAATTAACATCAATTAATCAGAATAATTTCATCCTTAAGACTATAAATTGATAGGCAACATTCTATCTATCACAACTACTACAAACTGATATACAATATTCTATAATAAGAAATAATCAGAGGGACAAATGTTACCATATATGTTATTAATGCTTATGGTTCAAATGTATGAGAATAAAGTTTGAAGAGTATTTTTTAAGTTTTCTTTTATTTTTCTTTTTAGAATATGTTTATATCAGAAGACACAATAAAAAGATAATTTTGAATTAAAAATCTACAATAAGAATCAGGGACAAACCACCTCCAGATACATTATTAATTCTTATGAAATATTATTATAAGAAGAAAGTTTGAAGAGGAGTACACCAACATACCTTATTATTGCTTATGCAAGCCAGATCCCTGAAGTAAGGAACTAAGCAGCAAAATTAAAAATTTACTGAATGATTATTCAAACAAATTGTTCATAAAAAATGGGAAAGACAAGTAAAAAATGAAGGCGAAGTGGATACAGGAATTGTAATCGAGAGAGAAAAATGAAGGGATGACCTCGGGTACTTCGTGTCAGAGAGAAGGAAGATTTGTCAATCGAGAGAGCAAAATAAAGTTTACCAGGAAGTGTTGTTAATGGCGACCTTAAGGCAAGTAATCCAATACCATCACTTATTTCCATTTTCGTCTGAGAGATGATTCCGCCAAAAACTTCCTTAATTTCTTTGCTACTCTTTTGGTCGGGTAAAATTCGACAAGCTTTGCATCGACGAATTGGCGATCTCCTAATCCTTTTCCTTTTATGAATTGGTGATTTAATTGGAGAGGGTACAACAGCCTACGGTGTGGACCTTCGGTGAATCGATAGTGGGAGAAGATCTTACTGGGTCCACCTGCGTTCACAATCGGTGAGTTGGCACTTGGCAGTGAGGCTTCTTCGATCTTCTACGGGTTGCAAATAGGGTGAGTCGACGGTGGGGGCTTCTACGATCAGTCAGAAATTGGTGAGTCTGCCAGATGCTTCTTCGATCAAATCGATTTTGCTCTTTGAAATGAATTGCTTTGTCGCTTGAACAAAATGAAATGCAAGCCGCTGATGCTTTGATATGGGGTACCCAAAAATACAATGGAAATTTTTTTTATCATGAGCTGGTCTTTACCTAGTCATAATGATATGCAGTATACATTTCTAAATTGAAAATGGCCCACCATGATGCCTACGGTGAATCGCCAGTGGGAGAAACATATTAAAAAGGCCCACTGTACATCGCCCGTGGGCCAGTTCATAGGAACTAAATAATTTTCCTGTAGTGGTCTGTATACTGCCTCCCTGGATGAATAGTCTGTTTACTCCAAAATAAAAAGAAAATTATATAAAAAATTAAAATATTAAATTTTGTAGATTAATTTTTTTTCCGTGTTTGATCTCCTGCCGGTAGCATTGCCATATTTTGTCCTCAACATGATTATTTATTACTTTGAGTTTTATTTTGTTATTATTTTTAATATGTAAAAGATGTTATTTTGATATTTTTTATTAGGTAAGAATATATATTAGATTATTATTTTTTATTTAGTATCAGATTAGTTATTGAGTTTGAATCCGATAAACTATTATAATCCGATAATTGACTCGCTGATCAAAATTCTGCATCCATTCTGTCTAAGCCTCTGTTGGGATGATTAAATTTAGCACACTCTTGGAGCAACAGTCCAATGGATGAGCGTTGGAGATTTATCATAATATATCTTGTCCGTGAAAATTGAAGTTCACAACTTTCTCATCTGAAGGGAATTTTTTTTTTGAGAAAGATGAGGATAGTATCTAATTTTTAAATTTTATTTTTCGTATTTATGAAACTTTGAGCTCGTAATTTTTTGGAGATCATTCTAGGTAGTTATTATTTGAGCTATTTTCTGGAAGAGAAATTGTTGACTCATTGCTAATTTCAGGTGTTTTTTCAACTAGATGTTTAATCTTGCAAAGAGATTGTTTTTTTTTGTAAAATTTAGTGAAATTCTATTTTTGAATGTCCGTTATTGTTGTTTTTTTTAATGTGTAACTATAACTGCCAAAGTAGAAAATAGTAAATTACTATTTTGTGTACTATTTTTATTGAATAAGCTAAAGAAGTGAGGTTAATTATTCTAACCGTTATTTTACTTAACCATACCTTGTTAATCGGCAACAAATATGTTTCTTTTAGTTAAGATTATTTGACTAAAATCAAATTTGGATAGGCTTCTGTTACCATAGCCCTTTCAAGTTGTTGACTTGTTATATAGTTGATTATTTTCTCAAATTGATCGCCAAAGAAAAACTACTTCTATCCTCATTCATATCTTCCTTAAAGTGTTTTTAAATTGGCCTTGCACGTTCTATTATTATATTCGGAGATAACTTTTTGCAGAAAACAAAAAAGAAAATTTTCAAACCACCTCCTCTCCTCTACAGTAGTTCTACATGAGTTTTAACAAATCTAATGATGCTACTGAAATTGTTTGTCAAGGGAGCGTCATTGTGTCGAAAATTGGAGAATATATCCTACAAGATAATTCGAGAAATACATTCATTCACGCATTTTACCACATGCTCGAAAGCTTAACAAGAGAACCCATCAGCGAAGACCCAAAAATATTTGTATATGGTTTCTTACCTCATCTCTTGTTGTTGCTTGTCCTTATGGTTACTCTGTCTCATGCCCTCCATTTTTTCCTTTCTCGCCTCAAACAACCGCTCTTTGTCAGTCAAATAATGGTAAGAAATTTTTGATCTCCTTTTTGAAAATTTAATCTAATGAATAATAGCATTATCTCATGAAATATCAGTTGTATTTTTCATAATAATTTTTTCCCTATGCATAATGATCAAAATGAGTGTTATCATCATCTTTGTAAGGGCAGTTTTGATGCTTGATCAATAAAATAAGGATTTTTATGGAAAAAAATGCTTGAAATATTTTTCCCTAATATTTTGAACTTGGATAAATATATGGTGCCCTTGTCTTTCCCACTGGAGTGCCGCCACCACCTATGACAACGGGCTCCAGTTTTTTTGTGGGCCCCACAATCGCAGGTGGTGGGGGTACTCTGGCAGGCAAAGCATGAGGCTTTATATCATAACCCTTCTAAAAAAGAAATAAAGCATTACATAACATTATTTTGTTTAATTTTTGCGTAACTTTAGGTTTGTTCTCTATTGTCTGTACTTCGGAGAAATAATTTTTTTTGGAGAAATGGTGAACATGATGACTTGCTGCTTCTTCCTCGTAAACAACGTTTAGAGACGGCAATTGCATTAATGGCCCTTGATTTCAACATGTTTGTTTACGCGGTCAAGATTGATACAAGCGTGATGTGGCGCGCTGAAAAGAAACCAATTATCATTGGTTTAGCTAGCTTAGTTATTTCAGTTATAACTGGTGTGATAGCATCATACATTCTTTACAACAACATTCGTTCTTTCATCATACACAAAGAAAAGTTTGTATTTTTCATTGCGATTTTGCATTCCCATAGCGCCTGCATTGTGTTGTCGGACATCCTCTCTGAGTTCGGGATTCTTAGCAGTGAGCTCGGACGCCTAGCATTGTCATCTTCCATGGTTCAATTTGAAACTGGGATGGTATTCATTGTATTGTTTACAATTGTGGATCAAAGTCGACATGGTGGGATGATGCGTGTTTTTATCACCGCAACTCTCCTTCTAGTCCTTTTTGCATTTATTATCTTTGTCGTCCGACCATATGGACTCTGGATTACTCAAGACACACGTTCCAATGGCTATATCAGGTACATAACATAATTAAGCAAATATTTTACTTTTCTTAAGCATAAGACATGTAAGACAACAAAACACAAATGCTGGGGAATCTGTACATGTTGTAAAAAGATATCAGATAATATATTATCTGTTATCATCTTGTTGTTGATGCTCCAGGGAAGTACATATTTTTATGATCACTCTAACAATGATGTCGAT
The DNA here is from genome assembly GCA_037127355.1 of Schoenoplectus tabernaemontani. Lineage (NCBI taxonomy): Eukaryota > Viridiplantae > Streptophyta > Magnoliopsida > Poales > Cyperaceae > Schoenoplectus > Schoenoplectus tabernaemontani. The sequence continues at coordinate 17,932,318 of CM073739.1, forward strand.
GGCACTGTTGAGCGATATGGCAGGAGCAACATACATTTTCGGCCCAATTATGATGGGCTTCGCTCTGCCAAATGGGCCACCTCTTGGGACAGCTTTGGTTGAACGAGTTGAGTTGATGGGGACTGAGTTGCTCATGCCTCTTTATTATGTTACAGTGGGACGCCACATGGATTGGGTTGCAGCAAGCCAGCAATCAAGACTTTGGGTGTCACTTCTCCTCATCCTATTAGTTATGTCCCTCTCAAAGTTGGCCACTGTTGTGCTTGCTGCTTATTATTGTGGCATGCCACTCAAAAGTGGACTGATTTTAGGACTAATCATGAACTTTAAAGGCACTTTTGAGGTTGCAGTCTTCGTTCAAATGTTAATTGATGAGGTAACCATTCTTTTATTTGAGATAAATAACTACTATAATATGAAAATATATTTAGTCAAATATCACATGTCATTGCTCTTAAATTTGTCAATTACTAAATTTTAGTAAGACCTGAAAATTCCTTTTTTTTAAACTACATTTTTCCTTTTCTTTTTCTTTTTTTTTTAAAATTTTTCTTTCTACATTTTCAATAATTTTCTACATGTTTAATATTTTAGACTCTGTTTTTTGGTAATTGGCACCTTGTTATACCCTCGATGCCAGAATAAAATATAAGTCACTCATCAAAAGGAAAGTGCAAGTACTTTGGCACTCATTTAATATAGTTGTGTGTATATATAATAGGGGAGGGTCCAATGGGTAAATTTTGATAATATTGACAATTAATTTTTAAATATAAAAAATCTCAAAATGGAAAAAATATATATAGTGAGGCTATGTTGCTTCATGAAGCACAAAATCTGCCGTTTTTCACGTCCGTATCTCAAATTTAAAAATTCAAATTGTCGATCCAAATCATTGAACATGATCTCCATATTGAAATATATTTGGAGTCTAAAATTTATATATATTTTTTAATTTTTGCAATTTTTAGATGGGTACAAAATTTATCGATCTAACGATTTCTGCACCATCCAAAATTAATGATTTTGTATCCATCTAAAAAATAGGAAAAAAAATAAAAATATAAAAATTTGATCTCGAAATATATTTCAATAAGAAAATCATGTTCAACGATTTGGATCGACCGTTTGGATTTTTTAAGTTTGAGATACGGACGCGAAGCACCATAACCTCATTATATATATATATATATATATATAGAGAGAGAGAGAGAGAGAGAGAGAGAGAGAGTATAGATACCGTGAGTTTAACTCAAAAAGTACATCAAATCATCTTTAAATTTTAATTTATCATGCTCAGTAAATTCTTTATATAAAAATCTTATGGGATGCAAAAATTTAGAGTGTTTTATGTTTTTTAAGTCACCGTTTTTAATTTTTAAAAATGATGTTAACACATTGAATATTTTATTATTATTTTTAGAGCTGATTTTCAAAAATTAAAAACCATAACATAAAAAGGTCAAAATACTCCAATTTTTTTGTATCCCAGAAGATTTTCATATAAAAAATTTAATGAGCATGATAAATAAAAATTTAGAGATGATTTTATGTACTTTTTTATTTAACTTCATAGAATACCTCTCGTGAGTTTAAACTCACGGTATCTTTACTCTCTCTCTATATATAACACTTATGGATTGATAGTGTTTCAAATTTTATACAATTTCATTATCATTTGATAGTCTATAAAACATCATAAAATTTTATGCAATTTGTAATAATTTTAAATTAACAACCTTTGATAGATTATTAAACTTTCTTTTTAGTTTTTTTAGAATTTATTTAAAAATCCATTATCAATATTATCAAAACAGCCATCGTATCCTCTCCTGTATGATAAGCCTGACATAATTAATTTTACAGCTGCTTGATACAGAGACTAGTACGATGATGATATCATCAACGCCCATCATTACGTCAATATGTGCATCATTGGTCTCAATGTTCTACAATCCATCAAACTTGGAAAACTATATTTCCACTTCTCATACTGTGCAAAATGTACATGCTCATACCGAACTTCGGGTGCTTTCCTGTTTCTTCGATGAAAAGCCTGTTCCCAATTTATTAGACATCCTCGAGTGCTTGACCTCGCCTGAGACACAAACATATACTTGCATTTATCCCCTGCATCTCACTGATATCAATGCACGTGCAATCTCCAGTCTTATTAATCATCGCAATAAGAATGGGCAAATTAACATGAAGCAAATGGATCATGTCCATAGACATTTTATTTCTTTTGGACAGGTAATAACATGGTATATTTAGATTAAGGTGGTGTTACATTAACAACCATTTATTTTGATAATGGTTACAACTAACTTTATATAACTTCATAAAAATGTTAAAAATAAAAAATATTTTACAAAATAAATTCTTAAACCAATGGATTGATTGTACTTCAAGTTTTATATAATTAGAGGTGGCAATCGGGCGAGTCGGACGAGTTGGGTCAGTTTGATTTTTTTGAAAGAAATCGGATCGGACCGAGTCGGTCAGGGTCGGATCAGATCAATTTACATGTTGTGTTTTTTTACAGATCTTTGATAGATTTCGATTAGATTGCATGTCATTTGATCTCAGGTCGGATTGGGTTGGGTCAGCTTTTAAAAAAAATGAAGTCGGATTTTGTTCGGGTCCGGACGAATCAGGCGGGTTTCTCGGGTCGGGTCGAGTTCTGCCACCTCTAATATAATTAAGTATCATTTGTTATTTCATCAAATACTATTTTCATCAAACATCATTCAATTTAAATCTTTAAAATTATCATATAGTTTTGATGGCCTTGATGAAATATTATGTGATATCCAAATTTTATGAAACCTGAAACATAATCTATCAATAAACTTAAGAATATGCCTGTAAATTTTTATTTTTATTTTTAAGGTTCTTTTTATGAATTTATATGAAATTGATTGTCAGGGACCCCACCTTTGAATTTAGATCCTATATTTTCATTCACTCATGGATCGTATTTCTTATTTCCGAGTATTGCAAAAGATAAGAAATAATTAGTCGTTCATAATTAATATGTTATAATTTATGAGTTTAAATTAATTATGATATGCTTTTAATTGTTGTTTTATGCACAAGATGTTTCATAGGCAGACAAATCATAGAATATTTATCTGCAAAGTTTGTATTCTACATATGATAATTTTTTATCTCATTATTTTAATTGCTTAAATTGTGATTTTTAAATAATTATAATATCAAGATTACCAGATCACTGGTTACTACTGTAAGGAATCACATAAACAAGTTTTGTTGTCAAAGAATTCAGATTATTTAAAGTTCTAAACTAAACATCGTTAACATTTTTATTGGTTTCTTTTAAAAAATGATTGACTTGTTGTTGTTGATTAGGAGAAAAAAGAAAATATAACAGTATGGCCATTCACATCAATTGCACCGTCACATAACATGCAGCAAGACATATGTGCATTCATTCTTGAGAAGAACATCAATTTAGTTATAGTTCCATTTCCAAGGAAGGACTCAGTGGCCTGCCTAGATACACAACAGAGCACGTGGAACATTGTCCCTAAAGTTCTTCAGCAGGTAACAATACTTGATTATATTTTAATTTTTTTAATATATCATAGTATAAATTGAAATAGATGAAATGGCATGCATTCTTCAAAAGATTATATATTAAACACTAATGCATCTATATTGAAATCCTCATTTTTGTGTGTCATGCCTTTGATTGGTTTCGCAAATCCACCACCCAACACATACCAATAGCCAGCTTTAATTTGAAGATTTCAATAAAATTGGTGGCCTTGAGGTCACTCTTTTTCTTGCCCAAAAAATAATCAAGAGCATCTCTCAATTAAAATATCTTTCAATTTATTTATTCCTATAGTTAGCACTAATGTTGTAATGCACGAGAATATTCTTCGTCTTTTAGTGTAAAAAAAATACGAAACCATGTAAATTTTGTTATGATAATACTCATTTATTTTATATATGTAAAACCAAGACAATTAGCCTTCAGTGGTTCATACAATATTCATTTTCTAGTTACAAAATAAGATATAATGTCAAATAAAACAAGTAACATATGTATAAAGAGAGAGATCAGCTAGCATACTAATATTTGTATTTCAAGTGAAATAAAATTATTCAAAATGCACTTTATAATATTCGAAATGTGAAATTAAAACTCTCCATAAATTTATAAAATATTAAATTTTGTTACTTTTGACATACTGTAAATAGTTTTTAGATTTTGAAAGAAGACACTTTTATATGCAAATGTTTTATTTTCTATTTTATTGTTACTCATTTTTTAAAAATCTGAAAAAAAAATAGTTAAAAAACCAAAAGATTTTACAATTGGTATTCTATAAGATTTTGATATGTATAATTTATTAAGAATTTTTAATGAACATTTTGAGCACAACAAAGTATATTTTCAACCATTTGTACATTGTCCCATAGACGTGTATATGTTTGTGTATGTAACGGAGAGTAAATTTATCTTATATTTGAGCTCACCAATGCTTATGTTCGGCTTAATTAAATATTATTTACCATGTACAAAAAATTGATTTTAAAAAAGAAATTATTTATATCAAAATTTTGTACGATATCAGAATTTTCTATTTTTACAATTTTTTCATATTTGTTTTGGAATTCTTTAAAAATTGTAAATGTTTTATATATTTTTAAATATATTTTTTAGTTCATAACATTAAAGCTATTGTGCTTTTAGATCTAACCTATATTTATTCTATGTTTATGTCTCTGTCTCTAATGTATACTTTAAAATATATTTTTTTAGTTCAGAACATCGAAGCTATTGGTGATTTTAGATCTATCCTAAATTTATTCTATTGTGCAAACATTTGCATTTCGGATGATATTAAATTATAACAAAAAAAATACATTAAATTCTTCAAAATTTTCAATCTATGTTCACATTAAAATTTTCATTAGAAAACCTTATGGGATACAAAAAATTAAAGTGTTTTGAGTTTTTTCAGTCATTTTTAATTTTTTTGAAAAATAGTTTTAAAAATAATAACAAAATATTCAATGTTCATTTTTTTTTACAAAACACTCTAAATTTTTGTGTTATATAAGGTTTTAATATGAGAGAACCATAAATTAAAATTTTGGAGACGTCAGCCGAAATGCAAACATTTGCATAATAATCTATCGATCTTTTTGGATACAATTATGTACATTGTTGATTTAAGATCAAAGACAGATTCCATGCTTTTAGGAGCACTATATTGTACTACGCATATTTAATTAGTGACTGAGTTGCTATAAATTCAAAAAATATATTAAATCCTTTTTTAAAATCTTAATTTATTAGTCTCAATATCTTTTTCATATTGAAATCTCATCGTGTAAAAGTTTTATATTTTTACATTTTTCCACGTATTTGTCTTGGATTTTTCAAAATGACCTTTACTAAGTACTTGACGAAGCTAAGAGGCTTTTGCTCTTGATATCCTTTTGTGACTTGTGAGTTTCACTATCGTGAAAACAGGGTATTTAAAAAAAAAAAATCCAAAACAAGTATGTAGGAAGTTTTTCTATCTTCCAAGATGTTTGCATAAACAATCATTGATTGCGATTAGGGGTGTCAATTATTGATTCGATCTAGCACTTTAACTCTACTCGACCCGAAAGTGATTCGTTTCGTCAAAATTCGAAGATAAATGGATCGGATATGAATTTAATTTTTTTGATCCGAATCACGTCGGGTCTGGTTCGGATCAACCCGACCTGATTAATTATATTTTTTAAAATAATTTTATGAATTAGTATAAATTAAAGCTTAAAATATACTAATCATACACTAATTAAAATTAATTAATATTTAATTTTAATTACTTTAAATTATATAAAAATAATTAATAAATATTTAATTATTTTACACGAGTAGGGTCGGATCGAACCGTGACCCGGTTGGGTCGGGCATGGGTCAAAATTTTTAACCCGAATTTAAACGGGTCGGATTCGAGTCAGGACGACCCGTGACCGGGTCGAGTCGGATATGGGTCAAGATTTTTTAACCCAAATTTAAACAGGCTGGGTTCAGATCGGGTCAAAAAAATAATAAAATAATATGACTCAACTCCGACCCGACCCGACCCATTGACACCCCTAATTGTGATAAATAAAAAATTTAAACTTTAGAAACTACATTTTGAGACTTTTGTGTTTTGGACCAAAATATAACTATTTTCACAATGCTCTATCTTCGGAATTTGATGTGTGCTGCTGAATAAATATTTATATCAAAATCTGATGGGAAAAATTATTTTTCAAATTTTTAAGTATTTTTTTTGTATTTTATAAAGATGGCCATTTAATATGAGTAAAATGAAGAATGCTTGAAAAATATAAAAATAATTACTTCAAAAACTCAAAAGATACAAGAATTTCATATTCTATAATATTTTCATATAAAACTTTGTTCAGAAATAATGGGTTATAAAAAAATTTTGTGTTTTGATTGATTTATTTATTTTAGATGTTGGTTCTAAAGTACTAATAGATAATAATTATTTGTATTTGAAAATACATCACTTATAGAAACCCGAAATAGATCTTGAAAACTTATAAAATAATATTTTTATATCTTATACGATTTTGGTATAAATAATTGATTGAGCAACATAAATTAAAATTAGACGCTGATAGAAGATCTCTATTAGATTGAGTTCATAGTAGATTTACTATGTATATAATAGTAATTAAATATCCAAGAAGTTAAAAATATTTATCTTATAATATAATAGCTTTAAAAATTATCATATTAATGAGGGGTATATATACTAATTAATTTATTTGGGTAAGGAGAGTCGTGGAACTGATTATAAAATAGGAGCTAACTATTATAAAGTATGATCATTGCAACTATACTTATAAGGGAAGGGATCACTTGGTTATATTGACAATCTTGACAATAGATCTTCAAAGAAATATGAAAAAAATCTTATAAATATGTTCTTCTACTTATAGATTGATGGTAATTTAAATTTCATGTAATTTCATTATCGTTTGGTAGTCTATCAAAGACCATAAAATCAAAACCGTTGCAAAGTGTATAATGTTTTGATGGTCTTTAATAAACTAGCAAATGATAATGAAATTATATGAAATTTTAATCATCAATGTATAAGTAGAAGAACATATCTATTTTTTTTATTTTTAGGATTTTTTTCATATTTATTTAAGGATCCATTATCAAGATTGACAACCATTGTCAAGGGATCCCTTCCCTACTTATAAACTCTATCATTGTACTTTTATCATTCAAATTTCCTTTGATTATTTCTTGAGAAATATTTATCTAAGCTCCATAGTTCTTATTAATTTTATGAGGGATCTTTCTATGCATCAAAAATTTAGCAATTATCAAATATGAGTAAATCATAATCTTTAATATTAATTTATTCTCACATCTCCGATATAAGATTTTTAAAAATCATAATCCAAAGCAGAATTAGCCTAATTTTTATACACTTTCATCAAAAAAAAAATTCTATATTAAAGGCGATGTTGAATAAGTTCATCACATACAATAATAGTAACATGTAATTGTAATTGTAGGCACGAAGCTCAGTATGCATAATGGTATATCATGGTATTTCACAAATCACGCCAACTTACCATTCTTACTGGCAATATCACATTGGTGTTATTTTCTTCGGAGGCCCAGATGATAGAGAGGCAGTTGCAATAGCATCACGAATTATGTGTCACCCAAAAGTGCATGTTAACCTCTTACGATTTTGCACACCTAACATGATCAAATGCCAACAAAAGGAGATTGAGGAACAATGTGATACAGAAGAAGCAATGGATCGCAGAGTTATTGAAGACTTGCAACAAAAAAACATCGATAATGATCGTTTAGTTCTTACTGAGGTCACGACAAGGGATATTGAAAAAATTGTTTCAACACTCCAATCTTTTGGGGATAAATATAATTTGGTGATTGTTGGTCGGAGACGAGGACCTTCATCAATAATGATTAGTTTGGCATTAGATGAATGGATTGAGTCACCTGAGCTTGGAGTGATTGGTGACCTACTTACTTCATCCAACAATGAAAATCAAGCAAACATTCTTATCGTTCAAAAAAACAATTATGGATGATGTATCATTATTTCGGATAACGACACTATTATATTGAAATGGGTCTAATGGTCTCAACCAAAACGAAGAAAATAACGCTCCAACTAGCTAGAAATTGAAGCTTTATTCCATTTTGTTGTTTATTTGTGTGTCTATTTGCATTTGAAATCAATTCAGCTTTTAAATAAATTTATTATCATTTGGGGTGTAAACTAGTTGAGCTAAGTTAGACTAAACTCATGATCAAATTGTTAGTCTTATAAGTCAAGCTAATGATTGATTTATTAGTCTAACAAGCCGATCTGACTTGTTAACTATTTTAATTCTGAGTCAATAATATTGGTTTGTATCAACTTATTAAATTATCATATATATATATATATATATAGAGAGAGAGAGAGAGAGAGAGTGGATATACCGTGAGCTTAAGCTCACGGAGGCCTTCCGTGAGGTTAACTCAAAAAATATATCATATCATCTCCAAATTTGAATTTTTTACCCTCATTAAATTTTTCATATTGAAATCTTATGGGGTACAAAAATTTTTGATGTTTCGAGTTTTCTAAGTCACTCTTTTTAATTTTTGAAAATCGGCTCTAAAAATAATAATAAAATATTCAATGTTTGTACATTATTTTCAAAAATTGAAAAGAGCGACTTAGAAAACTCGAAACATTCTAAAATTTTGTACCCCATAAGATTTCAATATGAAAAATTTAATGAGAGTGAAAAATTAAAATTTAGAGATGATTTGATATACTTTTTTAGTTAAACTTACGGAAGGCATCCGTGAGCTTAAGCTTACGGTATCTTTACTATATATATATATATATATATATATATATATAGAGTGGAGATAGCGTGAGCTTAAGCTCACGGAGGCTTCCGTGAGCTTAACTCAAAAAACATATTAAATGATCTTAAAATTTTAATTTATCATTCTCATTAAATTCTTTATATGAAAATCTCATGGGATGCAAAAATTTGGAGTGTTTTGAGCTTTTTAAGTCGCCGTTTTTAATTTTTGAAAATGATGTTCAAGTATTGAATATATTATTATTATTTTTAGAGCTGATTTTCAAAAATTAAAAACGGCGACTTAAAAAGCTCAAAACGCTCCAAATTTTTGCATCCCATGAGATTTTCATATAAAGAATTTAATGAGAATGATAAATTAAAATTTTAAAATCATTTAATATATTTTTTTGAGTTAAGCTCACGAAAGCCTCCGTGAGCTTAAGCTCACGCTATCTCCACTCTATATATATATATATATATATATATATATATATATATATATATATATATATCCAGATTACGTCTATGACTTACCTCACACTTTATAGATAGATGATCCAAATAGTAGGACAATAAATAAATTTTGAAGACATAATTTATTTTCTAAATTTTCTTTATCCAGCCATAATATGAGTCTGTTGGTATATTTTCATCTCCCGACAAAGCTACTAATGTAACTCCACTATTTTGAACGACTCTCTTACCATCTTATCGCTTAGTGTGTCAAGCAAAATCATTTATGTCATACAGTTAGTATGTGTGCACTATCATTCTGAAACCATATGCTAATCATTGAACAATTTCATTGTCGATTTTTGTTGGCTTGGATCTTACTTTATCTTTAAACCATTTTATAAATTCTAGATTGTGTTACCCGACAATCTAATATTCATCTCTCGAAGGATTTTATTTTCGTATATAATCTAAGTACTATATCGCGTACGAAGCCACAAACAATGAGGTATTGTAGGACTTATGTGTTTTTTTTTTATCGTAATTTAAGATCAATGCTAATAATTTTATATCCAATTGTAGTAAAACCTTATAGTCGACCATCATGATGAGGCATAGGAAGACCAATAGACTAGATGCCATCCAAGTAATCGGTATAGAACTCTATTATCTCTTCTACAATATGCCTTTTAAAAATATTTTCCTCGGATCAAGATCAGCTTTGAAGTAGTCCTTTTAACTGACCCATTGCTCTCATAAAAAGATACATATATCGATGGTTCCACATAATTTTATTTCTGAAATTAAATGAATGGTTAAATGCACTGTAATATTAAAAATAAGGGCAAAAGTACATCTAATGCTAATAGATGGTCACCACTACGTCCTCCTGTAATTTTTTCAACATTACGGGATCGACCACTTTGGAACAAATTGAATTGAAGAAATAAATACAACTTGATAATGAAGTGTCTAACATTTGAAGGCGAATTACAACTGGAAGAAGCTGAATCAACAAGACGTGATAATTATATGACTTCATACCAATTAATTTTAATTCCTTAATTGATATTTTTTTGGAGATATTCGATGAGTATTCAGTTGGAAGCTTAACCGATTTTAGGTACTCCAACAAACTAATTTTTTTATAAAGTATAGCATGTTGTTGAAGTAAAATTTATTTTTTGGCCTCCATTGGTGCTTGCTCCAGTCAAATTCACATTTGAATCATTTCTTTTCTCACTTTGACATCGTCTTTAGTTTTTCCTTAAATATTCAAAAATAAACCAACCAGACTTTCATAAATGTTCTTAATAATATGCATACCATCTAAATCATATCTAATTTCTAAACTCGATTGTAGACATCCAAATTAATGATTTGAATGGCTCCTTTAAAAATCCAAAATTGCATTGTTAAGTTTGTTGTATTACTCAACCTAGCCTGAAAAATATTTTTAATCTCCATGACACCATCCTTCATAATATTTGTATATTCTTAGGAAAGATATCATCTTTAGACAACCATTTCACGTACAAATAACATGCATTTATATACATGTATTCTTTTAAAATCAAGAAAAATCCTATAAACACATATATCATCTTTTGATCAAGAATATACACTTAGATTGATTAATTATATTCACGAACCAAAAAAAATAATTTTTACCATAGGAAGTGAGTGTAATTGAAAATCACCAATATATTTGCACCATCATTAAGTGATAACACCAAAATATTTATCTCTATGAAAATTATTTTAATCGCAATAATTTCTAAATAATAATGCTCACTTCAAAATTAAAATATAACTCCTTTTAATCAATAAAAATAATCTTGATTATTTTATAAATTTAAAATGAGTCCTTAAAATCAATATAATCATATGATCACATGTTTTAATAATTGTATTAATCTTTTTAACAACATGCATGCGCATCTCATGGTAGAAATTTTAAGAAAGCTTAATCCAAATAGAAGATATATATATAAAGTAATGTTTGAAAATCGATAAGGGTTACCACTATCCATCATATGAATATATCCATATAAATATAGTTACCCAATAGCAATGGCTGGCAATCGTTCCTAAAGGTAATTTAACTCATCGACCCATATCTTATATGAAATAATAAAATTCAAATTATAGAGAAGTCCGGTAATCTTATATGAAATAATTCACGTTCTCAACTCAATGCACGATATTTCTTAAATCGATATGTGGTACCTATTCGAATCGTATGATATTCTTTAATTAAATATTCATTAATTAAATAAATTATCAATTTTCTTAATTCTTTTCAGATGGCAAATCATTTTCAATCTTAATTAAAATCCATTATTTTTGCTCCTTTTCTCTGTTCCGGTTCAGCAAAACAATAGCATTTCTTTCATAATTCATCTTTATATGTTGTTCGTAACCTTAATACCTGATCATGATAAAAATAGAAAAGCATGTCATATATATGGTACTATGATATTATGATGCTATATATCTATTGACAAATCAAAATAATTTTAATTGATTATAATCCTAACAGAAATAATGGATTAATTGACATACCGTATCGTATAATTCTGAAAGCTCTTCACTCTGTGTCGCCTCCTTTTTATTTATTTTCTTTTATTCTCTCTCCATCTCTCTCTTCGGTTTCTTCCCACTCATCTTTCATTTTCTTTCTATTCATTCTCTCTGCCTTTCTTTCTTACTTTCCGATTTCATTCATTTTCATTTTTTTTTTTTGAGTGATAATCTCTAACCGAGAGGGAAAGAGGTACTATATACATCTAGTATTCAAGGCGGTTAATGTGAGACACGTGCATCCTTTCTTAAGGCCAGCGTGGCTTCTGTGTTATTTATTTATTTTTTTATTAAAGGAAAATAAACCCAAGTGGCAACAACCAAGAAATAAACGAAGATTATTGGCTCAGGTGAGATGGTCTTTTTTTTTAATTGTAAATTTTACAAATTAGTCCATATTTAGTTATAATTGCAAAATAGTCCAAATTAATCAAATTTACTTTTATTTTCTAGAATATTACAACTTATTTATCGATAATATAGTAATTGAGTTGCACACAGGTGCGGAATCAGAAACGGTCGGTAGGGAATATTCTGTTCAAAAAAATAGAATGTTTGAGTCAAAAAATATTTTTTTTACCGTACGATCTTTATTTTTCAATGAACTGAGCGGATATTCGGACGCCGGATGTTACCTACTTTGATGTCGTCCCTGATTGCAAAATAATGTTACAATTAATTATTTACCGTAGTAACATTCTTAGCATAATCAATATGGAGTTTCATACATTTTACATAATATTACGGTTGTTGATTATGGTAATAATAATTATCATTTTACATAATTGAATTATATATCTCTTTCTTTACTCATTATTTTCAACTTCACATTGTATTACGAAATTTAAACGTTATTCTATTTCTAGACAAATTAGTTGTCTATTTAATTAATTCCATTAAATATCCAAAACTCAAATTTAAGTATACACTACGAAAGAAAACCCCTTTTGTAAATAAGACCATTTATAGCGATTTTCGCTTAAAAACCGTGTAAATGGGTTTACAGCGGTTGTTAAAAGAAAACCGCTGCTAAGTTTACAATGGTTGTTAGCTAAAAACCCATTTACAAATGTTTTTAACAAAATCGTAAAGTTCCTAATAAGTATTGCGATTGTTAAAAGAACATATCCATCAATAATTTTACTTTTTATTTATATAATATTATAATATTGCTCCTTTTATAGTGGATTTTTAAATAAATATGAAAATTTGAATCACTATAAATCCATAAATAAAAGAACATATCTATAAATTTATTTTAATTTTGAAGAATTTTTTAAATAAGAGAATTGTTCAGTTATAAAATTTGAAAATTTTTAATCCATAATGGAATTAGCTATGTTTAAATAAATTGCTCAGCGAAATATATATAATTTGTGTTTATTAAAATTTGGAAACAAAAAATATATATATTAAAAATTAATTTGCAACGGTTGTCAGACACAACCGTTGTAAACGTGATGTTTACAGCGGTTTTATCGTAAAAACCGCTGTTAAAATAAGTTTGTAGCGGTTGTCAGACACAACCGCTGTAAACTATCGTTATAACGATTCAGTAGTCGTTTTAACGGTTCATCTCAATACTCAAAAATATTCTACGGTAGAAAAATTCTCAAATAAACCAGAGTGTATCGTTATGTAATGATTTAGTAATCGTTACAATCATTTGTGAAATGTATAACGTTTCTGTAATCGTTACAACGGTTCATGAAAACGTATAACGATTTGATAAATCGTTATAACGTTTCAGCTCAGTTGATCCAACGGCTATAACGATTCGTAAACCGTTATAACGGTTCAGGTCGAAAAATAGTTTGCAGCGGTTTTAACGTAACAACCGCAGTAAATTGATTTTTATTTTGGAAAAGTTTTATTCCCACGGCATTCAAACCCTTTTCCCGCCTTTCCCCCCTTTCCCACAGCAGCTCCATCCAAACCCCTGCGCGCCCCATGCGCTTCCTTGCATACACGCCTAAATTAAATCGGCTTTCTCACTACCTCGCCCGCTTGCGCGCGCCGCCTCTCCTTGCGCTTGCGCCTCGCCTCGCCGTAAATGTAAATGGTGCACTGCAAAAGGGGTTTTCTAGCGTAGTGTCCTTTGCCAGCTACTAACACCATGAATAAGTATATATGTTGTATTTTTGCTGTTAGAATCTTTATTTCGACATAATATAATATAAAACTAACATATCATTTCAACTTTTTTTTTCTCTCCAGATTTGACGGGCTGTAAAGGTCTTTGATTCTCGTGGATCTGATGGTCGCTTGATATCTCTACTGATGAAAACTAATGTTGAAGTTACTAATCTTTTCAATAGTATATTTGACTCTGCTTTCTCTCTAAATGTCATCTATCAACATTCAAGTTTTTTTACTTGAGGGGGCATCGCTTCAGGAGGGGACTTCGATAAAGTTGCACATAAAATTGAGTTCGAAGGTAAATAATATGTTCTCGCCTTTATTTATCATCTAATTTATCGCTTGAAATTATTGTTTGTATAGTTGTCTAAATAAGATATATTTTAATCATGGTTTTTGCTGGTTAGCTTTTATCAACTTGTTAATTGTAAATTTTTGGGCTAGGGTTAGGGTTTGGGCTGTGTGAATTCCTCTTAGATCGTGCTTTCCTTACTAAAATTATAATTATGTAATATTTTTATTATTAAATTTGAAGGATTCTTCTCATGCAAATGGAAAATGAGATTGACAACGCTGAAATTAGCATTTAGATTATCTTAATTTATGCATGCAATCTCCTCGAACTGAGGCCCTAAAACATGATAGTTATGTAGTAATTTACTCAATTTTTTTTATTTTATTGATTTAAGCTTCTGGTTATTCATAATTTTTTAATGAAATGGGTAGTCAAACCATCACTAATTTATGACTAACTTATTTACCATATTGTGGGAGAGACCAATGAGCGCATTCATTGAGTGTAGTTCTTTTTTATTAATAACAATAATACAAATAGAACTTTTAGTCATACATTGCAATGTCTTTATACAGTGCAGTTCTTTTTTCATTAAGAAAAATAATACAATTAGGACTTATCAGCCATGCATTGCTTATTCTAAAATTATAACTCTTGTTGCTGATAATATGCTTGAAACTATTATTTTTATCTAAAGCCAATTACATGTATATTTGTTAAAATCCAAAATAGAACTTTCTTTATTAATAAAAATAATACTAATATAACTTTTAGCCGTACATTGCAAGGCCTTATAGAGCGCAGTTTTTTTAATTAAGAAAAATGATGCAATTAGGACTTATCAGCCATACATTGCTTATTCTAAATTTATAACCCCTACTGCTGATAATATGCAATGTATATTTACATACTAATCATTTTTTCTTTTTTTCGAGCATCAAAACCTACAATCCTTTAACATCGACCGAGTACGAGAAAGTAAAAAAACTTTGGGTTGAGTTTGTGATTTCCTTGTTTTGACATTTTTTATCAAGTTTTAATATTTTATAAATATTTGTTATATTTTATTGTATTATGTGTGTATGTTAGATAAATTAGTTAATTAGATGTAGTTAATTAGTAATTAAATATAGTTATTATTGTTTTTATGAAAATACATGTGATGAAAATATTATATATGGCTAGCATATATGGGCTAGTCACAGAAATATAAAGAACAATTTAAAAAAAAATTACAACGGTCTTTACGAAGAAACCGCTGCAAAAGAATTTATAAAAAAATAAAAAAATTTACAGCGGTTTTTTAGGAAAAACCACTGCAAAAATAATTTTACAGCAGTTTTTAAGGTCAAAACCGCTATAAAAGGTGATGTTTACAGCGATTTTTAGTTAAAAACCGCTGTAAATAGTATTTGGCAGTGGTTGTTATATAAGAACCGCTGTAAACAATTTGCAGCGGTTTTCAACAAAACCACTATTAAACTTTTCAGCGCTCCCAATAACAGCGGTTGTACAACCGCTGCTAACTGGGGGAAATAACCACTGTAAAAGCCTATTTGTGGTGTAGTGACAATGAAATATGATCATGCATAATTTACTTCTTAAATGATAATGAGATTCTTTTTCTATGCTCAAAGTTTATTATTTTGCAAGAAAAAATTAAGAAAGCAATTATAAATCTGCAATCTGAGGGTGGAAAAAAACACTCAGAGCAATTTTTTTTTTCACCCACGCACACGATAAAAATTAGTTCATTTTCTCTATCAGTTTCCTTTCTCTTTCTCGTTCGGTGGCTGAACAGGCCCTGAAAAGGTTAGCAAATGCATGAACCACTAATTTTTATGAATTAAGTGAGATCTCATGACACATTCTTATTTTGATGTGTATTAAAAATATGTTACCAAATAAAGAATATTTCTTACTGCCCCACAAAATAATTAATTATAAGAATGTTTGTATTTAAAATTATATCACTTTTAGAAACCCAAAATAAATATTATAAACTCATAAAATAAAATTTTTATATCAATTATGATTTTGATATAAATAATTTATTGAGCAACATACATTAAATTTAGAGCTGGCAAAAGATTTACTATGTATATAATAGTAATTAAATACCCAAGAAGTTAAAAATGTTTCTCCTATAATATAATATATTTTTTTTAAATTATGTTGTTAAGGAGAGGGGGTATACATAGAAATTATTATTTTTGGTTGAGGAGAGTTGTTGAACTAATTATAATGTAGGAACTAAGTATTAAAATTTTGTTAACTAAGAGGGCATCAGGCACTGGTGCTAATTAGAGTACAATTCATATACTATAGTAAGTATGGTCATTGTAACTATACTTAAAAAACTCTATTATTGTATTTTTTTTCCTTGCGAATTTTTGTGATCTACTTCATAGTTCTTATTAATTTTATGAGTGATTCCTCTATGGATTAATTTTTTTTTAGCAATTATTAAATTTCAATCACAACCTTTAATATTAGTTTAATCTCTACATCTTAAAAAAAAGCTTTCTAAGAGTCAATTAGAGACGATGTTGAATGAACTCACAATATATAATAATGATAACATGTAATTGTTATTATAGGCACGAAGCTCAATATGCATAATTGTATATCATGGTATTCCACAAATCACACCAACTTAACATTTTTACTGGCAATGTCACATTGGTGTTATTTTCTTCGGAGGCCCGAATGACAGAGAGGTAGTTGCAATTACACCGCGAATGATATGTCATCCAAAAGCGCACGCTAACATCTTATGATTTCGCACACCCAACATGATCTAATACCAAAAGGAGGAGGTTGAGGAACAACGTGATATAGATTAAGCAATGGATCACATAGTTATTCATGATTTTCAATGAAAGAACATCAATAAATGATCGTTTGGTTCTTAGTGAGGTCACAACAAGGGATATAGAGCAAATTGTTTCCACACTCCATTCTTTTGGGAATAAGAATGATTTGGTGATTGTTGATCGGAGACGAGGACCTCATCGATAACAATTAGTTTGGCCTTGGAGACATGGATCAAGTCGCCTGAGCTTGGAGTGATCAGTGACCTACTTACATGATCCAACTATGATAATTAAGCAAACATTCTTATCATTCAAAAGAATAATTATGGATGATGTATGATTATTGTGGATAAAAACACTATTATATTGAAATGGATCTAAAGGTCTCATCCGAAAGGAAGAAAAATAAAGCTCCAACAAGCTAGAATTGAAGCTTTATCCCCATTTTCGTTGTATGTTTGTGTTCTATTTGCATCTCAAATAAATTTAGCTTTTAAAATATGTTTTTTTCAATTAGGAATGTAAATAAGACGAGCTAAACTAAATTAAGCTCATGATCGATTTGTTAGCCTAACCAATTGAGTTGACTTGTTAATAATCTTTCTGATTATGAATCGCCAATGTTGGTATAATCAACTTGTTAAACTATCATGTATATCCATATCACTTTTACGACTACCTCGGCTTTTATGGATAGATGATCCAAACAATAGAATAATAATAAAAAAAAGGCTAGTGGCAGTTATGAATCTAATTGTAGACCCTGATTTGTTATAGGTTCATAAATTTGGTCTGCAACTTGGCGTGAACAAGTACACCTTAACTTAAAGTGTCTAAACAAATACACTAAAACTGTGCTCAAGTTAGGAGTAGCGAAAGGGAGAGGAGAAGGGACGAGAGGCTAATAAGGAAGAAAGGTTTAGTTACTTGCTATAGAAAAAAATATAGAGTCAAAGAGAAAGAGAAAGAGAAAGAGAAAGTTATCTGATTACACCTGAGTTTTGCACTCTATAGTCAAGATTGAATTTTAAATTTGGTCTAAATAGTTGGAATGAATTTGAAACTTGATCTCATTTTTATTTTTTAGAATTTTTATTTTGATTAATTAATTATTTAATAATTTATTAATTATTTTTTATAATTTATTTAGTTATTTTATTATCTCTATTGCTTATCTAAGTGTCTTGACCTTGTAACTCTTTAGAATTTTTGTTAAATTTTTTAAGCTAATATTGTTGTATTAAATAATTTTCTAATTTGTCAATTTCTAAAATAAAAAAAATTAATTTTATAAGTTTTTTGAGATGTTTTATAAGATCCTTTAATGGCTTAAGAGTTGATCAAGATGGATGCTGAAAGCAGCTGAAAATAAGCCTTGGAAGACTTAGACTTATAGAATTATTAAACTTTTCAGTTCTTATGTTGAAAAATCAAGGAAAAAAATTGCTTTATACACATCGTCTATATGAAATTTGGTCATTTTAGGCCTCTCACCTTTTTAGACGAAACTTTTCTAAGATAAAAAGTTTCTCAAAATTACTAAACATATCATTAAACAATAGATGGAGTATCAAATGAAATTATAAATTTCTACGGACCAAAAAGATGAAACAAATTGCTTGAATTAAAATCTAAATCAGCCAAGGCTAGCAAAAATAATAAATTTAGAAAGAAAAGGTGCAGCGTAATTAATATTCATGAATATAGGAACATTTTTCTTGAATTGATTTTTTTGTGAGAAAATCAAATTTCTTAAAAAATAATAATAATAAAAGGACAAAGAAGACAGAAATCAGGTGTCCAAATATGTCGTTATTCAAGCTGAATTACAGGGTCCTCTTCTTTAAATCAGATGATCAAAAATCACCGAAAATCATCTATGTGAATCTCGAAAAGGATAAAACAACTTGAACTGTCGGATCCCGAAGAATAGGACTCTGTTCTTCGATTCAACGAACAACAATTTTTTTTTTAAAGAAATTAGAGGATCTGCGTGCTTCACCATTCTTCCAGCATGGAAACTATTTGTCACATCCAAAAATAATTAAAATAGATTAGAGATGATTAATCCCATCATGTACATAAGACAAAATATACGTACGGAAGACTTAATAAATAAAATATAATAATCACAGAATAAATAAAATAATAATAATAATAATAATAATAATAATAATAATAATAATAATAATAATAATAATACAAGATAGTTACAGTTCAGAATAACAGTATAATACAATGCCCTACATTGACAGGGCTAATTCCATCGGAATGAGCAAAGCAAAATGTCTCAAATATAGACCTAAAAGAAAGAAATAAAACTCGATAACCCGATGAGTCCTAAACAAAACTACCCAACTCACACGCTGATGCGAGAAAACACCTTTATCATCACGTAGGACTGCTCCTAGCACTCCCTACAAGAAAATCATGTACCTGAAAACCGAATCTCACAACCACCGTGAAAACGTAAGTACTTTAAAATTACTAAGTACGATTTAGATCCAGCCTTAAAATTTGATGTTCTTTCCTAAACAAGACCCAAATACCAGCACTGATGTTTTAATGAAATTCTAAAAATTATTTAATATGCATTTTTAAATTACTTGTATAACTTTTCAAAATTTATTAATATGCGATGGTATGGAATGATAAGAAAAACCAAAATAGAAAATATGAGAAAATAGTATAACATGTCTATATACATATAGTACGAGATAGAAACACCCATAATAAAATTTCTATTTGTAAATTATCATATTCATCTCAAGCGAACACTACCATGGCCCAATTTACTAACT
This sequence comes from Schoenoplectus tabernaemontani, assembly GCA_037127355.1. NCBI lineage: Eukaryota > Viridiplantae > Streptophyta > Magnoliopsida > Poales > Cyperaceae > Schoenoplectus > Schoenoplectus tabernaemontani. The sequence goes on from CM073739.1 coordinate 17,952,315, forward strand.
TGAGTCTTGCATAAGCAGACACTATCAAGCCCAACTTACTAACTTAGGACTTTATGTTTATGCGACGCCAACACCGACATAAACAGAAGAATTCGGCCTCCTAGGACGATAACATCTTAGGAGAGTGAACGACTAAAAACACGTACTCTGATCTTCTAAACTTGTTAATCTACCTCACAATACAAAACAAATGGATTAAAGTAATACCTCAGTTATCATATCGATGTAAGGAGATAACTATCCGTAAAATAGAAAAAAATAATATAATAATAAATGGAAGACTTTATACCAACTAGAGGCCAAAGGAGAGCTCCCGACTTCTCTGTACCAACTAGGAACCTAAACAGAAAACCTTTTGGATACATTGAGATCTCTAATAAATCGGTTAAATAATAATATAATAAAACAAAATAGAATCCATAACTCAATATGGCCGCACACACTAAATACTGAAGGCCATATCCTAATCATTTAATTCAATTTGGAATATAATATAATGAATAATAATAATAATAATAATATTGATCAAATAGAAAACTATTGTGGCACTGCCGAACTCATCAAGTGATGAGATCGGTGAATGACCGACATGTAGAGATACTCAGATATATATAGACCAAGGGGTCCCACGGACGAAATCGACACCGTACGTAACCCGTTGGTCTAGTTGTACAAGACAACTTCAAACTGAGATCACCCAGCTCACCTCTCAACTAAAATATTATGCATGTTTAACTACCTATTTTACTTAATTATTTAATATTTATAATAGTAATATTTTAATACTAATAAATATATACTATTAATTTATTTATATCTTAACTAAACTTAACCCGGGACAAATTCCTGAGTTCTAATTTTATCCCTATCTACATGTAAAATGATATGAAATGACATACGAATGTGATAGGCTCCAAAAATATAGTTAAAATACCGAATACATATGACAGTTCAAATTTAAGGTCTCTAATATTTTAATTAGATTCAAAACACAACAATTCAATTTATTTTGAAAACATGTTAGTTTTGGTTTGGAAATTTAATTCTAAAGAAATGAGAGCAATCCGTATCTGAGAATGTTGATGAGAATCGCGAGCCGCTCTACTCCAAATGAAGTATGTCCGTCTCAATATCGAAGTTTGCGTCTGCGTCAATGAGATCGGGAACGATCTCGTACTCCACTAGTGGATCCGAGTCATCTATATCACCTAATATCGATTTAATTAAATTTTATAAGTTTAAAGTGGATTATTTGATAAGTGGTATTTAAATTTTATAATCGAAAATTCATGTAGTGTTCGTTTGAATTTCATATTTTCTTTAAAATTTTGGCAAGGAAGAGCTCTATGGGGTTAAATTTTATAATCGAAAATTCATTTGTTAAATTTTTTTCAGTTTTTGTGGGGTTTACTATTTAATCACTTTTATACATATTTTCTTATATTTCGTTAATTATTTATTATTTTCAGTGTGTGTTTCGAGTCGAGAAATCTGACATTTTTCGTTCAGTAAGTGATAAGTGGCAAAATTAACATACACAAAATAAATAAAAGCACACAATTACAAGAATTTATTCAAAAAAATATTTTCATGCAATCATTCGGATTACAATTATAATTATGATTAAATAAGGAAACTACAATTACAAAGAGATAGAAATTTTATAATTATATTGAAATAGAGAAATTAATTAATATATAATGACTTATATTTGCTTTTGCATTATTATTGTTGATAATATTTATAATAATAAATAGAGAAATTTATTTATATATTCATACGGTATTTTATAATTTATTTTTAAATTTTACTTTATTTAGTAAAAATTGAAAAATTGATGAATATTTATTTTGCAATATTAATTTTTTATTATTTTTAATCATTGTCCTTAATAAATTCTAATTGCTTTCATTATATTTTCTAATTATGTTTTATTATATCTATTAATATTATTTTTATAATTTAGGATACTATATTATGTGAAAGTAGAAATAAAATAAAAATTGAAATTAAAAATAAAAAAAACTCCATTAATCTCAAATTTAATTAAGTGGTTACTTGATGATGAGAACCATTCAATAATCATTTATTAATTAATATTTAAGGCCTTAAAGTTTAGTCCTGAAAAGGACTTAATTTTAAGGAGTCTGTTACATTTCAGTCCTTACCAGGGACCCTGTTCTAACAAAAAATCAGTTTTAATTTTCAAAGATGACCTCAGATGACCCAGTTTTCAGAAAAGTTCACAGAAACACCCCTGAAGTATTTGCAGAAATTCAATTTTTTCAAAAATAAGCCCCCGTAAGCTGGTAGACCCATATTTTTGCTGATTAGCCCCTCATTTTTTAAAAAAAAAAACTGGACCAGATCATGCTAGAACAGTACCAGAACTGAATAATGATTGGTACCGACTAGTACCATTACTCCACCAGCCCGTATTATCCTTATTTTTGCTTTGTAATTATTTACTTATTATGTTTTATCTTCAGTTTATTAATTCACAAGTCATTTATCAGTTTTTATTAATAATAATAAATATTAAATTAATATTATTAAAAATAAGAGTGAGAACCATAAAATTTCAAATATACGAATGGCAGCGCGTCACACATGTCATATGGCGCGACGAACGCGCCACGGCATTGGCGCGTTTCGTCCAAACCCCGCGCAAGTGAGATGGAGAGGCACTGCGCGTTTTGTATATATAAGAAGCAAACGTGTCACTGAGAGTGACGCGCTGCCATTCGTATATTTGAAATTTTACGGTTCTCATTCTTATTTTTAATAATATGAATTTAATAATAATTATTATCACTAAAAACTGGTCATTTGTCCAGACAATACAGTGTTGGCAAAGGGAAAAAAATGCAATCAACATCAAAATCAGCAACAATGCGAAGCACAGCAGAGCACACGGGCCAAAGACAGCACGACTAAAAAATGCAAAGGCTCAGGACTTAACCAAAGGCACACGACCCACTCGGCCCAAGAGAACAAGGGGTTACCACTTTACACCTGAGGCGGTAAGAGGGAAGGGCCTAAGAGGGCGTCGATCTCACTAGGGAGCTTGGCAGGGCCCGACCCTCTGTTCCCATCCATGCCATGTCGTCGTCGAAGGAGAGGGCCACCAGAGGCGGTTACGTGAGAAGTATCGCTTCTTGAGCACACTTGACTTTGCCAGCGGCCACGAACTTCATGGCCTCAGCGATCTTTTTGGTGTTCGACACAAATCTAATGCGCTCACGTATCTCTCTGACCCGCATCTGACGATGTAGGGGAAAGACCGACAGGAGAGTTAGCTTGGCGGAAGTTTACCAGGATGAGGAGAGTGTGCCAATAAAGAGGGCTCAGTTGAGTTCTTACTAGAAAGAGGAAAGAGAGTGTTTATAGCTAGCAAGGAGGAAGTTAAAATAAAGAGGAAGATTGGATGTCGTAGGAGGGTCAGGTTGGGAAAAGAGAGAGTGGATGAGGGTATCGGTGAAGTGAGTGAAGATACCGGAGAGGTGAGGGGGAGGAAAAATCGGGGAGAGAGGGAGGACCCGGATCCACTGTCGCGCGGTACAGTGCGGCGCGACAGCAGATCTGGTTCCGAGAGAGGGAAGGAACGGGGAGAGATCTATCGTGGTGGTTTGTATACTGAGTGTCTGTTGCAGGCTTTCTCAGCGTAGCGGGTTGAGACATATCCATTTGAATTAATAAGTTTAATGCATCGGTAATTAATTGATTTTTTTTTCAGATTCTATTTTTTTCCAGATTTATATTTAATTATTTATTTCATTTGCTTTTCACAAGTTTTAATTGATCAATATATTTTTTAATTGTTTATTTAGTTTAGAATTAAATTACTTATATCCATATAGTTTTTAATTTAATCTTTGAGTTTTTTTCAAAGAATTTTTAAATGGTCTTTGTAAATTTTAGAAGTTTATTGTATGTATTTAATAATATTTTATTTTATTAGTATATTTTTATATTTTACTATTTTAAAATTTTATAGGGTTTCACATTGTTGGTAGCAAGAGAAAAAGATACAAAAGAATAAAGATAAACAAATAGATAAAATTCAAAAGAAGGCAAAACGACCAAAAAACAAGGTAATGAAGATCGATCTTCAGAAATTCCTTGACGAACGATATGCTTGATAATAAAATGGCGCAACTCGCAAGCAAAAAAACATAAATGCAGAATTGAAAGAAGAAGAAGAAAAGAAGGAACAACAACGAAGATTAGAAAAAGACAGAGAACACTTAACACTACAGAAATATCTCAAAAGCTCACTTACAAATTCTCTAGAAATACACAGTGTAGCTTAACTGTTCATAAGCTCCATGAGGATTTATATACTATATATAATATTATTAAATTTTCATCATTAAAATTTTAAAATTATATGACGAGAGGTAAAATCTCTTTTAAATTGTCTACTATTTAATACATAATTTATCTAAATCATTAGAAGTACATCTATATTTTAAAAATTTTGTTTGAGCAATATTATTTTAAAAAATATATCATAAACATTGAATGTACCATAAAAATTAGATGTACACTAAAATTACTCATATAAAAATGATCTATAAAAATAATGTGAAAACTATTTTACAATAAATCCGGTGACTGTTATAAATTTTAAACAAATTGTATATCCATAATTGATATCTCTATTTGATGTTTTGCAACTGGATCACTTTTTCAGCCAGTGGTGGAACTACCTGTGGTCCAGTGAGGTCACACACCCACTTAAATTTTAATAATTTTAATTATACACTAAATATTTAGTTGAATTAGATGAATTTTTAAGTGATTAAAAAATAATGATCTCATTGAGATGTATAATAATTCTAAATAGGACCCCGTTAGTTCATTTTATTATCTCTAATTTCAACTAAATTTTAATTTCAGATCATATTAAAATATAGTTACCCTACTAAGACAAAGTCTTAGTTTCGCCTCTAGCTTCAGCTTGAACTCGACTCTAATTGGCCCGTTGCTATCTTGTCATTGACGAGAAACCTAAGTGGGATAGTAATTAACAGACATGCGGACTTTCGGTTGGCACTAGTCGGTGGATTAACTCCAATTAGAGCTGTCAATGCGTAGGGTAAGATATGTGTAGAGGTATTTTTATATTCATATCTGTTAAAAAAAAATTTATTCATACCCTACTATATATATTGATATAATATAATTACATATATTTATTAAAAATATAAAATAATTATATTTATATAATTTATTCAATAGATAACATGTAACGAAAATCTCCTTTACCCTCATTTATATCCAATAAATTAATGAAATTTTTTTCTTATCTATAATCATACTCGATGACTTTACGAAAATAAAACTTTATTCATATCTATTTTATTGAATACGATATGTATTAGATAAACGCGTGAAAAAAGTGTCATTTACAGTCCTAACTCCAATAAAAAAATGCGTCTAAAGTCTAAACAGTTGCTCAAAGAACTGGCTGGCCACTGCCACTGGCCAACTAGACGTAATTAACAAATAAATGAAATCTCCTAATCATACTATAGAATCTATAGGATTCGTCCAATAACTAATAATCATGTGGTGTGTATCTTCCATTAACAGAAAAAAATAGCTTAACGATGTGAATTATAATCATTAATTGTGAAATAAATTCCTAACTAATATATGAACACTTCGTCAAGAAACTGCCACCCGGCCAGATGCAATTTATTTTTCTTACGAAAGGGGCGGTCATCTGGATTCTGCTTAATGTCAGGCTTCTAAAATGGTTTTTGTGAACTTAATTAGAAATATTATTAGTGGAAATATATGTTTAATTAAAATTAATCTCATGCCATTATGTGTTGTTACTTTTTACATGATTTTTAAGGATATAATTTTAATTACACTTCTTAATTTGCAGGTGCAGGTGCTTAAAAAATTGAAACTTCATTAAATTATTCTATTTCAATTAAACTTTTCTCTGTTCTAATTTATATTTTCTATTTAATGATTCTATTTTGTCTTCTTTGTCTTCTTTTTTTCGTCCGATCGAAGTTCTACATTCTTTTTCGAAAGTTCTTTCTTATGTCTTAATTTTTTTTTATTATTTCTTGTAGCAGTGCGAGCACTTGGAACATAATTTCTTTTATTTTTTTATAGATTTGTCTGCAAATATTTTCAATATTCATTTATTAAAAAAGGAACAATAAACTTACAATGTGAACAAATTTTATTCATCTTTGTATATCAATCGAATTAATTTATGAATTCTTTTTCGAATGGAAAATTATAATTAACGATTTAGGGAAGTGACGTAGCTAATATTATTTATTGATTCAAAAGGTAGATGCAACACGACAATTAATTATTGATTAAAACCTGTGGTGGGTAGGAAAGTCCTCACATAGGTAGTGGGCAAGAGATTTGGTTCACGTAAACAAGTATAATTTAACTTGAAGTGCCTAAACAAATACACTAAAGGGACTAAAACTGGTAATAATAATATGTGATCCGTGAAAACCGAAATTCACAACTTTCTCAACTAAAGGGTCTTGATGAGTTTTTGTCGACTTGGTGTCAATTTCAATAAAGCAGTAAAACTGTTCATCAGAATTGGTTCAGCACTTTAAGAATTAAGAGGCTCACGGTTTCGGATTGAAACAACTTTTATCTTCGAATTGAACTTATTTCCATTTGTTCTCAAAAAGTAAAAATGAAGCTGCGTCTTTGGAGGAAGACCTTGTCCTATTATTTAGTTTTTTTTTTTTTTTTAAGTTGTAGTCGTTTTCATTAGTTAACATCCTAAGCAAATAAGTAATGAACACGTACCTCCCTTTCTTTTTACTTATTTTTCAATTTTTGAAATAAGATGCGGGTCAAGCCCTGATCTTATATTTTATTGATTTTTTTAATTATTCTTACTTACACGACAGGTTCATGATGCTGTGAGGACAAATTATGAATAACATAACCCGCGTGCTTTTTTTACAGTTTTTATTATTAATAATTATTATTAAATTAATATTATTAAAAATAAGAGTGAGAACAGTAAAATTTCAAATATACGAATGGCAGCGCCCCACCGCAGCATGGCGCGCTTTCAAATATACGAATGGCGGCGCGCATCGCGGCGCGCGTTCAATATTTTTATGAAACGCGCCACTAGCGCTAGTGGCGCGTTTCCTTATTTTTACGAAACGTGCCACACGCGTAGCGTGTTTACTTCTCACTTACAAAACGCGCAAGTTGGAGGCGTTATATAACTAAAAGCGCCAAGCGCTCGCGTTTCATAAACACGCTAATGTGTTTCGTAAAAATAAGGAAACACGCCATCGGCGATGGCGCGTTTCAAACGCGTAAAAATAATGAAACGCGCCACTTGCTATCAGTGGCGCGCTGCCATTCATATATTTAAAATTTTACGTTTCTCACTCTTATTTTTAATAATATTAATTTAATAAAACTTATTATTACTAAAAACTGGCTTTTTTATTCTTTTCCCTGGTGCTTGCTGGTCGTCTGGGATGGGCTTTAGCACTGTCTTATAAACCAATATTTAAATTCCAAGCTTAAAAATTTAGTAAAATTACTCACTCTTTTTTTAGTTCTAGAAAATACGAAAAACCCCAACAAATAAAAGTCACTGTCGAATTATTTTATTTGCAAATAAAAAAAAATAGAGGGAAGGAGAAAATAGTAGCTGTATTTTATGGAACCGAATCCGTTCCTCATAATCACACTAAAATATTTTTTATTTTTTATGTTCTATATTTTATAGATTGGTCCAATATATTTTATAAATTAATTCAATATTTACTGATCAATGATGAATCCATATTATGAATTGGCAGGAATTTAATGCCTCATCTACGCAAAAGCTTCGATTCCGATATTTCTATGTATTTAGCATTTATTGAACACCTGAACAGTTGACGCCACAATTGCAATACTAGCTGTACTTTATTACCCTGCAAGCACTTTTTACACCCAATTTCTGTTCTAATTCGAACCAAACCCAACGACCACAGAGTAATATAATCTAATAATATAAAGTTACTGTTTTACTGACTATGATTTAATAAGACCAAATGATAATCAATCGTATGACAAATGCCCCCACTAACTAATTAATCAAACTGCAGCCTTGGATCTTTTCTCCTCTACAAACGCCACAATCTCGCCCATCAGCTGCTTGGACTCCTCGAATGGGAAAACATAGAAGGCGTGTACTGCATTCGGATACTCGATCAGACACACCTCCTTCCCCTTTTGTTTCAACATTTTGTAGTACCTTCTTTGCCAGTCCTGCAGTGGATCATAATCGCCTATGACCAGCATTACTGGAGGGAATGAACTACCTGTTTAACAAAAATTATTCATGTAATTAATTTGCAGAGGTCAAACAGTCAAATATTTAAACAAGGACATTCAGTCATTTTCAATTTATAAAAGGCAAAAAAGCGCCGAAGAACTCCAAAGCTAAAAAGTGACAATGCGTTTAATTAAAAAGATTTATTGCACAAAATTTTATCATGGGCAGTACAGAGTACTGAAATGGTGTTCGATTTTACTCGTAATCTTCTTAATCTGTTGTGGTAGATTGGTATGATTTTATAAATTTTTGTTGGTTAACAATTTAGTAGTAAACTACCAAGCTCTGTTGCTGGGGAGAAGACATAAGCCGCTTCATGGTTCCTGTCGGCTCCCTCCGGTAGAAATGCTTTCCACAGCCAATCAGTGCGCTCCTGCGACACAATCGGGGCCCCCTCCAGACGTACCTCTGACTCGGTTCGTTCTTCTCCCCCGAAGAATGGTTGGATCGTTATCAGTCCGGCAAGCTTGATCTTGTTCCAACTTGCAGCTTTCATGCAGTACCTAATAATAGAATGTTAAGATAAGTTAATACTTGAAATCATAATCATATGATTCGTGAATAATTCATAAATAATTAATTTTTCACTCATAGACAGATGTTTCATTAATAATTCATCAGTTTGATATATAATATATTTTTTTAATAAAAAAACGTTTTATTCACAAATTATTCGGTAAAAAACACATTATATATTATTTTAAATAAAATTTTATATTTTTTAATATATTTTAATATTTTATAATTATAATATATATTTTATTTATATTATATAAAACAAATTATTTTCGAATTATACTCATATTATAATATTATATGCGAAGGTTGAATTTTTTAACTCGCCGAACGTTTTGCTTTATTACTTTATTACTATGCTTAAAATAGGACAGGACTTCCAACACAAAACAATTCACGGAAGCGCCAGAATAAATCTGGAGCTTTGTTCAACGAACACACAAAGGATATTTATAAGATAACAAAAATGTTGAGGGTTAGAACAAGAAAACAGTACATCCAAGATCCAACGACCAGAATCTGACCTGTGCGCCACATGGTGGGCAATGTTGGCCCCCGCGCTATCCCCCATTAAAAAACAACTGGATGAATCCAGTATTATCCCTTCCATCACCTTTTCCGATTGAATATCTCCCGAATCGAGATACCTTAACACATCCATGCCATCGTCGTACGGCGCCGGACATCGGTGCTCCGGCGATAGACGGTATCTACGGACACTACGACCGCCCCTATCTTCCGACAGAACCGTCTACAGACCGCGTCGTACAAGGGCGACATGGCCGAGAGGTAAGCGAATCCACCCCCATGGAAGAATACAATGAGCGGGAGAGGGGAGGAGGGTGGCGTTGCAGGGACGAAGACGCGGACTTGGAGATTGTGAGAGGGGTTAATAGTGAGGTCGGAGGTACGGACGCCGGCGGAGGGGAGGAGGGAGGCGGCGGGGCGAGGGGTGATATAATAGAGGAGGCGGCGCTTGATGGTGCCATCAGAGCTGCGAGAGACGTCAGTCATGACGGAGGCGAACTTGAAAATGAGGCGCATGTGCCATGGCATGGAAGATGGAAAGAGTGCATTGGACTTCGCCTGAGACGGAGATTGTATGAGCTTCATTTTTGCTGATTTATAAATTTTGGTTAGGGTACTCATAAGAATAATATATAGGAGGAATCGAGGGATCATAAGGGAGGCAAGGTCAGTGTGACTGTGTGAGGAGGGGGTGGGTGATTGAAGAGAGGTTGAAGGTGGGAGGTGGTGACCCCTGAGAAACTATCAAAACTGATAATGGAATGGAAAGGAGTAAAGGACGAGAGGGGCTTTTATGATGGTTTGTTTCCTTTGGGATTTACTCAAGCCAATGCAATAATGCACGGTACATTGTACTTGTACAACCTCCCACAAGTAGAGATTTAAATAGCAGGGTGAACGGAGCTTTTAATAATCCTCATTAGACGAGGACCATTTTTTTAAAACAATAAAAAAGAAAAATAAGGCTATAATTAACTTAAATATATGTTATTTTTTTTTATGCAGCATTAGAAAGGCGAAACTTACCTAGTACATTTGTGCTTGATCAACGGTTTTAGATGAGAACTCATTAACTAAGAGAAGAGATATCTTGCAATAATTTTTCTTTAACATCAAAGGTCATAGACAACTAATTTCATTAAAAAATAATTACATCTGTAAAAATAAAGAAAAACTATTTAATTTAAAATTAAAAAGCAGAAAATATGTCTTTTTATCTATATCTATATCTATATTTATATCTATACTATATTATAAAGAACGTACGTATTGGAGATGTCTATTAATGTTATCAGATAATGTCTAATGATCAAAATATCCTTATTCAATTTATAATTAGGATTGATTGATTTATAAAAGTAATGATTTGGATTTCAGTTACACCCATTTTTCATTTATATTCCATTTGCTATTTTTTTACCAATATATTTATAGGTCTAAAATAAATTGTATAACAAAGAAATTAAACATAAATTATTATTAGATTTTATTTAAAAAAAATATGCATTGTACAATCTTATTCAAAAAATTATTATATTTTGTGCATTATCATTTATTAAATAAAAAATAATTTTACTTAAACATTTAAGAGTCTTTATATATAAATTATATCTAATAAATATATTATTATTTATAATATAATTATTTATTAAAAAAATTATATATCAAATAATTAAATTTCAGCTATTATTAAGTTTGTTGTAACAAAAAGAATCTACACGTTGTAGGACCTTAATCAGAAAAAATATATATTTTGTACAGCATTTTTGTAAAATAATAAATTTAATTTAATTAAAAAGTTAATAGTCTTTATATTTAATTTAGAAATTATTTATAATAAAATTAGTGCTGGATATAAATATTTTTAAAATTAAAAGGGTACGTACAATGAAATGAAATGATATGCTAGTATGTAACAAAATTCAAAATCATTTAGATTATTTAAGTAGATGACTTAATTTGAAACCAATTTAATCTAAGACCAATTTAAATAGCAGTGTCAAATATTTACGGACTTGCTTGTTTGATTCGGGATGTGTCATGTGAGATTTTATCCTAAAATTACTATAATCGATATTTGACGAATGATTGGATTACAAACGGTCTTAAATTAGAAATTACTTGTATTGCCCATTTGGCTTGCTTATCATGCGTAGTTATAAAGCTGGTTTCCGTCGTCTTCTAAGTACATATTATCATCCCACCAGCTGATAGCAACTTGTCGATGGTTGAATATTTTATTCCGACGATGGAATGTTTCTTTTTCAAATATTTATTTCATAATTGTGACTGCAGATAGCACTAGAGATATTCATCGCACTTTCTCCGGCTGATGGTTGAGTATTTTACTCTGAATATGGAATGCTTTTGTATTTTACTCTGAATATGGAATGCTTTTTTTCTCAACAATGAATTTATTTCATAATTGTGACTGCAGATGACACTTCTCATCGGACTTCTCTAGCTGATGGTTGAATATTTTATTCAGAAGATGGAATGTTTCTTTTTCAACAATGAATTTATTTCATAATTGTGACGGCAGATATCACAATTATAAATTACTAGAATTGTTCATCGGATTTTTCCCTTAAAAATATGACATATATAAATAAATATAAATCTAAAATGATTTTTTTTCTATAAAATAACTTATGCTAGAAATTTTTTAAACATAAATATGTTTTTTAAAATTCTAAAAATATATTTAATAACAAATATTATAATTAACAACATAATAATTTATTAAAAATAAGACAATTAATTATTTTACTTTAGTATTTAAATTGAATCTTTTGCTATTTTTCCTAGTTAGAGAAGGAAGGGAAGAGATGAAATGGAAGACATAGGAGTTTAAATTTTGTAACCTCAAAATGGGAGGTGAATGATTTTGAAAAAAAATGAATAAAAAGAGTTTTTCCTGTAACCTCCATGCACCCTCTTTTACCTATGAAAATTTAACTCAGGAGCATGTACTTTTTTTTTTAATCTAACCTCTGCTCCCTCTCGCTCATCTTTTTTTTCATCTTTAGAGACATCATATCAACTCTTTAAATGAAGAAAAAATGATACGATCTAATTAATTAATTAATTAAGATAAATGAAGAGAGAGAAATAAAATCAATTGGTGGCAATCGCGGATAGCGTGACATAGTTTAAAAGGTTGAAAACAAAATATAATCAGAAATGATGATCGTAGAATGCGAGGGAGATTGGGAAAAGTGAAGCATTTTTAGAAAGGACCAGAAATGTCTTGAGCAAGTAAAAGCGAGTGGTGATGAAAAACAGCTCAATTCAATGGATAAGATCTATCATTATTTTCAACTATAGCAAATTCTACGTATCATAAAGAGCAGTTGAAATTAACGGACACGATTTATATATTTTTCCATTTAAGATTTATATAGATATATTATATAAGGGTGGGATCACTTGACAATGAGTTATTTTGATAATTTTGACTCTTTTTCTAAGTATAAAATTAAAAAAATACAACTAATTTTTTAAAAAGGCATATTGTTCCTATAATTTAAGAAAATTATTTTGTTAGGTACGTTAACTTCTTTATTATAATTCTTTTTTTACAACATTTTAATTATTCAATTTAAATATTTTAATATACATAACAACTCATTTAGGTTAGATAATGACAATAATGTACATAATGAAATAGCAAGGGTAATTGTGTATCAACTTCCTTAATTTAAACTCCTGTTGTATCCAATTCCACAAAAGTCGAAACTATTTTGATGAAATAAGCTTAGCCTACTTTAATGAGTGTTATTTAAAAAAAAAAAGACCTATATCTACGAGGCTATAGATACTTGGAATTTACAGAAGTCAGCTAATCCTTTGAGATCTCTCTACCACGTGGCTATTTTTTGGGTGGGATCTCTTGACAATCAATTATTTTAACAATCTAGATAACTAATTTATATAAATTAATAAAAATTAAAAAAATAAAAAATATTTTACAAGTATATCTTTAAGTTGGTACTAGCTATATACCCGCGCGTTGCAGCAGAATTTTTTTATTTAAACATTAAAATATTATAAGATAAAAAAATTCACATTTATCTAATATTAAATTATAAATTCACCAAATTATAGAGAAAACATATAATAAAGACTATATTTAATCTTGGATGAGATTTTTGCACAATATGAGTTAATGATTCATGATTTTTATGGCAAGAAAAGTAAATTATTCTAACATATATTATCACCATTAATTTCTTACCAAATATGCACAAGGTTCCTAAATAAAAAAACAAAAATTATAGAAATAATAGTATATAAGGGAAAGAAATGGAGAGAAAGAGGGAATCAATGGACGCGATCACATACGTTCGATCAACCAACAATAAATATTATCCGTCTAATTGAGGGATAAAATGGGTATAATAAAAATTTACCATGACAAAAAATGGACCCTCCAATTCTTAGATGCTTTATATAATAGTATAGATATTAATTATGTTTCAAACTTCATACAATTTGAATGCCATTGTGTTTCAAACTTCATATAATTTAGATGTTTTTTAATATTCCATCAAACATCATTAAAATTATATGATAATTTTCATAATTTGAATTTAATATTTTTTTATAGAATATCAAATAACATCTACATTGTATGAAATCTGAAACACAATCATTTCATAAATTTAAGAATAAGTTTATAAAATTTTCTCTTTTTATTTTATTAATAAATTTGTATGAAATTAATTGTCAAAATTGTTAAAGTAATTAATTATTAGTTCTGAAGCGATTCCATTTTCTGACCATCCTCTCCCATTGCACTGTGTTACGGCATCGAAGTTCGAAAGCCACTTACATTCTTCCTTGATGTTCCATAGTGTGGTGATGTGGTCTAAGGTATAGGTTTGAAAACTGGTCGGTCTTATCTGGTTCGGATCAAATCTAAACTGACAAATGGTTAGGACGGATCACATGGGCCAGATTAGAGCAGCCCTCTCGGGTCGGACCCCCACAGATTGGGGCGGATCGGCGATGACTCAATTGGGTCTAGGTGGAGCAGATTGAAGCATGTCTCTTTTTTTTTACAATAAATTTAAAATACTTTTTATACAATTAAATTTTTTATTTATAATTTTCAAAATCAAATAAAATTTAAAATGTTCAAAAAAATACAAATTTTTTAAAAAATAATAGAAGTTATAAAATAATTAATATATTTTTTATGTGTGATCTAAGATAAATAATAGTCGGCGGGGAGAAGTAAAATTATTTCATGTGCGATCTCATACAAAGAAATTATATTTCAATTTAATTTTGAAAAATTTTACATTGTGTTTTGTAAAAAAAAAGATATAAAATATAAATATAGCAAATGCACTAATGAGCAAACTAACTGTCAATTTTTCGATCAAATAAGTACGACATCATCAACCAAATTGCTAAAATTGCACGTAACCATCCAGATCATTAACTTATATTTCATATATGAAGAAAATTCTTTTATAAATATATCAGGAAGCCCTACATTTCATATTTTCAAGTATAAACTAATTTCATATTTGTCCCCGCCATCATACACTAATTCATTATGGCTGTTTGTTAATATTTTTTTTTAATGTTGTATAGGTTAGGTAAATTTCAAGGAAATGGCTTGACCAATCTTTAATAATTCACAATAATCAATGCACTTTCATGCTCAATATTCTCTTATATTACTTGTTCAAGTATAATTATTTAGTAACCTACTTCATATTATGATCGAGAATATTAATGCATCATAAGTTATAAATCATCATTTAGTATTAATGCACCACAAATTACGTAAATGATAAAATACATAACATTTTCTAAATTTAACCGTGCAAACTGACATTATTTACAATAACTTATACTAATTTATAGTCCAATTCATTATATTCTCCATATATGAGTTCAACTAATCTATTGTTTCAAATTATTATTTTTATATTGTTTGTAAATACAGTATTGATATTCGTTATTTCAAAAAGATGGTTGACTTCCGTGGCGCCCCGGTCCGAAGTTCTATAGAGACGTTATTTTCTGCATTCATCCAATGACCGACAACCTACGTTGTCAATAGAATTGAAAAACAAAAAAAAACGAAGAAACGAAACGAAATCAGCTATAAATCTCAATAATTGATTATTTAATGACACAATTTCTATGTAATAAATTTATAAGTTAGTTCAATCAAAATATTTAAATTAGAATAGTTCACTTTTAGGTATCAAACATATAATTTAAATAATTATGATTTAAATAATAATAAATAAACACATCAATATCACATACCGTGTCCACCGTGATAAGTTGAGGATATATTATAAATCCGCTAGAAAGTGGGACTTCATAGAACCATCTTTCACATGGACCCTCTCTTTCGGAGTACGAAAGGGTTAGTTTATGACATGTACGGTTATGCATAATTTGACCAGTTTCATTATCAACATTTATTCAACAATCAATTCAGATAATTTAGATCATCGACCCATATTTCAAGTCAAAATTAAATCAATCTATAACACCTATAGACAATAACTAAATATAAATTATAGAGAAGCCCAGTTACCTAAAATCCAATCAATTTAGACAATTCAAGTCATTGAACCGTATTTTAAGTCAAAGGTCAACCAACACAATTCAGATCAACTCAAGAATCTAATTAACGGATAATAACTAAATACAAGTTGTAGAGAAATCTGATTACATGAAATGATTCAAGTTCTCAACTCGATACATGACATTTCTTGAATCGAGCTGTGATATCTATTAGGATCGTAATGGTATTTATTAATTAAATATTAATTAATTAAATGAATTATCATTTTCTTAATTCTTTTCAGATGGCAAATCATTTTCAATCTTAATTAAAATCCATTTTTTTCTCCTTTTCTCTGTTCCGGTTCAGTAAAACAATAGCATTTTATTTCAAAATTCACCTTTATATGTTGTTCGTAACCTTAATACCTCGATCATGATAAAAATAGAAAAGCATATCATATATATGGTACAATGATATTATGATGCTATATATCTATTGACAAATCAAAATAACTTTAATTGATTATAATCCTAACAAAAATAATGGATTAATTGACATACCGTATAATTCTGAAATCTCTTCACTCTGTGTCGCCTCCTTTTATTTATTTTTTCTATTCTCTCTACATCTCTTTCTCTCTCTTCGGTTTCTTCCGACTCAATCTTTCATTTTCTTTCTATTCATTCTCTCTGCCTTTCTTTCTTTCCGATTTCATTCATTTTTTTTTTTTTGAGTGATTATCTCTAACAGAAAGGGAAAGAGGTACTATATACATCAAGTATTAATGGCGGTTAATGTGAGATACGTGCATCCTTTAAGAAGGCCAACGTGGCTTTTTTTAATTTGATTAAAGGAAAATAAAGCCAAGGCGTACGTGCCAACAACCACGAAATAAAGAAAGATTATTGGCTCAGGTGAGTTGGTCTTTTTTTTTAATTGTAATCTTTACAAATTAGTCCATAGTTAGTTATAATAATAAAATAGTCCAAATTAATTAGAGTTACCTTTATTTTCTAAAATATTACATTAGAGTCGATAATAACTCATATAACAGTTTGACTTGAGAAACATTCTGTGGAGTTAATGGACTGAATCAAGCACATTCAGATATTAGATTAGAGACATGATAGCACAGAGTGAGTCGATCTTTAATTAAGTATGTTCTTGTTGAGGAACTGATGGATCTTGAGTGATTAGATGTGAAGAAGTCAATTGATTTGTACTTGTACTTGATAATGATCCTCATAGATATATGTACTTGAATTTGATAGCAAAATTTAATTTATTATTATTCAAGTAAATGTTAGCACTTATGGTAGTATGTCAATAGACTGAGATTAGATCGTGACGCTTTGGAAGTGTGCTGAATTTAATATTTAATGTCGCCTCAGATTGAGCTGAGATGAGACAATCATTGATGGTCGACATAAATTGTATCTCATAATTCATGAAGTGTATAGAGAGCCGAGGTGGGAATTATCTATGGTGCTTGGGAAGCGAGCATGTGAGGAAACTCGGATTAGTTACATTGGAAGCGGCCTGCTCCACAGACGTTTAGTTTGTGACTAGATCTAAACTCGTACGATATTTATTTTATAGATATACGTTTGTTATAGAGCATATTATTCATCGTAGCATGCATTTCATACTGCATGTGTTTAGACGGCACAGGATAATGAGTTGAGTGACCTGAAAGTCAGAGATCCCCATCTCCTCATTGTGTGAGTTTCTAATTACGTACCCTTATGGATTGTTGACTATGTCATGAGAAAAATGATCAATGTTGCTACTTTAGTGTGCTACCTATGGCCATAAATGATTCCGTATACCGAAATATTACTAGGAAACCAGCAGTGGTTCTGATTCAAGTGACATAAGAACGAAAGGGAAGGTTAATTGATTTGCATCCTAACTTACTTGTATTCACGGATCCGCCAATTATGTCATGTGGACAAATATTGGTCAACATGTGATGTCGAGAGGGAGGAGGCATGTTTCTCGAGGGGTTGAAAATGCCTGCGATATCATAAGCCTAGGGTATGAGATACATATATATTATTATTGTTTTATTTTAAAGGGAATGTCTCTAGACTAGCTTGAAATAAGTTTGGTCTATGAGCTTTCGAATTGCAGGTGTATCGCTAGTTGCATGACCTACTTTTCAGTATGAAGACTCTTGATTCTAATCAATAGTCTCCAAGAGGGAGATGTTCAATTTATATGGTCTGTATGTGGACCAAATGAACTTGGACTGAAAAGGTGCATTCGCATCTCTATTGGCTGAAAAGGTGTATTCGCACCTATTCAAGTATGTGATATCTCTCTCTCTATATATATATGGATTGATGCTCTGTATCTGTGTATGAGAAACAACATGACAGAACAAAAACACTTAGAGAGAAAGAGAGAATATCATCCAAGAGGGAGATGGTTCAGTTCCTCTATGACGAAATGAGAACGAGTAGTCTCGACGTGAGAATCAAAGAGGTCGCGACATCTAGGTTGTGAAATAGAGGGATATGTTCGGTCTTGGCTGTGATCTATTTCCAACAAAACGATTCTCGAAAGCTTACGGTATAGGAGATACAACATAAGGATTTAGATACGCCAGACATGATTGGAGACGCATTATCAGATAGAAAAACACTTCCGCTGGTAATTCTGAATTCTTTATCTCTGCTATTTCTAACATATATAGTAGCAATCTCACCATTTAAAGCTTGATAGCGAAGTTCTTTATTAGTACAAGTTCATTCAAATTCAATCTTGAATTTTAGTATCTTTTAATCTAACATTCTAACAGTTTGGCCCGAGTTTCAACGGTGTTTGAGGGGCTTTAAGGGGTTTCAGCGAATTTGGGATGTATTTTGACGGGTCGGAGGGGAGGAGGTTGGGATAAATTAGAATGGGTCAAAATGAAAAAAACTTGATCTAATCTTCGTTAAGATCAATTTAACTTTGGGTTCGAATTAGAGATGAGTTGAATCACAGTTTCGACCAGTCCAAATTGCAGGCGCTAATTTTCACAGATCGAATTGAGTTTTGAGAATTTTTTCAGACTTTTAATTAAGATGTGGGTATTTTTTTTTTGTGAAAATAGACGTGGGGTATGTCTTCCATTGTATTATGAACTCTTATGAGTCTTGTCCATACCATTATCTTTCGATATAGTGTGTTGAAAAAATAAACTCATCGGAATTTAATTCGACATGTTGAATCGGTGACCATGATCCAACCTGTTCTTCTCCGAGGTCAAACCTGCCTTAACTCGTGGATCGACCAACCCATAATCCTACGATAGATTGCGGCTGACCAATATCAAAAAATCCACTGTTACACACGACCCCTTAAAAACCTGATCCGACTCGAAAGACCGTCTTAACCAGTGAACTGACCAATCCATAATCCTACGAAAAATTGTGACCGGCTTTCTAAAAAACTGTCCAAATCTAACCCGATCAATTTGATTAACCGTCCAAACCGTAAACCGGCTAATCTGTTGAACCAGATGGATTTAAACCGTCCCGAACTGATCCGTCCCGACCGACTGGAATACACCATCTCCGCGGGATACAGTCCGCATCGATGCGATGGTGATTGTACAACCGGCAAGTGAATGAAAAAGGTAGCTGTCAACGAAGATAAAACTCCAAACTAATTAATATTTAATTTATCAGTTTGACAAAGTAACCGTATTAGCATTTGTTTATTGAACAAACGATCAACTGAATTAAAATTTTATGTGTGTATAAGCTATTTCAATTATAAAAAAAAATCTTTAATTTTTTTTTAATTTGACAATTTTAACATTGATTGTTACAAAATAAACACAAGATTAGATATTTGATTACAAAAAAATGTCACTTTTAAAATTCGTAAACAACAACTTACAAATTTTGAAAAAATATAAAAAATTATTTAGCCATGTAAATCAAAATTGAATAATGATTACATATATATTTGAAATTAAGCCCAGACGGCCTTAGTGAGCTTGAACTCACTTTAGATTTACTCCCCAAAAATAATGGGCAGCAATATATTTCTTGAATTAATTATATATTCTCAAACATCGATCCATATATACCATAGAAAGAGTAGTTTGTGCCATAAAATGAATAAACTATTTTATTGAATAAACTTGAATACTTTATTCATTTTCCGGGATAAACTATTATTTCTACAGAATTTGTGACATTATTGTAATGAGATAGATATTTGTGAACTTGGCGTCCAAATGATTGAAATTCAAAATTTCGGATATAAGTATCAGTACTTAAAATAAAAAAGTGTTAATAATAAAAATAGAAAAAGCTAATTTTGTTAAAAGAACACTTTCATAACTTTGATAATGGATCAAAGCCACATTTTTGTGAACGGACCATTTAAAATTCCAACTTTTCAGGTGTAAGTATTAATACTTGTTACAAAATATATATGTAGCAAATGTTAAACATATTAATAGTTGTAAAAAATAGTTATATTGCATTCATCATATTTTTTTTTATTAACATTTACATGCTTAGTACTTGTCAATTACGTATCAATATGAATTATTAATATTTCTTCTTAAACTATTTGCATATTCGAAATACTAATACCCGTCAAAAGAGTATAAAATATAAATTATTAATATGTTATTTTAAACTGTTAACACTTATATATTGAACTATTGATAGTTAATACAAAAAAACCCAAGTAAAAATTCAATTTTATTCCCGTGATGATACAATCAGGGCGGAGGGAGGGGATGTACTATGGGTGCTAAGACCCCCTCAAGAATTCACAAATTGTATTTAAAAAGTGTTTTATTGTAAGTGTATTTTTGATAGAAATTTTTTATTGCCCCCCAAACCTATCAAATAGTTAACACAACAATTTAATTTTTTTCCTGGTACCTCCAAGCTAGAAAGCTGGCTCCACCCCTGAATACGATAACACAAGTACTATTGCACAATCTACAACAACCACATTGTATTGGACACAAAACACGTTGAAATTCTACGTTATTTCATTCCTCAATAACTGAAATTTGTTGTATTAAAAAAGAATATAATTAATATTAACATTGGTTGCTTGAAGTATTAATACTTTGATATCAAAATATTATTACTTTCATATTGAACATTAGCTCTTACAACTTCATAAAGTACTAATATATTTGAGGCTATAACGTTTCCCTGAGTACAAAATTTCTCATGCTTTTTATTTATATCTTAAATTTAAAAGTTTAAATGACCGATCCAAACTATTGAGCATGATATTCATATTGAAGTATCTTTGAAAATCAAATTTTATACTTTTTAGAATATTTTATTATTTTTTAGATTGGTGAAAAACCACTAATATTGGATAGTATAGAAATTGTTAGATCAACAAGCTTTGTACCCGTCTAAAAATAAAAAACAAAAAAAAATAATTTTCAAAGATATTTTAATATGAAGATCATGTCCAACAATAAACCATTTAAACTTTCAAATTCAAGATATAGATGCGAAGCAGAGATGTTTTTCTACTTTTTGGAGCACCATAGCCTCACTCTAGTAGATATTAATATTTTCAAAGAAGTATCGATATGAGTTATTAATATTTTTCTTCTTCAACTATTCACACTTACTAAAGTACTACTAATTCTTAATACAAAAAGTATTAATAATGAAAATTTTATACTAAACAAAGTGCCAAATAATAACAACATCCAAACACTTCAAATCATCTGAAACAAATATTTCAGAAACATTAATATTTTATGAACCAAGTAATAATACATAGTTATTACAAACACTAATTATAACCATCTATATATTCATCCATACAGAAGTATTAACAAACGAAAATTATAATCATTCGTACTCAATCAATTGACTGGTCTTGGTCATCCGCTTCACATTGGAATTTAATCTGCTTATAGTTTACATGGAAACCGATTCTGCTCCTGTTATTCCAAGCAGGACTGTCAGATAAAAAACAAACGCACTCGATGAATTCTGAAGAGGAAGAAAGTGGAAGAGAAAAAAAGAAAAAAATAAATCAATCCGATATGTTTATTTTTATCTGACGGTTCAGCTCGAAATAATAGTCTTAACAGCAGAATCGGGCATTGGCACAAAAAATGGAATGTCGAGCAACAAATTACATTGTTGATTTTTTTTTGATATCTATGTGCAACTATCAGGCTTGATCGTGAACTTTCAAAAATCAGAGATGCTTGTCAAGGCTGCAAGTCATAATAGAGTACAGGCATTGACACAATTTATGGAATATCAAGCATCTCAATTTCTGATAAAATAACTTGGGATGCTTATCTCTAATAAAAGACTAACCAAAGAGCATTAGAGGGCCCTCATTCAAATGATACAAAATAAATTTCTTGGTTGGAAAGCATTCTTACTGTCAAAGGGAGAAGACTTACATTAGTTAATTCTACTCTTACATCGATACTAATCTTTTTTATGTCCACATTCATGCTACCATCGTGGGTTATAAAAGAAATAGACGAGATTAGGAAAAACTTTTTATGGCATGGCCACAAAGAAAATACAACAGGCATACACATCAATCTTGTAGCATGGGCCACAGTGACGATGCCAAAGAAATTAGAAGGGCTTGGAGTGATTGATCTTGCAACAATGAATAGAGCTCTCATAGCAAAAAAAAAAAAATGTGTGGCATTGGTTGAGCAAGGAATCTGACTAGCGGCTACACATGCTACGCACGCATGATTTGCATATTAGACCATGGTTGCAGAGATAAGTTACACCTTTCTGAAAAAGTTTGGAAGAAATTGAACCTTTCTTTTTGATATCAACAAGGTTCAACATTAGAAATGGACAAAGAGTTCCATTCTGGATAGATGCTTGTAAAGAGGAAAGAATAATTCAAAAATTCGACATTCTAAGCACATACGCGCAACAACTAGACACATCAATGGCTCAAGCACTCCAAGATGCGCAAAACCAAACTCTTGTAAGAGACATACACACTCTGAGTGTTCAGACGCAACAAGTGCAATTACTGCAGTACATCTCGCAAGAGCAAATATACGAGAATTGCCAGGATAAGATAATATGGAACTGGACAACATCGGACCAATTCACGGTAAAATCTTTTTACATGGCCATCAAAGAGGGACCCCACATTACTTGCAAATTTAGTGCCATTTGAACACTACAACTGCCTACCAGAGTAGTAATTTCTCAATGGCTGCTATTAAAAAATCGATTGTTAACAATGGATAATCTCATCAGAAAGGGTTGGATCATGCCAAACATATGTCACTTGTGTAGAAAAGAAGCAGAGACAACACAACACATGTTCCACCAGTGCGACTACACAAGGCAGGTGATTCAAATGACAATACATTAAGTTCGACAGATAAGCTTCACATCAGATTTTCAACAAGGACAGTATGATGCAGTCATGTTGGAAGTAGGAAATGAGAGTCAAAAGAGGTTGCAAGCAACGTCATAATTTGTTGTATGGAGAGAGATGCACAAGAAATTTCAGAAAAGAATACAAAATCACAATGAAATTACAGAGAGAAGTGGCATTAGAATATTATTAGTGATTTTCATTTTCATAAATGAAGCACAGTGAAATTACAAACACCAGCAAAATTATTTTTTTGGCAGGATCCAACAGAGATATAGGATAATAGAGCATATCAAAACAAAGATTAAGGAGGAGATTATGAATCGATTTCTGATCGTGAAAGGAGCTAGCACTTCGACTGTCACTGTGCAGTTTTGATTTTCCTTTTATACTTTTTTTCATAGTCTTTTTTATAAAGACTTTTGACTTTTAACTTATAATAAATAACACCTCTGATGTTATATTTATATATAAAAAAAATTGAGGATTTTAATCCTCATCTTTTCATTAAAAAAATAAAAAGAATCGGTTCCATTAGCACGACATACATGATGCATTGGATCGAGCAAAAATGAAAAGAAAAGAAAATGGAAAGCTCTAAGCCTCTAAAGCAGAAAAAGACAACGTTTAATCCTCTCTTTTACACTTCCGTGCAAGGAAAAGAAAATTTAAAATGCAAGCCCTCTGGACCTGATGAACTGCGCCAAGACCAAAGAGGCAAAGACCATGGAGAGCAGCACTCTTTGATCCCTATTGCGTGCCGTGAGCCACAAATTTGACAGTTTTAGAAAGTTATTAGATCAAGGATTTTGACTGAGTCCGGAGCTGAACTGTGGAAAATGAGCTGGGGATAATATCTTTTCGTAAACTGTGGAAAATGAGCTGGGGATAAATTTGTAAATTGTAGCTATCATACAGTTTCTAATAACACCAAAATTTAACATATACGTTCAAACTAATTAATGAGTCCTGTCAATTTCCAAACAGAACTGGTCCCAAGTGCTCCCTATTTTATGGGTATATGAGCCTTTATGGCTTTTGGGGTTCTCTGATTTACTTTTTGTCTTTATTTGTATATTGTTTTATTTTGGTTGCGCTAGCTGTTGTGACGGTGTTTGTTTAGAAGTTGGTTTAGATGAACTGTTTATTCTATATATAATTATATATCTAGACGAGCGTGCAAATTTCTACTTTGAATTAGTTTCTTATAGGACAATAAATCGAAATATATAACCATAAAATGTATCTATTGTAGTTTATTTGTTTTCGTGTTCTTGAGTTCTTAATCTAATGCGTACAAGATAACCGGCCTCAAATTCTTTATTTGCGCACATGCAAATTATGTAAATTTTGAAAATTCGTGTTAAAGACCTCTACTTTGTTTTTTCCCCAGCCTTATTCATCGTATTTTTTTTATACCCATAGATGTAGAAGATATTCATCATCGGCATCCATATTTACAACGTTTATTTAAAAATAAATATTTATCAGGTGCTTGGTTTTCATTTATTTATTATTATTATATGTTTTTCTTTGTCATTGACTTTGGATCGTCACTTTGAAATGTTAGGTCTATTTTTCGGGGCTTTGCTTCGATAGTAATTTTTTATTTTGAATATATACTAAAATCAGGTCATTGTTCTTCAAGTTTTCAGTAATGCCACATCAATCATTTATCGGTTATATATTTCTAGCTTGTTTTGCCATGTAGAATAATGGTAATGTACCCAATTTCATTAAGGTGAAGAACGTTGCACTAGATAAATGTTGCACATTAATTTCGAAGGCACTATAGAGAGCGGGTTATTACTCTTTTGTATTACATTGAAATTAAATAGATCCATGTTACATCAAATAGATCCATGTTACACCCATAAGATTTCAATATAAAGAATTTAATGAGAATGATAAATAAAAAATTGAAAATGATTTGATATATTTTTAAGTTAGGAACATTCTAGTTTTACTCCTGAATAATACATACATCAATTGATGTAGATCTTCGAGCGATGGATGTCTTGTTTCATTTCATTAAATCTAGATCTTCAAGCGATGGATGTCTTGTTTCATTTTATGTCCATGATGTACTATGTCATCGTTGCATATTTATTTAGTTCATAATTTAGAAATAATTCAATAATTTTATAATTAACCCCTTAATCATAATTTTGTACACATTGCCTTATTTCATTAAGGGACGGATGTATCATCACTCACATAATTAAATATGGGAGATATGAGGGATATAATTATTCATAATGAATATTTTTTTCTTCCCATCAAATCTATTTTTCAAGGATGGTAGAAAAATGTGGAGGCAGAGAGAATTTTGTACATTTTTATCTACCTTTTGTCATGATATGGATTCAAAACAACATATATAATTATCTTCCGAAAATGTAGTGTTTATTGTTACTCAAATCTGTAAGTTAATAACACAATAATGTTAGAATAAAAATCAATAAAAGAAATTCATTAATAATCTGCGAAGCGCTAACATCCTCTGGTTATTTATGTAGTTCGGAAGCTTAACTTCTTCTTTTTTATTATATGCATACACTGTTTGAAAACAACAATTTTGTTTGGATAACAACAATTTGGTGTTGCTTCCTCTTCGATCTATATGACTATATCTGAGTAGTTATTGCACACAAGAAAATATATGAAAACGTGCTAATTAATCTTTCATAAAGCGGGAAGCTAACAACGGTACCCCAATTCCCAAATGAAAAAAATTCTTTGAAATTCTCCTTCTCGTTCATGGATTGAATTGTCGCCAGAGAGAAGCTAGCTAATTTTGAGCACGTGGAGCTTATTGTTTTACTTTACCATTCAATGCAGTGTCGATTAGGTTCAGGTTGTGGTCAAACTAATATTATTGTATTATATTTCTTAAATTGATTTTGACTTTTATACAACAGATTGAGTTTGAAATGAACTATATAATAAACACCCTAAACGTCTTTTTCATTTTGGGACAAAACTTTGCTAATGGAATATGATTAGAAACAGGACTTCAAAAATCGCAAATTTTATCAGAAAAATAGTTAATGTTGCTGTGGGATTCGTATTTCAATGATAATGGGCAGGGGCGGACCCAGCTTATGCCGGGGGCAGCTGCCCGGTGGATTTTGAAAATCAGTGCTTTTCGGTAATGATTTCGGTAATTTGTCCCCCCTGAAAATTCCTCCCCTCCGGATTGTCTGATTAATTTTATTGAGAAAAAAATATTTAATATCATGCATAATAAAATAATTATATAAAGATATCAAAATATAAAGATCCGTAAACGAAAACTTTCTTCTTCAACTTGATTATCTATTAGTTTGAGATTTATTTTGTTGTTATTTTTAATATATAAAATGTTATTATTTTAATAAATATTTTATTAGATAATAATATATATTAAATTATTATTATTTATTTAGAACCCGATTAGTTAATGAATTTAAACCCGATAAGCTATTACAACCCGATAATTGCCCTCCGATCAAAATCCTACATCCGCCCCGATAATGGGTGAAATTAAGAGGCATTGTTAGGGACGCTGTGTACCGTTCAACTGTCCATTGTTTAATTCCCTATGATACATGAAAAATATTTTCTGTGTATATTTATTTTGCATGTACATGAACGTGAATGATAGATATAGTACTAATGATGGTGGATTCTATCTTTTACAATAATACCTAGTTCAAATATTGTAAAACAAACTTAAAATAAAAATATATGTTGATTCTAAGACAGTTTATAAATAAGTATACGAATGGCGTGGATATTTGTGGCTCCAGAATTATTGCAATGGTCTATTAATTTCAAATACAACTTAAACAATATATTGGTCCACAGAAATAAAAATTTCTTTTGTTAACAAGTCTCAATTAAGACTTATTTCAAATTAGATGAATTCCTAAGACATAAACTCATTAATAACGTGAATTATAATGCAGCAGCAATGATGGTAACTACGATTCGGGTGAGATTGATAAAATTAAATAATGCATACCAAATTAAATTCAAACAAATTTAATTTTATAAATAAATATAATAAATTAAAGAGTTAAATAGTATATAAAGTATTCTAACATACTTATCCTTCAATTTTTCTTCTATTTCATTTTTTTCCCTTTTATATATCAGATGAAAATAAAAACAGACCAAAAAAGTGCCCCAAACAAAATACCTCTTTTATATATTAGATGGAAATAAAAACAGGCCTAACAGGTGGCCCAAACAAAATAGATACCAGATGGAAAGTAAAGCCCATATTACAAATAATAGATAGAAAGCTAAATTGAACCAAGCATGAGGTGGGAAGACCCAATTGTACCAAACTGTCTTGTCAGGCAATTCCGACCACACCCAATGACAAATGACCATATAGATCTTAAACAAACAGAATAACAGTTGTCACTAGTCCTAGTTCTCAGCTACCTTCTCTACTTATGGACCAAAATTAAGTGAAGTTTTATAATAATAATTTGCTTACTACTGGCATGAGAATTCACACTAATAATCAGACAAGCTGAACAACAAGGATATATTACCAGTATCAACCATGAACTGTGCTTCGGAGGTTTGAGTTAATTAGACAACAACAAGAATATGAATTTTTCTGTTTCAATTTTTATCTCAGAACTAATTTCTAGCTAATTGGAATTAACTTTTGAGGAATATACCTAGATAAATAGCAAAATCAAAATGAAAATTTAGAAATCAAAACCTAGACAGAATAATTATGGCAATTGGCATAATCCCAAATCGAACAATCATATCATAATTGCACATATATAACTCATGATTTCAGTAATTACCTCATATATCTGTCATCATGTACAACTTACGTTAAGGAGATGTCCAGAAGGATATTAGTGGGAGAGTGAGATCGGGGGAGAGAGAATGGGAGTTGAAGGGAGGGAGCGAGGGGGGAGAGAGAGACTTGTTTGCTATATTCGAAAGTTATGACCAAGATCGTCGTCCATGGCTGTCGCTAGAGAATGAGATTTCTCACAGTTCGGAGAGGGAAGAGGGACGAACTCGTGTCACTCATTGAAGGGATTCATTTCTTCTCCAAAAATTCGGTCTGTGAGAAATTGAGAATAGTCTGCCCAACCGACCATTTTTACCAAACACTCCAACTTACCCCATGATCCATCCACTATTGCAGGCTGCAGCCTTCTTTTATCTCTGCTCCGAATCCTTTGATCGAAGCCAGAGTCACGACCTTCACCGGATCATGCTCCGCATAGAGACAACATCTTTCGCTTTTCATTCCCCACCTCTTCTCTCCATTCTCCCTCTTCCCTCACTCCAAGTCTTTTCATCCCGTCTGAATCCATCTTCTTCTTCGCTACCATTTTCCACCGGCGTTTCAACGGATGAGTCAACAAATGTGAATCGGGTACTAATGGAGATCAATGGTAAGGCGGGGGAGAGAAAGGCAGCAAGAAAGAGAAGAGGAGGAACGCCCCAATACGGCAATTCGTTAGATTAATTTTGGGAAGCCGATATATTCTGACAATCATGAGAGGTATACCTAATAAGCCTCTTCACCAGTACATTGGCCGTGTTGAGTTTTTATTTATTTATTTTCTTGCACCAATATATCAATATTTCCCTATAGTTCTCGTCATTGACACCACCTTACAATTTTTTTTTTCTACTTCACATTTTTCTTGCCATTGTTCTTGGTTTGTGCCTGTTTCATGATTGTAGCTAGCGGCGGATTCAATATTGTCTAGGAGTACGTGTCACTTTTGGATTTTAAAAAATAGTATTTTTTGATAATGTTTGCGGTAATTTATCCTCTATGAATTTTTTTTTCCTCCCCTCTGAATTGTCTGATTATTTTTATTGAGAAAAAATATTTAATATCATGTATAATGAAATAATTATACAAAAATATCAAAATATAAAGTTACGTAAACGAAAACCTTTTTGATTATCTATTATTTTGAGATTTATTTTGTTGTTATTTTTAATATATAAAATATTATTATTTTAATATATAAAATATTATTCTTTTAATAATTTTTTATTAGGTAAGAATATATATTAAATTATTATTTTTTTATTTAGTACCCGATTAGTTAATGAGTTTTAACCCGATAAATTATTATAATCCGATAATTATCACGCTGATCAAAATCCTACATCCAACACTGTAGCTAGCTACAAGTGTCTTTGCTTCATACAAGCCAGTAGGTATACATATTACCAAACTAAAAAGGGAGCAATATAGGTATTAACCGTAAGAGATCCCAAAACAAGAGAATGAGTTTGGAAGTGCAAGCTCTATGAAGAGTTGCTCGAGAGCTTTGCAGAGGCTGATTTATGCCTGCTTCTTTTTATTTTATAATATGTATTACAAATTGCAACTTGGACAAGGCAGGTTTCATGCCAGTGTGGTATGTACTATGGAGTAAAAGCGAGTCTTAAATGATAAAAGACTTATGAAAATTAAGCAATTATAAAAATGATAAACGATAAAACGCAACAAGAATGGATAAAAAAATGATAAATAATCAAAAATAATGAATTCCTAATAAAATTTAAGTTGTAGTACTATTGACTTTCCTACATTTTATACCGGTACCTGCTATACTGTGGTCTTAATGATGTTATGCTTTCTGCAGATGTCTCAGAGTTTGAGAATAATCACATTTTATTCTACTCAACTTCCTGGTCCTAATTACCACTGTCGTGAGGTATGACTCCTTCAACTTGTATCATTTCTTTTCTGGAATTTAGACTAAACAAACTCAATTCAAGTTCTAATTTTGTCAAACAGTCAAGATTTAGCCTGATTTTTTTTTAATTCATGCAGGGCTCTCCTCTGGCAAGATTGCCCCCTCCAGACAATGCACTTGAGGTTCTTTTAATTAACTGTATGTGGAAGTCCTTCCTTTTTATTGATTATTTTATTTTATTAAATCAAGGCATTTTTCTTACCGTATGTATTCATTTTTTCTGACAAAAGTGGAGAGACCACCGATTTCATAGAAACCATTGGAATACAGTATGTATTCATAATTTTTATTTTCTTTTCCTTTGATTGCAGTTCCCAGAGGAACTCTTTTGGCTGTGGCGACTTGATATTCTCATCACACATGATATTTACTCTTGTATTTGTTCTCACCTACCAAAAGTATGGGTCTAAAAGTTTTGTTAAAGTGGTTGGGTGGATAGTTGCTATAATTCCAGAGGGTTTTTTGATAATTGGGGATTATTTTAGATTCGGTGGGCGCAAGCCCCAACCGTTAATTACTTTGGGCTATTAATCTCGAGGCACCTCTGGATCTCGAAAGAGGGGAATTACATACTATAGCTAAGTGATAATTAAGTGGTCAAGTTCTTCGGTGATTAAGATTACTAAAGCACTATGGACTTACTAATAGATCAGTCTAGTGAGGCAGGATGACAGAAAAGACAAAATTACTACAGATCAGTTCGGTCTTTGGGATACAGAATAAATTGAATCTACTAACAGATCGATTCAACTTACGATAGAGCTTTAATTGACGAATTTACCAACATATCAGTTCGGGGATACAGGATAAATTGAATCTACTAACAGATCGATTCAACTTACAATAGAGTTTTGATTGACAAGCTTGCTAACAGATTAGCTCGCAGCTTGAAAGCAGATGAAAATGAACTTACAAACAGAACAACTCAAATTCAGAACCGATAAAAAAAATTAACATACTAACAAAACAATTCAAATCAAAACAGATAATAGATGCAGACGCAGATACAGATGAACTTACTATAGATCAGCTCATCCAAACAGATAACAAAGATATAGATGAACTTACTACATATCAGTTCATAAATGCAGGTAAAAAAAATACAGGTGAACTTACTAGAGATCAGTTCACGATGCAGATACAGATACAGTGTAAATTGAATCTACTAACAGATCGATTCAACTTACGTGGAGTGTGGACAAACGAACTTACTATAGATCAGTTCGCTGATTGATGACAGATGCAGACGAACTTAATATAGATCAGTCCATTCTGTGACAGAGAAAGATGAACTTACTACAGATCAGTTCAACCTTTACAGCTCCTAGAAACGACCTCACAAAAAGATCAGGTCAGCCTCTTCAGAGAGACAGAAGATTAGTCTAATAATAGACCGAATCAATCTTGATTGATCTAGTGCATCCCAATGGGTCTGAGCGGTGAGTTCAACCGGCACGAAACAAATGCACGTTTAGGAGGAATCTCCGTGTCCTTCTTCCGCATCCCATCGCCCCCCCATCAGCAGTGAGGAGCGCGCGGAAAAGGGTCGCACAATACCGCCTAAAATGAGTCCAGGAGCGCAAAACATGAAAACATGATCCGACGCCCTCGCTACCGCGGGAAACGACTCCGGGAGCATAAAAAATGAAAATGGTACTCGACTCCCTCGGAACCGCCGAAGACTTGTCCGGGTGCGCAAAACAAGGAAATGGGACATGGCGCCCTCGGTACCGCCGAAAATGACATCGAGAGCATAAAACAAGAAATTGAGACTCGACGCCCTCGGAACCGCCGAAGACGTGTGCAGGTGCGCAAAATAAGAAAACGGGACATGTCGACCTCGGAACCGCCGAAGATGAGTTCGGGAGCGCAAAAGAAGAAAACGGGACCCGACGCCCTCGGTACCGCCGAAAATGAGTCAGGGAGCGCAAAACATGAAAACAGTTGTCGACGCCCTCGATACCGCCGAAAACGAGTCCGGACGCGCAAAACATGAAAACAGAACCCGACGCCCTCGGTACCGCCGAAAACGAGTCCGGGAGCGCAAAACATGATATCGAGACCCAACGCCCTCCATACCGCCGAAAATGTGTCCGGGAGCGCAAAATATGAAAACGGGACCCGGCATCCTCCGGACCACCGAAAATAAGTCCGGGAACACAAAAACATGACAAAGGAGCTGATGCCCTCGGTACTGTTGAAAATAAGTCTGAACGCACAAAACATGAAAACGGGACCCGAAGCCCTCGCTACCGCCGAAAATGAGTCAGCGAGCGCAAAATATGAAAACGGACCCGACGCCCTCGGTAACACCGAAAATGAGTACGAGCGCGTAAAACATGAAAACGGGAACTGACGCCCTCAGTACCGTCGAAAATGAGTTCGGGAGCGCAAAATATGAAATCGAGACCCGACGCTCTCTGTATCGCCGAAAACGTGCCCAAGAGCGCAGAACTTGAAAACGGGACCTGATGCCCTCCGTACCGCC
This sequence comes from Schoenoplectus tabernaemontani, assembly GCA_037127355.1. Classification (NCBI taxonomy): domain Eukaryota; kingdom Viridiplantae; phylum Streptophyta; class Magnoliopsida; order Poales; family Cyperaceae; genus Schoenoplectus; species Schoenoplectus tabernaemontani. The sequence goes on from CM073739.1 coordinate 17,984,855, forward strand.
GAAAACTAGTCCAGGCGCGCAAAACATGAAAATGGGACCCGGCACCCTCCGTACCGCCGAAAACGAGTCCGGGAGCTGAAAACATGAAAACGGGAGACGACGCCCTCGGTTCGGCCGAAAATAAGTCCGGGCGTGCAAAACATTAAAATGGGATGCGACGCCCTCGGTAATGCCGAAAACGTGTCCAGGAGCGGAAAATATGAAATCGAGACCTGACGCCCTCCGCATCGCCAAAAAAATATCCGGGAGCGGAAAACTTGAAAACGGGCTCGAACACCTCGGTACCGTCGAAAATGAGTTCGCGCGCGCAAAACATGAAAACGGGACCCGACGCACTCGGCATCGACGAAAACGTGTCCGGAAGGGCAAAATATGAAAACGGGACCGGACGCCCTCGGTACCGTCGAAAATGAGTTAGGGAGCGCAAAACATGAAAATGGGGCCCAACACCCTCGGTACCGTCGAAAATGAGTCTGGGAGCGGAAAATATGAAACGGGAACCGACGCCCTCAGTAGCACCGAAAACGAGTCCGAGAGCCCAAAACATGAAATTGAGACCTGACGCCCTCCGTCCCGTCGAAAACGTGCCCGGTAGCGCAAAACATGAAAACGGAACACGATGCCCTCGGTACCTCAGAAAACGAGTCCGGGCGCGCAAAACATGAAAATAGGACCCAACACCCTCCGTACCGCCGAAAACAAGTCCGGGAATGCAAAACATGAAAACGGGAGCCGACGGCCTCGGTTCCGCCGAAAATGAGTACGGAAGAGCAAAACATGAAAACGGGACCTGACGCCCTCCGCACCGACAAAAACATGTCCGCGAACAGAAAACATGAAAATGGGATCGAGCGCACTCGGTACCACCGAAAACGAGTCCGGCGCGCAAAACATGAAAACAGGACCTGACGCACTCGGCACCGCCAAAAACGAATCTAGTTTGCGCAAAACATGAAAACGGGATCGGGCGCCCTCGGTACTACCGAAAATGAGTCGAGGCGCGCAAAACATGAAAACGGGACCCGACGCCCTCGGTATCGCCGAAAACGAGTCCGAGAGTGCAAAATATGAAAACGGGACCCGACGCCCTCGGTACCGCCGAAAATGAGTCCGGATGCGTAAAACATGAAAACGGGAACCGACGCCCTCGGTAGCGCCGAAAACGAGTCCGGGAGTGCAAAACATGAAATTGAGACCCAACGCCCTCCGTCCCGTCGAAAACGTGCCCGGCAGCGCAAAACATGAAAACGGAACCCGATTCCCTCGGTACCTCAGAAAACGAGTCCGGGCACGCAAAACATGAAAATAGGACCCAGCACCCTCCGTACCGCCGAAAACGAGTCCGGAACGCAAAACGTGAAAATGAGAGCTGACGGCCACGGTTCCGCCGAAAATGAGTACGAAAGCGCAAAACATGAAAACAAGACCCGACGCCCTCCGCACCGCCAAAAACATGTTCGCGAACGGAAAACATGAAAATGGGATCGAGCGCACTCGGTACCACCGAAAACGAGTCCGGGCGCGCAAAACATGAAAACGGGACCCTCGGTATGCGAAAACATGAAAATGGTATGCGACGCCCTCGGTAACGTTGAAAACATGTTCGGGATTGGAAAATATGAAAAGGGACCCCACGCCCTCCACACCGCCAAAAAATTTCTGGGAGCGGAAAACATGAAAACGGGACCAGTCGCCCTTCGGACCGCCCAAAACGAGTCCGAGCGCACAAAACATGAAAACGGAACCCGACGCACTCGGCACCGCTGAAAACATGTCCGGGAGCGCAAAACATGAAAACAGGACCGGACGCCCTCGATACCTCTGAAAACATGTCCAGGAGCGCAAAATATGAAAACGGGACCCGACGCCCTCGGTAATGCCGAAAATGAGTCCGGACGCGTAAAACTTGAAAACGGGAACTGAGGCCCTCGGTACCGCCGAAAATGAGTTCGGGGGCGCAAAACATAAAAATAGGACCCGACGACCTCGGTACCGCCAAAAATGAGTCCCGACGCGCAAAACATGAAAACATGATCAATCGCCCTCGGGACCGCCGAAAATGAGTCCGAGCGCGCAAAACATGAAAACGGGACTCGAAGCCCTCGGAACCGCTGAAAATGATTCCGGGAGCACAAAACATGAAATCGGTCCCGGACGGTCCGACGCCCTCGATACTGTCGAAAATGAGTTCAGGCGCGCAAAACATGAAAACAGGTCCCGACGCCCTCGGTACTGCTGAAAACGAGTCCGAGAGCGAAAAATATGAAAACGGGACTTGACGCCCTCGGTACCGCTGAAAATGAGTCCGGGAGCGCAAAACATGAAAAGGGGACCCGACGCCCTCCGTACCGCCGAAATTGAGTCCGGGCGCGCAAAACATGAAAACGGTAGTCGACGCCCTAGGTACCATCGAAAATTAGTCCGAGAGCGTAAAAAATGAAAACGGGACCCGACGCCTTTGGTACCGCGGGAAATGACTCCGGGAGCGCAAAACATGAAAATGGGACTATGCGACCCTTTTTCGCGCGCTCCGCACCGCCTTCACGAGTGGTCGTCGCCGATGGGATGCGGAAGAAGGACACGGAGATCCGCCGGTTAATCGAGACCAATTTGAATGCACATTTTAGGGGTTTTTTTTAGTGATTGTGAGTTCTTGTAGGTTCGGTGAGAAGATGAACTTACTCACGGATCGATCTTTAAAAAGGAGAAGAAATATTATGATACGATGATGAACTTACTACGGATCGGTTCATAAAAGTAGGTAAAAAGGGATACAAGTGAACTTACTACGGATCGATTAGCTCACGGATACGATATAAAAGTGTAAATTGAACCTACTAACTCACGGATCGATTCAACCTACGTGGAGTGTGGATGGAGACGAACTTACTACGGATCGGTTCGTTGATTGATGATAGGTTCAGATGAACTTACTAACATATCAGTTCATTCTGTGATAGAGAAAGATGAATTTACTACGGATCGGTTCAATCTTTACCGCTTCGAGAGATGACCTTACTAACAGATCAGATCAATCTCTACGGAGGGATGGAAGGTGAGTCTACTAACAGATCGACTCGACTTTAATTGATCTAGAAGATGAGCCTACTACAGATCGGTTCTATCTTTACTAGTCAATGACCAATCACACAAAATACAACTCAAAGCATTTAGCCGGTTGATCTTGAGGTTGGTGAATCAGGAGATGGGTGGATTTGGCCCACTTGTTTCATCTCACTGATCTTCTAGATCATGAATTCCAAGCACTGAGCGGATTCATAAACTTAGGGACACGATCACACACAAAGTCAAACCTGAAGCGCTGAGCCAACTTGACATTGAAGCGTGTGTTAGTGAAAGAACCTACTACAGAACGGTTCATTCCACTGTTTGAGGATGAATCTACTACAGAACGATTCGATCCTCTGGACTAGAAGACAAATTTATCGATGGATTAATTTGATCTTACTAGCTTGACTGGTCATGGATTACTTGTTCATGACACAAGGTCAGTAGATAGTGGACAGAGTCCCTACAGTTGTCTTACTTGATCTCCTGAATTATGAATTTTGAGCACTTGGCCGATTCATAGATTCAGGGTTACTTTGTACACAAAATTAGACTCGGAGCACTTGGCTGATCTAATATTGAGACAAGTTTATTAGAGAGTGAGTTTCTAAACAGTTCAGTTCAACTCACCTAATCTGGTCAGATTATGGGCTTACAAGTAGCTTAGTCCATTATCTGTACACTGCCAAACTTGAGAGGCAGTCAGTGTACTAATGATCAATGGATCATTAATCTCAGTCATCATGATGTCACCTCTTCAGACATCATAATGTTCTTCTTTTGAGGTCAACACACTTGTTGTGTTGATGTTACAGTCTTAGTCGTCTTCCTAGCAGGTGTTAGGATGTTCTTGTCCTAGCTTTTACTAACTGACTATTCTGAGTGTTGCATTATTTATGTAAAAAAATGCTCTGTTGCTTTGCATGAGCTTATTTAATCACCTCTAAAATGCAAAAGAATTATTGCATTTATTATTGACTTTATTAACACGATAATACATTTTATTATTATCTTATTTACAAAGGTGATTTTATTTTTATTTTTAACTCTCTTTATTTTTATAGAAAATTACTTACAAAAATAATAGGAAAATAGTTGGCTTTTATTCAGAAATTTATTTGAATTTTTAAGATTTTTATAATAGCCAAAATAGCAAGTCAAAGCTTAGTCAAACAGGAAAAGCAAATAAAGTCCTTTTGCTTTTAAATTGTTTCAATACAGTAAAATTCTTAAAATTGAAATGTTTTTACATATAGAAAAATACTATGAAAAATAAAGATTTTTTAGAAATAAATATGAGTCAATTTGGAGTTTAGGAGAGCCTCCAAATGATTTATTTACTCTTTATTTTCATTTTCTGTTATTTATTGATAGTTGGGCTTGATGAATTGGGACGGGATTTATTTTCCTTTTTATTTTCCTTACTAGGCCGGCTTTGAACTGGGCCGAGATTAATTCATTGATTAATCTGGGCTGTGGGATCTGTATTGAGATTAATCCACTAAGTGATAGAAGGCCCAGATGTGTTTGTTATTTTCTTTTAGACTGTGACTTACTACAAGCTGTGCGACCCTTTTTCGCGCCTCTCACCACCCTGAAAAAGGAATTGGACGATGAATTGCGGAAGAAGGACACGGAGATCCCTCTAAGTGTGCATTGGGGTATATTTATATAAATTTGGAATGCACATTTAAAGGTTTTAGAGATTGTGGGGTCTTTAAGATTCCAATGGGCGCAAGCCCCCATTGTTAATTATCCTGGGCTTTGAACCCGAGGAACCTCTGATTAAGAAAGAGAAAATAAACAGAATAGTTAAGCAATTTTAAGTGGTCGTTGTGAATAAGGGCAGGGAAGATATAAACTTTTCAAGGTAGTTCATACTTTGTGAATTGACCTTTTATTTTTTTATTGATAAAATGATTTAGTTTTTATTTATTTATTTATTTATTATTTGAATTTATCTTATTTAAATTTATTTAGTCTTGAATGTTGAGATTTATTTTTTATTTTAGATTAAGGTTGGTTTAATTCTAAAATTGAATTTTTTTTTTATTTGATAAGAAGAAAAAAAAGGCTTTTATTTATTATTATTAGTTATGTTTTTATTTATTTATTGATATCTAAATTTATTTAATTTTGAAGATTGAGATTTATTTTTTATTTATTTTTTTATTATGATATTTATTTTAGATGAATGTTGATTTAGTTTTGAAATTAAATTTAATTTTATTTTAGGTGAATGTTGATTTATTTTTGAAATTGAATTTATCTTTATTTTAGGTGAATGTTGATTTATTTTAAATGAATGTTGATTTAGTCTTTCACTTTTTATTTATGTATTTATTTATTTAATTTATTTTTATTTAAATTTTATTTGATTTTGAATATGAGTTATATTTTTTTTATTTTTTATTCATTATATATTTAATTTTATTTATTTTTGTATTTTTATATTTTTATTTGGAATTACTTAATTTAGAATTTGATTTAATGAATAAGAATTATATTTATTTATTTATTTTAAGAAAACTTTTATCTTATTACTTTTTTTATGTTATTTCTTCTTATTATATATTTTCAATGAAAACATTTTAATATATTTTTTTGTTTTCAACAGCAAAGAAAATACGATCAGTCGGGTATTATTTTTAATTTTTTTGAGAAAATTTATTAATAATATACTAATTTTGTCAATTAATAATATACTAATTTTATTTGACAAAAATATCAATGATAATGTTATGATCAACTTTTAATTGGAATATTTTTTAATTTGAATCCTTTAAAATATTATTTCGGGAGGAATATTAGAAACGGACAAATCTGAAAACTTACGAAGACTTCAGCAGATAATACTATTTTTTGATTTTTTTAGAGTAAAATGAGTTAATAAGATATTGATTTTATTTAACATAAATATGAAATGGGATATTACGAACAACTTTTATATTAAACACTTTTCATTTTGAGCTTTAAAAAGTACTATTTTGAGCAAAATACCAGCAGAAGACGGTTCTGAAAATCAGGAGCTATCAGGATTGTTTTGCTTATTTGAAAGGTATTTTAAGCGTATTTTTTCATGAAAATTTATATACAAATTCCTCTTAATATTTATTTTATTAATATAAAATAATATATATATATCACATTTACGGATCGGTACAGTTTTTTAATTCTTTTCTGATAAAGGGTTGAACTGAACAGCAGAGGATATTTTGAACATTTTAAAAAATCTACTAAGGAAAATATTTCAGAAAAAAAATATGAACATTTTAAGGAGTATATTTTTAATAACTTTCATTTTGATAATATTTTTATTTAAGCCTATCTTAAATGTGTTTTAAAAGGATTTTTATTCAACAGAAAAATAAAAAAAGAAAAATTATTTTTGTAGAAGGTAATTATCAATTGTATAGGGGAATATGCATATATAAGAATGTAATTTCAAAAAAGTATTTTAAATCTCAACAGAAGCGAGCACTCGCGGATGTGTATAGCCGGCACAAGCTTATACTCCCCAAAACTAGGCACTCGCAGCTTTGTATTAGCCGGCACCAAAGCTAAGAGGAGCTTGTCGGTTTTTATTATGCTTAAATTTAAATTCATATAAAATTATATGAAGCTCCAAAAATTATGAAAATTTACAAAGCGATGTACTATAACTATATCTAGATGCTCATAAAATTTCAATTAAATCGGAGTAGAAAAGATATAATTTTTTATTTTCGAATCAGATCAGGGGCAAAAGCGGAAAATACTGTACCAGTATTTGTTGTTTTTCAGATCTAAAAAGGCTATAACTTTTTACAGAAAAATAAAAAAAAATATAAAATTAGTTTTTGTAGATTCATATGACTTATTTCTACAAGATCTGAAAGTTTTATAAGATTTGGAGTAGATCTCATCCTATTTTTCTTTTTATTGCATTTTCAGCCATTTTAGGGCTGATTTTGCGTTTATAAGGAATTCATTGATCTTAAACGGTTTAAATGCATCATTTAGCATCAATCTAACATTCAATGATGTTTGTATGAATATTTGAGCCAAAATAAAGATAAAAAAATGAAAAAAACAAAAAAAAATGAAAAAGGGAAACAGGAAATGGATGTTACGAGAACTTGCTGTTTTCCAGAATTAAAAAGGCTATAACTTTTTATATAAAAATCAAAAAAATATAAAATCAGTTTCTTTAGATTCATATGACTTATTTCTACAAGATCTGAAAGTTTTATAAGATTTGGAGAAGATTGAATCCCGTTTTTCATTTTATTGCATTTTTAGCTATTTTTGGGCTGATTTTGCATTTATAAGGGATTCATTGATCTTAAACGGTTTAAATGCATCATTTAGCTTCAATCTAACATTCAATGATGTTTGCATGCAGATTTGAGCCAAAAGAAAAGAAAGAAAATGAAAAAGATCGAATTGCAATATAAGAACATCAAGAAGAAGAAGAAAAATCGATATTGCAAATGAAAATTTTCATTTTTATTGCACAAATCAAAATTACAAGCTCCAATACACTCTTGATATCTATATTTACAAGATATATGCCTACCTAGATCTAATTTGTAACTTGAGTAGAAGAGGAATTGATTGAATCTTGTATCTTTGGGTTTGATTTTGATCTCAACTCAAAGATTGGATCTTATTTTGTATCTAATTTGAGCTTCAATTGGTTTTGGCGTTTTTTGGATTAGCATTCACTTGGGATGGGTTGTGTCTCTTGTGTTTGAAGGAGGAGAGGGGTTTATATAGGCCTAAGGGGTGGTAGATGGGTGTATGAGATCAGTTTGATTTTTCTTTGACCAATTTATGCACCAACTCCCTTCATTCATCTTCTCATACTCTTCTGAACGTTTTGTGGTGTATTAGACCAGATCTAATTGTTTTAAATGTGCTCTAACAGCTGAGAGGACAAGTGGGGCACAAGTGGAGTTTGTTATGTTTGCTGAAAATTTATAAATTTGCCATCCCTAACCACCACTTGGTCACCAGATGATTCTAGGGACTTCTAGAAGGTTGTAGAGGTTCAAACACGTTTTTGCCACTTCCTTCCTGCATTTTAGACATTGCCGGATCACAATTATGCACCCGAGACCCGTTTTTGCCTTCAAACCCGATTTCAAGCCACATAGTCGTTCTCCTTCATTTCTTCACCATTTCTTATGTTTCAAAGCTTGATTAACATCTAATTGATCCCAGAAATTGATCTATAATGTTTATTCAATCAATAGAATGCTCTGGTATAGAGTTTGACCAACTCGGTTTTTTGACCCGATTTGCGAGTTCGTGGTCTCACCAATTTAAAACTTATGAAATTCAACCAAGCCCTTAAACAATCTCTTGTGACCATGGAGAAGGTGTTTGAAGTGTCAATTTGATCAATTATGGCTCGGATTGCTCAATTTCATTTTTGGATCGGAAACTTCCTCTTCAGTTTTCTCCCAAACCGCTCAACCATTTTGCAAGTTCTTTATCTCATTGTGTTCTCCTCTCCATGCTCTTTCCAACGGTATATAATATGTTGGTTTTTGTCGCACGGGAGCACCATCACCATTTTCGAATTTTGACCAGTGGAGAGGCTCGGATTACTGTAGCGCGGACTGTAGCAGTATGGGAATTTTCGAATTTAGCCCTTCTCCATTTTGATTTTTAATTGAGCCCTCCATTTGCTGATTTTTCTTATTTCTCCTTTACTTTTAAATTGTTTCTCAAAGATCCGTTTGTCCAAATTGCACCAAAATTTTCTCACAAATTCCTTGAAATATAACAAAATTTATGGTAATTTTTATTTATCATTTTGCCCCTTGGTCTAGTATCAATTAATTTTTAACGCTTGATTAATTAATTTTTCATTATATTAATCGATAATTTGGAATTTCTTTGACTTCTGTAACTCCAAAAATATCAAGTAATATATGAAAATTCTCAGAATTTTATGGAGAATTTGATTTTGCCATAAAATTTGAGTTTTGAGATTTTAGGTTTCGAAGAGGTTTTCGATTTGAATTTGTAGAGCTTCGGCATTTAATTATTTTCTTAAGAATTTTGATTTTTGAGCATTTCACTGAATTCTTCTTTTTTTTCTTGGTGCTTCTGGACTTGAATTAAGCCTCTTCGGGCTTTTTAAAATTTCTCCTTGAATTTTTAAATCTTTTGTCCCAAGTTGTTTTTTAATTCCTCGAATTTTCAGGGGTAAACACAAGCGTCTGATTCTTTTCGAGATTTGCGCTCAGATGGATGGAAAGCTTAGATCCTTCATTGTGTTTCAATAGTATCCCTTGGTGTAACAGATTACACAGGATTATTTTGAGATTGATGCTAACGGAGATGAGAGACCAGGATGTTCACACTGAATCTCCTCTTTCAAACGTCACACAACGTTTGGTAGATCCGTGCGATCTCATTAAAATTTGCGCTAATCATTCCAATGATCGTGCTATTACATCTGACGATCCTGCTTCCTCCGACGATTTGCACCGGTGATTGACGCCTTCAAGAGGGGATCAGCCGATTGGGGTAGAATCGCCATAGTCTGTTGAGTTCAGTAGTGGCGATGGATCTAAGATCTGTACGGTCAATCATTGGGGGAACCAATACCGACTCTTCTCTCGGTACCAATTTGGTACAGCCGAATTTTAACATCAGTTCTTAATATTTAATCATTCAATTGAGTTAGTTCTTCTCTGGATCTCACGACTTTGATGCCAATGCTTGTGCGAAGTCTGGTATAGAAGAATTCTATATTGATCCTTCAATCTTTTAGTCGCTGCTTTAAGCCTTGTTGCCTTTTAGAAGTTGATGTGTATGCTAATCCATCCTAGAATTCAACTTCTCACATCATGCATCATTGAATCTCCATTTGTGATTTTCCAATTATGGTCTTCTTGTGAAGATGAACCACAACCTAGGACTGGGAGACTCTAGTCTTCGACCAGTCATGGTACTGTTATCGTTTCCTTATATTTTTTTATTTTGATCAAGTGGAGGTAGGAGTATGACTACTTCGACTACTTTTGTTAATTCAATTTCTTTTGCTTAAAATCCTATGAATAAGGCTTCAGCAGAGGAGAGACAAAAGAAAATAGAAGAAAGTAGAAGATAAATCAGATAGCAAATCAAAGAACGCAAAGAAGAAAAATATCTCATGCCTTTTTTGTAAAATAGTGATAATCTTCTCAAATAATCACACTTTAAAACTATACAGTACTTAGCTCAGGGTGTAGATACAACAGATAAGTCTTGTAGTGTTGTGATTGCGCCGAATTGAGAGATTCATGTGAATCTACTATCAATTGGTTAGAATCATCTTCTTCAGGACCTCTACCGCTCCTTCTTCTTTGTTGCTGGATTAGCTAAATCTTGCTGAGTTCTTGGATCCTTGATCGAGATCAATCAGCTTAGGTGCAATGGGTGGACAAGTTCAGTAGTTTCCTTGTTGTTAGTATCAGAAAAAAAAATGGAGAGAGACAGTGGAAGGGATTATCAACTCGGGCCTTCTTCAATCTGCTGCCTAAGGTTTATATAGAGAGCGATAGCAGTCAATTGTGCTTTCTCTATACACAATTTGTGTTTTCTTGCTCCCACAGATCGCTAACTTGGTAAAATCCTGTCCTTTCATCAATCAATTCAATGGTACGGATTAATCCATTATGTGTTTGTTGAGAGCAAAGTTTTAAGGTCTGGATCGATGACATGGCAATTATATTCACACCTCAGTTCTTCCCTGCACTCTCCTCTTCAAGAACCGAAATAATTTTTCTTTTTATTGGCTTTCGGCCTTGTACACCACTTTTATCATGAAAAATCACACAAAGAGCAGTTAATCCATCCGAGTAACTACCTCAACTGCATCGTGGGGCCCACACGATGCTTTCTCAACCGCCAATTCACCTTATCTTCATCTTAATCGGCCAATTTCATTCCTCAGTCCGATTCTTTCTTCCTTGATGTGAGTGATGTACAGTAAACCATTCTCAAAAATAATTGCTTCAATGGATTCTCCTTGGTTAGAGCTTTCCAATGGTATATTACTTGTAAATTTTCGTTACCGTTTGAGCTACATTCCATTTTTGATTGTTTTCTGCTTCAAAATCGGGTTAGTAGGGAAGAAGTTGCAGCAGGGAAGAAGGAAATGAATTTCTATCCCTGTGGGGCCCGTTTCCAGCGAAAGAGACGGGAGAGAAAGAGAATGTGATTCGGGTGAGCTAGGCACATACCAATCAGACCCACATGTCATGATTAATGAGACTCAGCAGTGGTGCACCAAGTTCACACAAAATTTTCCTTCTTTAAAGCCTTATTTCCAGCGCCATTTAGGTGTTTCCTTTGTTTAGCATCCCCAGATTGTACCCAGTGGAATATCATCCCCAAGTTGCACCCAAACAAATCTCTGATTGAATCTCAGCCCTTGATTAATCTGCTTTCGTTCTCTGATTTTATTCTGATAGCTCTACTTATTCAAAAATCATGAAATTTTCACCAAAAATCCCTAAATTCATGATGATCACTCCTGTAATTTTTAATTCCATTTTTGTCCTTGCCTCCTTGCATTAAAAATTCATTTTCCAAGAAAACCATGTTTCCCTCTTGATAAAATCCCAGCTTCTCAGTTGTAGCTCAATGTTTCTGCCAAATAAACTCTCCTTGCAGAAACTCCCCCCAATCAAACACCAATTAGACTTGTATTGATGTTCATTATGGTTTGATTTGATCAAAAGCTGACTACTTGTCAACAATTGATACAAATCTAGACGTGATCAGATGGTTGCTCACGGCTTTGGCACCTGATCAGTCCTATGAAATTGACTTTCAATCCATTCTCATGAAGGTGATCTGGTCAAAGGATGATTACTTGTCATCAATTGGCACAAATTATGGTCTGATCCGGTGGTTGCTAACAGTTTTGGCACCTGGTCAGCCTTGAAAGCAAAATCATATTGAGATTTCTTATGGTTGGTTGTATCAAAATACTGGCTTGGCATTGACACTATTCCTTATTGTATATGGATTGTATTGGTTCAGCTCATAGGGTTTGATCTTGGCTTTTTCTCTTGTATTTCTTCCTTCGACCTTTCAGGGGTAAACAGGGACTCGGCACGCTCGGTACCGCTGAAAACGAGTCTGGGCACGCAAAAAAAGAAAACTGGTCTCGACGCCATCTGTTCCGCCGAAAACGTTTCCGAGATCGCAAAACATGAAAACGGGACATGACGCTCTCGGTACCGCCGAAAACTAGTCCCGGCACACAAAACATGAAAACGTGACCCGACGCATTCGGCACCGACGAAAACATGTCTGGGAGCGCAAAACATGAAAACGGGACCGAACGCCCTCGATACCGCCGAAAACATGTCTGGGCGCCCAAAACATTAAAACGGGACCCGACGCCCTCGGTACAGTCGAAAACGAGTCCGGGCGCGCAAAACATGAAAATGGGAGCTGACGTCCTTAATACCGCCGAGAACGGGTCCGGGAGCGCAAAAAATGAAGACGAGATTGGACGCCCTAGGTACCGTCGAAAATGATTCCAAGCGCAAAACATGAAAATAGGACCCGACGCACTCGGCACCGCCGAAAATAATTCTGGGAGCGCAAAACGTGAAAACGGGACCGAACGCCCTCGGTACGGTCGAAAACGAGTTCGGGCGCGCAAAACATAAAAACAGGACCCGGTGCCCTCTATACCGCCGAAAACGAGTCCGGGAGCGGAAAATATGAAAACGGGGCTCGACGCCCTCGGTACCGCCGAAAACATGTCTGTGCGCACAAAGCATTCAAACGGGACCCGACGCCCTCGGTACAACCGAAAATGAGTTCGGGGGCGCAAAACATGAAAATGGGACCCGACGCCCTTGGTACCGCGGGAAACGACTCCGGGAACGCAAAACATGAAAGAGGGACTCGCTACCGCCGAAAACGAGTCCGGGCACGCAAAAAAAGAAAATTGGTCCCGACGCCATCCGTTCTTTCGAAAACGTTTTCGAGATCGCAAAACCTGAAAACGCGACCCGATGCCCTCGCTACCGCCGAAAACTAGTCCCGGCGCGCAAAACATGAAAACAGAACCTGTCGCCCTCGCTACCGCCGAAAATGAGTCCGGCGAGCAAAACATGAAAACGTGACCAGACGCACTCGCAACGACGAAAACATGTCTGGGCGCGCAAAACATTAAAATGGGTCTTAACGCCATCGGTACCGCCAAAAACATGTTTGGGAGCGCAAAACATGAAAACGGGACCCGACGCCCTCAGTACCGCCGAAAATGAGTCCAAGCGCTTAAAACATGAAAACGGGAGTTGACGTCCTCGGTACCGCCGAAAATGAGTCCGAGAGCGCGAAACATGAAAACGGGGTCTAACGCCCTCGTTAACGCCGAAAATGAGTCCGGGGTCGAAAAACATGAAAACGGGACCTGACGACCTCAGTACTGCCGAAAACGAGTCCGGGAGCACAAGTCATGAAAACGAGACCTGATGCCTGCGGTACCGCCGAAAACGTGTCCGGGAGTGCAAAATATCAAAAATGGGACCCGACGCCCTCGGTTCCGTCGAAAACTAGTCCCGGCGCGCAAAACTTGAAAACGGGACCCGTCGCCATCGGGACCGCCGAAAACGAGCCCGGACGAGGAAAGCATGAAAATGTGACCCGATGCACTAGGCACCGATGAAAACATGTATGGGAGTGCAAAATATGAAAATGGGACCGGACGCACTCGCTACCGCCGAAAACGAGTCTGTACGCCCAAAATATGAAAACAGGAGATGACGTCCTCGGTACCGCCGAAAACAAGTCCGGGCGCGCAAAAAATGAAAACGAGAGCCGACGCCCTCGGTACCACTGAATATGAGTCCGGCGCGCAAAACATAAAAACGGGACCTGACGCCCTCGGTACCGCCGAAAAAGAGTCCGGGAGCGCAAAATATGAAAACGGGACCTGACGCCCCTCGATCGCAAGAAACGACTCTGGGAGCGTAGAAGATGAAAACGGGACCCGGCACCCTCGTTTCTATCAAAAACGAGTCCGGGAGCGCAAAATATGAAAAAGGAGCGCAAAATATGAAAAAGGGACCCGACGCCCTCTGTACCGTCAAAAACGTGTCCGGGAGCGCAAAAGATGAAAAAGGGACTCGACGCCCTCGGGACCGACAAAAATGAGTCCAGGCGCACAAAACATTAAAACGTGACCCGACGCACTCGGCACGGTCGAAAACATATCCGGGAGCGCAAAACATGAAAACGGGACCGAACGTCCTCGGTACCGCCGAAATTGAGTCTGGGCGCGCAAAACTTGAAAATGAGAACCGACGCCCTTGGAACGCCGAAAACGAGTCATGCAGCGCAAAACATGAAAACGGGACACGGTGCCCTCAGAACCGCGGAAAACGACACGGAGAGCGTAAAATATAAAAACGGGACTCGACACCCTCTATACCGTCAAAAACGAGTTCGACGCCGTAAAACATGAAAATGGAACCCGACGCCCTCCGTACCGCCGAAAACATGTCCGGGAGCGCAAAACATGAGAACGGGACCCGACGCCCTCCGTACCGTCAAAAACGAGTCGCGCGCGCAAAACAATAAAATGGACCCGTCGCCTCGGGACCGCCCAAAACGAGTCTGGGCGCACAAAACATGAAAACGGGACACGACGCACTCGACACCGTCGAAAACATGTCCGGGAGCGCAAAACATGAAAACGGAACAAGACGCCCTCGGTACCGTCGAGAATCAGTCTGGGCGCTCAAAACATGAAAACGGGACACGACGCCCCCGGTACCTCGGAAAATGAGTTCGAGCACGCAAAACATGAAAATAGTTTCTGACGCCCTCGGGACAGCCGAAAATGAGTCCGGGCGCACAAAACATGAAAACGGGACCCGACGCCTTCCGTACAGCCGAAAACATGTTCGGGAGCGCAAAACATGAAAACGGGACTGGACGCCCTCGGTACCGCCGAGAATGAGTCCGGGCACTCAAAACATCAAATCGGGACCCGACGCCCTCGGTACCGCCAAAAACGAGTTTGAGCGTGCAAAACATGAAATCAGGACCGACACCCTCGCTTCCGCCGAAAATGATTTCGGGAGCGCAAAACTTGAAATCGGGGCCCGACGCACTTTGTACCGCCGAAAACGTGCCCGAGAAAGCAAAACATGAAAACTTCTCCCGATGCCCCCGGCACCGCCGAAAACGAGTCTGGGCGCGTAAAACATGAAAACTTCACCCGATGCCCTCGGTACTGCCGAAAACGAGTCTGGGTGCGTAAAACATGAAAACGAGACCGGGCACCCTCCGTACCGTCGAAAACGTGACTCGACGCCCTCGGTACCTCGAGAAACGAGTTTGAGAACGCAAAACATGAAAACGGGAGCCGACACCCTCGCTTCCGACGAAAATGAGTCCGAGCGTGCAAAACATGAAAATGGGACCCGACGCCCTATGCACCGCCAAAAACATGGCCGGAAGCGGAAAATATGAAAACGGGATTGGACTCCCTACGTACCACCGAAAATGAATTCCGACGCGCAAAACATGAAAACGGACTCGACGTCCTCCGTACCGCCGAAAACAAGTTCAGGCGCTCAAAACATGAAGACTCGACGCCCTCTGTACCGCCGAAAATGAATCTGGGAGCTCAATACATGAAAACGGGAGCCGACACCCTCGATTCCGCCGAAAATGAGTCCGGGCGTGCAAAACATAAAAATGGGATGCGTCGCCCTCGGTAATGCCGAAAACGTGTCCGGGAACGGAAAATATGAAAGCGGGACCCGACGCCATCCGCCCCGCCAAAAAAATGTCCGGGAGCGGAAAACACGAAAACGGGATTGGACGCATCAGTACCGCTGAAAAGTAGTCAGGGCGCGCAAAATATGAAAACGGGACCTGACACACTCGGCACCGCCGAAAACATCCCCGGGAGCGCAAAACATGAAAATGGGACCGGACGCCCTCGGTACCGTCGAAAACGTGTTCGGGCGCGCAAAAAATGAAAACGGGACCCGACGCCCTGCATCGCCGAAAAGGAGTCCGGCGCTTAAAACATGAAAACGGACCCGACGCCCTCGCTACCGCCGAAAACGAGTCTGGGCGCGCAAAATATGAAAACGGGTCCCGACACCCTCGGAACTGCCGAAAACGAGTGCGGACGCGCAATACATGAAAACGAGACCCGAGGCCCTTGGCACAGCCAAAAATGAGTCCGAATGCGCAAAACATGAAAACGGGAACCGACGCCCTCGGCACTGCCGAAAACGAGTCTGAGCGCGCAAAACATGAAAACGGGACCCGACGACCTCGATATCGTCGAAAATGAGTCCGGGAGCTCAAAATATGAAAACGGGACTTGACGCCCTCGGAATCGCCGAAAATGAGTCCGGACGCGCAAAACATGAAAACGGGACCCGACACCCACCATACCGCCGAAAACAGGAGCGGGCGCGCAAAAAATGAAAACGGGACCCCACGCCCTCGCTACCGTCGAAAACGACTCTTGGCGCACAAAACATTAAAATAGGACATGACACACTCGTTACCGCCGAAAATTAGTCTGGGCGCGCAAAACATGAAAACGGGACCCGACAAGCTCGGTCCTGTTGAAGATGAGTCCGGGAGCGCAAAATATGAAAACGGGACCGGACGCCCTTGGTACCGCCGAAAATGAGTCTGGGCGCGTAAAACATGAAAACGGGACCCGACGCCCTTGGTAGCGTCGAAAACGAGTCCGGGCGCGCAAAACATGAAAACCGGACCCGACGCCCTCGCTACCGCCGAAAATGAGTCTGGGCGCTTAAAACATGAAAACGGGAGTTGACGTCCTTGGTACCGCCGAAAATGACTCCGAGAGCGCGAAACATGAAAACGAGGTTTCACGCCTTCGGTAACGCCGAAAATGAGTCCGGGCTCGAAAAACATGAAAACGGGACTTGACGACCTCAGTACTACCGAAAACGAGTCCGGGAGCACAAGTCATGAAAACGAGACCTGATGCCTGCGGTACCGCAAGAAACGACGCCAACGGTTCCGCCGAAAACTAGTTCCGGCGCGCAAAACTTGAAAACGGGACCCGTCGCCATCGGGACCGCCGAAAACAAGCCCAGGCGAGGAAAACATGAAAATGTGACCCGATGCACTCGGCACCGATGAAAACATGTATGGGAGTGCAAAACATGAAAAAGGGAACGGACGCACTCGGTACCTCCGAAAAAGAGTCCGGACGCGCAAAATATGAAAATGAGAGCCGACGCCCTCGGTACCGTTGAATATGAGTCCGGGCACGCAAAACATAAAAACGGGACCTGACGCCCCCGGTACCGCCGAAAAAGAGTCCGGGAGCGCAAAATATGAAAACGGGACCTTACGCCCTCGGTACCGCAAGAAACGACTCCGGGAGCGCAGAAGATGAAAACGGGACCCGGCACCCTCGTTTCAGTCAAAAACGAGTCCGGGAGCGCAAAACATGAAAAAGGGACCCGACGCCCTCTGTACCGTCAAAAACGTGTCCGGGAGCGCAAAAGATGAAAAAGGGACCCGACGCCCTCGGTACCGACAAAAATGAGTCCAGACGCACAAAACATTAAAACGTGACCCGACGCACTCGGCACCATTGAAAACATATCCGGGAGCGCAAAATATGAAAACGGGACCCGACACCATCTATACCGTCAAAAATGAGTTCGGCGCCGTACGAAATTATATGTAGTTATGAGGCCAAAAATGTTGGAAAACTTAACTTTTCTAAATAGCCGTTTCTAATGCATCTTACTTATGTTTTGAGAAAATATAGTGCCCTAAAATATTCATTTTGAAGTGTTAATTGAACAATCTTATAATAGGCATAATTAGGAATAATTATATTAATTTGCACCAAATTATGTGTAGATATGCGGCCATAAATTTTCATAAAGCCACTCAACTTGTTTAAACAGCGGTTTTAAGGGCATCTTACTTATGTTTTGTGCAATATTAGCATTATAGAATATTCATATCGAAGTGTTAATTTGACAATCTTATAATAGGCATAGAAATTCGCTCGAAATTATGTGTAGTTTTGATGCATAAAATGCTGATAATCATAAACAACTTGTTTAAACAACATTTTCTAATGCATCTTACTTATATTTTGTGCAAAATTAGCGTCATGGAATATTCATATCTAAGTTTCAATAGGAAGATCATATAATAGGCATAATTAGGAGTAATTATATTATTTTTTATGAAATTATATGTAGTTAGGCGGCCAACAAATTTCAAAAAATCAAACAACTTGTTTAAACAACTTTTTTCAATGCATCTTATTTATGTTTTGTGCAAAATTTGTGTCGTACAATGGTCATATCGAATTGTTAATTAGATAATCTTCTAATAGGTATAATTAGGAGTAATTATATTAATTTTTACGAAGTTATGCGTAGTTATGAGTGAAAAAACGTTAAAACTCTTAAACAACTTGTTTAAACAATGGTTTCTAATGTATCTTACTTATGTGTCGTAGAATGTTCATATCGAAGTCTTGATCGGCTAATAATTTAATAGACATAATTAGGAGTAATTATATTAATTTTCACGAAATTATATGTAGTTATGAGGCCAAAAATGTTGGAAAACTTAACTTTTTTAAATAGCAGTTTCTAATGCATCTTACTTATGTTTTGAGGAAATATAGTGCCCTAAATTATTCATTTTGAAGTGTTAATTGAACAATCTTATAATAGGAATAATTAGGAGTAATTATATTAATTTGCACCAAATTATGTGTAGATATGCGGCCATAAATTTTCATAAAGCCACTCAACTTGTTTAAATAGCGGTTTTAAGGGCATCTTACTTATGTTTTGTGCAATATTAGCGTTATAGAATATTCATATCAAAGTTCTAATTCGACAATTTTATAATAGGCGTAATTAGGAGTGATTGTATTAATCACGCATGAAATTATATGTAGTTATGCGGCCAAAAATGTTGGAAAACTTAACTTTTTTAAATAGCAGTTTCTAATGCATCTTACTTATGTTTTGAGAAAATATAGTGCCCTAAAATATTCATTTTGAAGTGTTAATTGAACAATCTTATAATAGGCATAATTAGGAGTAATTATATTAATTTTCACCAAATTATGTGTAGATATGCGGCCATAAATTTCCATAAAGCCACTCAACTTGTTTAAACAAATGGTTTTAAGGGCATCTTACTTATGTTTTGTGCAATATTAGCGTTATAGAATATTCATATCGAAGTTTTTATTGACAATTTTATAATAGGCGTAATTATGAGTAGTTGTATTAATTTCCATGAGATTATGTGTAGTTATGAGGGCAAAAATGTTCAAAACTCAATCAATTTTTTTAATAGCAGTTTCTAAAGCATCTTACTTATGTTTTGTGATAAATTAGTATCATAGAATATTCATATCAACGTGTTCATTGAAAATTCATATAAAAGACATGATTAAGAGTAATTATATTAATTTATACGAAATTATGTACAGTTATGCGGCCAAAAAATTTGGAACGATCAAGCAACTTGTTTAAACATCGCTTTTTAATGCATATTACTTATGTTTTGTGCAAAATTAGTGTTGTAACATTCATCTCGAAGTTTTAATAGGAAAATCTTATTATAGACATATTTAGGAGTAATTATAGTAATTTATAAGAAATTATGTGCAGTTATGCAGCCAATAATTTTGAAAAACTCAAATAACTCGTTTAAACAGTTGTTTTTAAATGCATCTTACTTATGTTTGTGTAAAATTAGTGTCGTAGAATATTCATATCGATGTTTTAATTAGAAGATCTTATAATAGGCATGTTAGGAGTAATTATATTAATTTATTAGAAATTATGTGTAATTATGCGGCCGAAAGTTTTTTAAAAACTCAAACAACTTTGTTTAAAGAGTCATTTTTAAAGCCTCCCACTTATGTTTTGTGCAGAATTAGTGTTGTAGAATATTCATGTCGAAGTGTTAATTAGATAATCTTTTTATAGGCATAATTAGGAGTGATTATGTTAATTTTCACTGAATTATGTGTAGTTAGGGGGCCAAAAATATTGAAATACTCAAATAACTTTTTTTAAATAGTTTTTCTAATGCATCTTACTTATGTTTTGGGAAAAAATAGTGTCGTAGAATATTCATATCGAAGTATTAATTAAACAATCTTATAATAGACATGATTAGGAGTAATTATATGAATTCGCACAAAACTATGTGTGTTTATGCGGCCAAAAATTTTAAAAAAGCCAAACAACTTGTTTAAACAAATAGCTTTTAATGCATCTACTTATGTTTTGTGCCAAATTTGCGTCATAGAATATTTATATCGAAGTTTTATTAGATAATCTTATAATAGGCATAATTAGAAGTAATTATATTAATTTACACGAAATTCTATGTAGTTATACGGTAAAAAAATTGACAAACTCAATCAAAGAAGTTTAAACTCATTGTTCTTTTAATGCATCCTACCAATGTTTTGTGTAAACTTGGTGTCGTAGAATATTCATATCGAGGTATTAATTGGATAATCTTCTAATAGACACAAATAGGTGTAATTATATTAATTTTTACGAAATTATATGTAGTTATGAGACAATAAATTTTGAAAATCCTAAACAACTAGTTTAAACAAAGCAATTTCAAATGTATCTTATTTATGTTTTATGAAAAATTACAGTTATAGGATATTCATATTGGAGCGTTAATTGGAAAATCATATAATAGGCATAATTAGGAGTAATTATATTAATTTGCGTGAAATTATGTCTAGTTATGCAGCCAAAATTTTAAAAAAACTCAAACAACTTGTTTAAACATCTATTTTTAATGCATGTTACTTATTTTTTATGCGAAATTCATGTCGTAGAATGTTCATATCGAAGTGTTAATTGGAAAATCTTCTAATAGGCATAATTAGGAGTAATTATATTAATTTTCACGAAATTATGTGTCGTTATGAGGCAATAAATGTTAAAAATCTTATACAACTTGTTTAAACAAAGCAATTTCTAATGTATCTTACTTATGTCTTATGAAAAATTAGTGTCCTATGATGTTCGTATCGAAACGTTAATTTGACAATCTTATAATAGGTATAGTTAGGAGTAATTATATTAATTCGCTTGAAATTATGTGTGGTTTTGATGCAAAAAATGTTGTAAATCTTAAACAACTTGTTTAAACAACCGTTTCTAATGCATCTTACTTATATTTTGTGCAAAATTAGCGTCACGGAATATTCATATCTAAGTTTTAATTGGACAATCATATATTAGGCATAATTAGGAGTAATTATATTAATTTTTACGAAATTATATGTAGTTATGCGGCCAACAATTTTCAAAAACTCAATCAATTTGTTTAAACAACTTTTTTCACCGCATCTTATTTATGTTTTGTGCAAAATTTGTGCCGTACGATGTTCATATCGAAGTGTTAATTGGATAATCTTCTAATAGGTATAATTAGTAGTAATTATATTAATTTTCACGAAATTATGTGTCGTTATGAGGCAATAAATGTTAAAAATCTTAAACGACTTGTTTAAACAGCAATTTCTCACGTATCTTACTTATGTCTTATAAAAAATTTGTGTCCTATGATGTTCCTATCGAGGTGTTAATTTGACAATCTTATAATAGGCATAGTAATTCGCTCGAAATTATGTGTAGTTTTGATGCATAAAATGCTGATAATCATAAACAACTTGTTTAAACAACATTTTCTAATGCATCTTACTTATATTTTGTGCAAAATTAGCGTCATGGAATATTCATATCTAAGTTTCAATAGGAAGATCATATAATAGGCATAATTAGGAGTAATTATATTAATTTTTATGAAATTATATGTAGTTAGGCGGCCAACAATTTTCAAAAAAATCAAATAACTTGTTTAAACAAATTTTTTCAATGCATCTTAATTATGTTTTGTTCAAAATTTGTGTCGTACAATGGTCATATCGAATTGTTAATTAGATAATCTTCTAATAGGTATAATTAGGAGTAATTATATTAATTTTTACGAAGTTATGCGTAGTTATGAGTGAAAAAACGTTAAAACTCTTAAACAACTTGTTTAAACAAATGGTTTCTAATGTATCTTACTTATGTGTCGTAGAATGTTCATATCGAAGTGCTGATCGGCTAATATTTTAATAGACATAATTAGGAGTAATTATATTAATTTTCACGAAATTATATGTAGTTATGAGGCCAAAAATGTTGGAAAACTTAACTTTTTTAAATAGCGCTTTCTAATGCATCTTACTTATGTTTTGAGGAAATATAGTGCCCTAAATTATTCATTTTGAAGTGTTAATTGAACAATCTTATAATAGGAATAATTAGGAGTAATTATATTAATTTGCACCAAATTATGTGTAGATATGCGGCCATAAATTTTCATAAAGCCACTCAACTTGTTTAAACAATGGTTTTAAGGGCATCTTACTTATGTTTTGTGCAATATTAGCGTTATAGAATATTCACATCGAAGTTCTAATTCGACAATTTTATAATAGGCGTAATTAGGAGTGATTGTATTAATCTGCATGAAGTTATATGTAGTTATGCGGCCAAAAATGTTGGAAAACTTAACTTTTTTAAATAGCAGTTTCTAATGCATCTTACTTATGTTTTGAGAAAATATAGTGCCCTAAAATATTCATTTTGAAGTGTTAATTGAACAATCTTATAATAGGCATAATTAGGAGTAATTATATTAATTTTCACCAAATATGCGGCCATAAATTTCCATAAAGCCACTCAACTTGTTTAAACAGCGGTTTTAAGGGCATCTTACTTATGTTTTGTGCAATATTAGCGTTATAGAATATTCATATCGAAGTTTTAATTGGACAATTTTATAATAGGCGTAATTATGAGTAGTTGTATTAATTTCCATGAGATTATGTGTAGTTATGAGGGCAAAAATGTTCAAAACTCAATCAATTTTTTTAATAGCAGTTTCTAAAGCATCTTACTTATGTTTTGTGATAAATTAGTATCATAGAATATTCATATCAACGTGTTCATTGAAAATTCATATAAAAGACATGATTAAGAGTAATTATATTAATTTATACGAAATTATGTACAGTTATGCGGCCAAAAAATTTGGAACGATCAAACAACTTGTTTAAACATCAGTTTTTAATGCATATTACTTATGTTTTGTGCAAAATTAGTGTTGTATAACATTCATCTCGAAGTTTTAATAGGAAAATCTTATTATAGACATATTTAGGAGTAATTATAGTAATTTATAAGAAATTATGTGCAGTTATGCAGCCAATAATTTTGAAAAACTCAAATAACTCGTTTAAACAGTTGTTTTTAAATGCATCTTACTTATGTTTGTGTAAAATTAGTGTCGTAGAATATTCATATCGATGTTTTAATTAGAAGATCTTATAATAGGCATGTTAGGAGTAATTATATTAATTTATTAGAAATTATGTGTAATTATGCGGCCGAAAGTTTTTTAAAAACTCAAACAACTTTGTTTAAAGAGCTGTTTTTAAAGCCTCCCACTTATGTTTTGTGCAGAATTAGTGTTGTAGAATATTCATGTCGAAGTGTTAATTAGATAATCTTTTTATAGGCATAATTAGGAGTGATTATTTTAATTTTCACTGAATTATGTGTAGTTAGGGGGCCAAAAATATTGAAATACTCAAATAACTTTTTTTAAATAGCTGTTTCTAATGCATCTTACTTATGTTTTGGGAAAAAATAGTGTCGTAGAATATTCATATCGAAGTATTAATTAAACAATCTTATAATAGACATGATTAGGAGTAATTATATGAATTCGCACAAAACTATGTGTGTTTATGCGGCCAAAAATTTTAAAAAAGCCAAACAACTTGTTTAAACAGCAGTTTTTAATGCATCTACTTTATGTTTTGTGCCAAATTTGCGTCATAGAATATTTATATCGAAGTTTTATTAGATAATCTTATAATATGCATAATTAGAAGTAATTATATTAATTTACACGAAATTCTATGTAGTTATACGGTAAAAAAATTGACAAACTCAATCAGCAAGTTTAAACTGCTGTTCTTTTAATGCATCCTACCAATGTTTTGTGTAAACTTGGTGTCGTAGAATATTCATATCGAGGTATTAATTGGATAATCTTCTAATAGACACAAATAGGTGTAATTATATTAATTTTTACGAAATTATATGTAGTTATGAGACAATAAATTTTGAAAATCCTAAACAACTAGTTTAAACAGCAATTTCAAATGTATCTTATTTATGTTTTATGAAAAATTACAGTTATAGGATATTCATATTGGAGCGTTAATTGAAAAATCATATAATAGGCATAATTAGGAGTAATTATATTAATTTGCGTGAAATTATGTCTAGTTATGCAGCCAAAATTTTAAAAAACTCAAACAACTTGTTTAAACAGCTATTTTTAATGCATGTTACTTATTTTTTATGCGAAATTCATGTCGTAGAATGTTCATATCGAAGTGTTAATTGGATAATCTTCTAATAGGTATAATTAGGAGTAATTATATTAATTTTCACGAAATTATGTGTCGTTATGAGGCAATAAATGTTAAAAATCTTATACAACTTGTTTAAACAGCAATTTCTAATGTATCTTACTTATGTCTTATGAAAAATTAGTGTCCTATGATGTTCGTATCAAAACGTTAATTTGACAATCTTATAATAGGTATAGTTAGGAGTAATTATATTAATTCGCTTGAAATTATGTGTGGTTTTGATGCAAAAAATGTTGTAAATCTTAAACAACTTGTTTAAACAACCGTTTCTAATGCATCTTACTTATATTTTGTGCAAAATTAGCGTCACGGAATATTCATATCTAAGTTTTAATTGGACAATCACATATTAGGCATAATTAGGAGTAATTATATTAATTTTTACGAAATTATATGTAGTTATGCGGCCAACAATTTTCAAAAACTCAATCAATTTGTTTAAACAACTTTTTTCACTGCATCTTATTTATGTTTTGTGCAAAATTTGTGCCGTACGATGTTCATATCGAAGTGTTAATTGGATAATCTTCTAATAGGTATAATTAGTAGTAATTATATTAATTTTCACGAAATTATGTGTCGTTATGAGGCAATAAATGTTAAAAATCTTAAACGACTTGTTTAAACAGCAATTTCTCACGTATCTTACTTATGTCTTATAAAAAATTTGTGTCCTATGATGTTCCTATCGAGGTGTTAATTTGACAATCTTATAATAGGCATAGTAATTCGCTCGAAATTATGTGTAGTTTTGATGCATAAAATGCTGATAATCATAAACAACTTGTTTAAACAACATTTTCTAATGCATCTTACTTATATTTTGTGCAAAATTAGCGTCATGGAATATTCATATCTAAGTTTCAATAGGAAGATCATATAATAGGCATAATTAGGAGTAATTATATTAATTTTTATGAAATTATATGTAGTTAGGCGGCCAACAATTTTCAAAAAATCAAATAACTTGTTTAAACAAATTTTTTCAATGCATCTTAATTATGTTTTGTTCAAAATTTGTGTCGTACAATGGTCATATCGAATTGTTAATTAGATAATCTTCTAATAGGTATAATTAGGAGTAATTATATTAATTTTTACGAAGTTATGCGTAGTTATGAGTGAAAAAACGTTAAAACTCTTAAACAACTTGTTTAAACAGCGGTTTCTAATGTATCTTACTTATGTGTCGTAGAATGTTCATATCGAAGTGCTGATCGGCTAATATTTTAATAGACATAATTAGGAGTAATTATATTAATTTTCACGAAATTATATGTAGTTATGAGGCCAAAAATGTTGGAAAACTTAACTTTTTTAAATAGCAGTTTCTAATGCATCTTACTTATGTTTTGAGGAAATATAGTGCCCTAAATTATTCATTTTGAAGTGTTAATTGAACAATCTTATAATAGGAATAATTATGAGTAATTATATTAATTTGCACCAAATTATGTGTAGATATGCGGCCATAAATTTTCATAAAGCCACTCAACTTGTTTAAACAGCGGTTTTAAGGGCATCTTACTTATGTTTTGTGCAATATTAGCGTTATAAAATATTCACATCGAAGTTCTAATTCGACAATTTTATAATAGGCGTAATTAGGAGTGATTGTATTAATCTGCATGAAATTATATGTAGTTATGCGGCCAAAAATGTTGGAAAACTTAACTTTTTTAAATAGCAGTTTCTAATGCATCTTACTTATGTTTTGAGAAAATATAGTGCCCTAAAATATTCATTTTGAAGTGTTAATTGAACAATCTTATAATAGGCATAATTAGGAGTAATTATATTAATTTTCACCAAATTATGTGTAGATATGCGGCCATAAATTTCCATAAAGCCACTCAACTTGTTTAAACAGCGGTTTTAAGGGCATCTTACTTATGTTTTGTGCAATATTAGCGTTATAGAATATTCATATCGAAGTTTTAATTGGACAATTTTATAATAGGCGTAATTATGAGTAGTTGTATTAATTTCCATGAGATTATGTGTAGTTATGAGGGCAAAAATGTTCAAAACTCAATCAATTTTTTTAATAGCAGTTTCTAAAGCATCTTACTTATGTTTTGTGATAAATTAGTATCATAGAATATTCATATCAACGTGTTCATTGAAAATTCATATAAAAGACATGATTAAGAGTAATTATATTAATTTATACGAAATTATGTACAGTTATGCGGCCAAAAAATTTGGAACGATCAAGCAACTTGTTTAAACATCAGTTTTTAATGCATATTACTTATGTTTTGTGCAAAATTAGTGTTGTATAACATTCATCTCGAAGTTTTAATAGGAAAATCTTATTATAGACATATTTAGGAGTAATTATAGTAATTTATAAGAAATTATGTGCAGTTATGCAGCCAATAATTTTGAAAAACTCAAATAACTCGTTTAAACAGTTGTTTTTAAATGCATCTTACTTATGTTTGTGTAAAATTAGTGTCGTAGAATATTCATATCGATGTTTTAATTAGAAGATCTTATAATAGGCATGTTAGGAGTAATTATATTAATTTATTAGAAATTATGTGTAATTATGCGGCCGAAAGTTTTTTAAAAACTCAAACAACTTTGTTTAAAGAGCTGTTTTTAAAGCCTCCCACTTATGTTTTGTGCAGAATTAGTGTTGTAGAATATTCATGTCGAAGTGTTAATTAGATAATCTTTTTATAGGCATAATTAGGAGTGATTATGTTAATTTTCACTGAATTATGTGTAGTTAGGGGCCAAAAATATTGAAATACTCAAATAACTTTTTTTAAATAGCTGTTTCTAATGCATCTTACTTATGTTTTGGGAAAAAATAGTGTCGTAGAATATTCATATCGAAGTATTAATTAAACAATCTTATAATAGACATGATTAGGAGTAATTATATGAATTCGCACAAAACTATGTGTGTTTATGCGGCCAAAAATTTTAAAAAAGCCAAACAACTTGTTTAAACAGCAGTTTTTAATGCATCTACTTATGTTTTGTGCCAAATTTGCGTCATAGAATATTTATATCGAAGTTTTATTAGATAATCTTATAATAGGCATAATTAGAAGTAATTATATTAATTTACACGAAATTCTATATAGTTATACGGTAAAAAAATTGACAAACTCAATCAGCAAGTTTAAACTGCTGTTCTTTTAATGCATCCTACCAATGTTTTGTGTAAACTTGGTGTCGTAGAATATTCATATCGAGGTATTAATTGGATAATCTTCTAATAGACACAAATAGGTGTAATTATATTAATTTTTACGAAATTATATGTAGTTATGAGACAATAAATTTTGAAAATCCTAAACAACTAGTTTAAACAGCAATTTCAAATGTATCTTATTTATGTTTTATGAAAAATTACAGTTATAGGATATTCATATTGGAGCGTTAATTGAAAAATCATATAATAGGCATAATTAGGAGTAATTATATTAATTTGCGTGAAATTATGTCTAGTTATGCAGCCAAAATTTTAAAAAAACTCAAACAACTTGTTTAAACAGCTATTTTTAATGCATGTTACTTATTTTTTATGCGAAATTCATGTCGTAGAATGTTCATATCGAAGTGTTAATTGGATAATCTTCTAATAGGCATAATTAGGAGTAATTATATTAATTTTCACGAAATTATGTGTCGTTATGAGGCAATAAATGTTAAAAATCTTATACAACTTGTTTAAACAGCAATTTCTAATGTATCTTACTTATGTCTTATGAAAAATTAGTGTCCTATGATGTTCGTATCGAAACGTTAATTTGACAATCTTATAATAGGTATAGTTAGGAGTAATTATATTAATTCGCTTGAAATTATGTGTGGTTTTGATGCAAAAAATGTTGTAAATCTTAAACAACTTGTTTAAACAACCGTTTCTAATGCATCTTACTTATATTTTGTGCAAAATTAGCGTCACGGAATATTCATATCTAAGTTTTAATTGGACAATCATATATTAGGCATAATTAGGAGTAATTATATTAATTTTTACGAAATTATATGTAGTTATGCGGCCAACAATTTTCAAAAACTCAATCAATTTGTTTAAACAACTTTTTTCACTGCATCTTATTTATGTTTTGTGCAAAATTTGTGCCGTACGATGTTCATATCGAAGTGTTAATTGGATAATCTTCTAATAGGTATAATTAGTAGTAATTATATTAATTTTCACGAAATTATGTGTCGTTATGAGGCAATAAATGTTAAAAATCTTAAACGACTTGTTTAAACAGCAATTTCTCACGTATCTTACTTATGTCTTATAAAAAATTTGTGTCCTATGATGTTCCTATCGAGGTGTTAATTTGACAATCTTATAATAGGCATAGTAATTCGCTCGAAATTATGTGTAGTTTTGATGCATAAAATGCTGATAATCATAAACAACTTGTTTAAACAACATTTTCTAATGCATCTTACTTATATTTTGTGCAAAATTAGCGTCATGGAATATTCATATCTAAGTTTCAATAGGAAGATCATATAATAGGCATAATTAGGAGTAATTATATTAATTTTTATGAAATTATATGTAGTTAGGCGGCCAACAATTTTCAAAAAATCAAATAACTTGTTTAAACAAATTTTTTCAATGCATCTTAATTATGTTTTGTTCAAAATTTGTGTCGTACAATGGTCATATCGAATTGTTAATTAGATAATCTTCTAATAGGTATAATTAGGAGTAATTATATTAATTTTTACGAAGTTATGCGTAGTTATGAGTGAAAAAACGTTAAAACTCTTAAACAACTTGTTTAAACAGCGGTTTCTAATGTATCTTACTTATGTGTCGTAGAATGTTCATATCGAAGTGCTGATCGGCTAATATTTTAATAGACATAATTAGGAGTAATTATATTAATTTTCACGAAATTATATGTAGTTATGAGGCCAAAAATGTTGGAAAACTTAACTTTTTTAAATAGCAGTTTCTAATGCATCTTACTTATGTTTTGAGGAAATATAGTGCCCTAAATTATTCATTTTGAAGTGTTAATTGAACAATCTTATAATAGGAATAATTAGGAGTAATTATATTAATTTGCACCAAATTATGTGTAGATATGCGGCCATAAATTTTCATAAAGCCACTCAACTTGTTTAAACAGCGGTTTTAAGGGCATCTTACTTATGTTTTGTGCAATATTAGCGTTATAGAATATTCACATCGAAGTTCTAATTCGACAATTTTATAATAGGCGTAATTAGGAGTGATTGTATTAATCTGCATGAAATTATATGTAGTTATGCGGCCAAAAATGTTGGAAAACTTAACTTTTTTAAATAGCAGTTTCTAATGCATCTTACTTATGTTTTGAGAAAATATAGTGCCCTAAAATATTCATTTTGAAGTGTTAATTGAACAATCTTATAATAGGCATAATTAGGAGTAATTATATTAATTTTCACCAAATTATGTGTAGATATGCGGCCATAAATTTCCATAAAGCCACTCAACTTGTTTAAACAGCGGTTTTAAGGGCATCTTACTTATGTTTTGTGCAATATTAGCGTTATAGAATATTCATATCGAAGTTTTAATTGGACAATTTTATAATAGGCGTAATTATGAGTAGTTGTATTAATTTCCATGAGATTATGTGTAGTTATGAGGGCAAAAATGTTCAAAACTCAATCAATTTTTTTAATAGCAGTTTCTAAAGCATCTTACTTATGTTTTGTGATAAATTAGTATCATAGAATATTCATATCAACGTGTTCATTGAAAATTCATATAAAAGACATGATTAAGAGTAATTATATTAATTTATACGAAATTATGTACAGTTATGCGGCCAAAAAATTTGGAACGATCAAACAACTTGTTTAAACATCAGTTTTTAATGCATATTACTTATGTTTTGTGCAAAATTAGTGTTGTATAACATTCATCTCGAAGTTTTAATAGGAAAATCTTATTATAGACATATTTAGGAGTAATTATAGTAATTTATAAGAAATTATGTGCAGTTATGCAGCCAATAATTTTGAAAAACTCAAATAACTCGTTTAAACAGTTGTTTTTAAATGCATCTTACTTATGTTTGTGTAAAATTAGTGTCGTAGAATATTCATATCGATGTTTTAATTAGAAGATCTTATAATAGGCATGTTAGGAGTAATTATATTAATTTATTAGAAATTATGTGTAATTATGCGGCCGAAAGTTTTTTAAAAACTCAAACAACTTTGTTTAAAGAGCTGTTTTTAAAGCCTCCCACTTATGTTTTGTGCAGAATTAGTGTTGTAGAATATTCATGTCGAAGTGTTAATTAGATAATCTTTTTATAGGCATAATTAGGAGTGATTATGTTAATTTTCACTGAATTATGTGTAGTTAGGGGGCCAAAAATATTGAAATACTCAAATAACTTTTTTTAAATAGCTGTTTCTAATGCATCTTACTTATGTTTTGGGAAAAAATAGTGTCGTAGAATATTCATATCGAAGTATTAATTAAACAATCTTGTAATAGACATGATTAGGAGTAATTATATGAATTCGCACAAAACTATGTGTGTTTATGCGGCCAAAAATTTTAAAAAAGCCAAACAACTTGTTTAAACAGCAGTTTTTAATGCATCTACTTATGTTTTGTGCCAAATTTGCGTCATAGAATATTTATATCGAAGTTTTATTAGATAATCTTATAATAGGCATAATTAGAAGTAATTATATTAATTTACACGAAATTCTATGTAGTTATACGGTAAAAAAATTGACAAACTCAATCAGCAAGTTTAAACTGCTGTTCTTTTAATGCATCCTACCAATGTTTTGTGTAAACTTGGTGTCGTAGAATATTCATATCGAGGTATTAATTGGATAATCTTCTAATAGGCACAAATAGGTGTAATTATATTAATTTTTACGAAATTATATGTAGTTATGAGACAATAAATTTTGAAAATCCTAAACAACTAGTTTAAACAGCAATTTCAAATGTATCTTATTTATGTTTTATGAAAAATTACAGTTATAGGATATTCATATTGGAGCGTTAATTGAAAAATCATATAATAGGCATAATTAGGAGTAATTATATTAATTTGCGTGAAATTATGTCTAGTTATGCAGCCAAAATTTTAAAAAAACTCAAACAACTTGTTTAAACAGCTATTTTTAATGCATGTTACTTATTTTTTATGCGAAATTCATGTCGTAGAATGTTCATATCGAAGTGTTAATTGGATAATCTTCTAATAGGCATAATTAGGAGTAATTATATTAATTTTCACGAAATTATGTGTCGTTATGAGGCAATAAATGTTAAAAATCTTATACAACTTGTTTAAACAGCAATTTCTAATGTATCTTACTTATGTCTTATGAAAAATTAGTGTCCTATGATGTTCGTATCGAAACGTTAATTTGACAATCTTATAATAGGTATAGTTAGGAGTAATTATATTAATTCGCTTGAAATTATGTGTGGTTTTGATGCAAAAAATGTTGTAAATCTTAAACAACTTGTTTAAACAACCGTTTCTAATGCATCTTACTTATATTTTGTGCAAAATTAGCGTCACGGAATATTCATATCTAAGTTTTAATTGGACAATCATATATTAGGCATAATTAGGAGTAATTATATTAATTTTTACGAAATTATATGTAGTTATGCGGCCAACAATTTTCAAAAACTCAATCAATTTGTTTAAACAACTTTTTCACTGCATCTTATTTATGTTTTGTGCAAAATTTGTGCCGTACGATGTTCATATCGAAGTGTTAATTGGATAATCTTCTAATAGGTATAATTAGTAGTAATTATATTAATTTTCACGAAATTATGTGTCGTTATGAGGCAATAAATGTTAAAAATCTTAAACGACTTGTTTAAACAGCAATTTCTCACGTATCTTACTTATGTCTTATAAAAAATTTGTGTCCTATGATGTTCCTATCGAGGTGTTAATTTGACAATCTTATAATAGGCATAGTAATTCGCTCGAAATTATGTGTAGTTTTGATGCATAAAATGCTGATAATCATAAACAACTTGTTTAAACAACATTTTCTAATGCATCTTACTTATATTTTGTGCAAAATTAGCGTCATGGAATATTCATATCTAAGTTTCAATAGGAAGATCATATAATAGGCATAATTAGGAGTAATTATATTAATTTTTATGAAATTATATGTAGTTAGGCGGCCAACAATTTTCAAAAAAATCAAATAACTTGTTTAAACAAATTTTTTCAATGCATCTTAATTATGTTTTGTTCAAAATTTGTGTCGTACAATGGTCATATCGAATTGTTAATTAGATAATCTTCTAATAGGTATAATTAGGAGTAATTATATTAATTTTTACGAAGTTATGCGTAGTTATGAGTGAAAAAACGTTAAAACTCTTAAACAACTTGTTTAAACAGCGGTTTCTAATGTATCTTACTTATGTGTCGTAGAATGTTCATATCGAAGTGCTGATCGGCTAATATTTTAATAGACATAATTAGGAGTAATTATATTAATTTTCACGAAATTATATGTAGTTATGAGGCCAAAAATGTTGGAAAACTTAACTTTTTTAAATAGCAGTTTCTAATGCATCTTACTTATGTTTTGAGGAAATATAGTGCCCTAAATTATTCATTTTGAAGTGTTAATTGAACAATCTTATAATAGGAATAATTAGGAGTAATTATATTAATTTGCACCAAATTATGTGTAGATATGCGGCCATAAATTTTCATAAAGCCACTCAACTTGTTTAAACAGCGGTTTTAAGGGCATCTTACTTATGTTTTGTGCAATATTAGCGTTATAGAATATTCACATCGAAGTTCTAATTCGACAATTTTATAATAGGCGTAATTAGGAGTGATTGTATTAATCTGCATGAAATTATATGTAGTTATGCGGCCAAAAATGTTGGAAAACTTAACTTTTTTAAATAGCAGTTTCTAATGCATCTTACTTATGTTTTGAGAAAATATAGTGCCCTAAAATATTCATTTTGAAGTGTTAATTGAACAATCTTATAATAGGCATAATTAGGAGTAATTATATTAATTTTCACCAAATTATGTGTAGATATGCGGCCATAAATTTCCATAAAGCCACTCAACTTGTTTAAACAGCGGTTTTAAGGGCATCTTACTTATGTTTTGTGCAATATTAGCGTTATAGAATATTCATATCGAAGTTTTAATTGGACAATTTTATAATAGGCGTAATTATGAGTAGTTGTATTAATTTCCATGAGATTATGTGTAGTTATGAGGGCAAAAATGTTCAAAACTCAATCAATTTTTTTAATAGCAGTTTCTAAAGCATCTTACTTATGTTTTGTGATAAATTAGTATCATAGAATATTCATATCAACGTGTTCATTGAAAATTCATATAAAAGACATGATTAAGAGTAATTATATTAATTTATACGAAATTATGTACAGTTATGCGGCCAAAAAATTTGGAACGATCAAGCAACTTGTTTAAACATCAGTTTTTAATGCATATTACTTATGTTTTGTGCAAAATTAGTGTTGTATAACATTCATCTCGAAGTTTTAATAGGAAAATCTTATTATAGACATATTTAGGAGTAATTATAGTAATTTATAAGAAATTATGTGCAGTTATGCAGCCAATAATTTTGAAAAACTCAAATAACTCGTTTAAACAGTTGTTTTTAAATGCATCTTACTTATGTTTGTGTAAAATTAGTGTCGTAGAATATTCATATCGATGTTTTAATTAGAAGATCTTATAATAGGCATGTTAGGAGTAATTATATTAATTTATTAGAAATTATGTGTAATTATGCGGCCGAAAGTTTTTTAAAAACTCAAACAACTTTGTTTAAAGAGCTGTTTTTAAAGCCTCCCACTTATGTTTTGTGCAGAATTAGTGTTGTAGAATATTCATGTTGAAGTGTTAATTAGATAATCTTTTTATAGGCATAATTAGGAGTGATTATGTTAATTTTCACTGAATTATGTGTAGTTAGGGGGCCAAAAATATTGAAATACTCAAATAACTTTTTTTAAATAGCTGTTTCTAATGCATCTTACTTATGTTTTGGGAAAAAAATAGTGTCGTAGAATATTCATATCGAAGTATTAATTAAACAATCTTATAATAGACATGATTAGGAGTAATTATATGAATTCGCACAAAACTATGTGTGTTTATGCGGCCAAAAATTTTAAAAAAGCCAAACAACTTGTTTAAACAGCAGTTTTTAATGCATCTACTTATGTTTTGTGCCAAATTTGCGTCATAGAATATTTATATCGAAGTTTTATTAGATAATCTTATAATAGGCATAATTAGAAGTAATTATATTAATTTACACGAAATTCTATGTAGTTATACGGTAAAAAAATTGACAAACTCAATCAGCAAGTTTAAACTGCTGTTCTTTTAATGCATCCTACCAATGTTTTGTGTAAACTTGGTGTCGTAGAATATTCATATCGAGGTATTAATTGGATAATCTTCTAATAGACACAAATAGGTGTAATTATATTAATTTTTACGAAATTATATGTAGTTATGAGACAATAAATTTTGAAAATCCTAAACAACTAGTTTAAACAGCAATTTCAAATGTATCTTATTTATGTTTTATGAAAAATTACAGTTATAGGATATTCATATTGGAGCGTTAATTGAAAAATCATATAATAGGCATAATTAGGAGTAATTATATTAATTTGCGTGAAATTATGTCTAGTTATGCAGCCCAAATTTTAAAAAACTCAAACAACTTGTTTAAACAGCTATTTTTAATGCATGTTACTTATTTTTTATGCGAAATTCATGTCGTAGAATGTTCATATCGAAGTGTTAATTGGATAATCTTCTAATAGGCATAATTAGGAGTAATTATATTAATTTTCACGAAATTATGTGTCGTTATGAGGCAATAAATGTTAAAAATCTTATACAACTTGTTTAAACAGCAATTTCTAATGTATCTTACTTATGTCTTATGAAAAATTAGTGTCCTATGATGTTCGTATCGAAACGTTAATTTGACAATCTTATAATAGGTATAGTTAGGAGTAATTATATTAATTCGCTTGAAATTATGTGTGGTTTTGATGCAAAAAATGTTGTAAATCTTAAACAACTTGTTTAAACAACCGTTTCTAATGCATCTTACTTATATTTTGTGCAAAATTAGCGTCACGGAATATTCATATCTAAGTTTTAATTGGACAATCATATATTAGGCATAATTAGGAGTAATTATATTAATTTTTACGAAATTATATGTAGTTATGCGGCCAACAATTTTCAAAAACTCAATCAATTTGTTTAAACAACTTTTTTCACTGCATCTTATTTATGTTTTGTGCAAAATTTGTGCCGTACGATGTTCATATCGAAGTGTTAATTGGATAATCTTCTAATAGGTATAATTAGTAGTAATTATATTAATTTTCACGAAATTATGTGTCGTTATGAGGCAATAAATGTTAAAAATCTTAAACGACTTGTTTAAACAGCAATTTCTCACGTATCTTACTTATGTCTTATAAAAAATTTGTGTCCTATGATGTTCCTATCGAGGTGTTAATTTGACAATCTTATAATAGGCATAGTAATTCGCTCGAAATTATGTGTAGTTTTGATGCATAAAATGCTGATAATCATAAACAACTTGTTTAAACAACATTTTCTAATGCATCTTACTTATATTTTGTGCAAAATTAGCGTCATAGAATATTCATATCTAAGTTTCAATAGGAAGATCATATAATAGGCATAATTAGGAGTAATTATATTAATTTTTATGAAATTATATGTAGTTATGCGGCCAACAATTTTCAAAAAATCAAACAACTTGTTTAAAGAACTTTTTTCAATGCATCTTATTTATGTTTTGTGCAAAATTTGTGTCGTACAATGGTCATATCGAAGTGTTAATTAGATAATCTTCTAATAGATATAATTAGGAGTAATTATATTAATTTTTACGAAGTTATGCGCAGTTATGAGTGAAAAAACGTTAAAACTCTTAAACAACTTGTTTAAACAGCGGTTTCTAATGTATCTTACTTATGTGTCGTAGAATGTTCATATCGAAGTGCTGATCGGCTAATATTTTAATAGACATAATTAGGAGTAATTATATTAATTTTCACGAAATTATATGTAGTTATGAGGCCAAAAATGTTGGAAAACTTAACTTTTTTAAATAGCAGTTTCTAATGCATCTTACTTATGTTTTGAGGAAATATAGTGCCCTAAATTATTCATTTTGAAGTGTTAATTGAACAATCTTATAATAGGAATAATTAGGAGTAATTATATTAATTTGCACCAAATTATGTGTAGATATGCGGCCATAAATTTTCATAAAGCCACTCAACTTGTTTAAACAGCGGTTTTAAGGGCATCTTACTTATGTTTTGTGCAATATTAGCGTTATAGAATATTCACATCGAAGTTCTAATTCGACAATTTTATAATAGGCGTAATTAGGAGTGATTGTATTAATCTGCATGAAATTATATGTAGTTATGCGGCCAAAAATGTTGGAAAACTTAACTTTTTTAAGTAGCAGTTTCTAATGCATCTTACTTATGTTTTGAGAAAATATAGTGCCCTAAAATATTCATTTTGAAGTGTTAATTGAACAATCTTATAATAGGCATAATTAGGAGTAATTATATTAATTTTCACCAAATTATGTGTAGATATGCGGCCATAAATTTCCATAAAGCCACTCAACTTGTTTAAACAGCGGTTTTAAGGGCATCTTACTTATGTTTTGTGCAATATTAGCGTTATAGAATATTCATATCGAAGTTTTAATTGGACAATTTTATAATAGGCGTAATTATGAGTAGTTGTATTAATTTCCATGAGATTATGTGTAGTTATGAGGGCAAAAATGTTCAAAACTCAATCAATTTTTTTAATAGCAGTTTCTAAAGCATCTTACTTATGTTTTGTGATAAATTAGTATCATAGAATATTCATATCAACGTGTTCATTGAAAATTCATATAAAAGACATGATTAAGAGTAATTATATTAATTTATACGAAATTATGTACAGTTATGCGGCCAAAAAATTTGGAACGATCAAACAACTTGTTTAAACATCAGTTTTTAATGCATAGTACTTATGTTTTGTGCAAAATTAGTGTTGTATAACATTCATCTCGAAGTTTTAATAGGAAAATCTTATTATAGACATATTTAGGAGTAATTATAGTAATTTATAAGAAATTATGTGCAGTTATGCAGCCAATAATTTTGAAAAACTCAAATAACTCGTTTAAACAGTTGTTTTTAAATGCATCTTACTTATGTTTGTGTAAAATTAGTGTCGTAGAATATTCATATCGATGTTTTAATTAGAAGATCTTATAATAGGCATGTTAGGAGTAATTATATTAATTTATTAGAAATTATGTGTAATTATGCGGCCGAAAGTTTTTTAAAAACTCAAACAACTTTGTTTAAAGAGCTGTTTTTAAAGCCTCCCACTTATGTTTTGTGCAGAATTAGTGTTGTAGAATATTCATGTCGAAGTGTTAATTAGATAATCTTTTTATAGGCATAATTAGGAGTGATTATGTTAATTTTCACTGAATTATGTGTAGTTAGGGGGCCAAAAATATTGAAATACTCAAATAACTTTTTTTAAATAGCTGTTTCTAATGCATCTTACTTATGTTTTGGGAAAAATAGTGTCGTAGAATATTCATATCGAAGTATTAATTAAACAATCTTATAATAGACATGATTAGGAGTAATTATATGAATTCGCACAAAACTATGTGTGTTTATGCGGCCAAAAATTTTAAAAAAGCCAAACAACTTGTTTAAACAGCAGTTTTTAATGCATCTACTTATGTTTTGTGCCAAATTTGCGTCATAGAATATTTATATCGAAGTTTTATTAGATAATCTTATAATAGGCATAATTAGAAGTAATTATATTAATTTACACGAAATTCTATGTAGTTATACGGTAAAAAAATTGACAAACTCAATCAGCAAGTTTAAACTGCTGTTCTTTTAATGCATCCTACCAATGTTTTGTGTAAACTTGGTGTCGTAGAATATTCATATCGAGGTATTAATTGGATAATCTTCTAATAGACACAAATAGGTGTAATTATATTAATTTTTACGAAATTATATGTAGTTATGAGACAATAAATTTTGAAAATCCTAAACAACTAGTTTAAACAGCAATTTCAAATGTATCTTATTTATGTTTTATGAAAAATTACAGTTATAGGATATTCATATTGGAGCGTTAATTGAAAAATCATATAATAGGCATAATTAGGAGTAATTATATTAATTTGCGTGAAATTATGTCTAGTTATGCAGCCAAAAATTTTAAAAAACTCAAACAACTTGTTTAAACAGCTATTTTTAATGCATGTTACTTATTTTTTATGCGAAATTCATGTCGTAGAATGTTCATATCGAAGTGTTAATTGGATAATCTTCTAATAGGCATAATTAGGAGTAATTATATTAATTTTCACGAAATTATGTGTCGTTATGAGGCAATAAATGTTAAAAATCTTATACAACTTGTTTAAACAGCAATTTCTAATGTATCTTACTTATGTCTTATGAAAAATTAGTGTCCTATGATGTTCGTATCGAAACGTTAATTTGACAATCTTATAATAGGTATAGTTAGGAGTAATTATATTAATTCGCTTGAAATTATGTGTGGTTTTGATGCAAAAAATGTTGTAAATCTTAAACAACTTGTTTAAACAACCGTTTCTAATGCATCTTACTTATATTTTGTGCAAAATTAGCGTCACGGAATATTCATATCTAAGTTTTAATTGGACAATCATATATTAGGCATAATTAGGAGTAATTATATTAATTTTTACGAAATTATATGTAGTTATGCGGCCAACAATTTTCAAAAACTCAATCAATTTGTTTAAACAACTTTTTTCACTGCATCTTATTTTTGTTTTGTGCAAAATTTGTGCCGTACGATGTTCATATCGAAGTGTTAATTGGATAATCTTCTAATAGGTATAATTAGTAGTAATTATATTAATTTTCACGAAATTATGTGTCGTTATGAGGCAATAAATGTTAAAAATCTTAAACGACTTGTTTAAACAGCAATTTCTCACGTATCTTACTTATGTCTTATAAAAAATTTGTGTCCTATGATGTTCCTATCGAGGTGTTAATTTGACAATCTTATAATAGGCATAGTAATTCGCTCGAAATTATGTGTAGTTTTGATGCATAAAATGCTGATAATCATAAACAACTTGTTTAAACAACATTTTTTAATGCATCTTACTTATATTTTGTGCAAAATTAGCGTCATAGAATATTCATATCTAAGTTTCAATAGGAAGATCATATAATAGGCATAATTAGGAGTAATTATATTAATTTTTATGAAATTATATGTAGTTATGCGGCCAACAATTTTCAAAAAATCAAACAACTTGTTTAAAGAACTTTTTTCAATGCATCTTATTTATGTTTTGTGCAAAATTTGTGTCGTACAATGGTCATATCGAAGTGTTAATTAGATAATCTTCTAATAGATATAATTAGGAGTAATTATATTAATTTTTACGAAGTTATGCGTAGTTATGAGTGAAAAAATGTTAAAACTCTTAAACAACTTGTTTAAACAGCGGTTTCTAATGTATCTTACTTATGTGTCGTAGAATGTTCATATCGAAGTGCTGATCGGCTAATATTTTAATAGACATAATTAGGAGTAATTATATTAATTTTCACGAAATTATATGTAGTTATGAGGCCAAAAATGTTGGAAAACTTAACTTTTTTAAATAGCAGTTTCTAATGCATCTTACTTATGTTTTGAGGAAATATAGTGCCCTAAATTATTCATTTTGAAGTGTTAATTGAACAATCTTATAATAGGAATAATTAGGAGTAATTATATTAATTTGCACCAAATTATGTGTAGATATGCGGCCATAAATTTTCATAAAGCCACTCAACTTGTTTAAACAGCGGTTTTAAGGGCATCTTACTTATGTTTTGTGCAATATTAGCGTTATAGAATATTCACATCGAAGTTCTAATTCGACAATTTTATAATAGGCGTAATTAGGAGTGATTGTATTAATCTGCATGAAATTATATGTAGTTATGCGGCCAAAAATGTTGGAAAACTTAACTTTTTTAAATAGCAGTTTCTAATGCATCTTACTTATGTTTTGAGAAAATATAGTGCCCTAAAATATTCATTTTGAAGTGTTAATTGAACAATCTTATAATAGGCATAATTAGGAGTAATGATATTAATTTTCACCAAATTATGTGTAGATATGCGGCCATAAATTTCCATAAAGCCACTCAACTTGTTTAAACAGCGGTT
The DNA here is from genome assembly GCA_037127355.1 of Schoenoplectus tabernaemontani. NCBI lineage: Eukaryota > Viridiplantae > Streptophyta > Magnoliopsida > Poales > Cyperaceae > Schoenoplectus > Schoenoplectus tabernaemontani. The sequence goes on from CM073739.1 coordinate 18,025,811, forward strand.
TTAAGGGCATCTTACTTATGTTTTGTGCAATATTAGCGTTATAGAATATTCATATCGAAGTTTTAATTGGACAATTTTATAATAGGCGTAATTATGAGTAGTTGTATTAATTTCCATGAGATTATTGTAGTTATGAGGGCAAAAATGTTCAAAACTCAATCAATTTTTTTAATAGCAGTTTCTAAAGCATCTTACTTATGTTTTGTGATAAATTAGTATCATAGAATATTCATATCAACGTGTTCATTGAAAATTCATATAAAAGACATGATTAAGAGTAATTATATTAATTTATACGAAATTATGTACAGTTATGCGGCCAAAAAATTTGGAACGATCAAACAACTTGTTTAAACATCAGTTTTTAATGCATATTACTTATGTTTTGTGCAAAATTAGTGTTGTATAACATTCATCTCGAAGTTTTAATAGGAAAATCTTATTATAGACATATTTAGGAGTAATTATAGTAATTTATAAGAAATTATGTGCAGTTATGCAGCCAATAATTTTGAAAAACTCAAATAACTCGTTTAAACAGTTGTTTTTAAATGCATCTTACTTATGTTTGTGTAAAATTAGTGTCGTAGAATATTCATATCGATGTTTTAATTAGAAGATCTTATAATAGGCATGTTAGGAGTAATTATATTAATTTATTAGAAATTATGTGTAATTATGCGGCCGAAAGTTTTTTAAAAACTCAAACAACTTTGTTTAAAGAGCTGTTTTTAAAGCCTCCCACTTATGTTTTGTGCAGAATTAGTGTTGTAGAATATTCATGTCGAAGTGTTAATTAGATAATCTTTTTATAGGCATAATTAGGAGTGATTATGTTAATTTTCACTGAATTATGTGTAGTTAGGGGGCCAAAAATATTGAAATACTCAAATAACTTTTTTTAAATAGCTGTTTCTAATGCATCTTACTTATGTTTTGGGAAAAAATAGTGTCGTAGAATATTCATATCGAAGTATTAATTAAACAATCTTATAATAGACATGATTAGGAGTAATTATATGAATTCGCACAAAACTATGTGTGTTTATGCGGCCAAAAATTTTAAAAAAGCCAAACAACTTGTTTAAACAGCAGTTTTTAATGCATCTACTTATGTTTTGTGCCAAATTTGCGTCATAGAATATTTATATCGAAGTTTTATTAGATAATCTTATAATAGGCATAATTAGAAGTAATTATATTAATTTACACGAAATTCTATGTAGTTATACGGTAAAAAAATTGACAAACTCAATCAGCAAGTTTAAACTGCTGTTCTTTTAATGCATCCTACCAATGTTTTGTGTAAACTTGGTGTCGTAGAATATTCATATCGAGGTATTAATTGGATAATCTTCTAATAGACACAAATAGGTGTAATTATATTAATTTTTACGAAATTATATGTAGTTATGAGACAATAAATTTTGAAAATCCTAAACAACTAGTTTAAACAGCAATTTCAAATGTATCTTATTTATGTTTTATGAAAAATTACAGTTATAGGATATTCATATTGGAGCGTTAATTGAAAAATCATATAATAGGCATAATTAGGAGTAATTATATTAATTTGCGTGAAATTATGTCTAGTTATGCAGCCAAAATTTTAAAAAACTCAAACAACTTGTTTAAACAGCTATTTTTAATGCATGTTACTTATTTTTTATGCGAAATTCATGTCGTAGAATGTTCATATCGAAGTGTTAATTGGATAATCTTCTAATAGGCATAATTAGGAGTAATTATATTAATTTTCACGAAATTATGTGTCGTTATGAGGCAATAAATGTTAAAAATCTTATACAACTTGTTTAAACAGCAATTTCTAATGTATCTTACTTATGTCTTATGAAAAATTAGTGTCCTATGATGTTCGTATCGAAACGTTAATTTGACAATCTTATAATAGGTATAGTTAGGAGTAATTATATTAATTCGCTTGAAATTATGTGTGGTTTTGATGCAAAAAATGTTGTAAATCTTAAACAACTTGTTTAAACAACCGTTTCTAATGCATCTTACTTATATTTTGTGCAAAATTAGCGTCACGGAATATTCATATCTAAGTTTTAATTGGACAATCATATATTAGGCATAATTAGGAGTAATTATATTAATTTTTACGAAATTATATGTAGTTATGCGGCCAACAATTTTCAAAAACTCAATCAATTTGTTTAAACAACTTTTTTCACTGCATCTTATTTTTGTTTTGTGCAAAATTTGTGCCGTACGATGTTCATATCGAAGTGTTAATTGGATAATCTTCTAATAGGTATAATTAGTAGTAATTATATTAATTTTCACGAAATTATGTGTCGTTATGAGGCAATAAATGTTAAAAATCTTAAACGACTTGTTTAAACAGCAATTTCTCACGTATCTTACTTATGTCTTATAAAAAATTTGTGTCCTATGATGTTCCTATCGAGGTGTTAATTTGACAATCTTATAATAGGCATAGTAATTCGCTCGAAATTATGTGTAGTTTTGATGCATAAAATGCTGATAATCATAAACAACTTGTTTAAACAACATTTTTTAATGCATCTTACTTATATTTTGTGCAAAATTAGCGTCATAGAATATTCATATCTAAGTTTCAATAGGAAGATCATATAATAGGCATAATTAGGAGTAATTATATTAATTTTTATGAAATTATATGTAGTTATGCGGCCAACAATTTTCAAAAAATCAAACAACTTGTTTAAAGAACTTTTTCAATGCATCTTATTTATGTTTTGTGCAAAATTTGTGTCGTACAATGGTCATATCGAAGTGTTAATTAGATAATCTTCTAATAGATATAATTAGGAGTAATTATATTAATTTTTACGAAGTTATGCGCAGTTATGAGTGAAAAAATGTTAAAACTCTTAAACAACTTGTTTAAACAGCGGTTTCTAATGTATCTTACTTATGTGTCGTAGAATGTTCATATCGAAGTGCTGATCGGCTAATATTTTAATAGACATAATTAGGAGTAATTATATTAATTTTCACGAAATTATATGTAGTTATGAGGCCAAAAATGTTGGAAAACTTAACTTTTTTAAATAGCAGTTTCTAATGCATCTTACTTATGTTTTGAGGAAATATAGTGCCCTAAATTATTCATTTTGAAGTGTTAATTGAACAATCTTATAATAGGAATAATTAGGAGTAATTATATTAATTTGCACCAAATTATGTGTAGATATGCGGCCATAAATTTTCATAAAGCCACTCAACTTGTTTAAACAGCGGTTTTAAGGGCATCTTACTTATGTTTTGTGCAATATTAGCGTTATAGAATATTCACATCGAAGTTCTAATTCGACAATTTTATAATAGGCGTAATTAGGAGTGATTGTATTAATCTGCATGAAATTATATGTAGTTATGCGGCCAAAAATGTTGGAAAACTTAACTTTTTTAAATAGCAGTTTCTAATGCATCTTACTTATGTTTTGAGAAAATATAGTGCCCTAAAATATTCATTTTGAAGTGTTAATTGAACAATCTTATAATAGGCATAATTAGGAGTAATGATATTAATTTTCACCAAATTATGTGTAGATATGCGGCCATAAATTTCCATAAAGCCACTCAACTTGTTTAAACAGCGGTTTTAAGGGCATCTTACTTATGTTTTGTGCAATATTAGCGTTATAGAATATTCATATCGAAGTTTTAATTGGACAATTTTATAATAGGCGTAATTATGAGTAGTTGTATTAATTTCCATGAGATTATTGTAGTTATGAGGGCAAAAATGTTCAAAACTCAATCAATTTTTTTAATAGCAGTTTCTAAAGCATCTTACTTATGTTTTGTGATAAATTAGTATCATAGAATATTCATATCAACGTGTTCATTGAAAATTCATATAAAAGACATGATTAAGAGTAATTATATTAATTTATACGAAATTATGTACAGTTATGCGGCCAAAAAATTTGGAACGATCAAACAACTTGTTTAAACATCAGTTTTTAATGCATATTACTTATGTTTTGTGCAAAATTAGTGTTGTATAACATTCATCTCGAAGTTTTAATAGGAAAATCTTATTATAGACATATTTAGGAGTAATTATAGTAATTTATAAGAAATTATGTGCAGTTATGCAGCCAATAATTTTGAAAAACTCAAATAACTCGTTTAAACAGTTGTTTTTAAATGCATCTTACTTATGTTTGTGTAAAATTAGTGTCGTAGAATATTCATATCGATGTTTTAATTAGAAGATCTTATAATAGGCATGTTAGGAGTAATTATATTAATTTATTAGAAATTATGTGTAATTATGCGGCCGAAAGTTTTTTAAAAACTCAAACAACTTTGTTTAAAGAGCTGTTTTTAAAGCCTCCCACTTATGTTTTGTGCAGAATTAGTGTTGTAGAATATTCATGTCGAAGTGTTAATTAGATAATCTTTTTATAGGCATAATTAGGAGTGATTATGTTAATTTTCACTGAATTATGTGTAGTTAGGGGGCCAAAAATATTGAAATACTCAAATAACTTTTTTTAAATAGCTGTTTCTAATGCATCTTACTTATGTTTTGGGAAAAAATAGTGTCGTAGAATATTCATATCGAAGTATTAATTAAACAATCTTATAATAGACATGATTAGGAGTAATTATATGAATTCGCACAAAACTATGTGTGTTTATGCGGCCAAAAATTTTAAAAAAGCCAAACAACTTGTTTAAACAGCAGTTTTTAATGCATCTACTTATGTTTTGTGCCAAATTTGCGTCATAGAATATTTATATCGAAGTTTTATTAGATAATCTTATAATAGGCATAATTAGAAGTAATTATATTAATTTACACGAAATTCTATGTAGTTATACGGTAAAAAAATTGACAAACTCAATCAGCAAGTTTAAACTGCTGTTCTTTTAATGCATCCTACCAATGTTTTGTGTAAACTTGGTGTCGTAGAATATTCATATCGAGGTATTAATTGGATAATCTTCTAATAGACACAAATAGGTGTAATTATATTAATTTTTACGAAATTATATGTAGTTATGAGACAATAAATTTTGAAAATCCTAAACAACTAGTTTAAACAGCAATTTCAAATGTATCTTATTTATGTTTTATGAAAAATTACAGTTATAGGATATTCATATTGGAGCGTTAATTGAAAAATCATATAATAGGCATAATTAGGAGTAATTATATTAATTTGCGTGAAATTATGTCTAGTTATGCAGCCAAAATTTTAAAAAAACTCAAACAACTTGTTTAAACAGCTATTTTTAATGCATGTTACTTATTTTTTATGCGAAATTCATGTCGTAGAATGTTCATATCGAAGTGTTAATTGGATAATCTTCTAATAGGCATAATTAGGAGTAATTATATTAATTTTCACGAAATTATGTGTCGTTATGAGGCAATAAATGTTAAAAATCTTATACAACTTGTTTAAACAGCAATTTCTAATGTATCTTACTTATGTCTTATGAAAAATTAGTGTCCTATGATGTTCGTATCGAAACGTTAATTTGACAATCTTATAATAGGTATAGTTAGGAGTAATTATATTAATTCGCTTGAAATTATGTGTGGTTTTGATGCAAAAAATGTTGTAAATCTTAAACAACTTGTTTAAACAACCGTTTCTAATGCATCTTACTTATATTTTGTGCAAAATTAGCGTCACGGAATATTCATATCTAAGTTTTAATTGGACAATCATATATTAGGCATAATTAGGAGTAATTATATTAATTTTTACGAAATTATATGTAGTTATGCGGCCAACAATTTTCAAAAACTCAATCAATTTGTTTAAACAACTTTTTCACTGCATCTTATTTTTGTTTTGTGCAAAATTTGTGCCGTACGATGTTTCATATCGAAGTGTTAATTGGATAATCTTCTAATAGGTATAATTAGTAGTAATTATATTAATTTTCACGAAATTATGTGTCGTTATGAGGCAATAAATGTTAAAAATCTTAAACGACTTGTTTAAACAGCAATTTCTCACGTATCTTACTTATGTCTTATAAAAAATTTGTGTCCTATGATGTTCCTATCGAGGTGTTAATTTGACAATCTTATAATAGGCATAGTAATTCGCTCGAAATTATGTGTAGTTTTGATGCATAAAATGCTGATAATCATAAACAACTTGTTTAAACAACATTTTTTAATGCATCTTACTTATATTTTGTGCAAAATTAGCGTCATAGAATATTCATATCTAAGTTTCAATAGGAAGATCATATAATAGGCATAATTAGGAGTAATTATATTAATTTTTATGAAATTATATGTAGTTATGCGGCCAACAATTTTCAAAAAATCAAACAACTTGTTTAAAGAACTTTTTTCAATGCATCTTATTTATGTTTTGTGCAAAATTTGTGTCGTACAATGGTCATATCGAAGTGTTAATTAGATAATCTTCTAATAGATATAATTAGGAGTAATTATATTAATTTTTACGAAGTTATGCGCAGTTATGAGTGAAAAAATGTTAAAACTCTTAAACAACTTGTTTAAACAGCGGTTTCTAATGTATCTTACTTATGTGTCGTAGAATGTTCATATCGAAGTGCTGATCGGCTAATATTTTAATAGACATAATTAGGAGTAATTATATTAATTTTCACGAAATTATATGTAGTTATGAGGCCAAAAATGTTGGAAAACTTAACTTTTTTAAATAGCAGTTTCTAATGCATCTTACTTATGTTTTGAGGAAATATAGTGCCCTAAATTATTCATTTTGAAGTGTTAATTGAACAATCTTATAATAGGAATAATTAGGAGTAATTATATTAATTTGCACCAAATTATGTGTAGATATGCGGCCATAAATTTTCATAAAGCCACTCAACTTGTTTAAACAGCGGTTTTAAGGGCATCTTACTTATGTTTTGTGCAATATTAGCGTTATAGAATATTCACATCGAAGTTCTAATTCGACAATTTTATAATAGGCGTAATTAGGAGTGATTGTATTAATCTGCATGAAATTATATGTAGTTATGCGGCCAAAAATGTTGGAAAACTTAACTTTTTTAAATAGCAGTTTCTAATGCATCTTACTTATGTTTTGAGAAAATATAGTGCCCTAAAATATTCATTTTGAAGTGTTAATTGAACAATCTTATAATAGGCATAATTAGGAGTAATGATATTAATTTTCACCAAATTATGTGTAGATATGCGGCCATAAATTTCCATAAAGCCACTCAACTTGTTTAAACAGCGGTTTTAAGGGCATCTTACTTATGTTTTGTGCAATATTAGCGTTATAGAATATTCATATCGAAGTTTTAATTGGACAATTTTATAATAGGCGTAATTATGAGTAGTTGTATTAATTTCCATGAGATTATTGTAGTTATGAGGGCAAAAATGTTCAAAACTCAATCAATTTTTTTAATAGCAGTTTCTAAAGCATCTTACTTATGTTTTGTGATAAATTAGTATCATAGAATATTCATATCAACGTGTTCATTGAAAATTCATATAAAAGACATGATTAAGAGTAATTATATTAATTTATACGAAATTATGTACAGTTATGCGGCCAAAAAATTTGGAACGATCAAACAACTTGTTTAAACATCAGTTTTTAATGCATATTACTTATGTTTTGTGCAAAATTAGTGTTGTATAACATTCATCTCGAAGTTTTAATAGGAAAATCTTATTATAGACATATTTAGGAGTAATTATAGTAATTTATAAGAAATTATGTGCAGTTATGCAGCCAATAATTTTGAAAAACTCAAATAACTCGTTTAAACAGTTGTTTTTAAATGCATCTTACTTATGTTTGTGTAAAATTAGTGTCGTAGAATATTCATATCGATGTTTTAATTAGAAGATCTTATAATAGGCATGTTAGGAGTAATTATATTAATTTATTAGAAATTATGTGTAATTATGCGGCCGAAAGTTTTTTAAAACTCAAACAACTTTGTTTAAAGAGCTGTTTTTAAAGCCTCCCACTTATGTTTTGTGCAGAATTAGTGTTGTAGAATATTCATGTCGAAGTGTTAATTAGATAATCTTTTTATAGGCATAATTAGGAGTGATTATGTTAATTTTCACTGAATTATGTGTAGTTAGGGGGCCAAAAATATTGAAATACTCAAATAACTTTTTTAAATAGCTGTTTCTAATGCATCTTACTTATGTTTTGGGAAAAAATAGTGTCGTAGAATATTCATATCGAAGTATTAATTAAACAATCTTATAATAGACATGATTAGGAGTAATTATATGAATTCGCACAAAACTATGTGTGTTTATGCGGCCAAAAATTTTAAAAAAGCCAAACAACTTGTTTAAAAGCAGTTTTTAATGCATCTACTTATGTTTTGTGCCAAATTTGCGTCATAGAATATTTATATCGAAGTTTTATTAGATAATCTTATAATAGGCATAATTAGAAGTAATTATATTAATTTACACGAAATTCTATGTAGTTATACGGTAAAAAAATTGACAAACTCAATCAGCAAGTTTAAACTGCTGTTCTTTTAATGCATCCTACCAATGTTTTGTGTAAACTTGGTGTCGTAGAATATTCATATCGAGGTATTAATTGGATAATCTTCTAATAGACACAAATAGGTGTAATTATATTAATTTTTACGAAATTATATGTAGTTATGAGACAATAAATTTTGAAAATCCTAAACAACTAGTTTAAACAGCAATTTCAAATGTATCTTATTTATGTTTTATGAAAAATTACAGTTATAGGATATTCATATTGGAGCGTTAATTGAAAAATCATATAATAGGCATAATTAGGAGTAATTATATTAATTTGCGTGAAATTATGTCTAGTTATGCAGCCAAAATTTTAAAAAAACTCAAACAACTTGTTTAAACAGCTATTTTTAATGCATGTTACTTATTTTTTATGCGAAATTCATGTCGTAGAATGTTCATATCGAAGTGTTAATTGGATAATCTTCTAATAGGCATAATTAGGAGTAATTATATTAATTTTCACGAAATTATGTGTCGTTATGAGGCAATAAATGTTAAAAATCTTATACAACTTGTTTAAACAGCAATTTCTAATGTATCTTACTTATGTCTTATGAAAAATTAGTGTCCTATGATGTTCGTATCGAAACGTTAATTTGACAATCTTATAATAGGTATAGTTAGGAGTAATTATATTAATTCGCTTGAAATTATGTGTGGTTTTGATGCAAAAATGTTGTAAATCTTAAACAACTTGTTTAAACAACCGTTTCTAATGCATCTTACTTATATTTTGTGCAAAATTAGCGTCACGGAATATTCATATCTAAGTTTTAATTGGACAATCATATATTAGGCATAATTAGGAGTAATTATATTAATTTTTACGAAATTATATGTAGTTATGCGGCCAACAATTTTCAAAAACTCAATCAATTTGTTTAAACAACTTTTTTCACTGCATCTTATTTTTGTTTTGTGCAAAATTTGTGCCGTACGATGTTCATATCGAAGTGTTAATTGGATAATCTTCTAATAGGTATAATTAGTAGTAATTATATTAATTTTCACGAAATTATGTGTCGTTATGAGGCAATAAATGTTAAAAATCTTAAACGACTTGTTTAAACAGCAATTTCTCACGTATCTTACTTATGTCTTATAAAAAATTTGTGTCCTATGATGTTCCTATCGAGGTGTTAATTTGACAATCTTATAATAGGCATAGTAATTCGCTCGAAATTATGTGTAGTTTTGATGCATAAAATGCTGATAATCATAAACAACTTGTTTAAACAACATTTTTTAATGCATCTTACTTATATTTTGTGCAAAATTAGCGTCATAGAATATTCATATCTAAGTTTCAATAGGAAGATCATATAATAGGCATAATTAGGAGTAATTATATTAATTTTTATGAAATTATATGTAGTTATGCGGCCAACAATTTTCAAAAAATCAAACAACTTGTTTAAAGAACTTTTTTCAATGCATCTTATTTATGTTTTGTGCAAAATTTGTGTCGTACAATGGTCATATCGAAGTGTTAATTAGATAATCTTCTAATAGATATAATTAGGAGTAATTATATTAATTTTTACGAAGTTATGCGCAGTTATGAGTGAAAAAATGTTAAAACTCTTAAACAACTTGTTTAAACAGCGGTTTCTAATGTATCTTACTTATGTGTCGTAGAATGTTCATATCGAAGTGCTGATCGGCTAATATTTTAATAGACATAATTAGGAGTAATTATATTAATTTTCACGAAATTATATGTAGTTATGAGGCCAAAAATGTTGGAAAACTTAACTTTTTTAAATAGCAGTTTCTAATGCATCTTACTTATGTTTTGAGGAAATATAGTGCCCTAAATTATTCATTTTGAAGTGTTAATTGAACAATCTTATAATAGGAATAATTAGGAGTAATTATATTAATTTGCACCAAATTATGTGTAGATATGCGGCCATAAATTTTCATAAAGCCACTCAACTTGTTTAAACAGCGGTTTTAAGGGCATCTTACTTATGTTTTGTGCAATATTAGCGTTATAGAATATTCACATCGAAGTTCTAATTCGACAATTTTATAATAGGCGTAATTAGGAGTGATTGTATTAATCTGCATGAAATTATATGTAGTTATGCGGCCAAAAATGTTGGAAAACTTAACTTTTTTAAATAGCAGTTTCTAATGCATCTTACTTATGTTTTGAGAAAATATAGTGCCCTAAAATATTCATTTTGAAGTGTTAATTGAACAATCTTATAATAGGCATAATTAGGAGTAATGATATTAATTTTCACCAAATTATGTGTAGATATGCGGCCATAAATTTCCATAAAGCCACTCAACTTGTTTAAACAGCGGTTTTAAGGGCATCTTACTTATGTTTTGTGCAATATTAGCGTTATAGAATATTCATATCGAAGTTTTAATTGGACAATTTTATAATAGGCGTAATTATGAGTAGTTGTATTAATTTCCATGAGATTATTGTAGTTATGAGGGCAAAAATGTTCAAAACTCAATCAATTTTTTTAATAGCAGTTTCTAAAGCATCTTACTTATGTTTTGTGATAAATTAGTATCATAGAATATTCATATCAACGTGTTCATTGAAAATTCATATAAAAGACATGATTAAGAGTAATTATATTAATTTATACGAAATTATGTACAGTTATGCGGCCAAAAAATTTGGAACGATCAAACAACTTGTTTAAACATCAGTTTTTAATGCATATTACTTATGTTTTGTGCAAAATTAGTGTTGTATAACATTCATCTCGAAGTTTTAATAGGAAAATCTTATTATAGACATATTTAGGAGTAATTATAGTAATTTATAAGAAATTATGTGCAGTTATGCAGCCAATAATTTTGAAAAACTCAAATAACTCGTTTAAACAGTTGTTTTTAAATGCATCTTACTTATGTTTGTGTAAAATTAGTGTCGTAGAATATTCATATCGATGTTTTAATTAGAAGATCTTATAATAGGCATGTTAGGAGTAATTATATTAATTTATTAGAAATTATGTGTAATTATGCGGCCGAAAGTTTTTAAAAACTCAAACAACTTTGTTTAAAGAGCTGTTTTTAAAGCCTCCCACTTATGTTTTGTGCAGAATTAGTGTTGTAGAATATTCATGTCGAAGTGTTAATTAGATAATCTTTTTATAGGCATAATTAGGAGTGATTATGTTAATTTTCACTGAATTATGTGTAGTTAGGGGGCCAAAAATATTGAAATACTCAAATAACTTTTTTTAAATAGCTGTTTCTAATGCATCTTACTTATGTTTTGGGAAAAAATAGTGTCGTAGAATATTCATATCGAAGTATTAATTAAACAATCTTATAATAGACATGATTAGGAGTAATTATATGAATTCGCACAAAACTATGTGTGTTTATGCGGCCAAAAATTTTAAAAAAGCCAAACAACTTGTTTAAACAGCAGTTTTTAATGCATCTACTTATGTTTTGTGCCAAATTTGCGTCATAGAATATTTATATCGAAGTTTTATTAGATAATCTTATAATAGGCATAATTAGAAGTAATTATATTAATTTACACGAAATTCTATGTAGTTATACGGTAAAAAAATTGACAAACTCAATCAGCAAGTTTAAACTGCTGTTCTTTTAATGCATCCTACCAATGTTTTGTGTAAACTTGGTGTCGTAGAATATTCATATCGAGGTATTAATTGGATAATCTTCTAATAGACACAAATAGGTGTAATTATATTAATTTTTACGAAATTATATGTAGTTATGAGACAATAAATTTTGAAAATCCTAAACAACTAGTTTAAACAGCAATTTCAAATGTATCTTATTTATGTTTTATGAAAAATTACAGTTATAGGATATTCATATTGGAGCGTTAATTGAAAAATCATATAATAGGCATAATTAGGAGTAATTATATTAATTTGCGTGAAATTATGTCTAGTTATGCAGCCAAAATTTTAAAAAAACTCAAACAACTTGTTTAAACAGCTATTTTTAATGCATGTTACTTATTTTTTATGCGAAATTCATGTCGTAGAATGTTCATATCGAAGTGTTAATTGGATAATCTTCTAATAGGCATAATTAGGAGTAATTATATTAATTTTCACGAAATTATGTGTCGTTATGAGGCAATAAATGTTAAAAATCTTATACAACTTGTTTAAACAGCAATTTCTAATGTATCTTACTTATGTCTTATGAAAAATTAGTGTCCTATGATGTTCGTATCGAAACGTTAATTTGACAATCTTATAATAGGTATAGTTAGGAGTAATTATATTAATTCGCTTGAAATTATGTGTGGTTTTGATGCAAAAAATGTTGTAAATCTTAAACAACTTGTTTAAACAACCGTTTCTAATGCATCTTACTTATATTTTGTGCAAAATTAGCGTCACGGAATATTCATATCTAAGTTTTAATTGGACAATCATATATTAGGCATAATTAGGAGTAATTATATTAATTTTTACGAAATTATATGTAGTTATGCGGCCAACAATTTTCAAAAACTCAATCAATTTGTTTAAACAACTTTTTCACTGCATCTTATTTTTGTTTTGTGCAAAATTTGTGCCGTACGATGTTCATATCGAAGTGTTAATTGGATAATCTTCTAATAGGTATAATTAGTAGTAATTATATTAATTTTCACGAAATTATGTGTCGTTATGAGGCAATAAATGTTAAAAATCTTAAACGACTTGTTTAAACAGCAATTTCTCACGTATCTTACTTATGTCTTATAAAAAATTTGTGTCCTATGATGTTCCTATCGAGGTGTTAATTTGACAATCTTATAATAGACATAGTAATTCGCTCGAAATTATGTGTAGTTTTGATGCATAAAATGCTGATAATCATAAACAACTTGTTTAAACAACATTTTCTAATGCATCTTACTTATATTTTGTGCAAAATTAGCGTCATAGAATATTCATATCTAAGTTTCAATAGGAAGATCATATAATAGGCATAATTAGGAGTAATTATATTAATTTTTATGAAATTATATGTAGTTATGCGGCCAACAATTTTCAAAAAATCAAACAACTTGTTTAAAGAACTTTTTTCAATGCATCTTATTTATGTTTTGTGCAAAATTTGTGTCGTACAATGGTCATATCGAAGTGTTAATTAGATAATCTTCTAATAGATATAATTAGGAGTAATTATATTAATTTTTACGAAGTTATGCGCAGTTATGAGTGAAAAAACGTTAAAACTCTTAAACAACTTGTTTAAACAGCGGTTTCTAATGTATCTTACTTATGTGTCGTAGAATGTTCATATCGAAGTGCTGATCGGCTAATATTTTAATAGACATAATTAGAAGTAATTATATTAATTTTCACGAAATTATATGTAGTTATGAGGCCAAAAATGTTGGAAAACTTTACTTTTTTAAATAGCAGTTTCTAATGCATCTTACTTATGTTTTGAGGAAATATAGTGCCCTAAAATATTCATTTTGAAGTGTTAATTGAACAATTTTATAATAGGAATAATTAGGAGTAATTATATTAATTAGCACCAAATTATGTGTAGATATGCGGCCATAAATTTTCATAAAGCCACTCAACTTGTTTAAACAGCGGTTTTAAGGGCATCTTACTTTTGTTTTGTGCAATATTAGCGTTATAGAATATTCATATCGAAGTTTTAATTCGACAATTTTATAATAGACGTAATTAGGAGTGATTATATTAATTTGCATGAAATTATATGTAGTTATGCGGCCAAAAATGTTGGAAAACTTAACTTTTTTAAATAGCAGTTTCTAATGCATCTTACTTATGTTTTGAGAAAATATAGTGCCCTAAAATATTCATTTTGAAGTGTTAATTGAACAATCTTTTAATAGGCATAATTAGGAGTAATTATATTAATTTTCACCAAATTATGTGTAGATATGCGGCCATAAATTTCCATAAAGCCACTCAACTTGTTTAAACAGCGGTTTTAAGGGCATCTTACTTATGTTTTGTGCAATATTAGCGTTATAGAATATTCATATCGAAGTTCTAATTCGACAATTTTATAATAGGCGTAATTAGGAGTGATTATATTAATTTGCATGAAATTATATGTAGTTATGCGGCCAAAAATGTTGGAAAACTTAACTTTTTTAAATAGCAGTTTCTAATGCATCTTACTTATGTTTTGAGAAAATATAGTGCCCTAAAATATTCATTTTGAAGTGTTAATTGAACAATCTTATAATAGGCATAATTAGGAGTAATTATCTTAATTTTCACCAAATTATGTGTAGATATGCGGCCATAAATTTTCATAAAGCCACTCAACTTGTTTAAACAGTGGTTTTAAGGGCATCTTACTTATGTTTTGTGCAATATTAGCGTTATAGAATATTCATATCGAAGTTTTAATTGGAAAATTTTATAATAGGCGTAATTATGAGTAGTTGTATTAATTTCCATGAGATTATGTGTAGTTATGAGGGCAAAAATGTTCAAAACTCAATCAATTTTTTTAATAGCAGTTTCTAAAGCTTCTTACTTATGTTTTGTGATAAATTAGTATCGTAGAATATTCATATCAACGTGTTCATTGAAAATTCATATAAAAGACATGGTTAAGAGTAATTATATTAATTTATATGAAATTATGTACAGTTATGCGGCCAAAAAATTTGGAACGATCAAACAACTTGTTTAAACAGCAGTTTTTAATGCATATTACTAATGTTTTGTGCAAAATTAGTGTTGTATAACATTCATCTCGAAGTTTTAATCGGAAAATCTTATTATAGACATATTTAGGAGTAATTATAGTAATTTATAAGTAATTATGTGCAGTTATGCAGCCAATAATTTTGAAAAACTCAAATAACTCTTTTAAACAGTTATTTTTAAATGCATCTTACTTATGTTTGTGTAAAATTAGTGTCGTAGAATATTCATATCGATGTTTTAATTAGAAGATCTTATAATAGGCATGTTAGGAGTATTTATATTAATTTATAAGAAATTATGTGTAATTATGCGGCCGAAAGTTTTTTAAAAACTCAAACAACTTTGTTTAAAGAGCTGTTTTTAAAGCCTCCCACTTATGTTTTGTGCAGAATTAGTGTTGTAGAATATTCATGTTGAAGTGTTAAATAGATAATCTTTTTATAGGCATAATTAGGAGTGATTATGTTAATTTTCACTGAATTATGTGTCGTTAGGGGGCCAAAAATATTGAAATACTCAAATAACTTTTTTTAAATAGCTGTTTCTAATGCATCTTACTTATGTTTTGGGAAAAAATAGTGTCGTAGAATATTCATATCGAAGTGTTAATTAAACAATCTTATAATAGACATGATTAGGAGTAATTATATGAATTCGCACGAAATTATGTGTGTTTATGCGGCCAAAAATTTTTAAAAAGCCAAACAACTTATTTAAACAACAGTTTTTAATGCATCTACTTATGTTTTGTGCCAAAATTAGTTTTATTAGATATTCTTATAATAGGCATAATTAGAAGTAATTATATTAATTTGCATGAAATTCTATGTAGTTATACGGTAAAAAAATTGATAAACTCAATCAGCAAGTTTAAACTGCTATTTGTTCTTTTAATGCATCCTACCAATGTTTTGTGTAAACTTGGTGTCGTAGAATATTCATATTGAGGTATTAATTGCATAATCTTATAATAGGCCCAAATAGGTGTAATTATATTAATTTTTATGAAATTATATGTAGTTATGAGATAATAAATTTTGAAAATCCTAAACAACTAGTTTAAACAGCAATTCAAATGTATCTTATTTATGTTTTATGAAAAATTATAGTTATAGGATATTCATATTGGAGTGTTAATTGGAAAATCATATAATAGGCATAATTAGGAGTAATTATATTAATTTGCGTGAAATTATATCTAGTTATGCAGCCAAAATTTTTAAAAAACTAAAACAATTTGTTTAAACAGCTATTTTTAATGCATGTTACTTATTTTTTTATGTGAAATTCATGTCGTAGAATGTTCATATCGAAGTGTTAATTGTATAATCTTCTAATAGGCATAATTAGGAGTAATTATATTAATTTTCATGAAATTATGTGTCGTTATGAGGCAATAAATGTTAAATATCTTATACAACTTGTTTAAACGGCAATTTCTAATGTATCTTACTTATGTCTTATGAAAAATTAGTGTCCTATGATGTTCGTATCGAAGTGTTAATTTGACAATCTTATAATAGGTATAGTTAGGAGTAATTATATTAATTCGATTGAAATTATGTGTGGTTTTGATGTAAAAAATGTTGAAAATCTTAAACAACTTGTTTAAACAACTGTTTCTAATGCATCTTACTTATATTTTGTGCAAAATTAGCATCACGGAATATTCATATCTAAGTTTTAATTGGACAATCATATAATAGGCATAATTAGGAGTAATTATATTAATTTTTATGAAATTATATGTAGTTATGCGGCCAATAATTTTCAAAAACTCAATCAATTTGTTTAAACAACTTTTTTCACTGCATCTTATTTATGTTTTGTGCAAAATTTGTTCCGTACGATGTTCATATCGAAGTGTTAATTGGATAATCTTCTAATAGGTATAATTAGTAGTAATTATATTAATTTTCACGAAATGATGTGTCGTTATGAGGCAATAAATGTTAAAAATCTTAAACGACTTGTTTAAACAGCAATTTCTCACGTATCTTACTTATGTCTTATGAAAAATTTGTGTCCTATGATGTTCCTATCGAAGTGTTAATTTGACAATCTTATAATAGGCATAGTAATTCGCTCGAAATTATGTGTAGTTTTGATGCATAAAATGCTGATAATCATAAACAACTTGTTTAAACAATATTTTCTAATGCATCTTACTTATATTTTGTGCAAAATTAGCGTCATGGAATATTCATATCTAAGTTTCAATAGGAATATAATATAATAGGCATAATTAGGAGTAATTATATTAATTTTTATGAAATTATATGTAGTTAGGCGGCCAACAATTTTCAAAAAATCAAACAACTTGTTTAAACAACTTTTTTCAATGCATCTTATTTATGTTTTGTGCAAAATTTGTGTCGTACAATGGTCATATCAAAGTGTTAATTAGATATTCTTCTAATAGGTATAATTAGGAGTAATTATATTAATTTTTACGAAGTTATGCGCAGTTATGAGTGAAAAAACGTTAAAACTCTTAAACAACTTGTTTAAACAGCGGTTTCTAATGTATCTTACTTATGTTTTATGAAAAATAGCATCGTAGGATATTCATATCGAAGTTTTAATTTGACAATCTTATAATAGGCATAATTATGAGTAATTTTATTAATTTGCATGAAATTATGTGTATTTATGCGGCCAAATTTTTTGATAAACACAAACAACTTGTTTAAACAGTTATTTCTAATGCATCCTACTTATGTCTTGTGCAAACCTAGTGTCGTAGAATGTTCATATCGAAGTGCTGATTGACTAATATTTTAATAGACATATTTAAGAGTAATTATATTAATTTTCACGAAATTATATGTAGTTATGAGGCCAAAAATGTTGGAAAACTTAACTTTTTTAAATAACAGTTTCTAATGCATCTTACTTATGTTTTGAGAAAATATAGTGCCCTAAAATATTCATTTTGAAGTGTTAATTGAACAATCTTATAATAGGCATAATTAGGAGTAATTATATTAATTTTCACCAAATTATGTGTAGATATGCGGCCATAAATTTCCATAAAGCCACTCAACTTGTTTAAACAGCGGTTTTAAGGGCATCTTACTTATGTTTTGTGCAATATTAGCGTTATAGAATATTCATATCGAAGTTTTAATTGGACAATTTTATAATAGGCGTAATTATGAGTAGTTGTATTAATTTCCATGAGATTATGTGTAGTTATGAGGGCAAAAATGTTCAAAACTCAATCAATTTTTTTAATAGCAGTTTCTAAAGCATCTTACTTATGTTTTGTGATAAATTAGTATCATAGAATATTCATATCAACGTGTTCATTGAAAATTCATATAAAAGACATGATTAAGAGTAATTATATTAATTTATACGAAATTATGTACAGTTATGCGGCCAAAAAATTTGGAATGATCAAACAACTTGTTTAAACATCAGTTTTTAATGCATATTACTTATGTTTTGTGCAAAATTAGTGTTGTATAACATTCATCTCGAAGTTTTAATAGAAAAATCTTATTATAGACATATTTAGAAGTAATTATAGTAATTTATAAGAAATTATGTGCAGTTATGCAGCCAATAATTTTGAAAAACTCAAATAACTCGTTTAAACAGTTGTTTTTAAATGCATCTTACTTATGTTTGTGTAAAATTAGTGTCGTAGAATATTCATATCGATGTTTTAATTAGAAGATCTTATAATAGGCATGTTAGGAGTAATTATATTAATTTATTAGAAATTATGTGTAATTATGCGGCCGAAAGTTTTTTAAAAACTCAAACAACTTTGTTTAAAGAGCTGTTTTTAAAGCCTCCCACTTATGTTTTGTGCAGAATTAGTGTTGTAGAATATTCATGTCGAAGTGTTAATTAGATAATCTTTTTATAGACATAATTAGGAGTGATTATGTTAATTTTCACTGAATTATGTGTAGTTAGGGGGCCAAAAATATTGAAATACTCAAATAACTTTTTTAAATAGTGTTTCTAATGCATCTTACTTATGTTTTGGGAAAAAATAGTGTCGTAGAATATTCATATCGAAGTATTAATTAAACAATCTTATAATAGACATGATTAGGAGTAATTATATGAATTCGCACAAAACTATGTGTGTTTATGCGGCCAAAAATTTTAAAAAAGCCAAACAACTTGTTTAAACAGCAGTTTTTAATGCATCTACTTATGTTTTGTGCCAAATTTGCGTCATAGAATATTTATATCGAAGTTTTATTAGATAATCTTATAATAGGCATAATTAGAAGTAATTATATTAATTTACACGAAATTCTATGTAGTTATACGGTAAAAAAATTGACAAACTCAATCAATGAAGTTTAAACTGCTTGTTCTTTTAATGCATCCTACCAATGTTTTGTGTAAACTTGGTGTCGTAGAATATTCATATCGAGGTATTAATTGGATAATCTTCTAATAGACACAAATAGGTATAATTATATTAATTTTTACGAAATTATATGTAGTTATGAGACAATAAATTTTGAAAATCCTAAACAACTAGTTTAAACAGCAATTTCAAATGTATCTTATTTATGTTTTATGAAAAATTACAGTTATAGGATATTCATATTGGAGCGTTAATTGAAAAATCATATAATAGGCATAATTAGGAGTAATTATATTAATTTGTGTGAAATTATGTCTAGTTATGCAGCCAAAATTTTAAAAAACTCAAACAACTTGTTTAAACAAATATTTTTAATGCATGTTACTTATTTTTTATGCGAAATTCATGTCGTAGAATGTTCATATCGAAGTGTTAATTGGATAATCTTCTAATAGGCATAATTAGGAGTAATTATATTAATTTTCACGAAATTATGTGTCGTTATGAGGCAATAAATGTTAAAAATCTTATACAACTTGTTTAAAAAGCAATTTCTAATGTATCTTACTTATGTCTTATGAAAAATTAGTGTCCTATGATGTTCGTATCGAAACGTTAATTTGACAATCTTATAATAGGTATAGTTAGGAGTAATTATATTAATTCGCTTGAAATTATGTGTGGTTTTGATGCAAAAAATGTTGTAAATCTTAAACAACTTGTTTAAACAACCGTTTCTAATGCATCTTACTTATATTTTGTGCAAAATTAGCGTCACGGAATATTCATATCTAAGTTTTAATTGGACAATCATATATTAGGCATAATTAGGAGTAATTATATTAATTTTTACGAAATTATATGTAGTTATGCGGCCAATAATTTTCAAAAACTCAATCAATTTGTTTAAACAACTTTTTTCACTTCATCTTATTTATGTTTTGTGCAAAATTTGTGCCGTACGATGTTCATATCGAAGTGTTAATTGGATAATCTTATAATAGGTATAATTAGTAGTAATTATATTAATTTTCACGAAATTATGTGTCGTTATGAGGCAATAAATGTTAAAAATCTTAAACGACTTGTTTAAACAGCAATTTCTCACGTATCTTACTTATGTCTTATAAAAAATTTGTGTCCTATGATGTTCCTATCGAGGTGTTAATTTGACAATCTTATAATAGGCATAGTAATTCGCTCGAAATTATGTGTAGTTTTGATGCATAAAATGCTTGATAATCATAAACAACTTGTTTAAACAACATTTTCTAATGCATCTTACTTATATTTTGTGCAAAATTAGCGTCATGGAATATTCATATCTAAGTTTCAATAGGAAGATCATATAATAGGCATAATTAGGAGTAATTATATTAATTTTTATGAAATTATATGTAGTTAGGCGGCCAACAATTTTCAAAAAATCAAATAACTTATTTAAACAAATTTTTTCAATGCATCTTAATTATGTTTTGTTCAAAATTTGTGTCGTACAATGGTCATATCGAATTGTTAATTAGATAATCTTCTAATAGGTATAATTAGGAGTAATTATATTAATTTTTACGAAGTTATGCGTAGTTATGAGTGAAAAAACGTTAAAACTCTTAAACAACTTGTTTAAACGGCGGTTTCTAATGTATCTTACTTATGTGTCGTAGAATGTTCATATCGAAGTCTTGATCGGCTAATATTTTAATAGACATAATTCGGAGTAATTATATTAATTTTCACGAAATTATATGTAGTTATGAGGCCAAAAATGTTGGAAAACTTAACTTTTTTAAATAGCAGTTTCTAATGCATCTTACTTATGTTTTGAGGAAATATAGTGCCCTAAATTATTCATTTTGAAGTGTTAATTGAACAATCTTATAATAGGAATAATTAGGAGTAATTATATTAATTTGCACCAAATTATGTGTAGATATGCGGCCATAAATTTTCATAAAGCCACTCAACTTGTTTAAACAATGGCGGTTTTAAGGGCATCTTACTTATGTTTTGTGCAATATTAGCGTTATAGAATATTCACATCGAAGTTCTAATTCGACAATTTTATAATAGGCGTAATTAGGAGTGATTGTATTAATCTGCATGAAATTATATGTAGTTATGCGGCCAAAAATGTTGGAAAACTTAACTTTTTTAAATAGCGGTTTCTAATGCATCTTACTTATGTTTTGAGAAAATATAGTGCCCTAAAATATTCATTTTGAAGTGTTAATTGAACAATCTTATAATAGGCATAAT
This sequence comes from Schoenoplectus tabernaemontani, assembly GCA_037127355.1. NCBI lineage: Eukaryota > Viridiplantae > Streptophyta > Magnoliopsida > Poales > Cyperaceae > Schoenoplectus > Schoenoplectus tabernaemontani. Next base: position 18,047,604 of record CM073739.1, read on the forward strand.
TAGGAGTAATTATATTAATTTTCACCAAATTATGTGTAGATATGCGGCCATAAATTTCCATAAAGCCACTCAACTTGTTTAAACAAATGGTTTAAAGGCATCTTACTTATGTTTTGTGCAATATTAGCGTTATAGAATATTCATATCGAAGTTTTAATTGGACAATTTTATAATAGGCGTAATTATGAGTAGTTGTATTAATTTCCATGAGATTATGTGTAGTTATGAGGGCAAAAATGTTCAAAACTCAATCAATTTTTTTTCTAAAGCATCCGGACTAGTTGGGCGCTACCGAGGGCGTCGGGTCACGTTTTCATGTTTTGCGCGCCCGGACTCATTTTCGGCGGTACCGAGGGCGTCAGGTCCCTTTATCCATATTTTACGCTCCAGGACTCGTTTTCGACTGTACCGAGGGCGTCGGGACCCGTTTTCATGTTTTGCGCGCCCTGGCTCATTTTCGGCGGTACCGAGGGCGTCGGGACCCGTTTCCATGTTTTGCGCGCCCGGACTCGTTTTCTGCGGCACCTAGGGCGTCTGGTCACGTTTTTATTTTTTGCGCGTAGACTCGTTTTTGGCGGTGCCGAGTGTATCGGGTCATATTTTCTTGTTTTGCGCCCGGACTCATTTTCGGAGGTACCGAGGGAGTCGGGTCCCGTTTTCATATTTCGGGCTCCCGGACTAGTTTTTGGCTCTACAGAGTGCGTCGAGTCCCGTTTTCATGTTTTGAGCTCCCGGACACGTTTTCAGCAGTATCGAGGGCGTTTGGTCCCGTTTTCACGTTGTGCGCGCCCGGACTCCTTTTCGGCGGTACCGAGGGCGTCAGGTCTCGTTTTCATATTTTGCTCTCCCGGATTCGTTTTCGACGGTACCGCGGTCGACGGGTCCCGTTTTCATGTTTTGCGTGCCCGGACTAATTTTCGGCGGTACCGAGGGCATCATGTCCTATTTTGATGTTTTGCGCGCCCGGACTCCTTTTCGGCGGCACCTAGGGCGTCAGGTCCTGTTTTCATTTTTGGGCGCCCGGACTCGTTTTCGGCGGTACCGAGGGCGTCGGGTCCCTTTTTCATGTTTTGCCGGCCCGGACTCGTTTTCAGCGGTGCTGAGGGCACGTCCGGTCTCATTTTCATATTTTGCGCTCCCGGACTCGTTATCGACGATACCGAGGTCGTCGGGTCCCGTTTTCATGTTTTGCGTGCTCGGACTTGTTTTTCAATGGTACAGAGGGTGTCGGGACCCGTTTTAATGTTTTGCGCGCACAGACTCGTTTTTGGCGGTGCCGAGTGCGTCGGGTCCCGTTTTTCCTGTTTTGCGCCCGGAATCATTTTTAGCGGTAACGAGGGCGTCGGATCCCGTTTTCATGTTTTGGCGTGTCCGGACTCATTTTCGGCGGTACCGAGGGTGTCGGGTCCCGTCTTCATCTTTCGCGCTCCCTGACTAGTTTTCGGCTCTACAGAGTGCGTCGGGTCCCGTTTTCATGTTTTGCGCGCCCGGACTCATTTTTGGCGGTACCGAGGGCGTCGGGTCCCGTTTTCATGTTCTGCGCGCCCGGACTCGTGTTGGGCGCTACCGAGGGCGTCGGGTCCCGTTTTCATGTTTTGCGCGCCCGGACTAATTTTTGACGGTACCGCGGTCGTCGGGTTCCATTTTCATGTTTTGCGCGCCCACGGACTAATTTTCGGCGGTACCGAGGGCGTCATGTCCTATTTTGATGTTTTGCGCGCCCGGACTCGTTTTTGGCGGTACCGAGGGCGTCACGTCCTATTTTTATGTTTTGCTTGCCCGGACTCGTTTTCGGCGGTACCGAGGGCGTCGAGCCCCGTTTTCATGTTTTGCACGCCAGACTCGTTTTCGGCGGTACCGAGGGCGTCGCGTCCCGTTTTTATGTTTTGCACGCCCGGACTCGTTTTCGGCGGTGCAGGGGCGTCGGGTCCGTTTTTATGTTTTGCACGCCCGGACTCGTTTTCGGCGGTGCGGGGCGTCGGGTCCCGTTTTCATGTTTTGCACGCCACGACTCATTTTCGGCGGTGCAGGGGTGTCGGGTCCCGTTTTCATGTTTTGCGCGCTCGGACTCCTTTTCGGCGGTGCGAGGGGCGTTGGGGCCGTTTTCATGTTTTGCACGCGGACTCGTTTTCGGCGGTGCGCTCCGGGCATCATCTCGTCTCATCCTTTTTGATGTTTTGCGCGCCCGAACTCCTTTTCGGCGCCACCTAGGGCGTTAGGTCCCGTTTTCATTTTTTGCGCGCACGGACTCGTTTTGGGCGGTACCGAGGGCGTCATGTCCCGTTTTCATGTTTTGCACGCCCGGACTCGTTTTAGGCGGTGCGAGGCGTCGGGTCCGTTTTCATGTTTTGCACGTCGGACTCGTTTTCGGCGATGCGGGGGCCTCGGGTCACGTTTTCATGTTTTGCACGCCGGACTCGTTTTCGGCGGTGCAGGGGCCTCGGGTCACGTTTTCATGTTTTGCACGCCGGACTCGTTTTCGGCGGTGCACGGGGCGTCGGTCCGTTTTCATGTTTTGCGCTCCCGGACTCATTTTCGGTGGTGCCGAGGGCTTCAAGGCTCGTTTTTATGTTTTGCGCGCATGGACTCGTTTTCGGCTGTACCGAGGGCGTCGGGGCCCGTTTTCATGTTTTGCGCGCCGGACTCATTTTCGGCGGTGCCGAGGGCGTCGGTTCCCGTTTTCATGTTTGGCGCTTTCGGACTCGTTTTCGGCGGTGCCGAGGGCATCATGTCCTATTTTGATGTTTTGCGCGCCCGGACTCGTTTTCTGCGGTACTGAGGGCGTCGGGTCCCTTATTCATGTTTTGCGCGCATAGACTCGTTTCGGCGGTGCGGGGGCGTCGGGGCCGTTTTCATGTTTTGCGCGCCCGAACTCGTTTTCGGCGGTACCGAGGGCGTCGGGTTTCTTTTCCATGTTTTGCGCGCCCGGTCTCGTTTTCATATTTTGTGCTCCCGGACACGTTTTCGACGATACCGAGGTCGTCAGGTCCCGTTTTCTTATTTTGCGCGTCCGGACTCGTTTTTCAATGGTACCGAGGGCGTCGGGACCTGTTTTAATGTTTTGCACGGACAGACTCGTTTTTGGCGGCACCTAGGGCGTCAGGTCCCGTTTTCATTTTTTGCGCGCACGGACTCGTTTTCGGCGGTGCCGAGTGCGTCGGGTCCCGTTTTCCTGTTTTGCCCTCGGAATCGTTTCCGGCGGTAACGAGGGCGTCGAATCTCGTTTTCATGCTTTGCGCGCCCGGACTTATTTTCGGCGGTAGCGAGGGCGTCAGGTCCTATTTTGATGTTTTGCGCGCCCGGACTAATTTTCAGCGATACGGGGGCGTCGTGTCCTATTTTCATGTTTTGCTCGCCGGACTCTTTTCGGCGGTACCGAGGGCGTCGTGTCCCGTTTTCACGTTTTGCACGCCCAGAACCGTTTTCGGCGGTACCGAGGGCGTTGGCTCCGTTTTTATGTCTTGCACGCCCGGACTCGTTTTTGGTAGTACCGAGGGCGTCGGGTCACGTTTTAATGTTTAGCACGCCGGACTCACTTTCGGCGGTACCGAGGGCGTCGGGTATCGTTTTCATGTTTTGCGCGCTCAGACTCGTTTTCAGCGGTACCGAGGGCGTCGGGGCCCCGTTTTCATGTTTTGCGCGCCGGACTCATTTTCGGCGGTGCCGAGGGCGTCGGGTCCCGTTTTCATATTTTGCTCTTTCGGACTCATTTTCGGCGGTGCCGAGGGCGTCGGGTCCCGTTTTCATGTTTGCGCGCCCGGACTCGTTTTGGCGGTGCCGAGGGCGTCGGGTCCCGTTTTCATGTTTTGCACGCTCCGACTCGTTTTCGGCGGTGCAGGGCGTCGGGGCCGTTTTCATGTTTTGCGCGTCGGACTCATTTTCGGCGGTGCAGGGGAGTCGGGTCCGTTTTCATATTTCGCGCGTCCGGACTCGTTTTCGGCGGTGCGAGGGAGTCGGGTCCGTTTTCATATTTCGCGCTACGGACTAGTTTTCGGCGGTGCGGGGCGTCGGTCTCGTTTTCATATTTTGTACTCTCGGACTCGTTTTCGATGATACCAAAGTCGTCGGGTCCGTTTTCATGTTCTGCGCGCCGGACTCGTGTTGGGCGCTACGAGGGCGTCGGGTCACGTTTTCATGTTTTGCGCGCCGGACTCATTTTCGGCGGTGCGGGGCGTCGGTCCCTTTATTAATATTTTGCGCTCCGGACTTGTTTTCGATTGTGCGAGGGTCGTCGGGTCCGTTTTCATGTTTTGCGCGCCGGACTCGTTTTCGGCGGTGCGAGGGGCGTCGGGTCCCGTTTTCACGTTTAGTGCGGCGGGACTCGTTTTCGGCGGTGCGAGGGCGTCGGGTCCGTTTTCATGTTTTGCGCGCCGGACTCGTTTTTGGCGGTGCAGGGGCGTCGGGTCCCGTTTTCATGTTTTCCGCGCCCGGACTCATTTTCGGCGGTACCGAGGGCGTCAGGTCCGTTTTCATATTTTGCGCTCCCGAACTCGTTTTCGACGATACCGAGGTTGTCGGGTCCGTTTTCATGTCTTGCGCGCCCGGACTTATTTTAGGCGGTACCGAGGGTGTCATGTCCTATTTTCATGTTTTGCGCGCCCTGACTCATTTTCAGCGGTACCGAGGGCGTCAGGTCTCTTTATTCATATTTTGCGCTCCCGGACTCGTTTTCGACGGTACCGAGGTCGTCGGGTCCCATTTTGATGTATTGCGCGCCCGGACTAATTTTCGACGGTACCGAGGTCGTCGGGTCCCGTTTTCATGTTTTGCGCCAACGGACTAATTTTCGGCGGTACCGAGGGCGTCATGTCCTATTTTCATGTTTTACGCGCCCGGACTCGTTTTCGGCGGTACCGAGGGCGTCGGGTCCCGTTTTCATGTTTTGCACGCCCGAACTCGTTTTCGGCGGTACCGAGGGCGTCGGGTAACGTTTTCATGTTTTGCACGCCGGACTCGTTTTTCGGCGTTACCGAGGGCGTCGTGTCCCGTTTTTGAAGTTTTGCGCGCCCAGACTCGTTTTCGGCGGTACCGAGGGCGTCCTGTCCTATTTTCATCTTTTGCGCTCCCGGACTCGTTTTCGGCGGTGCCTAGGGAGTCGGGTCCCGTTTTCATATTTTGTGCTCCCGGACTCGTTTTCGACTGTCCCGAGTTCGTAGGGTCCGTTTTCATGTTTTGCGCGCCGGACTCGTTTCGGCGGTGCAGGGCGTCGGGTCCCGTTTTCATGTTTTGCGCGGTCGGACTCGTTTTCGGCGGTGCGAGGGCGTCGGGTCCCGTTTTCATGTTTTGCGCGCCGGACTCGTTTTCGCGGTGCGGGGCGTCGGGTCCCCGTTTTCATGTTTTCCACGCCCGGACTCGTTTTTGGCGGTACGGGGCGTCGGGTCCCGTTTTCATGTTTTGCGCGCCGGACTCATTTCGGCGGTGCGGGGCGTCGGGTCCGTTTTCATATTTTGCGCTCCGGATTCGTTTTCGACGGTACCGCGGTCGTCGGGTCCCGTTTTCATGTTTTGCGCTCCGGACTAATTTTCGGCGGTACCGAGGGCGTCATGTCCTATTTTCATGTTTTGCGCCCGGGGACTCGTTTTCGGCGGTACCGAGGGCGTCGGGTCCCTTTTTCATGTTTTGCGTGCCGGATTCATTTTCGGCGGTGCAGGGAGTCGGGTCCCGTTTTTATTTTTGCGCTCCGGACTAGTTTTCGGCGGTGCGGGGTCGGGTCCGTTTTCATATTTTGCGTGCCGGACTCTTTTCGGCTCTGCGAGTGCGTCGGGTCCGTTTTCATGTTTTGCACGCCCGACTCATTTTCGGCGGTGCGAGGGTGTCGGGTCCGTTTTCATGTTTTGCGCGCTCAAACTCCTTTTCAGCGGTACCGAGGGCGTCGGGGCCCGTTTTCATGTTTTGCGCGCCGGACTCATTTTCGGCGGTACCGAGGGCATCATCTCCTATTTTGATGTTTTGCGCGCCCGGACTCCTTTTCGGCGGCACCTAGGGCGTTAGGTCCCGTTTTCATTTTTTGCGCGCACGGACTCGTTTTGGGCGGTACCGAGGGCGTCATGTCCCGTTTTCATGTTTTGCACGCCGGACTCGTTTTAGGCGGTACGGAGGGCGTCGGGTCCCGTTTTCATGTTTTGCACGTCCGGACTCGTTTTCAGCGATACGAGGGCCTCGGGTCACGTTTTCATGTTTTGCACGCCCGGACTCGTTTTCGGCGGTACCGAGGGCGTCGGGTCCCGTTTTCATGTTTTGCGCTCCCGGACTCATTTTCGGTGGTGCCGAGGGCTTCAGGGCCCGTTTTTATGTTTTGCGCGCATGGACTCGTTTTCGGCTGTACCGAGGGCGTCGGGGCCCGTTTTCATGTTTTGCGCGCCGGACTCATTTTCGGCGGTGCGAGGGCGTCGGTCCCGTTTTCATGTTTGGCGCTTCCGGACTCGTTTTCGGCGGTGCCGAGGGCATCATGTCCTATTTTGATGTTTTGCGCGCCCGGACTCGTTTTCTGCGGTACTGAGGGCGTCGGGTCCCGTATTCATGTTTTGCGCGCACAGACTCGTGTTCAGCGGTACCGAGGGCGTCAGGGCCCGTTTTCATGTTTTGCGCGCCCGAACTCGTTTTCGGCGGTACCGAGGGCGTCGGTTTCTTTTCCATGTTTTGCGCGCCCGGTCTCGTTTTCATATTTTACGCTCCCGGACATGTTTTCGACGATACCGAGGTCGTCAGGTCCCGTTTTCTTATTTTGCGCGTCCGGACTCGTTTTTCAATGGTACGAGGGCGTCGGGACCTGTTTTAATGTTTTGCACGGACAGACTCGTTTTTGGCGGCACCTGGGGGCGTCGGGTCCGTTTTCATTTTTTGCGCGCACGGACTCGTTTTCGGCGGTGCCGAGTGCGTCGGGTCCCGTTTTCCTGTTTTGCCCCCGGAATCGTTTCCGGCGGTAACGAGGGCGTCGAATCCCGTTTTCATGTTTTGCGCGCCGGACTTATTTTCGGCGGTACCGAGGGCGTCATGTCCTATTTTGATGTTTTGCGCGCCCGGACTAATTTTCAGCGATACCGAGGGCGTCATGTCCTATTTTCATGTTTTGCTCGCCCGGACTCTTTTTCGGCGGTACCGAGGGCGTCGTGTCCCGTTTTCACGTTTTGCACGCCCAGAACCGTTTTCGGCGGTACCGAGGGCGTTGGCTCCCGTTTTTATGTCTTGCACGCCCGGACTCGTTTTCGGTAGTACCGAGGGCGTCGGGTCACGTTTTAATGTTTAGCACGCCCGAACTCACTTTCGGCGGTACCGAGGGCGTCGGGTATCGTTTTCATGTTTTGCGCGCTCAGACTCGTTTTCAGCGGTACCGAGGGCGTCGGGGCCCCGTTTTCATGTTTTGCGCGCCGGACTCATTTTCGGCGGTGCCGAGGGCGTCGGGTCCCGTTTTCATGTTTTGCGCGCTTTCGGACTCATTTCGGCGGTGCGGGGCGTCGGGTCCGTTTTCATGTTTGCGCGCCGGACTCGTTTTCGGAGGTGCGGGGCGTCGGGTCCGTTTTCATGTTTTGCGCGCGGACTCGTTTTTTGGCGGTGGCGGTGGCGGGCGTCGGGTCCCGTTTTCATGTTTTGCACGCTCCGACTCGTTTTCGGCGGTACCGAGGGCGTCGGGGCCCGTTTTCATGTTTTGCGCGTCCGGACTCATTTTCGGCGGTACCGAGGGAGTCGGGTCCCGTTTTCATATTTCGCGGTCCCGGACTCGTTTTCGGCGGTACCGAGGGAGTCGGGTCCCGTTTTCATATTTCGCGCTACCGGACTAGTTTTCGGCGGTACCGAGGGCGTCCGGTCTCGTTTTCATATTTTGTACTCTCGGACTCGTTTTCGATGATACCAAAGTCGTCGGGTCCGTTTTCATGTTATGCGCCCGGACTCGTGTTGGGCGCTACCGAGGGCGTCGGGTCACGTTTTCATGTTTTGCGCGCCGGACTCATTTTCGGCGGTACCGAGGGCGTCAGGTCCCTTTATTAATATTTTGCGCTCCCGGACTTGTTTTCGACTGTACCGAGGTCGTCGGGTCCCGTTTTCATGTTTTGCGCGCCCGGACTCGTTTTCGGCGGGACCGAGGGCGTCGGGTCCCGTTTTCACGTTTAGTGCGGCCGGACTCGTTTTCGGCGGTGCGAGGGCGTCGGGTCCCGTTTACATGTTTTGCGCGCCGGACTCGTTTTTGGCGGTGCAGGGGCGTCGGGTCCCGTTTTCATGTTTTCGCGCCCGGACTCATTTTCGGCGGTACCGAGGGCGTCAGGTCCCGTTTTCATATTTTGCGCTCCCGAACTCGTTTTCGACGATACGAGGGTTGTCGGGTCCGTTTTCATGTCTTGCGCGCCGGACTTATTTTAGGCGGTGCAGGGTGTCATGTCCTATTTTCATGTTTTGCGCGCCCGACTCATTTTCGGCGGTACGGGGCGTCGGTCTCTTTATTCATATTTTGCGCTCCCGGACTCGTTTTCGACGGTGCACGGGGTCGTCGGTCCCATTTTGATGTATTGCGCGCCGGACTAATTTTCGACGATGCGAGGTCGTCGGGTCCCGTTTTCATGTTTTGCGCGCCGGACTAATTTTCGGCGGTACCGAGGGCGTCATGTCCTATTTTCATGTTTTACGCGCCCGGACTCGTTTTCGGCGGTACCGAGGGCGTCGGGTCCCGTTTTCATGTTTTGCACGCCCGAACTCGTTTTCGGCGGTACCGAGGGCGTCGGGTACCGTTTTCATGTTTTGCACGCCCGGACTCATTTTCGGCGGTACCGAGGGCGTCATGTCCTATTTTGAAGTTTTGCGCGCCCAGACTCGTTTTCGGCGGTACCGAGGGCGTCCTGTCCTATTTTCATCTTTTGCGCTCCCGGACTCGTTTTCGGCGGTGCCTAGGGAGTCGGGTCCCGTTTTCATATTTTGTGCTCCCGGACTCGTTTTCGACTGTCCCGAGTTCGTAGGGTCCAGTTTTCATGCTTTGCGCGCCCAGACTCGTTTTCGGCGGTACCGAGGGCGTCGGGTCCCGTTTTCACGTTTAGCGCGGTCGGACTCCTTTTCGGCGGTACCGAGGGCGTCGGGTCCCGTTTTCATGTTTTGCGCGCCCGGACTCATTTTCGCGGTACCGAGGGCGTCGGGTCCCGTTTTCATGTTTTCCACGCCGGACTCATTTTCGGCGGTGCGAGGGCGTCGGTCGTCCGTTTTCATGTTTTGCGCTCCGGACTCGTTTTCGACGATACAGGGGCGTCGGGTCCCGTTTTCATGTTTTGCGTCCCGGACTCATTTTCGGCGATACCGAGGTTGTCATGTCCCGTTTTCATGTTTTGCGCGCCCTGACTCATTTTCGGCGGTACCGAGGGCGTCAGGTCCCTTTATTCATATTTTGCGCTCGTGGACTCGTTTTCGACGGTACCGAGGTCGTCGGGTCCCATTTTAATGTTTTGCGCGCCGGACTAATTTTCGACGGTATCGAGGTCGTGGGGTCCCGTTTTCATGTTTTGCGCCAACGGACTAATTTTCGGCGGTACCGAGGGCGTCATGTCCTATTTTCATGTTTTGCGCGCCCGACTCGTTTTCGGCGGTAACGAGGGCGTCGGGTCCCGTTTTCATGTTTTGCACGTCCGAACTCATTTTCGGCGGTATCGAGGGTGTCGGGTACCGTTTTCATGTTTTGCACGCCCGGACTCATTTTTGGCGGTACCGAGGGCGTCGGGTCCCGTTTTCATGTTTTGCGCGCCCGGACTCATTTCCGGCGGTACCGAGGGCGTCAGGTCCCGTTTTCATATTTTGCGCTCCCGGATTCGTTTTCGACGGTACCGCGGTCGTCGGGTCCCGTTTTCATGTTTTGCGCTCCCGGACTAATTTTCGGCGGTACCGAGGGCGTCATGTCCTATTTTGATGTTTTGCGCCCGGAATCGTTTTCGGCGGTAACGAGGGCGTCGGGTCACGTTTTCATGTTTTGCGCGCCGGATTCATTTTCGGCGGTGCGGGGCGTCGGGTCCCGTTTTTAATATTTTCGCGCTCCCGGACTAGTTTTCGGCGGTGCGGGGTCGTCGGGTCCCGTTTTCATATTTTGCGCGCCGGACTCGTTTTCGGCGGTGAGTGCGTCGGGTCCCGTTTTCATGTTTTGCGCCCGACTCATTTTCGGCGGTACGAGGGCGTCGGGTCCCGTTTTCATGTTTTGCGCGCTCGGACTCCTTTTCGGCGGTGCGGGGCGTCGGGTCCGTTTTCATGTTTTGCGCGCCGGACTCATTTTCGGCGGTGCAGAGGGCGTCGGGTCCCGTTTTCATGTTTTGCGCGCCCGACTCGTTTTCGGCGATACTGGGGCGTCGGGTCCCGTTTTCATGTTTTGCGCGCGCACGGACTCGTTTTAGGCGGTGCAGAGGGCGTCATGTCCCGTTTTCATGTTATGCGCGCCGACTCGTTTTCGGCGGTGCCGAGGGCGTCGGGTCCTTTTTCATGTTTTGCGCGTCAGACTCGTTTTCGGCGATATCGAGGGCGTCGGGTCCCGTTTTCATGTTTTGCGCGCCGGACTCGTTTTCGGCGGTGCAGAGGCGTCGGGTCCCGTTTTCATGTTTTGCGCTCCGGACTCATTTTCGGCGGTGCGAGGGCTTCGGGTCCCGTTTTCATGTTTTGCGCGCATGGACTCGTTTTTCGGTGTTTTCATGTTTGCGGGGGCGTCGGGTCCCGTTTTCATGTTTTGCGCGCCCGGACTCGTTTTCGGCGGTGCCGAGGGCGTCGGGTCCCGTTTTCATGTTTTGCGCGCCCGGACTCGTTTTCGGCGGTACCGAGGGCGTCGGGTCCCGTTTTCATGTTTTGCGCGCCGGACTCGTTTTCGGCGGTACCGAGGGCGTCGGGTCCCGTTTTCATGTTTTGCGCGCCCGGACTCGTTTTCGGCGCCGAGGGCGTCGGGTCCCGTTTCCATGTTTTGCGCGCCGGACTCGTTTTCATATTTTACGCTCCCGACATGTTTTCGACGACTGTTTCGAGGTCGTCGTCGGGTCCCGTTTTCATATTTTGCGCGTCGGACTCGTTTTTCGGCGTGCGGGGCGTCGGGACCGTTTTTTTCAATGTTTTGCGCGCCGGACTCGTTTTTGGCGGCACCGAGGGCGTCGGGTCCCGTTTTCATGTTTTGCGCGCACGGACTCGTTTCGGCGGTGCGAGGGCGTCGGTCCCGTTTTCATGTTTTGCCCCGGACTCGTTTCGGCGGTAACGAGGGCGTCGGGTCCCGTTTTCATGTTTTGCGCGCCCGGACTTATTTTCGGCGGTACCGAGGGCGTCGGGTCCTATTTTGATGTTTTGCGCGCCCGGACTAATTTTCGGCGATACCGAGGGCGTCATGTCCTATTTTCATGTTTTGCTCGCCCGGACTCGTTTTCGGCGGTACCGAGGGCGTCGTGTCCCGTTTTCATGTTTTGCACGCCGGACTCGTTTTCGGCGGTGCAGGGGCGTCGGGTCCGTTTTCATGTTTTGCACGCCGGACTCGTTTTCGGTAGTACGAGGGCGTCGGGTCCGTTTTCATGTTTTGCACGCCGGACTCGTTTCGGCGGTGCAGAGGGCGTCGGGTCGTTTTCATGTTTTGCGCGCCGGACTCGTTTTCGGCGGTACGGGGCGTCGGGTCCGTTTTCATGTTTTGCGCGCCGGACTCGTTTTCGGCGGTGCGGGGCGTCGGGTCCCATTTTGATGTTTTGCACGCTCCGACTCGTTTTCGGGGGTGCCGAGGGCGTCGGGTCCCGTTTTCATGTTTTGCGCGTCCGGACTCATTTCGGCGGTGCGGGCGTCGGGTCCGTTTTCATGTTTTGCGCGCCGGACTCGTTTTCGGCGGTGCAGGGCGTCGGGTCCCGTTTTCATGTTTTGCGCTCCGGACTATTTTCGGCGGTGCGAGGCGTCGGTCCCGTTTTTCATGTTTTGCGCTCTTGGACTCGTTTTCGATGATACCAGAAGTCGTCGGGTCCCGTTTTCATGTTTTGCGCGCCGGACTCGTTTTGGGCGCTACGAGGGCGTCGGGTCCGTTTTCATGTTTTGCGCGCCGGGACTCATTTTCGGCGGTAACGCAGGGCGTCGGTCCCTTTTTATGTTTTGCGCTCCGGACTTGTTTTCGATCGCACGAGGGCGTCGGGTCCCGTTTTCATGTTTTGCGCGCCGGACTCGTTTTCGGCGGTGCAGAGGGCGTCGGGTCCCGTTTTCATGTTTAGCGCGCCGGACTCGTTTTCGGCGGTGCGAGGGCGTCGGGTCCGTTTTCATGTTTTGCGCGCCGGACTCGTTTTCGGCGGCGCAGGGGCGTCGGGTCCGTTTTCATGTTTTGCGCGCCGGACTCATTTTCGGCGGTGCGAGGGCGTCGGGTCCCGTTTTCATATTTTGCGCTCCCGACTCGTTTTCGGCGATACGAGGGCGTCGGGTCCCGTTTTCATGTTTTGCGCGCCCGGACTCGTTTTAGGCGGTGCCGAGGGCGTCATGTCCCGTTTTCATGTTTTGCGCGCCCGCACTCGTTTCGGCGGTACAGAGGGCGTCGGGTCCCGTTTTCATGTTTTGCGCGCCGGACTCATTTTCGGCGGTGCGAGGGCGTCGGGTCCCGTTTTCATGTTTTGCGCGCCGGACTCGTTTTCGGCGCATGCGAGGGCGTCGGGTCCCGTTTTCATGTTTTGCGCGCCGGACTCGTTTTCGACGGTGCGAGGGCGTCGGGTCCCGTTTTCATGTTTTGCGCGCCGGACTCGTTTTCGGCGGTACGAGGGCGTCGGTCCTATTTTCATGTTTTGCGCGCCCGGACTCGTTTTCGGCGGTGCGAGGGCGTCGTCCGTTTTCATGTTTTGCGCGCCCGGACTCGTTTTCGGCGGTGCGAAGGGCGTCGGGTCCCGTTTTCATATTTTGCGCTCCCGGACTCGTTTTCGATCGTGCCGAGTGCGTCGGGTCCCGTTTTCATGTTTTGCGCGCCCGGACTCGTTTTCGGCGGTGCGAGGGCGTCGGTCCCGTTTTCACGTTTAGCGCGCCGGACTCGTTTCGGCGGTGCGAGGGCGTCGGGTCCCGTTTTCATGTTTTGCGCGCCGGACTCGTTTTCGGCGCGTGCGAGGGGCGTCGGGTCCCGTTTTCATGTTTTGCGCGCCCGACTCATTTTCGGCGGTACCGAGGGCGTCAGGTCCCGTTTTCATATTTTGCGCTCCCGAACTCGTTTTCGACGATACCGAGGTTGTCGGGTCCCGTTTTCATGTTTTGCGCGCCCGGACTTATTTTAGGCGGTACCGAGGGTGTCATGTCCTATTTTCATGTTTTGCGCGCCCTGACTCATTTTCGGCGGTACCGAGGGCGTCAGGTCCCTTTATTCATATTTTGCGCTCCCGGACTCGTTTTCGACGCATGCGAGGTCGTCGGTCCCGTTTTAATGTTTTGCGCGCCGGACTAATTTTCGACGGGGCATCGAGGTCGTGGGGTCCCGTTTTCATGTTTTGCGCCAACGGACTAATTTTCGGCGGTACCGAGGGCGTCATGTCCTATTTTCATGTTTTGCGCCCGACTCGTTTTCGGCGGTAACGAGGGCGTCGGTCCCGTTTTCATGTTTTGCACGTCCGAACTCATTTTCGGCGCATGCGAGGGCGTCGGGTCACCGTTTTCATGTTTTGCACGCCGGACTCATTTTCGACGGCGGGGCGTCATGTCCGAGGCGTCGGGTCCCGTTTTCATGTTTTGCGCGCCGGACTCGTTTTCGGCGGTGCAGGGCGTCGGGTCCCGTTTTTTCATGTTTTCGCGCGCCCGAACTCATGTTTTCGGCGTTTTCGTGCAGAGGGCGTCGGTCCCGTTTTCACGTTTTGCGCGCCGGGACTCGTTTTCGGCGGTGCGAGGGCGTCGGGTCCCGTTTTCATGTTTTGCGCGCCGGACTCGTTTTTGGCGGTGCGGGGCGTCGGTCCGTTTTCATGTTTTCGCGCCCGACTCATTTTCGACGGTGCAGAGGGCGTCGGGTCCCGTTTTCATATTTTGCGCTCCCGACTCGTTTTCGACGATACCGAGGTTGTCGGGTCCGTTTTCATGTTTGCGCGCCCGGACTTATTTTAGGCGGTACCGAGGGTGTCATGTCCTATTTTCATGTTTTGCGCGCCCTGACTCATTTTCGGCGGTACCGAGGGCGTCAGGTCCCTTTATTCATATTTTGCGCTCCCGGACTCGTTTTCGACGGTACCGAGGTCGTCGGGTCCCGTTTTAATGTTTTGCGCGCCGGACTAATTTTCGACGGTACCGAGGTCGTCGGGTCCCGTTTTCATGTTTTGCGCCAACGGACTAATTTTCGGCGGTACCGAGGGCGTCATGTCCTATTTTCATGTTTTACGCGCCGGACTCGTTTTCGCTTAACGAGGCGGTCCCGTTTCGAGAACGTCGGTCCCGTTTTCATGTTTTGCACGCCCGTCGGAACTCGCGCCGGACTCGTTTCGGCGGTGCCGAGGGCGTCGGGTACCGTTTTCATGTTTTGCACGCCCGGACTCGTTTTCGACGGTACCGAGGGCGTCATGTCCTATTTTGAAGTTTTGCGCGCCCAGACTCGTTTTCGGCGGTGCGAGGGCGTCGGTCCCGTTTTCATCTTTTGCGCTCTCGGACTCGTTTTCGGCGGTGCCTAGGGAGTCGGGTCCGTTTTCATATTTTGTGCTCCCGGACTCGTTTTCGACTGTCCCGAGTTCGTAGGGTCCAGTTTTCATGTTTTGCGCGCCGAGACTCGTTTTCGGCGGTACCGAGGGCGTCGGGTCCCGTTTTCACGTTTAGCGCGGTCGGACTCGTTTTCGGCGGTACCGAGGGCGTCGGGTCCCGTTTTCATGTTTTGCGCGCCCGGACTCGTTTTCGCGGTACCGAGGGCGTCGGTCCCGTTTTCATGTTTTCCGCGCCCGGACTCATTTTCGGCGGTACCGAGGGCGTCAGGTCCCGTTTTCATATTTTGCGCTCCCGAACTCGTTTTCGACGATACCGAGGTTGTCGGGTCCGTTTTCATGTTTTGCGCGCCCGGACTTATTTTAGGCGGTACCGAGGGTGTCATGTCCTATTTTCATGTTTTGCGCGCCCTGACTCATTTTCGGCGGTACCGAGGGCGTCAGGTCCCTTTATTCATATTTTGCGCTCGTGGACTCGTTTTCGACGGTACCGAGGTCGTCGGGTCCCATTTTAATGTTTTGCGCGCCGGACTAATTTTCGACGGTACCGAGGTCGTCGGGTCCCGTTTTCATGTTTTGCGCCAACGGACTAATTTTCGGCGGTACCGAGGGCGTCATGTCCTATTTTCATGTTTTGCGCCCGGACTCGTTTTCGGCGGTAACGAGGGCGTCGGGTCCCGTTTTCATGTTTTGCACGTCCGAACTCATTTTCGGCGGTACCGAGGGTGTCGGGTACCGTTTTCATGTTTTGCACGCCCGGACTCATTTTCGGCGGTACCGAGGGCGTCGGGTCCCGTTTTCATGTTTTGCGCGCCGACTCATTTCGGCGGTATCGAGGGCGTCGGGTCCGTTTTCATATTTTGCGCGCTCCGGACTCGTTTTCGACGGTACGCGGGCGTCGGTCCCGTTTTCATGTTTTGCGCGCCCGGACTAATTTTCGGCGGTACCGAGGGCGTCATGTCCTATTTTGATATTTTGCGCGCCCCTACTCGTTTTCGGCGGCACCGAGGGCGTCAGGTCCCGTTTTCATTTTTTGCGCGCCCGATTCATTTTCGGCGATGCATCGAGGGCGTCGGTCCCGTTTTTATTTTTGCGCTCCGGACTAGTTTTCGGCGGTACGAGGCGTCGGTCCCGTTTTCATGTTTTGCGCGCCGGACTCGTTTTCGGCGGCACGAGGGCGTCGGGTCCCGTTTTCATGTTTTGCGCGCCGGACTCGTTTTCGGCGGTACCGAGGGCGTCGGGTCCGTTTTCATGTTTTGCGCGCCGGACTCGTTTTTCGGCGGTACCGAGAGGCGTCGGTCCCGTTTTCATGTTTTGCGCGCCGGACTCATTTTCGGATGTACGAGGGCGTCGGTCCCGTTTTCATGTTTTGCGCGCCGGACTCGTTTTCGGCGGTGCGAGGGCGTCGGGTCCCGTTTTCATGTTTTGCGCGCCGGACTCATTTTCGGCGCTACGAGGGCGTCGGGTCCCGTTTTCATGTTTTGCGCGCCCGACTCGTTTTCGGCGGTGCGAGGGCGTCGGTCCCGTTTTCATGTTTTGCGCGCCGGACTCGTTTTCGACGCATGCGAGGTCGTCGGTCCCGTTTTCATGTTTTGCGCGCCCGGACTCGTTTCGGCGGCACGAGGGCGTCGGGTCCCGTTTTCATGTTTTGCGCGCACGGACTCATTTTCGGCGGTGCACGAGGGCGTCGGTGTCCCGTTTTCATGTTTTGCGCGCCGGACTCGTTTTCGGCGGTGCGAGGGCGTCGGGTCCGTTTTCATGTTTTGCGCGCCGGACTCATTTTCGGCGGTATCGAGGGCGTCGGGTCCCGTTTTCATGTTTTGCGCGCCCGGACTCATTTTCGACGGCATGCGGGGCGTCATGTCCTATTTTCATGTTTTGCGCGCCGGACTCGTTTTCGGCGGTGCGAGGGCGTCGGTCCCGTTTTCATGTTTTGCGCGCCCGGACTCGTTTTCGACGCATCGAGGGCGTCGGGTCCCGTTTTCATGTTTTGCGCGCCGGACTCGTTTTCGGCGGCACGAGGGCGTCGGTCCCGTTTTCATGTTTTGCGCGCCCGGACTCGTTTTCGGCGGTGCGAGGGCGTCGGGTCCCGTTTTCATGTTTTGCGCGCCGGACTCGTTTTCGGCGGTGCGAGGGGCGTCGGTCCGTTTTCATGTTTTGCGCGCCGGACTCGTTTTCGGCGGCACGAGGGCGTCGGGTCCCGTTTTCATGTTTTGCGCGCCGGACTCATTTTCGGCGGTGCGGGCGTCGGGTCCCGTTTTCATGTTTTGCGCGCCGGACTCGTTTCGGCGGCGGTGCGAGGGCGTCGGGTCCCGTTTTCATGTTTTGCGCGCCGGACTCGTTTTCGCGATGCGAGGGCGTCGGTCCCGTTTTCATGTTTTGCGCGCTCGACTCATTTTCGACGTGGTACGAGGGCGTCGGGTCCGTTTTCATGTTTTGCGCGCCGGACTCGTTTTCGGCGGTATCGAGGGCGTCGGGTCCCGTTTTCATGTTTTGCGCGCCGGACTCGTTTTCGACGGCATGCGGGGCGTCGGGTCCGTTTTCATGTTTTGCGCGCCCGGACTCGTTTTCGACGATACCGAGGGCGTCGGGTCCCGTTTTCATGTTTTGCGCGCCCGGACTCGTTTTCGGCGGTACCGAGGGCGTCGGGTCCCGTTTTCATGTTTTGCACGCCGGACTCGTTTTCGGCGGTACCAGGGCGTCGTCGGGTCCGTTTTCATGTCTTGCTCTCCCGGACTCATTTTCGGTGGTGCCGAGGGCTTCGGGGCTCGTTTTCATGTTTTACGCGCCCGGACTCGTTTTCGACGATACAAAGGTCGTGGGGTCCCGTTTTCATGTTTTGCGCGCCCGGACTCGTTTTCGGCGGTACCGAGGGCGTCAGGTCCCGTATTCATGTTTTGCGCGCCCGAACTTATTTTCGACGGTGCGAGGGCGTCGGGTCCCGTTTTCATGTTTTACGCTCCGACTCGTTTTCGACTGCGAGGTCGTCGGGTCCCGTTTTCATGTTTTGCGCGCCGGACTCGTTTTCGGCGGTACGGTGAGGGTCGTCGGTCCCGTTTTCATGTTTTGCGCGCGGACTCGTTTTTCGGCGGTGCGAGGGCGTCGGGTCCGTTTTCATGTTTTGCGCGCCGGACTCGTTTTCGGCGCTACAGGGGCGTCGGGTCCCGTTTTCATGTTTTGCGCGCCCGGACTCGTTTCGGCGGTGCAGGGGCGTCGGGTCCCTTTTTCATATTTTGTGTCCGCTGACTCGTTTTCGACGGTACCGAGGTCGTCGTGTCCCGTTTTCATGTTTTGCGCGCCCGGACTCGTTTTCGGCGGTACCGAGGGCGTCATGTCCTATTTTCATGTTTTGCGCGCCGGTACTCGTTTTTGGCGGTGCTGAGGGCGTCGGGTCCCGTTTTCATGTTTTGCGCGCCGGACTCGTTTTTGCGGCGAGGGGCGTCGGGTCCCGTTTTCATGTTTTGCACGCCGGACTCGTTTCGGCGGTGCATCGAGGGCGTCGGGTCCCGTTTTCATGTTTTGCGCGCCGGACTCGTTTTCGGCGGTACCAGGGCGTCGGGTCCCGTTTTCATGTTTGCGCTCCGACTCGTTTTCGGCGTGCAGAGGGCGTCGGGTCCCGTTTTCATGTTTTGCGCGCGCCGGACTCGTTTTCGACGATACGAGGTCGTCGGGTCCGTTTTCATGTTTTGCGCGCCCGGACTCATTTTCGGCGGTGCGAGGGCGTCGGGTCCCGTTTTCATGTTTTGCGCTCCCGGACTCGTTTTCGGCGTACCGAGGCGTCGGGTCCCATTTTCATGTTTTGCGCGCCGGACTAATTTTCGACGGTACGAGGGCGTCGGGTCCCGTTTTCATGTTTTGCGCGCCGGACTCGTTTTCGGCGGTGCCGGGGCGTCGTGTCCCGTTTTCATGTTTTGCGCGCCCGGACTCGTTTTCGGCGATGCAGGGTCGTCGGGTCCCGTTTTCATGTTTTGCGCGCCCGACTCGTTTTCGGCGGTACCGAGGGCGTCGGGTCCGTTTTCATGTTTTGCGCGCCGGACTCGTTTTCGGCGGTACGAGGGCGTCGGGTCCCGTTTTCATGTTTTGCGCGCCGGACTCGTTTTCGGCGGTACGAGGCGTCGGGTCCCGTTTTCATGTTTTGCGCCCGACTCGTTTTTGGCGCGGTGCGGGGGCGTCGGGTCCGTTTTCATGTTTGCGCCGCCGACTCGTTTCGGCGCTACCGAGGGCGTCGGGTCCCGTTTTCATGTTTTGCGCGCCGGACTCGTTTCGGCGGTGCGAGGGCGTCGGGTCCCTTTTTTCATATTTTGCGCTCCGACTCGTTTTCGACGGTACGAGGGCGTCGGTCCCGTTTTCATGTTTTGCGCGCCCGGACTCGTTTTTGGCGGTACCGGGCGCGTCAGGTCCCGTTTTCATGTTTTGCGCGCCGGACTCGTTTTCGGCGGTAACGAGGGCGTCGGGTCCCGTTTTCATGTTTTGCGCGCCCGGACTCGTTTTCGGCGGTGCCGAGGGCGTCGGGTCCCGTTTTCATGTTTTGCGCGCCGGACTCATTTCGGCGGTGCGAGAGGCGTCGGGTCCCGTTTTCATGTTTTGCGCGCCGGACTCGTTTTCGACGATGCCGAGGTCGTCGGTCCCGTTTTCATGTTTTGCGCGCCGGACTCGTTTCGAGGCGGTTTTCACGAGGTGGTCGTCATGTCCTATTTTCATGTTTTGCGCGCCGACTCGTTTTTCGACGGTGCACGAGGGCGTCGGTCCCTTTTCATATTTTGCGCTCCCGGACTCGTTTTCGACGGTGGGGTCGTCGGGTCCCGTTTTCATGTTTTGCGCGCCGGACTAATTTTTCGGCGGTGCACGGGGCGTCGGGTCCCTATTTTCATGTTTTGCGCGCCATGACTCGTTTTCGGCGGTGCGAGGGCGTCGGTCCCGTTTTCATGTTTTGCGCGCCGGATTCGTTTCGGCGCTACGAGGGCGTCGGGTCCCGTTTTCATGTTTTGCGCGCCGGACTCATTTTCGGCGGTATGCGAGGGCGTCGGGTCCCGTTTTCATGTTTTGCGCGCCCGACTCGTTTCGGGCGGCATCGAGGCGTCGGTCCCGTTTTCATGTTTTGCGCGCCGGACTCGTTTTTTCGGCGGTCGAGGGCGTCGGGTCCCGTTTTCATATTTTGCGCTCCGGACTCGTTTTCGACGGTGCAGAGGCGTCGGGTCCGTTTTCATGTTTTGCGCGCCGGACTCGTTTTGGCGGTGAGGGTCGTCGGGTCCCGTTTTCATGTTTTGCGCGCCGGACTCGTTTTCGGCGGTGAGGGGCGTCATGTCCCCGTTTTCATGTTTTGCGCGCCGGACTCGTTTTCGGCGGTGCGAGGGCGTCGGTCCCGTTTTCATGTTTTGCGCGCCGGACTCGTTTTCGCGGTGCAGGGGCGTCGGGTCCCGTTTTCATGTTTTGCGCGCCCGGACTAATTTTCGGCGGTACCGAGGGCGTCATGTCCTATTTTCATGTTTTTGCGCCGGACTCGTTTTCGGCGGTCGACGAGGCGTCGTGTCCTATTTTCATGTTTTGCGCGCCGGACTCGTTTTCGGCGGTCGGGAGGCGTCGGGTCCGTTTTCATGTTTTTTTGCGACGCGCCGGGACTCGTTTTCGGCGGTGCAGAGGCGTCGGTCCCGTTTTCATGTTTTGCGCGCCGGACTCTTTTCGGCGGTGCAGAGGGCGTCGGGTCCGTTTTCATGTTTTGCGCGCCGGACTCGTTTTCGCGGTGCGAGGGCGTCGGGTCCCGTTTTCATGTTTTGCGCGCCGGACTCATTTTCGGCATGCGAGGGCGTCATGTCCTATTTTGATGTTTTGCGCGCCCGGACTCGTTTTCGGCGGTACCGAGGGCGTCGTGTCCTATTTTCATCTTTTGCGCTCCTGAACTCGTTTTCGACGGTGCTGAGGGCGTCGGCTCTCGTTTTCATGTTTTGCGCGCCCGGACTCGTTTTCGGCGGTGCGGGCGTCGGGTCACGTTTTCATGTATTGCGCCCCGGACTCGTTTTCGGCGGTACCGAGGGAGTCGGGTCCCGTTTTCATATTTCGCGCTCGCGGACTCGTTTTCGACTGTCCCGAGTGCGTCGGTTCCCGTTTTCACTTTTTGCGCGCCCGGACTCGTTTTCAGCGCTACCGAGGGCGTCGGGTCCCGTTTTCATGTTTTGCGCGCCCGGACTCATTTTCGGCGGTACCGAGGGCGTCAGGTCCCGTTTTCATATTTTGTGCTCCAGAAGTCGTTTTCGACGGTACCGAGGTTGTCGGGTCCCGTTTTCATGTTTTGCGCGCCCGGACTTATTTTAGGCGGTACCGAGGGTGTCATGTCCTATTTTCATGTTTTGCGCGCCACGACTCGTTTCGGCGGCGGTGCAGAGGGCGTCGGGTCCCTTTTTCATATTTTGCGCTCCGGACTCGTTTTCGACGGTGCAGAGAGGTCGTCGGGTCCGTTTTCATGTTTTGCGCGCGCCGGACTCGTTTTTGGCGGTGCGGAGGGCGTCGGGTCCCGTTTTCATGTTTTGCGCGCCGGACTCGTTTTCGGCGGTGCGAGAGGCGTCGGGTCCCGTTTTCATGTTTTGCGCGCCCGGACTCATTTTCGGCGGTGCAGGGTCGTCGGTCCCGTTTTCATGTTTTGCGCGCCGGACTCGTTTTCGACGCGGTAACGAGGGCGTCGGGTCCCGTTTTCATGTTTTGCGCGCCGGACTCGTTTTCGGCGCTACCGAGGTCGGTCCGTTTTCATGTTTTGCGCGCCGACTCGTTTTCGGCGGTACGAGGCGTCGGGTCCCGTTTTCATGTTTTGCGCGCGCCGGACTCGTTTTTGGCGGTACGAGGGCGTCGGTCCCGTTTTCATGTTTTGCGCGCCCGGACTCGTTTTCGGCGGTGCGAGGTCGTCGGTCCCGTTTTCATGTTTTGCGCGCCCGGACTCGTTTTCGGCGCGTCACTACGAGGCGTCGGGTCCGTTTTCATGTTTTGCGCGCCGGACTCGTTTTCGGCGGTGCAGGGGCGTCGGGTCCGTTTTCATGTTTTGCGCGCCGACTCGTTTTCGGCGGTGCGAGGCGTCGGGTCCCGTTTTCATGTTTTGCGCGCCCGGACTCGTTTTCGGCGGTGCGAGGGCGTCGGGTCCGTTTTCATGTTTTGCGCGCCGGACTCGTTTTCGGCGGTACAGGGGCGTCGGGTCCCGTTTTCATGTTTTGCGCCGGACTCGTTTTCGGCGGTGCAGGGGCGTCGGTCCCGTTTTCATGTTTTGCGCGCCGGACTCGTTTTCGGCGGTGCAGGGGGCGTCGGGTCCGTTTTCATGTTTCGCGCCGGACTCGTTTTCGGCGGTGCAGGGCGTCGGGTCCCGTTTTCATGTTTTGCGCCCGGACTCGTTTTCGGCGGTAACGACGAGGGCGTCGGTTCCCGTTTTCATGTTTTGCGCGCCCGGACTCCTTTTCGGCGGTACCGAGGGCGTCAGGTCCCTTTTTTCATATTTTGCGCTCTCGGACTTGTTTTCGACTATACCGAGGTCGTCGGGTCCCGTTTTCATGTTTTGCGCGCCCGGACTAATTTTCGGCGGTACGGAGGGCGTCATGTCCTATTTTCATGTTTTGCGTGCCCGGACCCGTTTTCGGCGGTACCGAGGGCGTCGGGTCCCGTTTTCATGTTTTGCACGCCCGGACTCGTTTTCGGCGGTACCACGGGCGTCGGGTCCCGTTTTCATGTCTTGCGCTCTCGAACTCGTTTTCGGTGGTGCCGAGGGCGTGCGTCTTGCGCTCTCGTACTCGTTTTCGGTGGTGCCGAGGGCTTCGGGGCTCGTTTTCATGTTTTACGCGCCAGGACTCGTTTTCAACGATACCAAGGTCGTGGGGTCCCGTTTTCATGTTTTGCGCGCCCGGACTCGTTTACGGCGGTGCAGGGGCGTCGTCGGGTCCGTTTTCATGTTTTGCGCGCCGGACTCATTTTCGGCGGTACCGAGGGCGTCAGGTCCCGTTTTCATGTTTTGCGCGCCCGAACTTATTTTCGGCGGTACCGGGGGTGTCATGTCCTATTTTCATTTTTTGCGCGCCCTGACTCATTTTCGGCGGTACCGAGGGCGTCAGGTCCCATTATTCATATTTTGCGCTCCAGGACTCGTTTTCGACGGAACCGAGGTCGTTGGGTCACGTTTTAATGTTTTGCGCGCCTGGACTAATTTTCGACGGTACCGAGGGCGTCGGGTCCCGTTTTCATGTTTTGCGCGCCCGGACTCATTTTCGGCGGTAACGAGGGCGTCATGTCCCTTTATTCATATTTTGCGCTCCCGGACTTATTTTCGACTGTACCGAGGTCGTCGGGTCCCGTTTTCATGTTTTGCACGCCCGGACTCGTTTTCGCGTGCGAGGGCGTCGGGTCCCGTTTTCATGTTTTGCGCGCCGGACTCGTTTTCGGCGGTGCGGGGGCGTCGGGTCCCGTTTTCATGTTTTGCGCGCCGGACTCGTTTTCGGCGGTACGGGGCGTCATGTCCGTATTGATGTTTTGCGCGCCGGACTATTTTTCGGCGGTGCGGGGCGCCGTGTCCCGTTTTCATGTTTTGCACGCCCGGACTCTTTTCCGGCGGTACCGTGGGCGTCAGCTCCCGTTTTCATGTTTTGCGCGCTCGGACTCGTTTTCTGCGGTGCGAGGGCGTCGGGTCCGTTTTCATGTTTTGCGCGCCGGACTCGTTTTCGGCGGTGCGAGGCGTCGGGTCCGTTTTCATGTTTTGCGCGCCGGACTCGTTTTCGGCGGTGCACGAGGGCGTCGGTCCCGTTTTCATGTTTTGCGCGCCGGACTCGTTTTCGGCGGTGCGGGGACGTCGGTCCTTAGGGGCGTCGGGTCTTTTTCATGTTTTGCTCGCCCGGACTCGATTTCGGCGGTGCCAAGGGCGTCGGTCTCGTTTTCATATTTTGCACTCCCGGACTCGTTTTCGACGATACTGAGGTCGTCGGGTCCCGTTTTCATGTTTTGCGCGCCCGGACTCATTTTCGGAGGTACCGAGGGCGTCGGGACCCGTTTTAATGCCTTGCGCGGACGGACTCGTTTTCGGCGGCACCTAGGGCGTCAGGTTCCGTTTTCATTTTTTGCGCGCACGGACTCATTTTCGGCGGTGCCGAGTGCGTCGGGTCCCGTTTTCCTGTTTTGCGCCCGGAATCGTTTTGGGCGGTAACGAGGGCGTCGGATCCCGTTTTCATGTTTTGCGTGTCCGGACTCATTTTCGGCGGTACCAAGGGAGTCGGGTCCCGTTTTCATATTTCGCGCTCCCGGACTCGTTTTCGGCGGTACCGAGGGAGTCGGTTCCCGTTTTCATATTTCGCGCTCCCGGACTAGTTTTTGGCTCTACAGGGTGCGTCGGGTCCCGTTTTCATGTTTCGCGCGCCCAGACTCATTTTCGACGGTACCGAGGGAGTCGGTTCCGTTTTCATATTCTGCGCGCCTGGACTCGTGTTTCGGCGCTACGAGGGCGTCGGGTCCGTTTTCATGTTTTGCGCGCCGGACTCGTTTTGGGCGCTACGAGGGCGTCGGGTCCGTTTTCATGTTTGCGCGCCGGACTCATTTTCGGCGGTAACGAGGGCGTCGGGTCCCGTTTTCATATTTTGCGCGCCGGACTCGTTTTCGGCGTACGCGGGCGTCGGGTCCCGTTTTCATGTTTTGCGCGCCCGGACTCGTTTCGGCGGTGCGGGGGCGTCGGGTCCGTTTTTCATGTTTTGCGCGCCGGACTCGTTTTCGACGACTCGTTTTCGACGAGGTCGTGGGGTCCGGGTTTTTCATGTTTTGCGCGCCGGACTCGTTTTCGGCGGTACCAAGGGCGTCATGTCCTATTTTCATGTTTTGCTCGCCCGGACTCATTTTCGACGGTACCGAGGGCGTCTGGTCCCTTTATCATATTTTGCGCTCCCGGACTTGTTTTCGACTGTAACGAGGTCGTCGGGTACCGTTTTCATGTTTTGCGCGCCCGGACTAATTTTCGGCGGTACCGTCGGTGTCATGTCCTATTTTCATGTTTTACGTGCCATGACTCATTTTCGGCGATGCGAGGCGTCGGGTCCGTTTTCATGTTTTGCGCGCCGGACTCGTTTTCGGCGCTACGAGGCGTCGGGTCCCGTTTTCATGTTTTGCGCGCCGGACTCATTTTCGGCGGTGCAGGGCGTCATGTCCCGTTTTCATATTTTGCGCTCCGAACTCGTTTTCGACGGTGCGAGGGTGTCGGTCCGTTTTCATGTATTGCGCGCCGACTCGTTTTCGGCGGTGCGAGGGCGTCGGGTCCCGTTTTCATGTTTTGCGCGCCGGACTCGTTTTCGGCGCTACCGAGGCGTCGGGTCCGTTTTCATGTTTTGCGCGCCCGGACTCGTTTTCGGCGGTGCGGAGTGGGTCGGGTCCCGTTTTCATATTTTGCGCCCCGAACTCGTTTTCGACGGTACGGAGGGCGTCGGGTCCGTTTTCATGTTTTGCGCGCCGGACTTATTTTAGGCGGTGCAGGGGTGTCGGGTCCCTTTTTCATGTTTTGCGCGCCCGACTCATTTTCGGCGATGCGAGGGCGTCGGGTCCCTTTATTCATATTTTGCGCTCCGGACTCGTTTTCGACGGTGCGGGTCGTCGGGTCGAGGTCGTCGGGTCCCATTTTCATGTTTTGCGCGTCGGACTTAATTTTCGACGGTACGAGGGCGTCATGTCCTATTTTCATGTTTTGCGCGCCGGACTCGTTTTCGGCGGTGCCGAGGGCGTCGGGTCCCGTTTTCATGTTTTGCGCGCCGGACTCGTTTCGGCGGTGCGGTGGGCGTCGAGTCCCGTTTTCACGTTTAGTGCGGCGAACTCGTTTCGGCGGTGCGAGGCGTCGGGTCCGTTTTCATGTTTTGCGCGCCGGACTCGTTTCGGCGCTACGAGGCGTCGGGTCCCGTTTTCATGTTTTGCGCGCACGGACTCATTTTCGGCGGTACCGAGGGCGTCAGGTCCCGTTTTCTTATTTTGCGCTCCCGAACTCGTTTTCGACGGTACCGAGGTTGTCGGGTCCCGTTTTCATGTTTTGCGCGCCCGGACTTATTTTAGGCGGTACCGAGGGTGTCATGTCCTATTTTCATGTTTTGCGCGCCCTGACTCATTTTCGGCGGTAGAGAGGGCGTCAGGTCCCTTTATTCATATTTTGCGCTCCCGGACTCGTTTTGGACGGTACCGAGGTCGTCGGGTCCCGTTTTCATGTTTTGCGTGCCAACGGACTAATTTTCGGCGGTACCGAGGGCGTCATGTACTATTTTCATGTTTTGCGCGCCCGGACTCGTTTTCGGCGGTACCGAGGGCGTCGTGTCCCGTTTTCATGTTTTGCACGTCCGAACTCATTTTCGGCGGTACCGAGGGCGTCGGGTACCGTTTTCATGTTTTGCACGCCCGGACTCTTTTTCGGCGGTACCGAGGGCGTCGGGTCCCGTTTTCATGTTTATGCACGCCCGGACTCGTTTTCGCGGTACTGAGGGCGTCGGGTCCCGTTTTCATGTTTTGCGCGCCCGGACTCATTTTCGGCGGTACCGAGGGCGTCATGTCCTATTTTGAAGTTTTGCGCGCCCGTACTCGTTTTCGGCGGTACCGAGGGCGTCATGTCCTATTTTCATCTTTTGCGCTCCCGAACTCGTTTTCGACGGTGCCGAGGGCGTCGACTCTCGTATTCATGTTTTGCGCGCCCGGACTCGTTTTCGGCGGTGCCGAGGGCGTCGGGTCACGTTTTCATGTATAGCGCCCCCGGACTCGTTTTCGGCGGTACCGAGGGAGTCGGGTCCCGTTTTCATATTTCGCGCTCGCGGACTCGTTTTCGACTGTCCCGAGTGCGTCGGGTCCAGTTTTCATGTTTTGCGCGCCGGACTCGTTTTCGGCGGTACCGAGGGCGTCGGTTCCCGTTTTCACTTTTTGCGCGCCCGGACTCGTTTTCGGCGCTACCGAGGGCGTCGGGTCCCGTTTTCATGTTTTGCGCGCCGGACTCATTTTCGGCGGTACCGAGGGCGTCGGCTCTCGTTTTCATGTTTTCCACGCCAGACTCGTTTTCGGCGGTATCGAGGTTGTCCGGTCCCGTTTTCATTTTTTGCGCGCCCGGACTCGTTTTAGACGGTGCCAGGGTTGTCGGGTCCCGTTTTTTCATGTTTTGCGCGCCCGACTCGTTTTTATGCGGTACGAGGGTCGTCATGTCCCGTTTTTCATGTTTTGCGCGCCGACTCGTTTCGGCGGTGCGAGGGCGTCGGGTCCCGTTTTCATGTTTTGCGCTCCGAACTCGTTTTCGACGGTGGGCGTCGGGTTTTTGTCGGGTCCCGTTTCATGTTTTGCGCGCCGGACTCGTTTTCGGCGGTACGAGGGGCGTCGGGTCCCGTTTTTCATGTTTTGCGCGCCGACTCGTTTTTCGGCGCTACGAGGGCGTCGGGTCCCGTTTTCATGTTTTGCGCGCCCGGACTCGTTTTCGGCGGTGCGAGGCGTCGGTCCCGTTTTCATGTTTTGCGCGTCCGACTCGTTTTCGATGATGCACGAGGTCGTCGGTCCGTTTTCATGTTTTGCGCGCCGGACTCGTTTTTGGCGGCGGTGCAGGGCGTCGTCATGTCCTATTTTCATGTTTTGCGCGCCGGACTCGTTTTCGGCGGTCGTTTTCGGGGGCGAGTCGGGTCCCGTTTTCATGTTTTGCGCGCCGGACTCGTTTTCGGCGCATGCAGGTCGTCGGTCCCGTTTTCATGTTTTGCGCGCCCGACTCGTTTTTGACGGTGCAGGAGGTCGTCGGGTCCGTTATTTTCATATTTTGCGCCCGGCGGACTAATTTTCGGCGGTGCAGAGGGCGTCATGTACTATTTTCATGTTTTGCGCGCCGGACTCGTTTCGGCGGTACAGGGGCGTCGGGTCCCGTTTCATGTTTTGCACGTCCGAACTCGTTTCGGCGGTGCGAGGGCGTCGGGTACCGTTTTCATGTTTTGCACGCCCGGACTCTTTTTCGGCGGTACCGAGGGCGTCGGGTCCCGTTTTCATGTTTATGCACGCCCGGACTCGTTTTCGCGGTACTGAGGGCGTCGGGTCCCGTTTTCAAGTTTTTCGCGCCCGGACTCATTTTCGGCGGTACCGTGGGCGTGATGTCCTATTTTGAAGTTTTGCGCGCCCGTACTCGTTTCGGCGGTGCGAGGCGTCATGTCCTATTTTCATCTTTTGCGCTCCCGAACTCGTTTTCGACGGTGCCGAGGGCGTCGGCTCTCGTATTCATGTTTTGCGCGCCCGGACTCGTTTTCGGCGGTGCCGAGGGCGTCGGGTCACGTTTTCATGTATAGCGCCCCCGGACTCGTTTTCGGCGGTACCGAGGGTGTCGGGTCCCGTTTTCATATTTCGCGCTCGCGGACTCGTTTTCGACTGTCCCGAGTGCGTCGGTTCCTGTTTTCACTTTTTACGCGCCCGGACTCGTTTTCAGCGCTACCGAGGGCTTCGGGTCTAGAGTATTGAAGACGATCCGGTCCAAACCCGGACGGTCCACGGTCCCGCACGGTCCAAACGGTCCGTCCCAAGGCGGTCCAAATTCGAAAAAACCGAACCCGTCCCACCGTTGGCCCCGGGGGCGGACCCCACGGGATGGTCGGTCGGTCGGTCCA
Organism: Schoenoplectus tabernaemontani; assembly: GCA_037127355.1. Lineage (NCBI taxonomy): Eukaryota > Viridiplantae > Streptophyta > Magnoliopsida > Poales > Cyperaceae > Schoenoplectus > Schoenoplectus tabernaemontani. The sequence goes on from CM073739.1 coordinate 18,075,802, forward strand.
AATTTTTTATTTTTTTTATAAATTGAAAAAAATAATAATTTATCATATTTTTTAATAATAATTTTTAACTAATTCGAATTATTATTTTTAATTGTTTAAAAAATCTAATAGTGCTAAAAAATTAAAAAAATTGTAAAAAAATAAAATTTTAGAAAATTATAAAAAAATAATATAAGTTGAACTTGGGGGGCGGGTGGGACTTGGGATGGGGGGGGGGGGGCGGGTGTGGGGGGGGGTCGGTCGGTCGGGGACGGTCGGTCCACGGTCCCCACGCACGGACGGGTCGGCACGGTCCATTTTCGGGTGAAGGAGGGCCAGACCCACGTTCGGCCGGGCCGTGGCGGGCACGGTCGGTCAAACGGACCGGCCACGGCCCGGCCGACGGTCGGTCCACGATCACGGTCGGTCGGGACGGATCGGACTGTGCGGTCCATTTCAATACTCTAGTCAGGTCCCGTTTTCATGTTTTGCGCGCCCGGACTCATTTTCGGCGGTACCGAGGGCGTCAGGTCCCGTTTTCATATGTTGTGCTCTCGAAGTCGTTTTCGACGGTATCGAGGTTGTCGGGTCCCGTTTTCATGTTTTGCGCGCCCGGACTCGGTTTCGGCGCTACCGAGGGTGTCATGTCTCATTTTAATGTTTTACGCGCCCTGACTCATTTTCGGCGCGAGGGCGTCAGGTCCCTTTATTCATATTTTGCGCTCCCGGACTCGTTTTCGACGGTACCGAGGTCGTCGGGTCCCGTTTTAATGTTTTGCGCGCCCGGGCTCATTTTCGGCGGTACCGAGGGCGTCGGGACCCGTTTTTCATATTTTGCGCTCCCGGACTCGTTTTGGACGGTACCGAGGTCGTCGGGTCCCGTTTTCATGTTTTGCGCCAACGGACTAATTTTCGGCGGTACCGAGGGCGTCATGTACTATTTTCATGTTTTGCGCGCCCGGACTCGTTTCGGCGGTACCGAGGGCGTCGGGTCCCGTTTTCGTGTTTTGCACGTCCGAACTCATTTTCGGCGGTACCGAGGGCGTCGGGTACCGTTTTCATGTTTTGCACGCACGGACTCTTTTTCGGCGGTACCGAGGGCGTCGGGTCCCGTTTTCATGTTTTGCGCGCCCGGACTCATTTTTGGCGGTACCGAGGGCGTCATGTCCTATTTTGAAGTTTTGCGCGCCCGTACTCGTTTTCGGAGGTACCGAGGGCGTCATGTCCTATTTTCATCTTTTGCGCTCCCGAACTCGTTTTCGACGGTGCCGAGGGCGTCGGCTCTCATATTCATGTTTTGCGCGCCGGACTAGTTTTCGGCGGTGCGGGGCGTCGGGTCGGTTTTCATGTATAGCGCGCCGGGACTCGTTTCGGCGGTGCGAGGCGTCGGGTCCCGTTTTCATATTTCGCGCTCGCGGACTCGTTTTCGACGGTCCGGGCGTCGGGTCCGATTTTCATGTTTTGCGCGCACGGACTCTTTTCGGCGGTGCGAGGGCGTCGGGTCCGTTTTCATGTTTTGCGCGCCGGACTCGTTTTTGGCGCTACTACGGGGCGTCGGGTCCCGTTTTTGATGTTTTGCGCGCCGTACTCGTTTTCGGAGGTGCAGGGCGTCGGTCCTATTTTCATATTTTGCGCTCCCGAACTCGTTTTCGACGGCGCGAGGGCGTTGTCGGGTCCGTTTCATGTTTTGCGCGCCGGGACATATTTTAGCGGTGCGGGGGCGTGGGTCCTTTTTCATGTTTTGCGCGCCCGGACTCGTTTTCGGCGATGCAGGGCGTCGGGTCCCTTTTTCATATTTTGTGCGCTCGCGGACTCGTTTTCGACGTCCCGAGTGCGTCGGGTCCGTTTTCATGTTTTGCGCGCCGGGCTCATTTTCGGCGCTACGAGGGCGTCGGGTCCGTTTTCATTTTTGCGCGTCGTAATCGTTTTCGGCGGTAACGAGGGCGTCGGTCCGTTTTCATGTTTTGCGTGG